>CM076582.1:690388393-691618257 GCA_034641835.2 Pinus albicaulis | reverse complement strand
GAATATGAATTAAGGGGTATCGTAGGGAAACCAAGAAACATAATCAACTCTAATGTCATGAAAATGGTTCTTATGAAATAACAACGAGGCATAATTGCACAATTATTCTGACTATAGGTACAAACATCGAAGTCATCAGTTTCTCCATATCTCCAAAAAGTCTTGGGAAATCATTCAAAGGTGTTTGAGACTCCCAAAGGCCTCCCACCTATTCATGATAATGATCATTTTTTTCATTTGATTCAAGGAAATGTTCCTCCAAACATCAGACCTTACAAATATCCTTACACCCAAAAGAGTGAGATTGAATGTATGGGTGCATAGATGCTAGAGGATGGTATAATTAAACCTATTCCAAGTTATTTCTCTGCTCCAGTATTATTCTTGCACAAGAAGGATGGATCATGGTATATGTGTACAGATTATAGGGAGCTCAAAAATATCGCTATTAAATATAAATTTCCCATCCTTGTAATTGATGAATTGTTGGATTAATTACATGGAGGAATTTACTTCACCATGCTGTATCTTCATTCAGGATATCATTAAATTAGAATGAAGACTAAAGACATTCCAAAAAAAAAAATTTAGAACTCATGAGGGTAATTATGAATTTTTTTTCATGAATTCTGGCCTTACTAATGTCCCTTATGCATTTCAAGGTTTGATGAATTACATTTTCAAACACTTCCTTAGAAAATTTGTGTTATCATTTTTTTGACAATATACTAATCTACAACAAGTCTTTGAAGGATCATGTTCAACACGTTGACAAGGTGCTCTAACTATTGGATGAGAAACAATTATATGAAAAAGCCTCCAAATTTCTATTTGGAGTACACAAGGTGGAATTTTGGGTCATATTGTATCTCATGACGGTGTTAAGGTAGACCCTAAGAAAATTAAAGCCATAAAGGAATGGAAAATCCCCACAACGATAAAGAATATTTTAGTATATCTTGAATTGATAGGGTAATGTCGCAATTTTGTTAAGAATTTTGGGAAAATAGTGGCACTTCTAAAATCATTACTAAAGAAATATTCATTTTCTTGGACTCCAGAAGCAACTACGGCCTTTGAACATATTAAAGAGGAAATTTTCCAAGCACCGGTCTTAGGTACGCTAGACTTCACAAATTTTTTTTTTGTGGAATGTGATGCCTCGGGAAATGGAATTGGTGTGGTTTTAATGTAAGAATGAAGACCCATGGATTTTGAAAGTCGTCCAATAAAAGGAAAGTATTTACAAAAACCTATTTATGAGAAGGAAATGGTGGCAATAATGCATGCACTAAAGTAATGGTGACCTTAGCTAATGGGAAGACACTTCAAGGTAAAAAATAATCATTGTAGTCTTAACTAATTTTTGGAACAAATATTATCTTTAGAAGAGTAGAAAAAATGGGTCACAAATATGTTGGGTTATGACTATGAAATCATCTACAAAAAATGGAAGAAAAATGTTGTTGTACATGCACTCTCAAGAAAGGATGACGATGTTGAGGAATTTTTGTATGTAATTTCTATTATCCAACCTGAGTGAATAAATAAACCAAGGGATGAATGGAAGAATTATGAAGAGTTGTGGAAACTCATTCAAGATTTGCAACAATATCCTAGTACATCTGATACATTTAGCTGGAAAAATGATTCATTATGGTACAAAGATAAATTATATATTTGTAAGAATTCCCAACTAAAAAAAATATTATTTTGGAATTATACAACTCTCCCTTAGGAGAGAAATCAATATTTTAAAAAACTTACCAGAAGGCCAAGAAGGAATTTTTTTGGGATTGCCTTAAATGTGATACTCAAAATTTTGTGGCATAATTTTTGGTTTTCGAACAAATAAAGTTGATACAATTAAGACCCGAGGTCTGTTACAACCTTTATCCATTCCAATTCAGCATTGGGAGGAGCTCTTAATGGATTTTATCATAGGTTTACCAAAGTCTGAAAGAAAGAGTGTCACCATGGTGGTAGTTGATATACTTACCAGCTATGAACACTTTTTTTCATTATCGCATCCTTTTAAATCTAATATAAATGCTACTGAATTTATGGAAACAATTCAAAAGCTTCATGGAAACCCAAATATTATATTAAGTGTCAGAGATCCCATTTTCACTAGAAATTTTTGGACATAATTATTTTCTTGTCTTGGAACTAATTTAGCTCATAGATCATCCTATCATCCTCAATCTGGTGGGAAAAATGAGATATTGAACAAAATTTTGGAAGGATATATTCATTGCTTTGAACATAATAAACAAACACAATGGGTCAAGTGGTTACCTCTAGCTGAATGGTGGTATAAAAATTACTTCCATACTACAGCAAAAATAACCCCATTTATGGCACTTTATCGATATCATCCACCATCCATCACATCAGCTTTAATAGAAAATTCTAAGGTTCAAGCAGTGGAGTATCACATTGAGCATAAGCAACAATTTCTCCAACTCTTAAAGGATAACCTCATTCTGGTGCAAAATTGAATGAAACAACATGCATATCAACATCACAGTGAAAGAATTTTTTATGCAGGAAAATGGGTATATTGATGACTACAACCATACAAACAAATGTCCCTCACGAAAGATAAGAAGGATAATAAATCAACACCTAAGTACTACGATCCTTACAAGATGTTTCAAAAGCTTGGTAGTATGGCATACAAATTGGAGCTATCGACATCTTCTCAAGCACACCATGTTTTCCATGTTTCATGCTTAAAGAATTTTATCGATGAAAAGCTTCCAGTTCAAACAGTGTTGTTAGCACTTTAAGAAGAAGGAAAAATGATATTTGAGCTTGAAGAAATCATGGAAACAAGAACCCAATGAAAATGGAATCAATCAATTTCAGAGTATATCATTAATTGGAATAACTTATCTATTGAAGATTCCACTTGGGAGGATGATAATTTAAAACAAAGGCATCCATAACTACTCAGGCATTGAAGACAACACTTTTTTGAAGGACAGGGGCACGTTAGGTCCCTATAGTACTAGTGTAGCCCCCTTATTTTTATTTTTGTGCCCATGTATCCCCCATATTGTTATTGATGTGCCCCATTTAAGCCATTATTTTTATTATTGTGCCCTAATGTTATTATTGTTGTGTAGGCTTTTATTATATTGTGACCCCTTAGAATCCTATATATACAAAGGAGGTCTTGTCATTTGTATCACCCAAGAATTATTCATTTATGTAATTTAAAGGAGGTTTCCCCCTTGAATAGTCTATTTCTCAAGTCACTCATCTATATTTTCTCTATTTCGTGAGTTGGTTGCATAAAACTTCTTCACAGACCACCCCCCATATTTTTACTCCAATACAATTTTCTTTCGAAAATTTCAGAGACTAGGCTTCTTCAATCAACATGTTGGTTAGTGATATAAAAAAATAATTGAAATAATTTTTAGATACTCTTAGCATTGGAATCAACACTTGGAATGCTTCAAGTACCTGACTAGACACATCCTAAATTCTAAGACAATTTAATGATTTGGTTTATGGGATTGGTAGGTGGTTTAAACTCCCATTCACTGAATTTTTTTTTTTTCAAATCCAAAATTCTACTAATGAGGGTATTGGAGTTTGATGTGGTAGAAAAGAGTGATTGTGTAGCCTATGAGAAGAAGAAAGTGTAAAATGAAAGAAGAAACACTAAGTCTGCAAAGCAGAAATCTACTGCATTTAGTAGGAATTAACACAAGTAGCAATTTGTCAATATTTCAACAAGAAAAAGCTATTTCTAGACTTACAATATTCTCACTGAAATATCATGGAAGATAAATGTTATAAGTGATTTTCTTTACACTGTCATCATGTATATTTCATCAAGAAAACTCACTGTGTGAGACTAATAAAAATTGATACAAAACATGAACATGTCAAGAGACTGATAAAAACACATAACATCATGAAGGACTTGCAAACTGGAACTAAAGACAATAAGATATGGGAACACAAGTAAAATTGACAATACACATACCAGATTAGTAATAAGTCCTCAGGAGTATCTTTCCATTTCATTCACAAAAACGATTCCTGATCATATGAGTCAAGATTCTAAAACGACCAACATTTTTTACATAAAACTCAATGCTTTAATAGAGTTTCACAAAACAAACTGCTGGTAAATTTTAGGAATAAAATTAAATAAAAAAAAAAAATATTAAACAAATAAAACTATTGCATGAATTTAGAACTGGTGAATGATTCGAGGCTTAAAAATCTGAAGCATGAAACTGTTTGACTGCCACATAAGTTTCTTTCTGCCACCTATCCTAACTGTCTTCAACTACTACAATATTTGTGGAAAATATCACTCCATAAAAGTATAACTGATATGAGCTGTTGATGATGAATGCCACCTTATAAAACCTCTACCACCTATGATGATTTGTCTCCAAATGTATGATATCTACAAGCATCATCCTCGTCAACAGTTCCCTTATCAGTCACCATGAAAATTGTTTCTGAAACCCTTAGTAACTTCATCAAAAAATCGAACGTGGCCAATAAAAATGGAGATAAATAATTTATCAGTAGAATCCTTTGGTTATTCCACCATTCTCTAATAGAACCATCAATGCAAAGAAATTCGAACAACTTAAAACCATAGATTGAAATGAAGATAAGAGAAAGTTACAAGCAATGACATTAGAAAGAAGAAAAAAGATTAAGGCAGAAAAACCATAAGAAGATTTCTGGAAGGAGAACCATGGATGGTGCAGATTAATTTTCAAATTCCAGAGAGAAGATTGAAGACCCAGATTACTTCACAAGATAATTTGGGTAAGTGCTGAAGTGGCCATGTGTCGACCATAGGTTCCATCGCATATCGCATTCGGAAAGGATATAAGTTTGTAATATGATTAAACAAGTATATATGTGATGCAATAAGGTGTGGTTCAGTGATGATATGTGAATATCAATAATTTAATATAGTGTGATGCGATAAATATCTCACATCGCATATGATAAGATATTTTGGCGATCTCAAGGATTAAAGGTTGGAGAAGTGCAGAATGCTATATTCGTCGATCTGCGAAGTAGTGTGTTTTGTGACGTGTGATGGGAAGTGGGGAAAGGGTGATGTGGCAGGGAATGGGTCCCACTATAACAGTGGTTCGTATAAATAACAAATGAATGTGGTGAGGATCTTTGCGATAGGCTGATGCGAAAAGGTAAGGAAGGGGTCACAAGGTTTGCTGCAGTAAGGTAAGGCTTATGTTGTTTCTAACATATATATATATATATATATATATATATATATATATATATATATATATATATATATATATATATATCAAGTCGGCCAAAGTGAGGGGCGGAGTTAAAACAGAGGTATATGTGCTCAATATGAATGAAGTGAATACAACAATATTTTACCTTGGTGCCCATAAGTATCTTTTTCAGGATAAAAGAATCAAAATCAATGCTAACAATGGCTCTAATTAGGGATGATATTCCCCCTGCAAGCTATCAAAAACTATAGTTCCAGTGCCTTAAATCTAACTCTCATCTCTCCAACCAACAATCCTACTCATTAACTCGAAAAGACCAACATGCCTAGCCATTGGGTAATGGAGTCAAAATCATAATTTTAATTCTGAAACTTATTTCTACAAACTCAAATGGAATTCAAACTGAAAACTAAAAATGAAAATAAAATGCTCAAGTGGTGAGCTTATTCATCAACTTCCCTACTTCTAATCAACTGGTTTCCATTTCTCATGTGTATACAAACTTCCAATTTAGCCATGCAAGTATTTTTATGATAGAAATTAACACTCCTTTGCTTTATAAATCAAAGGAAGAAACCAACAGCTCCCATAAAAAACTTTGTGAAAAACCATGTTCACCAAAACAAGTTGATGTTTTAATGAAGCTTTAAATGTTCAAGGCTTTGGAATAATGTTCCTCAAAAAATATTGCCATCAGATCGTCAAAACCTAGAACAAACATTTTTAGCTCCAAGGGACAAATCGATTTTAGTAGATATTCCTTTTTTATCATGGTTATATAATCAAGAATGATCCCCATGCTATCTTTAATATCAATGATATTTTAATATAAGACCTTCCAAATATGACATTTATTTAAAGACATAATAGTGATGTGACCTTGATGTTCATAAAGCTTTTCTTGCAAATAATTTTCAATAAGATTGTTGTTTGAAATAGCTAGAGGAATATCATCAAGTTGTTCAAGAACTAAGCATTCCTCAATGCCAAGTGGAAGCTTGTCATCATAGATATCTAACACATACTCATTGCTAGAAAACTCTATATGTGGTGTAGAAATCTATTGGAAGTCATAATATCTTATGTTGCTACAAGAAGATGCTTCATCTTCACTATCCTTATGTGAACAATCACTATCACCTTCCTATTCATCCTGCTTGAATTATTTATGAGTGCTTTTTTCTTGCACTATTTCATCTTGTTCCTCTGATTTCAACCTTCATACTGTCCTAATATTAGATCCAATTTCAAAGGTGGCCTCCTGCATGGCTACTAGAGTAGGTGCTTTGGTAAATCTAATCCATAAAGAAAACTCATAATCAAATGCATTGGTATAGGCTAACACGGTAGTAACTTCTGAAAGCTTGATATCCTTGGGTATATTATGATTAAAAATATGAAATATCCTATTGAATGTGCTAAGAGATTCGTCCTCCATTTTCTTCATCAAATAAAATATAGAGAGATACTGCTCACATGATTTTTTTTCACCCCTATACCTTAGAAAAGCATCATGAAAATCCATCCATGAACCTATTGAATCAACCTCATAATTTTTGAACCATAATCTAGCATCCCTTTGTAACGATTGAAAAAATTTCCTCAAAAACACATCCTCATGTATGATTTGAAGAAGATCTATAAATATTTTAAAAGATTCAATATGTTTTTCTGCTGCTACATGGTCTTCTCCATTAAAATTAGTAAGATAATCTAGAAAATTGGGAGGATATTCATGAAGGGTTAACGACAATTTCAAAGGCTTATAATGCTCTCTAATCTTGGACTGAAATTTTGTGAGTTGGATACAATGTTTAACAGGTTGATCAAAAGGTACAACAAGGATTTCAAGAGGTAAATCAAGTTTATTATGAAAATGGTGAGATGGTTGATCATTTTCAGGAAACATTGGTATATGTTCATCATTTTCCTCATAGGGTTCGATTGGAGGAAAAGGATTAAGATCAATGATAGTAAAAAATAAAAGATCTTATATCAATGAGGGATAAACAAAAAAAGGCTTATAGTCATCTGAGCATATAAAGCATGAGATAATCCTTTCCGTATGTGAGGGGAAATACAAGAAAGATCTTATGAAAGTTAATATAAGTTCCTGGAAGAAACTTATGGCTTGATACCTGGTTTACTTGTAACTTCTCATTTTTGTCAATTGGGTTTATTCTCTAGTGGAGTCACCATTAAATTCCTCCACCAATGGTGTCACCAAGTCAAACATCTGCAATATTCTTTAGTCTCTAGTCTTTATTCACCATAAAAAAAGAGATCTGATCTTTGTATAAGTAAAAACTCAGGAGAAAAATGCATTCAAGATCTTCATCTCCCAGCAAACACACAAAAATATGTTAGCACTGGAATCAATAATTGGACTGCTTCAACTGCCTGACCAGACACATCCTAAATTCTGAGACAATTTAATGATTTGGTTTATGGGATTGGTAGGTGGTTTGAACTCTCATTCACTGAAAAGAGTTTTTTGTCAAATCCAAAAATATACTAATGAGGGTATTGGAGTCTGATGTGGTAGAAAAGAGTGAGTTTGTAGCCAGTGAGGAGAAGAAAATTTAAAATGAGAGAAGGAACAATAGGTATGAAAAGCTTAAATCTACTACATTTAGTAGAAATTAACACAAGTAGCAATTTCTCAATATTTCAACAAGAGAAATCTATTTATATACTTACAATATTCTAACTGAAATATCATGGAAAATAACTATTCTAAGTGATGCTCTTTACACTGTCATCATGTATATTTCATCAAGAAATTTCATTGTGTGAAATTGATAAAATGCATGAACATGTCAAGAGACTAATAGAAACACATAACAACACGAGGGATTTGCAAACTGGAACTGAAGAAAATAAGATATGTGAACTCAAGTAAATTTGACAATACACACACTAGATTAGTAATAATTCCTCAAGAGTATCTTTCCATTTCATTCACAAAAAAATATTTCTGATCATATGAGTCAAGATTCTAAAACAACCAACCTTTTTTACATAAAAATCAACTCTTAAATAGAGTTGGACAAAACAAACTGCTGCTAAATTTTAGGAATAAAATTAAATGAAAAAAACTAAAAATAGAAAAAAATTTAAACTGTTACATGAATTTACAACTGTCGAATGATTCGAGGCTTAAAAATATGAAGCATGAAACTGTTTGACTACCACATAAGTTTCTTTCAGCCACCTACCCTAATTGTCTTCAACTGCTGCAATATTTCAGAAAAATATCACTCCATAAAAAGTGTAACTTCTATGAGTTGTTGATGTTGACTGCCACCTCATAAAACCTCTGCCACCTATGATGATTTGTCTCCATATGTATGATATCTTCAAGCATCATCCTCGTCACTAATTCCCCTTGGGGGCCACCATGAAAACTGTTTTTGAAACCCTTAGTAACTTCATCAAAACGTCGAACATGGCCAATAAAAATGGAGATAAATACCTGATCAGCCACATCCTTTGGTTACTGAACGATTCTCTAATAGAATCGTCAATGTGAATAAATTCAAACAACATAAAAACATACATTAAAATGAAGAGAAGACAAAGTTACAAGCGGTGACAATCAAAAAAAGAGAAACGATTAAGGCAGAAAACCCTTAAGAATATTTCCAGAAGGAGAACCATGGACGGTGCAGATTATTTCACAATGTCTAGAGTGAAGATCGACGACCTAGATGACTTCGCAAGACAAGTTGGGTAAGTGCTGAAGTGGCCACATGTTAGCCATAGGTTCCATTGCATATCGCATTTGTTAAGGGATATAAGTTTTTAATATGGTTAAACAAGTAATGTTGCAAGATGTGGTTCGTCGATGCAATGTGAAGAGCGATAAATTAAGATATGTACGATGTCATAAATATCACATATCACATGTGATAAGATATTGCACCATTCACAAGGATTAAAGGTTGGCAAAGTGCGAAATGCTATATTCGTTGATTCGCGGAGTAGTATGTTTTGCGATGTGCAATGGGCGGTGGGGAAAGGGTGACATGGTAGGAGTGGTCCGGATAAATAACAAATGAATGTGGTGAGGGTCTTTGTGATAGGTCAATGCGAAAAGGAGAGTAAGGGATCATAAGGTTTGCTACAGTAAGGTAAGGCTTAATTGATATATATATATATATATATATATATATATATATATATATATATATATATATATCATCCAAGCAAGTAAATGTATGAAACTAGCATTTTTTCTCAAAATAAATGAATTAATATAAATCCATCTTTTCCTCAAAACAAAAGTATCTCCCCATTGGCCTAATCAAAACTAATGCTAATAGTGGCTCTAATTGGGGATGATATACCCACTACAGGCTATCAAGGACTGTAGTTCTAGTGCTTTGAATCCAACTCTCATCTCTCCAACCAACGATCATACTCATTGACTCAAAAATACCAGCCATGCCTAGCCACTGGTTCATGGATTCAAAAGCATCATTTTAATTTTCCAACTTATTTATCCAAACTCAAACTGAAAACTAAAACTGAAAATAAAATGCTCAAGTGGCAAGCTTATTCATCTACTTCCCTATTTCTAATCAATTGATTTCCATTTCTCATTTGTATACAAAATTCCAATCTAGCCATGCAAGTATTTTTATGATAGAAAGAACCACTCTTTTTCTTAATAAATAATAGGAAGAAACCAATAGCTGCCATAAAAAACTTTTTGAAAAATAATGTTCACCAAAACAGGATGATGTTTTAATGAAGCTTGAAATGTTCAAGGATTTGGAATAATTTGCCTCAAAAAATGTTTCCATCGGATCTTCAAAACCTAGAAAAAACGTTTTCTGCTCCAAGGGACAAAGCTGATTTATTTAACCTTCCTCTTTTATCATGGTTATATAATAAAGAATGATCCTCCTGCTATCTTGAATATCAGTGATATTTTCAGAGAAGTCCTTCCCAATATCAGATTTATTTAAAGACATAAGAGTAATGAAACCTTGTTGTTCATAAAGCTTTTCTTGCAAATAATTTTCAATAATATTGTTGTCTGAAATAGCTAGAGGAATATCATCAAGTTGTTAGAAAAATAAGCATTCCTCATCGGCAAGTGAAAGATTGTCATCATAGCTATATAACACATACTTACTACTATAAAACTCTATATGTGGTGTAGAAATCTACTGGATGTCATCATATCTTATGATGTTACAGGAAGATGCTTCATCTCCACTATCCTTATGTAAACAATCCCTGTCACCTTCCCGTTCATCCTTCTCGAATGATTTCAAAGCGCTTTTTTCTTGCACTATTTCATCTTGTTCCTCTAATTTCAACCTTCATACTATCATAATATTAGATCCAATTTCAAAGGCTTCCTCTTGCATCGCTTCTACAGTAGGTTCTTTGGTAAATCTAAGTCAGAAAGAAAACTCATAATAAAATGCATTGGTATAGGCTAACATGGCAGTAACTTTTGACGGCTTGATATCCTTGGGTACACTGTGATAAAAAATGTGAAATATCCTATTGAATATGCTAAGATATTAGTCCTCCCTTTTCTTCATTACAGAAAATTCATAGAGATACTGCTCATATGATTTGTTTTCACCCCAATACCTTAGAAAAACATCATGAAAATACATCCATGAACCTATTGATACCTCCAAATTTTTGAGACATAATCTAGCATCCCATTGTAACGACTGAAAAAAATGTCCTCAAAACTCCATCCTCATGAATGATTTCAAGAAGATATGTAAATCTTTCAAAAGCTTCAATATGTTTTTCTGATGTTACATGGTCTTCTCCATTAAACTTAGGAGGATAATCTAGAAAATTGGGAGGATATTCATGAAGGGTTAATGGAAATTTCAAAGTATTATAATGCTCTCTAATATTGGACTGAAAATTTGTGAGTTGGATACAAGGTTTAATAGGTTGAGAAAAAGGTAAAACACAAATTTCAAGAGGTAAATCAAGTTTATTATGAACAAGGTGAGATGGTTGATCATTTTCAGGAAAAATTGGTATATGTACATCATTTTTATCATAGGGTTCGATTGGAGGAAAAGGATCAAGATCAATGATACTAAAAAATGAAGGATCTTCTTTCAATGAGGGTTAAACAAAATAAGGCTTATAGTCATGTGAGTATATAAAGCATGAGTTAATCCTTTTCACATGTGAGGGAAAATACAAGAAATATGTTCTGAAATTTAATATAAGTTCCTGGAAGAAAATTATGGTTTGATACCTGGTTTTCTTGTAACTTCTCATTTTTTTCAACTAGGTTTGTTCTCCAATGGAGTCGCGGAGTGAAAAATTTGTACTCTTCTTTAGTGTCTAGTCTTTGTTCACCGTCAAAAACTAGATCTGATCTTTGTTTAACTAAAAACTCGAGAGAAATATAGGTTCAAGATATTCGTCTCCTCGAAGACGCACCACAAGATGTTAGCATTGGAATCATCACTTGGACTGCTTCAACCGTTTGACTAGACACATATTAAATTCTAATAAAATTTAATGACTTGGTTTATGAGATTGGTAGGTGGTTTAAACTCCCATTCACTGAAAATAGTTTTTTGTCAAATATAGAATTCTACTAATGAGGGTATAGGAGTCTGATGTGGTAGAAAAGAGTGAGTTTGTAGCCTATGAGGAGAATAAAATGTAAAATTAGATAAGAAACAATAGGTCAGCAAAGAAAAAATCTACTGCATTTAGTAGAAATTAACACAAGTGGCAATTTGTCAATATTTCAACAAGAGAAAGCTATTTCTTGACTTACAATATTCTCACTGAAATATCATGGAAGATGACTGTTATAAGTGATGCTCTTTACACTGTGATCATATATATTTCATCAAGAAATCTCATTGTGTGAGACTAATAAAAGTTGATAAAACATATGAACATGTCAAGAGACTAATAAAAACACAGAAAATCATTAGAGATTTGTGAACTGGAACTGAAGAAAATAACATATGGGAACAAAAGAAAAATTGACAATACACATACCACATTGGTAATAAGTCCTTAGGAGTATCTTTCCATTTCATTCACAAACAAAAATTCTTGATCATATGAGTCAAGATTCTAAAAGAACCAACCTTTTTTACATAAAACTCAACTCTTAAATAGAGTTTCACAAAACAAACTGCTACTAAATTTTAGGACTAATATTAAATAAAACAAACTAAAAATATTAAAAAAATCAAAATGTTGCATGAATTTACAACTGCTGAAGGATTTGAGGCTTAAAAATCTGAAGCATGAAACTGTTTGAATGCCACTTAAGTTTCTTTCTTCCTGTTGGCTTTAGGGATCTTGACTCAGTTTCGGTTTTAAGGTTTGCCAAAAAACCCCGATACTATTGGCCCTTTGGGAAATGGCCTTCTTACACAGGTCAAGGTCTCACCCGAAGTAGTCTGGGGGCATGATGGAACTAGGTTTCCACACCCTTGGAGAGAGAAGGTTAATAAAAGTGGGTCCCTTCGGATCCAACTGACCTGTGCTAGTGAAGCCCTAACCCGAGAACCCTGAACAATGTATCTGTCAAAATAAATCAAGCGAAGCTTATAAATCAGATGTAACAATTTAGAAATTAGATAAGGTGAATTACAACCAGAACTATGCATTAATTTCCTTTTATAGCATTTCATCAAGAAGCCATTAATCTTCAGACAACCTACATTATCTAATAAATAACATATAATGCAACCCATAATCATAACACACAAATACTCAGATATCACAAAATAGTCTTCTCATTCACTTATATCTAGATCTGACTTACACACACTATGAATAGCCCCAGCACACAACTAGTGGGGTCCACACATTGCAAGAGTTAGAGTCTCTTCCCACACAGCCAACAGGAGCCCTTACCCAGACTATTGACACAAAGATCCAAATTTTGTATCCCAGCTTTTCTCAGACCAAAAACGTACTTCTAAACTTTGACTTATCCACCTATTTATAGCATTTTCGCCTACACTACTTCTATGGTCCCCAAACCGTGGTTTGCGGACACCTAGTCTACCTTTTGACTGATTAGAACACATTCGGGCTTTGACACGCCCCCAAAGCCCTGTTGCTAGACCAAATATTATAAAAATGGACAAAACTGTGGTTAGGGTACCTCGTTCCAACAATCGCCCAACAAAATCTTGTGACTCGTCTAGAGCCACAACACCGGTGGGGTATTCATCATTTGCTTGAGCTACTCAATCGTGACGGTCAATGGGGCTGGAACATGAAGGCTTTACACAGTGGCGGCCTATGCAATGTCAACCAGCTTCTGTGAAGTTGAGCCTTCAATTGCAACGGTGACACTATCGAAGGTCTAGTTCAACTGTCGCACAACCCCTTCTAACTCCTGCAAAATCTTGAGAACTTCATCATCCCAGGGCATCATATGATCACTAAGTACCTATTTCTTTTGTCGGAGCCCCACAATGTCCCTTCTAAGCACGTGGCTAGTCTGAAGACAGACTTGTCACTGAGTTGGAACAAGGGTGGTCATTGTGGCTTCCATTTGTTCAAAATCATGTTCCTTTTGGTGTAGCTCTTGATCGATTTGGTGGAGGAAAGGGTCATGCTGGACCTGGGACGATAATTCCATATAAGCCTCAAATAGAGTGATTCCCTAACTGATCTTTGCAGTAATAGTTTTTTTTGCTTTTGTGATTAGAGTTGCTCGTTGGGCACGCTCTTCTGGAGGGTCTCAGGCTGTAGCTTGGCCTGTAACAATGCTATTTGAAGTTCAAAATCAGCCTTAAGAACTTGTACCTTAGTCCAAGACACCCTCAAGGTAGCGACCAAACCCTCAACCTTGGATGGCTGCACAGCGGAGGCAAGAATTACTTTTGGCATGTCTTCATGGGGCCTATCTATCAACTGCTCCAATGCAGCCTTCTACGCTATGGTGCCAATGTGCGTTGCCTGGACTTGGGCGGCTTTAACAGCTTGAGTCACAATAGTCTTCTAAGCCTCGATTAGGTGTTGTTGTCTGTAGATCTCTTTGTGCTAAATTTCGTTGGTGATGGAGGTAAATAACTCGTGTAGTTCCACACTCGTCAAGTGACCAAAATCGAGGTCGACTAACGAGCATGCCCAGACTTGGTTGCATAATTCTACAAGTTCCATTACAAAAGAAGTGAATGGGAGAGGGAATATCCGCATATCAGTGACGGTGGTCAAAGTTGTAACTAGAGTTGGTTGGCCCATGAGTCTGCCTTTCTTGATCCACGCTCATTTGACTCTGCCTCGCTTAATCCATGCTTGCTTGAAGAGTGTCTTCTTTGATCTGGAGAGCCTGTACCTCTGATTTCAATACTTCTACTACGGTCTTGTATTATTCTTCCCAAGCAGCCCATCGATCCTTGGACTCAATGGTGATGGCATTGAAAATATGCTCGAGGTCATGCTCTGTCAATGTAACCTATGTACGAGTTACATGCTTAATAGTCTTACACTTCTTCCTAGACCCCTTGGGAAGTTCATGGGTGTGTTTGAGATTGTGTGGAGGCACTGTGTCTGTGCCATCAACACCACTAAGGTTCTCATCTATCAGGGACTCTAGTTTTGGCTGCACGGTAGAACTTTTGGGGGTCGTCTACCATGTTGAATTATGAATCGTCGAGTCTGTCGTTATGGCGGGAAGAGTTGTATCTTTTTTTGTTGCATTGTGGCTAGATGTGCCTGCTGCATCTGGGTTGGTCGTCAGGGCTAAAATCTTACACTCAGGTGGCCAACTAGTGTTAGGTCCTTATATTACTAGTATAGTACCTTATCGTTGTTAGTGTAACCCCCTTATTTTTATTGTTGTACCCCTGTAACCCCCATATTGTTATTATTGTCCCTTACATTATTATTGTTAGGTCGGCTAGGATTAAATTATGGCCCCATGGACTCCTATATATAGAGAGTAGGTCTTTTCATTTGTATCATCCAAGAATTGTTCATTCATGTAATGTATTGGAGGTTTCCCCCTCGAAGTGGCTTATTTATAAGGCGTTGATATCTCTTTTCTTCTCTTTTTGGAGCTGGTTTCACAACATTTGGTATCGTGAGCTGATTCTAGTTCTCGCCGCCCCAAAACAAATACCGTGGCATTTTCGCTATAATTTTTTTCTATGAAGCTGTAAACATAAATTTTAGACAACAAATCCCTGAGCAATATCATCTGCACTTCATCTTTAGTTCGCAATATTTTCGGAGATATGATCTATGGAAGTTAGGTCGTTTTACAGACTCCTAAATTTAACCTAAACAGGTCATTATGGAATTTTTTCTATAAATATTTTTATACGAAGGTTCAGAAGATGAAATATCTAGGGAGTGAGGATGAAACCTGGAGGAAGATCATCGCAAAATTTCAGAGCTTGGTTCGCAATATTTTTGGAGATATGGTCTGTGGAAGTTAGGTATTTTGCAGGCTCCCGAATTTCATCTCAAAGAGGTGATCGTGGGAAAATATTCATAACTCTTTCTCTGAGCATCGGATTGGAATTATGTAAAAAGTGGACACATGTACATGAACTGTAGTTTTTTCTATATCAATTTTAGAGCCGAAGGAGGAAAAAGTGACACGTGGCAGGTCGTACAATCTTGTTCTACTAAACTAGTCCATGATGAGGTCATTGTAGGATATTGGGCATAGCTTTCTCTTCAAGAATACAAATCAGGTCAGACCTATGGTATTCGAAAGGAGATTCATAGGGCTACTTCAGGGCCAAATTTTAGATATTGGAGATCTGAAATCACAAAGATAATTCAGTTTCAATATCGAGCTTTTCAAAATCAAGAAAAAGGTGTGTATTTTTTTTTCAAATTGCATAAGTCTTGTTTAAAAAATGATTTCCAGCTGATTCCAAAGGCCTATTGAGCATAGATATCAGTATTGGGTTCTAAAATGCCTCCTACAAATAATTAGACACCCATTAAGCCTTCATAATGCTCTACTACTACTCATGAAGATAGAGAAATGCAACATGAGATATCAAAAGTCCATGAGCAAGTGCACCAAATTTTGCTATCGCAAAGAGAAACAAGAAATGAAATGGAACTTTTGAATAAAGGCGTGGAAACTAAGATGGATGGTTTGAAGAAAGGCGTGGAAGCTAAGATGAATGGTTTGGAAGCTAAGATGGATGGCATGGAAGTTGGCATGGAAGCTAATATGGATGAAATGGAAGCTAAGATCGATGAAAAAATGGAAAACATGAAGAATGATCTAAAAGTAGACATCGAAGGTTTGGAAAAGTTGATACAAGAAATGTTTCCTAATGGCGAAAAGATAGTAGAGGAAACTCATGATGAGAACTAAATAAATGTTAACTGTGATTTCATAAACTCTAATGTTGGATTAAAGAACCAGCATATTCCAAAGATGGATATGAGGAAGTTTGATGGCAATGATCCTGTAACATGGATACTATAGATGGAGCAATATTGTGATCTCAATAATGTGCAAAACACACAAAAGGTACGCATTGCAACTTTACATTTAGAATCAAATACATTTTATGGTATTTATGGCTTTTATCTCGTAAAAAAATTGTCACTTGGTATATTTATATGGAGGAAATGATAGCACATTATGAGGATACAAAGAGAAACACCTTCTTTAGCCAATTGATCAATCTCAAACAAAAGGGTTTAGCGGCGGAGCACATTGAGGACTTCCAAAAATTGAATATAAGGGTAACTGCTATTTCAAAGGAACACAGGATTGATGTCTTCATAGGGACTTTAAAGGATAAAATCCAACATGAATTTCACGTTTGGGAACCGGACTCATTGGAGAAGGCATTCAGGTTGGCAAGAAAGATTGAATGTAAAATTATGGCGACAAGGAATCCTACCACTCACATCTATAAAGATGGAAATGTTTCTACTCCTAAACTTCCACAACCTACAAGGTTGACACCACAACAATTGGAATAAAAAAGAGAAAAAGGGATTTTCTACAGTTGTGATAGAAAATACACTAAAGGTCATAAGTGTGCTGAGAAGAAATTATTTTACATAGATTGTGAAGAGGAGGAAGAAAATGAACAAGAAATTTCAAAAGAAGAGGATATACACCAGGAAGCAACCCTAGAAGATGAAGAAATGAGTTTGACCATATCATGTAATGCATTGTCAGGAATTACCACTCCTCAAACTCTCAAGATAGAAGGACATATCAAGAATAAAAAGGTAATAGTGTTGATTGATTCGGGTAGTACCCATAATTTTATTCATTGTATGGTAGCCAAGGAATTGAATTGTTTCCTATACCCAGCACCAGAATGCTAAGTGATGGTTTCAAATGGAGGAACTATAAATTTCTCTGGAAAATTCCATAATATCAAGCTATCCATGGGGGAATATGTATTTAATAGTCCAATGCTTTCCATCCCAATGGGAGGTGATGATGTTATACTAGGAGTACAATGGTTACAATCTTTGGGGACGATAGCTATTAATTTTCAAGAACTTTTCTTGAAATTTTTTTCAAAAGGAAATGAAATCGAATTATGGGGTATCATAGGGAAGCCAGGAAAGATAATAAGCTCTAATGTCATAACAAAGCTTCTGAATAATGAACAACGAGGCGTAATTTCAAAATTATGCTCACTAGAAGTTCCAAAATCAAAATCTTCTATTTCTCTAGATCTCCAAACAGCCTTGGACAATCATTCCAAGGCGTTTGATAGTCCCAAAGTACTCCCACCTATTCGTGGTCATGATGATGATATTCATTTGAATCCAGGAAGTGTTCCTCCAAACATCCGACCTTACAGATATCCTTATGTCCAAAAGAGTGAAATTGAATGTATGATTGCAGAAATGTTAGAGGCTAGTATAATTCAACCTAGTCAAAGTTCTCTCTCTGCTTCAGTAGTATTGGTTCACAAGAAGGATGGATCATGGTGCATGTGTCCGAATTATAAGGAGCTCAATAAGATCACTATTAAAGATAAATTTCCCATTCCTGTGATTGATGAATTATTGGATGAATTACATGGAGAAATTAATTTTATCAAGTTGGATCTTTGTTCAGGATATCATCAAATTAGAATGAAGACTGAAGATATTTTGAAAACAATATTTCAAACTCATGAGGGTCATTATGAATTTTTGGTCATGCCTTTTGGCCTTACCAATGCACCTTCTACATTTCAAGGGTTGGTGAATTCCATTTTCAAACCCCTCCTTAGAAAATTTGTGCTAGTGTTTTTTGATGATATACTAATCTAAAGCAGGTCTTGGAAGGATCATCTTCAACATGTTGACAGGGTGCTCAAACTATTGGAGGAGAAACAATTATATGCAAAAACATCAAAATGTTTCTTTGGAGTACAAGAGGTGGAATATCTGGGTCATATTGTATCTCACGAGGGTGTTAAGGTAGACCCTAACAAAATTTAAGCCATTAAGGAATGGAAAGTCCCCACAACCATAAAGCAGTTGCGAGGATTTCTCAAGTTAACAGGGTATTATCGTAAGTTTTTTAAGAATTATGGGAGAATAGCAACACCTCTAACAACATTATTGAAGAAAGATGCATTTTCATGGACTCCTAAAGAAACTAAGGCATTTGAACATCTTAAAGAGGCAATGTGCCCAGCACCAGTCTTAGCTATGCTCTTCACAAAAACCTTTATTATGGAATGTGATGCCTCAGGAAATGGAATTGGTGTTTTTTTAATGCAAGAAGGAAGAACCATTGCTTTTAAAAGTTGTTCAATCAAAGGAAAGTATTTAGGAAAGGCTATTTATGAGAAGAAAATGTTGGCAATACTACATGTAATAAATAAATGGAGACCTTACCTAATGGGAAGACACTTCAAGGTTAAAACTGATCATGATAGTCTTAAACACTTTTTGGAACAAAGACTATCTTCAGAAGAGCAGCAAAAGTGGGTCACAAAGATGTTGGGTTCTGACTTTGAAATCATCTACAAAAAAGGGAAGCTAAATGTTATTGCAGATGCACTCTCAAGAAAGGATGAAGAGGTGGAAGCATTTCTTTGTGCCATTTCCATTATCCAACCAGATTGGATAACCAAAGAAAGGTATGAATGGAAGAAGGAAGAAGAAGTTTGGACACTCATTCAAAAGTTGCAGCAAGATCCTAGTACATCTGATACATTTAGTTGTAAAAATGATTCCTTATGGTACAAATACCGCTTATATATTTGCAAGAATTCCCAACTAAAACAAAAGATACTTTTTGAAATGCACACTTCTCCTTTAGGAGGACACTCGGGATTTTTAAATACTTACCACAGGGTGAAGAAAGAATTTTTTTGGGACAGCCTTAAATATGATATTCAAAAGTTTGTGGTGGAATGTTTTGTTTTCTAGCAAAATAAAGTTGAGACAATTAAGACCCCAGGTCTTCTACAACCTTTATCGATTCCAAGTCACCGTTGGGAGGAGATTTCAATGGATTTTATCATATGTTTACCTAAGTCCAAAAGAAGGAGTGTCATCATGGTGGTAGTTGATAGAATTACCAAATATGCAAAATTTTGTGCATTATCTCATCCATTTAAAGCAAGTATAATTGCTATTTCTTTTATGGAAACAATTCAAAAGCTACATGGAAAACCGAAGATTATTGTAAGTGACAGAGATCCCATTTTTACAGGAAATTTTTGGACAAAATTATTTTCTTTTTTGGGTACTCAACTAGCTCATAGCTCATCTTATCATCCTCAATCCGATGGTCAAACAAAGATAGTGAATAAATGTTTGGAAGGCTATCTTCATTGTTTTGTATCTGATAAGCAAGAAAAATGGGTCAAGTGGTTACCTCTCACTGAATGGCGGTATAACACTTCCTTCCATACTGCAGGAAACATGACCCCATTTATGGCACTTTATGGATATCATCCACCATCCATCACATCTTCTTTAAGGGAAAATTCTAGGGTTCAAACAGTGGAGGATCACATTGAGCATCAACAAGAAGTTCTCCAACTCTTAAAGGATAACCTAAATTTGGCACGAAATCGAAGGAAACAACAGGCAGATCAATATCGCAGTGAGAGAAGTTTTGATGTGGGAGACTGGGTATTTTTACTGCTACAACCATACAAAAAAATGTCTCTCAAGCAAGCTAAGAAGGATAATAAATTATCGCCAAAGTACTATGGTCCCTACAAGGTGTTTCAAAAGATTGATACTATGGAATACAAATTGGATCTTCCTACTTCTTCACAAGTGCATCTAGTTTTCCATGTTTCATGCTTAAAATAGGTTATAGGGGACAAAATTCCAATTCAAACAATATTTCCAGAACATGATGAGGAAGAAAAAACAATATTGGAACCTAAAGCAGTCACGGAAATAAGAACTTGACAACTACGAAATAGATCAATCTCAGAGTATCTCATCAGATGGAAGAACTTACCCACTAAAGATTTTACATGGGAGGATGAGAATTTTATACAGAAGCACCCAGAGCTATTCAAGCATTGAGGACAACACTTTTTTAAAGGAGATGAGCATGTGAGGTCCTTATATTACTAGTATAGTCCCTTATTGTTGTTAGTGTAACCCCCTTATTGTTAGTTTTGTACCCCTATAACCCTCATATTGTTATTAGTGTGCCCTTACATTATTATTGTTAGGTCGGATAGGATTACATTGTGGCCCCATGGACTCCTATATATAGAGAGGAGGTCTTGTCATTTGTATCATCCAATAATTGTTCATTCATGTAATGTATTGGAGGTTTCCCCTTAGAAGTGGCTTATTTATAAGGCATTGATATCTCTTTTCTTCTCCTTTTGGAGCTGTTTTCACAACAAGTGGCAATTACCCGTTCAATGTATGCTTCGATGGTCATATACAAAAGGTTATACCAGGTGGGATCTTTATGGGCCTGAATCTTCACACTATGCATGGTCACTTGAAATGCTACAATATGCTTGTATTTTTTGTAGACCGACGGGGACAAGCGTGGATGGAAATGAATTTCTACGACAAATGTTTGATCATAGAGTATCCAAAAGGTCTTATTCTCCTCCACCCACTTGAGATCCTTTGAATCCCAGAGTTTAGAAAACAATGCTCCTTCACACATGTCAGGCTTAAGAGGGGGGAATACTGCTTCTTCAGGATTTTCCCATGCAAATAAGGAAATTAGAAGTATAGGCCAGGAGTAGTAGAAATCTTGTCCATGATCCTGGGCCTCGCACACATTGTCGATAAATTCGTCAACAAGGTACTGCAACGAGTTGAAACAGACTCCCTTTTCGCATCTGCGAGTGAGTTGAATTACATCGGTGGGGGCAGTCATTTCCTGGAATTTTCACATCAATTTGCATGCAAGAAGAAATGTACCCATGAACGTTCCTAGAGCTCTGATTGTATCAATCTAAAATCCTCGCTTGGTGCATGTGACATGGTACCTTTCTCGAACATCTTCAACAATCTAGTGCTCAAACTTCTTGCCAATGCCTTCCTTAGGATCTGGCCCCTACATGAGAAGGCTGATTATCTAGTGAATTAAAGAAGCATCAATCAGTATGTGGCCTAGGAACCATAAGCACCCATCGTGAAGGAGTGTGAGTAGCTCGTGAACAACTAGGTCGGTGATGTTGTATCGGCCAAAGTGGGGGATGTGCAACAGGTTTAAGATCCCCAACCTAGCCAATCCTTTTACCCACGCCATTGGCTCAAAATTTAGTACATTTTTTTCTATTACCCATTCGAGGTATAGCTTTGGATCTAGCAAAGGGAAGGCATCCAGGTTGCCTAGATCATGATCATCAAATTTTATGAGTGGGAGGCCACCAAAAATTTCTCCTTGCTGGGGCACTTCCTATGGGACAAGAGGCATCTAAAGGAAGGCATGGATGGCATCAAAATTCATCAGAGCATGTGTTTTTGTCATGTGTGGCTTAACATAAGGTGACAGCCAAGTCAGTAGACTCACATGCAAGCCTTCCTCTGTGAGAATCATTGGGCTCTTGGATGCATCAAGCGATTGTTCCTTACATGCTTTCTGAGGGAATACACAATTTTGGGAGACATATGAGGCTTCCTGCCATCCCACTTCGTCTTTTTCACCTTCCCTTTTCCCTTTTTTTTTTCCGAGGTAGAGACGACCTCATCTGTTTCAGGGGTTACATCAAGTACCTCATCAGATCCAATTTCCCTGAAAGTTGTGGCAAGCAGAGGCTTATTAGTGTTCGTAGCGGCCATTCTCACTCAGAATATTAATTCGAAATTTCTATTGTTAGAAGGAGTAGCTCGCTCAGTCATGTGGATGGCAATTAGGTATACTAGATGATATTTACCAAGGTGTCCAAGGCACGAGAATTTTGGACAAAAACCAATCCCTTGGGACCAACAATCTTCATCTTATAGCCCATGAGGGTGGAAAATAGCCCATTTAGCCTTAATTTCATCTCATCATTATGAAAATAGTAAAAATCCTCGTAAATCGATACATTAATTTACAATTACCCTCTCCATCGAACGGTAAGCGCATTTTCCCACACCCATGGTCTCTTTCAACGACTAGTTTTTACACCACGCGCCACCCCTATGCATGTATCGCACCAACTCACACCTCCAGTCTTGTGCATCATCCCTACACATCCATCACTCTTGTCTCTGTGTCTGTGGCTAGATGCACGCAACATCCATTATACAACTACTCTGATCATATAGTCATTTGATCAGCACCGAGGAGTCCCTATAGGGTTTCAAATGACTCCCATTAACATATCCTAGTAGAATATCTTCATGCAATGTAGACAATCTGAACGTACCTCCATCGGTAATTTCCTTCACTATATATAGGCCCAGCTAGTGCTAACGGAACTTCCCCAGGTGTCGTGTAAATTGGCTATCGTAAAGAACTACCAATTCATCCTCCATAAATACCTTCTACGGAACGTGTTGATCATGCCATGCTTTTTCGCAAGCCTTTTGAACCTGCTGGTGAAAGTGAGAAATAAACCTATCTTCTTTCAGGGACACCATGATGTCTGAGTCTACCATATTTGTGAAAGTTGAAATGCGAAGGCTGGGAACATTGTATTCCATAGGCATGACGACCTCCTTCCCATAGACCATTTTGAAGGAAGTTTCTCCTCTGAGTTTCTTACATGTATTCCTATAGGCCAAGAGTATAGAGGGGATGCAGATGTCCTAGTCACTTTGGTTTGCATTGCAGAACATAGTGAGTGCATTTTCCCAAATTTTATTAAAGGCTTTTACAGTCCCATTCGGCTACGAATGATACAGGGTACTCTTTGCATGGTGAATCTGGATTTCTTTAGTTAGAGCCCTAATAGTTTCATTAACAAATTTCGTACCTCTATCACTCGTCAAAAACTTCAAACATCCAAACCTGGTTATAATATATTCAAAAATGAAGTGTGTAGCAGTATCTACAGTACAATCCTTGATAACGTTAGCTTTTTCCGATCTGGTTACATAATCTATGGCAGTGATGATATAGCGTTCTCCAGGCTTCTCTCCTGGGGGATTAATGGGTCTGAAAAAATCTATGGCCCATTTTTGGAATTCTTGCAGGGCCATCTATGGTTTCAGGTTCAACTCATCTCGTTTTTAGGGCTTCCCGTTTCGTTGGCATGTGTTGCAAGCCTAGTAGTACGCATGATCGTAAGTGTGCAATGTGGGAAACCATAGCCTCACCCTTAATAATTTCTGCGTAGTAGCTTTACCTACGTAATGTCCTCCCACAATTCCCCCATGGGCCTTGGATAATATAGCTTGTATCTCATATTTGAGTACGTACCTTCGCAGTACCTCATTCGCTCCCAGCTTGTAGAGTTGTCCTGCAATTATAGTAAAATCGGCTACGGGGGTGACTAGTTCCCTTTTCTGCGATACTCAATAGCCATTAGGGGCATTGCTTGTGGTCAAGAAGTACATAATATTGGCAAAGTGCTCATCAATTACCTTTATAGAAAACAATTGTGCATTAGGTAATCCATCTTCTAAGTTAGTCGGCTCTTCCCCATTTTTTATCCTGGACAAGTGATCCTTTCTAACGTTCAACCTCCTTGGTTTCACAATGATTTCAAAATCATAATCTTGAAATAGGAGCAGCCACCTACATATTCCCCCCCCCCAAACATAGGCTTATTAACTAGGTATTTTAAAGCTGAATGATCTGTGAACATTTTGAAGTGTCCACCTAACAAATAGTGCTTGTACTTATGGAGGGCGTACACCATCACTAACCCTTCATGCTCCGTGTTAGAATAGTTATGCTATGCATTTGAAAGCTTCCTGCTAGCGAAGGCCACTGTGAGGTCAATATCCCCTACTCCAAGCTGCGCCAGGACAACTCCCAACGTGATCCCTAATGCATCTATGTATATGTGGAATATATTTTCCCAATCGGGGAATATAAGAATAGGTGCAGTCACCATATTTTCTTTTAATAGTTCAAAGCTTTTCTAACATTCATCATCCTAAAATAATGATACATCCTTCTTGAGGAATTTCTCCATTGGAGCAGTGATCAAATCGTACCCCTGAATAAACTTCCTGTAGTAACTTGTGTGGTTGAGGATGGAGCGCAACTATTTTTCAGTAGTTGGAACTTCCAAATTGATGATAACTGCGATCTTGGATGGGTCAACCATCAATCCGTGCTAACATACTACGTGTCCTAATAAGATCCCAAGTGGGACACATATTATGCATTTATTGATGTTTAGCAAAATTTGGTGTTTCCTGCAGGCATCCAGGATCATGTGCAGATTCGACACATGGTTCTTTACTAATCCAAAAACCGTCCAATCGTCAAATTAGACTTCTAGGAACTTGTGAATGAATTATTTAAATACAGCTACAAAAACGTGTGGAAATATGGCAGGGGAATTCTTTAGTCCAAATGGCATGACAGTGTACTGGAATGAGCCCCACTCAGTTGTGAAGTTTGTCTTGCTGCGATCTTCAGGTGCTATACAGATTTGATGGTACCCCGAAAAGCCATCATTAAATGACTAAGCTTCTTGGCCTTCCACATTATCCAAGATCTCATCGGAGAATGGTGTAGGGAAATGATCATGTATGCAAGCATCATTTAACTTGCACAAATCTAAACAGATCCTTATCTCTCCTTTAGTATTTTTTCCCTGGACCACCATAGGGCTTACCCAATCTGACTACTCTATGGGTTCCATAATATCTGCGGACACCATTTTCTCAATTTCATCCTTAACTTTTTATTTGTATTTCAGGATTAGGCGATAGGGCCGTTGTTTGACAGGTCGCACATCTTGATTCAATGCAATCCTCATGACTCCCATATACCCTATGATTCCCTTCAGTTAAGAGAACTTTGTAGGGAATAGATCTTGATATTCGGTTAGCAATTTTTCAATCTTTCCTACCATGCCCTCATCCTAGTAATCCCCAATCTTGGCCATCTTCGACTGCTCTTCCGTGCTAATATTGACTTCCTTTAGTTTCAAAGGCTTGGTGACATCAATTGATTGTAGAAACAAACCTGCAACAACACATTCTCCTTCTGACTCTGTGATAGTGATATTCCAGGGATCCTCATCATAGTATTCTATTGACAAATTTTTGTAGTTTATAATGTCCTATATTCATGCATGTTAGGTTGGCACAGTATGCTCTTGCTTAGGGAGGGACCCCTTGAAGACCAGAGCATCTATATCTTACAGGGCTTCATCGAGTTGCTCAATTACTCCTATCAATCCAAAATTTACTATAAAATCCTCAAACATCATATCCCAGTGCTGAGTATGTTTGTGCAGTTCCGCGTCTAAATACCAAGTGGTAAGGATTGGTCCCAACATGTGAATAAACATAATGACCCATTCATTGCAGGAATTTCCCTTCCATACTTCCATATAGAGAGCCAAGTTCATGTGCGGATCCCCTCATTTGGTGAATATTTCCATCGGTAGTTTGACTGGTGGGTCAAATCATAAAATCATCATCCTTCTGCATTCCCCCCCATCCTGAGAAGCTCCCTTACGGGTTTCCCACCAGAATGCATCAGTTGTGTGCATGGTAAAGTCAGGGGCCCATAATATTCATTCCTCACGGACGTTTTCTTCAATATCTTCGAGGAAATCCTTCACATTACCAGAGCCATCATAGGGTATTTCTCTTACTTCTGAGGAGATGCACCAGAAGATTTTTGTGACCTTAAGACAACTCAGCATAGATACATCATGCAGTCGGTTCTGCCAATTTTCTATCTGTCCATCCGAGTCAGATAAGATTTCATTGTATTTTTCCCAGCATAGCATGTCATCAGGTGTGGGTTTGATCTAGTCATTGTCCCAGGCGGTGAACTTGTATATGTGATCATCATCCTCTTCCTCTTGTATTGATTCAGTGTACCTCTCCCCTTTTGATGGATCCAATGAAACTATCACCCTTGTGCCTTCACCTTCAAAGATCATGCTCTTTCTTTTTAAATTAATGATACCTCCCATGTCAATAGCCCAATCCAAGCCTAAGAGCGCAGGTGAAGGGTCTGCATCATCCAATATCTAAATTACCTCAAAATAAATGTAAACTTTAACACCCGCAATATCTACCACTGCCTTCGCCAATTGTCCCAGTGGGTTAATCTTCTTCTAATTAGACATCCATAGCTGAATAGTTGACCATTCCAGCTTAGGTCACCCCATTCTTTTCCAAGTATTCTTGGGTAGGATATTTGCATATGATCCTAAATCAAGGATCACTTGATCAATTTCGTAGTCTCCAATCTACGTAGTCATGCACATTTCCCATCCTGTAGTTTTTTTGTTTTTGTATAGCTTTCTCGCAGTTTTAACCTTTGGTTGTAAAACAATATTTTCTGCATAACTATCTACTAATTCTTGAAGATTCTCTACAGACTTCTAGTTGTGTAGCAGCTTCATACATTCCTGTAGGAATGGTTTAAGTGCTTCATTTTATTTTGGATCTACAATAGTAGGTACTTTTTCTTGGGTCATATCCCTGTGAACTTCTATGAAGGTTTATTTCTCCTTTTTCTGATCTAAGCTTTCTTTTTTTCCCCAAATTTCCAAATTAGTGGTTCAGTTGTAGCCTTTTCTTTAGCTCCCCCAGTGGCAATGCTGCTATGCATGATCACATTGATACACGGTCCATCGTCTAGTGGTTCATCCTTAACCCTTTGCACATTCTTCATAGGCGTCTGCTATTTCTCCTGCATTTTTTCTAATACTACCGGGAAATATTCAATGACGTGATAGAAATACTTGCAATGATCCCCCCTCTCCCTCCTCAACTGATAACATGATCATTTTCCTCGTCAATGATGACATGATCAGTTGTCCTCGTCTTTGACCTACGCTCCCCCCTCTCCCTCCTCCCCTTCCTCTTATGAAGGATCCTCCCCATCCAGAAGGAGACAGTGGTGATGAGGGGTTCACCTGCATCCTGTATAATTTGTCCCTATCTACCATGAGGTCGAGTGTTCAGCATTTTTTCTTTTCATGACCCATAAATGAGCAGAATTTGCACCACTGTTGTTTCAATTCTATAACATAAGCACCCAATTGTGGGCAGTGATATGTATCATGTCTACCTTCTACCTGACAGTCAGCACACCATAACATGGGACTGCTAGGGCCAACCACTTCCCTAAGTCGTAGAGGGTTGGGCCCCCTAGCCTACTTATAATCCAATAACAAGGGGCATTGATCCTTAGTATGACCTGACACCCAGTATGCACTAGATATCCGGACTAGCTTCCTTACCGTGATCCTTTCACAAGTTCTGAATTTTTTAGTGCATTGCTTCTAGCTGGATTTGGATCTGTAGAGATGATAAATGTGTATCATCTCTTACCGCAGCTTCTAATTTCATGGAAATCTCTAGAGCTTCCTCCTGGGATCCAATGTTCTGTTGTCCCATGTGTCCACGCAAGTGTGGTAATAGCATAGCGATAAACCATTCCTTGTGCTACTTATCCTCATAGAAAAATCACCCATCTCTGATAATATTTTTTAATCATTGGTCAGCTTCCTATACGGACTTTGTAGGTCCCTGCTTAAAGTCCATTAATTCAACTACACATTGAGAGTATTACTGGGCTTCTGGAATTGTTGCTTTAGGGAATTTTTAATATTTTGTATTGATGCATTCGCATGTTGACCAATGTATCCCATAAAGCAATCCAGGGCTTTTTCCTCGAATGCTATAGATATTTGCACTCTCTTGATAGCATCATTGTTAACATTCTACGTGGTTCACACAGATTCTTCTACGAAATAGAATCGATCAATGTCTTCGTCCCCAATGCCCTTAAATTTAGGTAGCTTCATGTGTGTGGCCATGTCATCCTCCAGTGGTGGCGAAGGAGGTGTAGGAGAATTCCTACCCTTATGTGGGTTCGATGCAGGTGTGGCCAGGGGGCTGGTTCCAATTTGTGCAACCCCTTATTGGTTAAAATCAGGTGATTTTCTTAAGGGACTATATACCGATCTATCTCCTTCTTGATTAACCCAGTAGTTTTTACTACTTCGTGTTGTGCTCCCACTATGGTCGGAGGTCATTCACTCAGTGCGGTCGCAGAAGACACCCTTTTCACTCAATAACGTCTTAATAAACAATGGTAGGGTTTTTAGGAACTTACCTCTAAATCCCTTGAATAACCGTTGCTCCACTTCCGAATATGAAATAAATTGATCAACAACAAATTTTGTCACGAATCATCCCAAGATACTGTCAACCTAGTGATCTATGGTTCTAGTAATCTTATTATTAGTCTTTTCCAATTATTCGATCAATTTGAGGGTCCACTAGGTGACCTGATCGTCTTTCTAGAAACTATGGAATTCTTCCAACCATGCCAGCCACTCTTGCAACTTGTGTGTGAAGGATACAAAGAATATTTAATGCACTTCCATAAAAATATACTTTTTTTCCACTCTTCCGCGGACAGATTTTCACTCCTATTCTCTTTTAAGGAAAATTCTTGAATCTTTTTTTCGAACCAATCTTCTAACTTAGGTTTTAATGGCTTCTAATTACCCCGTGGCATTACCCAATCCCTCTCTCAAATTTCTCTCAGTCCCTGCAACAGAACCATTTGTTGGTTTTAGGGGTTTTAACAGAGGTTCAGTTTTAAGGTTTTCCTACAAACACTGATACTACTGGCCCTTTCAGCAATGGCCTACTTATGCAGATCAAGGTCTCACCTGAAGTAGTATGGTAGGGTATTGGAACTAGGTTTTCATGCCCTGACAGAGGGAATATTAATAAAATGCGGTCCCTTCTGATCCAAATGACCTGCACTCATGAATCCCTAACCCTGGAACCCTTAACAATCTATCGGTCAGAATAACTCAAGCGAAGCTTATAAATCATATATAACAATTTAGCAATCAGATAAAACAAATTACATCTAGACCTATGCATTCATTTCCTCTATAGCATTGCATCCACATGCGCATCAACAAATCGTCAATCTTCATACAACTTACATTATCTCATAAATAACATATAACGCAGCCCATAATCGTAACACAGAAATACTCAGATATCACATAATAGTCTTCTAATTCATTTATATCCAGATCTGACTTACAAACTCTATGACCAGCACGCACACACAGTGAGCAGGGTCCGCACATAGCAGGACTTAGGGTCTCCACGCACATAGCTAGTAGGATCCCTCACCCAGAATATCGACACAAAGGTCCAAATTTCTTATCCCAGCTTTTCTCAGAGCAAAACATTACTTCTAAACTTCGAATTATTCACCTATTTATAGCATCTTAGCCTACGCTACTTATAGGGTATGCAAATCATGGTTTGCAGACCCCTAGTCTACCCTTTGACACATTACAACACATAGGGGCTTTGAAAAGCCCCCAAATCCCCTATGCTAGACCAAATATTACTGAAATATTACAAAAGTATTACAAAAATGGACAAAAGTGTGGTTAGGGAATGTCGTTCTAATACTGCCACCTGCCCTAACTGTCTTCAACTACTGCAAGATTTCTAGAAAATATCACTCCATAAAAAGTGTAACTACTATGAGTTGTTGATGATGACTGCCACCTATGATGATTTTTCTCCAAATGTATGATATATGCAAGCATCATCCTCGTCACCAGTTCCCTTGGGGGTCACCATGAAAACTGTTTCTAAAAGCCTTAGTAACTTCATCAAAATGTCGAACATGGACAATAACAATGGAGATAAATAATGGATCAGCCGTATCCTTCGGTTATTCCACCATTATCTAATAGAATCATCAATCCAAAGAAATTAGAACAACTTAAAACCATATATTGAAATGAAGAGAAGACGAAGTTACAAGTGGTGGCAGTCGAAAGCAGAGAAAATATTAAGGTAGAAAACCCTTAAGAAGATTTCCGGAAGGAGAACCATGGATGGTGCAGATTAATTCACAAAGTCCAGAGTGAATATCGATGACCTAGATTACTTCACAAGGTAACTTCAGTAAGTGCCGAAGTGACCACGTGTTGGCCATAGGTTACAACACATATCACATTCAGTAAAGGATATAAGCTTGCAATATGGTTAAACATGTAAAGTTGTGATGCGATAATATTTGGTTCGGAGATGGGATGCAAAGAGAGATAAACTAAGATCTTTTTGATGTGATAAATATCTCACTTCGCATGTGATAAGATATTGCGGCGATCGCAAGGATTAAAGGTTGGCGAAGTGTGAAATGCTATATTCACTGATCTGCAAAGTATTATGTTTTGCGATGTGCGATGGGCGGTGGGGAAAGGGTGACATGGAAGGAAATGGGTCCCACTATATTGGTGGTCTGGATAAATAAAAAATGAATGTGGTTAGGGTCTCTGTGATAGGCCGATGCGAAAAGGTAAGGAATGGGTCACAAGGTTTGCTGTGGTAAGGTAAGGCTTATACGGTTTCTGACATATACTTGATCTATATATATATATATATATATATCAAGCCAGCTAAAGTGGGGGAAGGAGCTGAAATAGAGGTATCTGTGCTCAATATGAATGAATTCAATACAAATATCTTTTGCATTGGTGCCCATAAGTATCTTCTCGGAATAACAGAGTCAAAACTAGTGCTAACATATAAAATGTCAACACCAAATAATGAATTTAAATATAAGGATATAAATTAAGTTAATACTTCAGAGAGAATATTGTTTAACAAATGGGGATTATTACTCTAGAGTCTGCAAAATATTCTTGTATGTAGTCTAATGTTGTTTCCATTCTTGCATACTTTAGTATTATTGCAAAACATCCTCTTAATTCCTAGCTCAATATTGAGATCGTTCCTTCAAATCCAACTATATAAATTCATTTAAAAATTGAATAAATTCCACCAATTAAGAAATTATATAATCCTCAATATAATGTTTTCATTAAAAGGAGAAAGAAGAAAGGAAAAATTGAGAATGAACATTCCTATACAAATACTACTTTATAGGCTACTACATTAGAGTTGGTATGGAAAAGTAAGTCAATTTCTCCCCATGAGTAATTAAAAGAGCTAGCTCAATATGCAGGGGCTTATGTTTCTACTGTTATAGATAATGTATTCCATGTTAAATAGTTTATCAAACAAAAGGATGGAAGGATCCAACAACTAGAACAACACATTATAGTCTCAAGCACAATTGCAAGTGCATGTCACCTTAGTCACAAGTCAGCACCCTGTTGATAATAAACAAAGAGATTATGTGTTAAAATAATTATAATAGATCAACGATCAAACAAAAGTAGAAGCTTTGGACCTCTCCAAATTCAATCACAAGGAAAATGAACTTAATTTACAACTTCACAAACAACAAAAACTTTTCTGTAGTAAATTAAGTTTGATTCAAGCTCAAATAAAGATAGTGGATTTGTTAGTTGATGAAATGATTGATATGGAAACTCAATATAGCGATGCCAAATTTAATCTGAGTGATATTCTCAAATGGAAATAAGACCTTAAGGTAATGTATCTTAACTTCCCAAAATTTGACGAGATGCAAAAATCTATCATCCTTAGCACATGGAAGGACATGATATATTTGGTAAGGTAATTAGTTAATAATTCTTAACAAATATTATGCTCAATCTTTCAATCCATCATCTGATCACTTTTAAAATGAAATATCGTATCATATGAATAAGAGGATGTTCTCCCAGAGGCAGGTGCATTATAATAAGATTGGTTAGAAGACATGGCATAATGTAGTAAAAAGATAGAAAATTTGACAAAGGTAGATTTCAAGTTGAATTGAAAACTCTTACTTAAGCCACATGTTTAATTACAAGTAACCAAGATTTTTACAGAGTTTTCAGCGCAAATATTTTCACCTTTATGGGCCCATGTTTTCAATTTTCAAGTTATCATCAAACCTCATGATCCTCCTGAATCGACATCTCTTATAGAAGTATATCAACAATGGAAGAAAGCTATTGGTTCCACCTCAAAAAAAAAATCACCTGAAGTGATATTTTACTTTTAAAATGTAAATATTAGTTGTTTTACGCTAGTTTGTTTTGTTTTGGTTAAGAATTCATCAGAGACTTAGTTTCTCCTTTTTTTTTTGTAAACAACTATTTATAGGCCTCTCGAGCTCAAACTTGGGGTTTTGAATTTTAGAAAATAAATGTTATGTTGCACTTTTGTACAAAGATATTTCTTTAATTTAAGCTAAACCATTTGGATTCCATGTCAAAAAGAGGAAAATTGAAATTGGTACTATTATCAATTTAAGTCTTTTAATTAATAAGTGGAATATTGTTTTTCTTAATGTGTTTCTTATGTTTTTGGTTCTTGAATGAAATATTGTCACTATTGATGTGTTTTATTATTTGAGTAAAGCACAAGTACAATGATATATGTATATTTAATGTGAATGAGTTAAAATTAATTCAATCAACTAGTAAATTGAATTAATCATCTTACATTATTTCGACCAACGTTATCAGTTCTTGATCTTCATTCATAGTTATTCATTTTCATTCTTGTTCACATCACTATAGGAATAGTCGGGTAATATTTATATCAAAATAAACATAATAGTTTTTTTTCCATCTATGTGCCTTTATTGCTATCCTTCAAGTTTTCCATTTCAATTCCATATATTTCATTATCATCCAATTTCTTAAGTCTCCATATGTTGGAACAAGATCAGAACGAGTAACTGGACCCAAGTTAAACTAGTCAGAGACACCATCTTAAACAGAAAAAGGTATGATTTGGGACTCTGACCAGGTGGTGTCCTCAAATATTGATGTGTGTGGTTTTTTCCATCAACATTTTTGCAAATAAAATGAGGGCCACCAAACTATGAATGGAAAAAATATAACAAAGATAAACTACCATCCACTCTATGAGTCGATATTTTCCCCTAACCTCACCAACAACTTCAAGATCCTCATATCAATCACCTCCTCCTAGATATGAAGTTGTTTAGCCTTCCTACACATACCCTAGCTCTATCAAAATATCTTCAAGTGAACCATATGTGAATACATCTCTTCCTCCAAAACCCCATGTCTCTCAAGAAATTCAAACTATATCATTGAAAAGATTGAAGAATTTTCTATATCAGGAGAACAACCTAAAACACCAAAAAATTCTGAGGGTAGTGTAAAATCTTCTTTGAATAATTCTTGGATATTAACTAGAGCCTAAAGTGAAAAGTTAGGAGTGAAGATTTTGAATTTCCCCTAGAAACCCAACATAGAAATAAACCTAACATTGGTTTTGAATCATCAACTAGTGAAAATATCACATCTACTTCACCTCCACCCACACCTACCATTCCTTCAGCCACCACTCAACCACTGCAGACTTCTCATTTTCATTCTTCATATACAAATTTCTCTTCAACCCAATTGATTGTCTCACCAATAGCTACTAGCTCGGTAGGTCCATCATCACCTATCCAACCATTATCATCTACTATTGCTTTATTTGTTGTTTCTATTAGTACTGCTACTTCTGATGCCATTGCTTCTACTAGAATGTAAAAGAAACCATGGAAAACCCCAAGAGCACTTAAAATTAAACAAATAAATGATCTTCCCAAACTGTTGAACTCTTAGTTAAACTGAGAGAGGGGGGGGGGGGGTAAATCAATTTAACACATTCATGGAGTTTTAAAACTTTTTCCTTTAAAACTTATTTTACTTTATTAACACCTTCATTTCATGATCAACATAATGTGTGAGCAATCTTTATTTATGAGCAGCAATTAATAAGAAGATTAGATAATGCACCAGCAGTCTTAATATGTTAGCAGCAAGTATTAGCAGAATAGATATATCATATCAACACATAGACATCATGGACATAGACACTAGATATACGTGGAAACCCATAAAGGGAGAAAACCACATCTTATTATTGTTGTGATGCAAAGGCAAGCTCCAACTCCCTCTCACCACTGATTTTCTGCAGGCACCAACCTACAGGAGGCTCCTACCTCAGTCAGCTACAACTGACATCTATCAAGCTACAACTTGATAGGGAAGCTCCAACTTCCTTACTCTTTCAAAAATAAAACACTTGCTGATTTACCTTGGATATCGGCTCTGTTCTGTACCTTCTTCTCTGCTGTTCATCAAATCTTATATCAGACCTGCATCATCTCTGCTCAGCCCCTTCTTCTTCTTTACTCAGCTCCTCCTTATTCACATTCTTCTTGCAGCTTGCTTATTCTCTTCAACTCTCTTTAATTCTACTGCATACTCTCTTCTTCTCTCACTCCTTTTTCGTCAACCATCTCCCCTTGGATATTACCCAGTTTTATACAAAAATAGCTTCATGGTTGTTTGTATTCCACTGGGAATTCGAAATGGACAGCCATGTCTCTTTGCCTTCTGCCTTCTCATCTCTTTTCAGCTCACTCAGAAAAATGTAACTGTAGGTGCTTATTTTAATATTAAAGTGGGATATTTGCTCTCTTCCAGAGACTTGCCAATGCATCACAAAAATATAAATTTAAATAAAACATTTACATTCAAATTTAAATGAGAACTCCAGCTCACTCGTTTTGTCTCTTGGCTTGTTGCGCATTTGTCTTTTCTCTGACTGTGTCTTTGTCTTTTCTGTCCTCTGTTGTGGTGTAACTGTTGCATGCGTGCAACTGTTCCTTTTATATCTGCTGACTGTAAATCTGGAGGAACTCCAATCCCTTTTATGCTATTAGTGTCTTGTTGATGTGGAACATTCCGTAAGCGGAACAGACATATATCACAGTCGTATATTAATAATCTCCCTCCACCTTAAGCTGAGGCATATACATACAACCCACAGACCACGCAGCACATCTTTAATACATTCCCCTTTTATATATATAACAGTGCCTTTTAACTTAAATCAACTCTCGGCATCCTTATATAAGGTTTTAACAAGACACTGCCGCTTCTACTATAATCAATGAATAATCTTGATAATACTTAACAAATGCCCTTTCGGGCCCACCTGACACGCTTTTTGATGCATTGATTCTCCTCCGATTGCGATTGATCGCAATCGCAAATTCAAATACTCCGATGCGATTGAGTCACTGTTCACTGTTCTTTGCCGATGCGATTGACTAATATCGATGTGATTGGGATTCAAATTTTATTAATCAAAGTTTATAAGCCCATCGGGTCCGGGCTTCCAATCGCAATCGCAACTCTTATATTCTCCGATGCGATTGGGTTGTTCCGATGCGATCATGTCGGACTTCAAAAACTTGTTACTCATGGTTTATAAGCCCATCGGGTCCGAACTCTTAATCGCAATTGCAAGTCTTTTAATATGTGTTGTGATTGGCCACTGTTCATTGTATTTTGCCGATGTGATTGGGAAAGGACTTCAAACACGTTTGAATTTTAATTCATACCTCCATCTGGTCCGGACTTCCAATCGCAATCGCAACTCATATGTTCTCCGATGCGATTGACCAATGCCGATGCGATTAGACCTGGAACTCAAATATATATTAACCATGATTTATACGCCCATCGGGTCCGAGCTCTTAATCGCAATCGCAACTTTCTGTTGTGATGTTCCGCTCCCCTTGCGATTTCCGATTGCGATTGAGGAGGGGTCCCACCATTTAAATCTTCGTTTTGTGCGCTCTTTAATAAAGTGCTTCACTTATATATTTGAGCTTAGACCTTTGTTTATGTGATGCACCGTGCCACATATTTTTACATTACGTCGGGAGGCGATTCCCGGAATAATGTTTGTGTTATATTATATGTATAACGCCGGTTGGAGTGTACGATTCCCGGAATATGGTTCTGTATTATATGCATTGCATTGCCGCTGGAGTTAAGCGATTCCCGGAATAGGGATTATGTATTATATGTATAACATCGGTTGGAGTGTGTGATTCCTGGAATTTTGCAATGGCTCTCTGCCTCTGTCACTGCTGCTTCTGTCGCTCTGCCTCTGTCTCTACCTTTCGATAACGGTTCTTCACTGTGCTTCTATGAGTGTTACATTTTGACTTTCTTCTTGCTGCCTCTATGCGTGCAACTGTTCCTTTTATATCTGCTGACTAAAATCTAGAGGAACTCCAATCCGTTTTATGCTATTAGTGTCTTGTTGATGTGGAACATTCCGCAAGCGGAACAGACATATATCACAGTCGTATATTAATAATCGCCCTCCACCTTAAGCTGAGGTATATACATACAACCCACAGACCACGCAGCACATCTTTAATACATTCTCCTTTTATATATATAACAGTGCCTTTTAACTTAAATCAACTCTCGACATCCTTATATAAGGTTTTAACAAGACACTGCCTCTTCTACTATAATCAATGAATAATCTTGATATACAAATGCCCTTTCGGGCCCACCTGACACACTTTTTGATGCATTGATTCTCCTCCGATTGCGATTGATCGCTCCTTTTCCGATTGCGATTGATCGCAATCGCAACTTCAAATACTCCGATGCGATTGAGTCACTGTTCATTGTTCTTTGTCGATGCGATTGACTAATATCGATGCGATTGGGATTCAAATTTTATTAATCAAAGTTTATAAGCCCATCGGGTCTGGGCTTCCAATCGTAATCGCAACTCTTATATTCTCCGATGCGATTGGGTTGTTCCGATGCGATCATGTCGGACTTCAAAAACTTGTTACTCATGGTTTATAACCCCATCAGGTCCGAACTCTTAATCACAATCGCAAGTCTTTTAATATGTGTTGCGATTGGCCACTGTTCATTGTATTTTGCCGATGCGATTGGGAAAGGAATTCAAACACGTTTGAATTTTAATTCATACCTCCATCAGGTCTAGACTTCCAATCGCAATTGCAACTCATATGTTCTCCAATGCGATTGACAAATGCCGATGCGATTAGACCTGGAACTCAAATATATATTAACCATGATTTATACACCCATTGGGTCCGAGCTCTTAATCGCAATCGCAACTTTCTGTTGTGATGTTCCACTCCCCTTGCGATTTCTGATTGCGATTGAGGAGGGGTCCCGCCATTTAAATCTTCGTTTTGTGTGCTCTTTAATAAAGTGCTCCACTTATATATTTGAGCTTAGACCTTTGTTTATGTGATGCGCTGCACATATATGTTTATATATATTTTTTCCACTAGAGTGAAGCGATTCTCGGAATAATGTTTGTGTTATATTATATGTATAACGCCGGTTGGAGTGTGCGATTCCCGAAATATGGTTCTGTATTATATGCATTGCATTGCCGCTGGAGTTAAGCGATTCCCAGAATAGGGATTATGTATTATATGTATAATGCCGGTTGGAGTGTGTGATTCCCGGAATTTTGTAACGGCTCTCTGCCTCTGTCACTACTGCTTCTGTCACTCTGCCTCTGTCTCTACCTTTCGATAACGGTTCTTCACTGTGCTTCTATGAGTGTTACATTTTAACTTTCTTCTTGCTGCCTCTATTGCTTTCGTTGTGCCTCTTTTTCCTTCCTCTGCTTCAGCGCTTCCTCTTTTGCCTGAGTGCTGCCTCCTTTGCCATCAATGACAATATTTCCAACAGTCTCCCCCTTTGGCATTGATGGCAATCCACTTTCTCTGTTTGCTTTCTCTTTCTCTTGTTGCTTGCTCTTCCTCCTGTTGTTTGTTCTTCCTCCCCCTTTGACATCAATGGTAAAGGACGACGCCTCATCTCTCCGTATGGGCTCTGTCATTGCATTTCCTTTTTCTGAGTTACGTTTAGGTCCTCTTCTGCTGAAATTGTACTATGCTGCTCCAGAGTGATGTATGAAACTTGTTGAGAGAACACTTTGGTATAGTGAGCCAATATATGTTTTATAGTTGTGTTTCATTTGTAGTGCCTGTAATATGCATTTTACGATTGAACGGTTCTTGTTGCTTCGGAATGCTGATACTATTGGTAATGCTGATAATATTGATAATGCTAATCATGTGGACTTGTTTTATGCTTATCTTGCTAGCTGTTCTCCCCCTGGAATGATATCTTCATTTTGTTCTCCCCCTGAGACTGTGCTTTCTCTTTATATCAGAGAGTATCATCTGCAGATACTACCCCTAGTTCATCTCTCAAGTATTGAAATGGTTCTCTAGCAAGAGTTTTGGTAAATATATCAGCTGTCTGTTCTTTCGTTGGTACATATTCCATCTTTACTATCTTCTGAGCCACTTGTTCTCGGAGGAAATGATACTTAATTGGAATATGTTTAGTTTTTGAGTGAAGTACAAGATTGTTAGATATACTTATAGCACTTGTATTATCACATTTGATTGAGATAGGTTCATTAATGCTTACCTTCATGTCTTGAAGAGTTTGCTTCATCCACATGACTTGTGTACAACATGCTGCTGCTGCTATATATTTTGCTTCAGCTGTAGACAAAGAGATGGATGTTTGTTTCTTGCTTAGCCATGCCACCAGACTTTCTCCTAGATAGAATGCACCTCCACTTGTACTCTTCCTATCATCCACACAGCTGGCCCAATCTGCATCTGTGTATGCTGATAAAGTGAAGTTTTTTCTTTTAGGATACCAAAGTCCATACTGTATTGTTCCTTGTAGATATCCGAATATTCTTTTGACTGCCAGAAGATGGTTTTGTTTAGGTGCTGCTTGATATCTAGCCACTAATCCTACTGCTAGCATGATGTCTAGTCTTGATGCAGTCAGATACAATAGACTTCCAATCATGGATCTGTAAAGTCTTTGATCTATGTCAGCAGACCCATCATTGGCACACAGCTTGCAACCTGTGGTCGTGGGAGTTGACACAGGTTTGCAGTCCTCCATTTTGAACTTTTCCAACATTTCTTTTATGTATTTTTCTTGTGAAATAAATGTACCTGTGTTCTTTTGCTAAATTTGTAGTCCCAAGTAGAAACTGAGCTCTCCGATCATAGACATTTCAAACTCTGTTTTCATTTCATCAGCAAACCCTTTTGCTAGATCATCTTTGTTGCTTCCAAACATAATGTCTTCAACATACACTACAACAATCAAAAGTTCATTTTCATGGGCTTTTATGTATAAATTGCTGTCCACTCCACCTCTTTTAAAACCCTGTTTTTGAAAATATTTGTCCAGTCTTGAGTACCAAGAACGAGGAGCCTGTTTCAATCCATATAGGGCCTTCTTCAGTCTGCACACATAGTCTTCTTTGTCTGTCAATGAGAAGCCTTCTGGTTGTTCCATGTACACTTCTTCTTCTAGATCTCCATTAAGAAAAGAAGACTTTACATCCATTTGATATACCTTGAAGTCTTGGTAGCATGAAAATGCCAGGAACATTCTGATAGCCTCCATTCTGGCTACAGGTGCAAATGTTTCATCATAGTCAAGTCCTTCAATTTGTGAGTATCCTTTGCAGACCAGCCTGGCTTTATTCCTGATTACTTGTCCTTTCTCATTCATTTTGTTTTTGAATACCCATTTTGAACCAATGATATTTTTCTCAATAGGTCTAGGAACTAGTTCCCAGGTATTTTTCTTCTCAATTTGGTCCAATTCTTCATTCATTGCTTTTATCCAATACTTGTCCTTGTTGGCTTCTTCAAATTTCTTTGGCTCTATTTGTGATAACATGGCTATGCATACTTCTTCTGTTTGTTCTGTTAGCTGCCTTCTTGTCTGGACTCCTGCTTTCTTGTCTCCTATGATCTGATCTTCAGGATGATTCTTCTGAGTGTATCTTGAGGGGGTTTTTGAGTTTAATCCAGCATCTTCTGATGTCTTGCTGGTTTCATCATCATTCTGATCTTCTTCTTCATGATTATCTGATGGACTGCAGCAGTCTGTATTTCTTGTATTGTTTAGAAATTTTTCATCAAATCTCACATCAATACTTTCAACTATTTTCCGAAGAGTCTTATTGTAGCACCTGTACCCTTTACTTTTGGAAGCATATCCTAGAAAAATCCCTTCATCTACTCTTGCATCAAATTTCCCAAGGTTTTCATCATTATTCTTTATGTAACACTTGCTACCAAAGATTCTGAAATGTTTGATTGAGGCTGGCTTTCCATGCCATAGTTCATAGGGAGTCTTGTCACTGCTTGGCCTTAAGTGAGCTTTATTAAGGATATGTACTACTGTGTGCACTGCTTCTGCCTAGAAGGTTTGAGCAATATTATTCTCTTGCATCATGGCTCTGGAAATTTGTTGAACAGATCTATTTTGTCTCTCTGCTACTCCATTCTGCTGAGGCGTCCCTGCAATAGTAAATTGTTGTTTTATGCCATGTTCATTGCACAGGTATGCAAAGTCATAATCAGTGAATTCACCTCCTCTGTCTGATCTGATGCATTTCAGCTTGCATCCTGTCTTATTTTCTGCTAATGCTTTAAATGTTTTGAATTTTTCCAGAGCTTCCGATTTATTCTTGAGAAAAGCAACCCATGTCATTCTGGAGAAAACATATATTATCAACATAAATTAGGACTCTCCACTTGGTGTTTTAGTTCTTGCAGGTCCACACAGATCCATGTGCACAAGTTGCAGTGGTCTTCTTGTTGATAACTCTTCTTTAGATTTAAAGGATGTGCGAGTTTGTTTCCCCAACTGACAAGATTTTCATATTGTGTTTGAGGGCCTTTTTATTTCAGGCATATCTCTGACAGCTTTCTTCTTGCTCAGTCTAATGATATGGTCAAAGCTGAGATGTCCCAATCTCTTATGCCATAACCATGACTCCTCGAGTTTGCTAAGATGGCAGGCTTCATCCTCCTCTCTCACTATGTACACATTACTCTCTGTTCGAACACCTTTGAGTAGAGTTTTTACTGTTGTTCTTGATCTGACTACACAATCTCGTGCTCTAAAGAGAACTTCATAGCCTTTATCACACATCTGACTAACACTCAGTAAATTTGCTTTCAGTCCATCTACATATAATACATCTTGGGCCTTTCCTCTGCCATTGTCTATGCTAACTGATCCTTTTCCCTTGATCTTTCCTGATTTGTCATTTCCAAAAGTGACATTGCCCGATTTCTTTTCGTCAAGAGTTAAAAACTTGTTTTTATCTCCTGTCATGTGTTTAGAGCAGGCACTGTCCAAATACCATTGACTCTTCAAATCTTGAGCAGTTAAAGCCAAGTCACATTTATTCGCCTTCTTTATCCACTGGAGGCCCCCTTTTGTTTGGTATCTTTTGTGAGGTGATGAATTATATCCCTTTAGAGAACACTTGGAAGATATATGCCCAATTTGATTGCATATACAACATTTGACTATAGTTTTTGCAGAATTGTGAGCATGAAAAAAATTGCTTTGACTCATAAACCTCCTTGAGGTATTGAACATCAGTCTTTGTCCATACTTTCTACATTCAATAATTCTATGGCCAAAATCCTTACAATAAAAACAATAACCATAGAAATTACTTACATACCTGATGTAAGGTTGTCTCTTCCATGCTTGCCTCTTTTGCTGGTTTGAATCATTCCTCCTTGCATGACAATATGCAGCAATGTGTCCCTGCTTGTGGCAGACATAACAGGTGGCATTCTTCATAGGAGGCAAGAATATCCTTTGATGGCTTCCAAATTTGATATAATCAGGAATATATGATCTTTTCTCTGTTGTCTTAGTATTTGTTACAATCTTTGTTATTAGAGGTTTCTTCTGGTCTCTGTCTTTCTCATTACATGTTTCTTCCTTTGTAGGAATTATTTGGGCTGCTTCATCAACCTTCTTTGCTTTCACAAAAATTATATTTTTGTTTTCCTTTTCTTTGCATTTACTTGATTCTCCTTCATAGCCTATCCCAGTTTTTATTAGAGGAGATCTTTGAGCATCCAAGATTTCATTAAACCTACTAGAACTTGTCATTTGAGAAGGGTATATAGAAACTTTCTGTTGAGCACTTTCTAATTTCCTTCTCAGGCACAGAATTTCTTCTTCCAGCTTCTCTTGTTCTCGAGTTTTATCTTTGATTTGCTGAAGTAATATATCTTCTATCTTCTTGGCTTCTTCAAGCTTTACCTTCAGCTGCATGAGGACTTCTAAATTTTGTTCTTCTTTCACACATTTGAGGAGAATCTCTTTTTGTTTTCTGCATTTTAGTTTGAGTCTGTCAATCTCCTCCAGAGCACTTTTTAGCTCCCCCTCAAGATCGACTTCCCCTTCTTCTTATTCTTCTAGCAAGAGTCCTTCAAGATCTTCTATGGCCATTAGTAAAAATTCAGAGGTTCCCTCTTCTCCTGAGGGTTCATCTGAGTCTTCAGATGCACTGCTGTCTTGCTGAGCGTAGAAGGATTTTCTGCTGAATTTCTTTCCTTTCTGCCAATTCTTTGATGTGTCTTTCTCTGATTCTTGAGCTTGATTTCTTACTTTCTTGTGAGGACATTTAGCAGCATAATGTCCAACTCTTCCACAGTTAAAGCATTTGAAGGGAAGTTTACCTTTGTATCTACCTAAGCCTCTATCCAATTTCTCGACAAATTTAGCCTCTTCTTCATCAGAGCAGGAGCATATGTCTTCCTTTTCTTCTTTCTTCTTTTCTGTTTTTAAAAGCCGTTTACTCGAACCTGTTTCTTCGTGGGTTTCGCTCCTCAGGCTTCAGCGGATTTCCAAGTAGCTAGTTCATGTCGGTGTCTCCAATCCGTTTGCCTTCTGCCAGGACTCTTTTAATAACCGATGAGAGACCTTAGAATCTTTTGCACAATTATACTTTCTGGCATTTTTTCTCCAAGAGCTTTCATATTGTTAATAATTTCTGCAGCTTTTAGGAAGAAACTGGCAATGTCTTCATCATCATTCATTTTTAAGTTTTCAAATTGGGCTCTATATACTTGAAGTTTGGCAGTTTTTACTTTCTGGTCTCCCTCATGTATGTTCTCAAGAGTATCCCATATTTTTTTGGCAGTGTCTTTGTGCATTAATTTAATAAACTCTGCTTCACATAATCCATTCAGGATGGCATTCATGGCTTTTGCATTAGCCACAAAATCTTGTTTTGAGTCCTTTTCTGAGTCAGTTGCCTTCGGGGCATATCCTAATTGCACAACAGCCCAGACTTCTATTCCTAGAGACATTATGTATGTCTTCATTCTGATTTTCCAGAAAGCATAATTTTCACCAGTGAAGAAAGGGGCTTTATTGGTTGAGCATCCTTCTTTACTAGCCATCTTGGGAACGTAGGATCTCCTTTTAGTTGTTAGACTTGTACAAAGGAACCTGCTCTGATACCAATTGTTGAACTCTTAGTTAAACTGAGAGGGGGGGGGGGGTGAATCAGTTTAACACATTCATGGAATTTTAAAACTTTTTCCTTTAAAACTTATTTTACTTTATTAACACCTTCATTTCATTATCAACATAATGTGTGAGCAATCTTTATTTATGAGCAGCAATTAATAAGAAGATTAGATAATGCACCAGCAGTCTTAATATGTTAGCAAAAAGTATTAGCAGAATAGATATATCATATCAACACATGGACATCATGCACATAGACACCAGATATACGTGGAAACCCATAAAGGGAGAAAACCACATCTTATTATTGTTGTGATGCAAAGGCAAGCTCCAACTCCCTCTCACCACTGATTTTCTGCAGGAACCAACCTACAAGAGGCTCCAACCTCAATTCAGCTACAACTGACATCTATCAAGCTACAACTTGATAGGGAAGCTCCAACTTCCTTACTCTTTCAAAAATAAAACACTTGCTGATTTACCTTGGATATCAGCTCTGTTCTGTACCTTCTTCTCTGCTATTCATCAAATCTTATATCAGACCTGCATCATCTCTGCTCAGCCCCTTCTTCTTCTTTACTCAGCTCCTCCTTATTCACATTCTTCTTGCAGCTTGCTTATTCTCTTCAACTCTCTTTAATTCTGCTGCATACTCTCTTCTTCTCTCACTCCTTTTTCGTCAACACTCTCCCCTTGGATATTACCCTATTTTATACAAAAATAGCTTCATGGCTGTTTGTATTCCACTGGGAATTCGAAATGGACAGCCATGTCTCTTTGCCTTCTACCTTCTCATCTCTTTTCAGCTCACTCAGAAAAATGTAACTGTAGGTACTTATTTTAATATTACAGTGGGATATTTGCTCTCTTCCGGAGACTTGCCAATGCATCACAACAATATAAATTTAAATAAAACATTTACATTCAAATTTAAATGAGAACTCCAGCTCACTCATTTTGTCTCTTGGCTTGTTGCGCATTTGTCTTTTCTCTGACTGTGTCTTTGTCTTTTCTGTCCTCTGCTGTGGTGTAACTGTTGCATGCGTGTAACTGTTCCTTTTATATCTGCTGACTGTAAATCTGGAGGAACTCCAATCCCTTTTATGCTATTAGTGTCTTGTTGATGTGGAACATTCCGCAAGCGGAACGGACATATATCACAGTCGTATATTAATAATCGCCCTCCACCTTAAGCTGAGGCATATACATACAACCCACAGACCACGCAGCACATCTTTAATACATTCGCCTTTTATATATATAACAATGCCTTTTAACTTAAATCAACTCTCGGCATCCTTATATAAGGTTTTAACAAGAAACTGCCGCTTCTACTATAATCAATGAATAATCTTGATAATACTTAACAAATGCCCTTTCGGGCCCACCTGACACACTTTTTGATGCATTGATTCTCCTCCGATTGCGATTGATCGCTCCTGCTCCGATTGCGATTGATCGCAATCGCAACTTCAAATACTCCGATGCGATTGAGTCATTGTTCACTGTTCTTTGCCGATGCGATTGACTAATATCGATGCGATTGGGATTCAAATTTTATTAATCAAAGTTTATAAGCCCATCGGGTCCGGGCTTCCAATCGCAATCGCAACTCTTATAGTCTCCGATGCGATTGGGTTGTTCCGATGCGATCATGTCGGACTTCAAAAACTTGTTACTCATGGTTTATAAGCCCATCGGGTCCGAACTCTTAATCGCAATTGCAAGTCTTTTAATATGTGTTGTGATTGGCCACTGTTCATTGTATTTTGCCGATGTGATTGGGAAAGGACTTCAAACACGTTTGAATTTTAATTCATACCTCCATCTGGTCCGGACTTCCAATCGCAATCGCAACTCATATGTTCTCCGATGCGATTGACCAATGCCGATGCGATTAGACCTGGAACTCAAATATATATTAACCATGATTTATACGCCCATCGGGTCTGAGCTCTTAATCGCAATCACAACTTTCTGTTGTGATGTTCCGCTCCCCTTGCGATTTCCGATTGTGATTGAGGAGGGGTCCCGCCATCTAAATATTCGTTTTGTGTGCTCTTTAATAAAGTGCTCCACTTATATATTTGAGCTTAGAACTTTGTTTATGTGATGCACTGCACATATATTTTTATATATATTTTTGCCGCTGGAGTGAAGCGATTCCCGGAATAATGTTTGTGTTATATTATATGTATAACGCCGGTTGGAGTGTACGATTCCCGGAATATGGTTCTGTATTATATGCATTGCATTGCCGCTGGAGTTAAGCGATTCCCGGAATAGGGATTATGTATTATATGTATAACATCGGTTGGAGTGTGTGATTCCTGGAATTTTGCAATGGCTCTCTGCCTCTGTCACTGCTGCTTCTGTCGCTCTGCCTCTGTCTCTACCTTTCGATAACGGTTCTTCACTGTGCTTCTATGAGTGTTACATTTTGACTTTCTTCTTGCTGCCTCTATTGCTTTCGATGTGCCTCTTTTTCCTTCCTCTGCTTCAGCGCTGCCTCTTTTGCCTGAGTGCTGCCTTCTTTGCCATCAATAATTCTTGGATATTAACTAGAGCCTAAAGTGAAAGTTAGGAGTGAAACATTTTGAATTTCCCCTAGAAACCCAACATAGAAATAAACCTAACATTGGTTTTGAATCATCAACTAGTGGAAATATCACATCTACTTCACCTCCACCCACACCTACCATTCCTTCAGCCACCACTCAACCACTGCAGACTTCTCATTTTCATTCTTCATATACAAATTTCTCTTCAACCCAATTGATTGTCTCACCAATACTACTAGCTCGGTAGGTCCATCATCACTTATCCAACAATTATCATCTACTATTGCTTTATTTGTTGTTTCTATTAGTACTGCTACTTCTGATGCCATTGCTTCTACTAGAATGTAAAAGAAACCATGGAAAACCCCAAGAGCACTTAACATTAAACAAATAAATGATCTTCCCAAACATCTAGAGAAATTGTCTCTAGAATAATCTTAATAATGGTCTTACTGCTAACGAACACATCCACCATAGTATGTTGGCCATTAATCTCAATGGTGTTATTGAAGAAGACATTGTATGCAGGTTTTTTCCCTACACTTTTGAAGGTAAGTTTGGGTCAATGTATTTCTCCTTTCCTCGTCATTCAATTCCTTACTGGGATACTTTTGGAGGATTTTTTTTTAAAACAAATGGAGATGATAAATCACTTGCTTCTTTGAGAAAAAAAATTGTCTAATATAAATATTGTACCTAATTAAGAAATAAAAAAAATGAAATCCATATTTAATCAGACATTAAATAAGATTCTCAATACATATAAACGAGGGGAAGATGTACATATTGACAGGTATATTAGTTTTCTTCCTTCTTCAAAGGCTATGCTTGTGGACAGGGCTAGAAAAAAAATCATATATAATATGAAGGAAGCCTTATCTATTGAGAAATTAATGCTTACACTTGAAAAGAAAGCTCCTGCTAAAGATGAGAAACTTGCAAAGAAAGTCACAATCAAGGATGAAAAGAAAAATAAAATCACTACAGATGAATTTTACATGGATGGATTACAGAAGTTTCTCAAAAATTTATCAATAAAAGTGTTTGACTTGAAAAGACAAGTGGTAGAAGGATCCTATTCTATGAGATCTTATAAACCCTTCAAAAATACACAACAATCGCCACCTCCTACTCATATTTCTAATGTTGAAGACGATGATTATGAAGAGGAGAAAGAGGAAGAAATAAAACAAACTAATGAAGAAATGGAAGAATACGAATTATCTTAGGAAACTGGTCTTTGGGATTTCATTCTCACTTTATATAAAGGTTAAGAAGAAGAGGAAGTTTTCCCTATTACAAATAGAAGTAGAGGCTCCATTGGCACATCTTCTGCTACTCAAGATCCTGTGAATGATTCTTCATAAAAAAAGATACACATTTTACTTCCACTTATTCAACTAAGAGAAATTCAATTCTAGCCTCCAGTCCTTCATCTCATGCTGCTAAAAGTATTGCTTCAGATAATTCTATAGCTAAAAATTTCATAGTCTTTGATAGTATTGAATGTAATATTATGGAAAATATGAAGAAGGAAAAATACAATATATCACTTTATGAAGTCGGAAAACTCAAACAACCTCAAAAATTCTTATTAAATGCTTTAAATGCAACTTCAAATTCTCTTTTTCCAACAATTGTTATCACTACTAAAAATTATAAGAGTAGAATAATATCTAAGCTTACTCCTTCATCTTCTAACAAAGCCAGCCAAACAAAAGAAATTCTTATAGGTGATAAGTCTAATTCTCACACAGCACTTTTCCTTCTAAATTTTGAGGTTTCTAATATAAATTTTCATAACTATATAGTTTATTTCGGTGATTCATCTAATATCATGATTTATTAAATGATTCTAAAACTGAATGTCAAACCAATGAAATTATATAATCAGATAGTACAACTAAACATAACAAAAGTTAGAGTGTTAGGTGAAATTAATGAAGTTTTAATAAGATTATCATCTAACCCTAAAGTATTTCAAATAATTGATATTTTAGTGGTTGATATTCCTAAATTCTATGGTATGATTCTGAGGAGAGAATGGTTAGAAAAGTTAAATGGATATTTTTCAACTGGCTGGTCCCATATCTGGTTACCCTATAATGGTAAATCCAATCAGATTAGAGTTGATAGGGAGAAGCACATAAAGTATATTGTTGTTGATTTGGAGGAATAAAATGAACATTTTTATTTCACAAATTGTATCCTAAGGAATGATTCAAAATAATCATTTTTTGGAAGCTTCCCTGCTCAACTATCACCTAACACTTCATATTTTGTTTCCTCATAAATATATTTTTTTTCACAAACTGATACATTGAGTTGTGTAAATATTATAGAAACATTTATAAATAATATTGTAGATAATCTATTTTGGAATCTATACTTTGATGGATCGAATTCCAATGATGGTGCAGGTGCATTATGTATCCTTATCAATCCCAATAAATAAAAAACAATGTTGCACTGCAAACTAGAATTTGAATGTACAAATAATGTTGTGGAATATTAAGCGCTTTTACAAGGATTGCAAAAGGAAATAATTTTATATGTCAAGTATTTAAATTTTTTTCGGTGATTCATAAATGATTATCAAACAAGTAAGAAGTACCATTCACTCTGTTTATAATCATTTTAAACACTACCAATCATTATTTCAACATTTGACATCTCACGTTCTTATATTCAATATTGGCCCCATACTAAGATTACAGAATGCAAGTATCGATATTTAGGCTAATATTGATTCCAAATTAATACCACCTAAGGACTTTAATCCTGGTCTTTTTTTATTGAATTTATTTTTCTCCCAATAAATTCCCAATAATATCACCAATTGGAGAGTTTTTAGCGATGATGTAGATATCATTAGCTTCCTTACTTCTGAAGAAACTTATGATGATCATATCATTGATGAAGGCTTACATGATAGTGAATTAAATGTATCCTCTGAAGAAAGAAAGACTGGAAATGTATTACCAAAATATGTTGTCAAATTAGAATATTTATATGATCTTAAAGACATGTTTAAAAGACAAACCAACTGAAAAAATACTTCATCATCTGTGATATTCAAAATAATCATCTTGAATCAGAAGACAAACCTAAAAATGTTAACTTAGGTCTAGTACCTTTTCCTGATGAGAATCTAGGTTTCATCCATCTACTCATAATGTATATGGATGTATTTGCATGGAAATATGATGATATTAAAACTTATGATACATCAATAATTCAACATATTGTACCTATGTTACCAAATGAGAAGCCTATCTAGCAAAAACTCAGAAATATCCATCCAAATATTGAGCCACAAATAGAAACTAAATTGAACAAATTATTGAGGGTTAAGATAATTTTTCTTGTATTAAATTCAAAATGTGTATCGAATCTTGTTTGTATTCGAAATAAGAATGGGGATGTCAGAATTTCTATAGATTTCAGAAACCTAAATAAGGCTTCTGAAATAGAAAATTTTCCCTTACCTCCTATGGAACAGATTTTACATTCTGTAGCTGATTTTGAGTTGATGTCATTTCTAGATGGATTTTCAAGTTATAATAAGATCCTTGTTCACCGTGCAAATATACTGAAGACTGGTTTTAGAACCAAATGGAATACATATGCATATCTAAATATGTCTTTTGTAAAAATGAATGAAACCATGACATTTTAGAGAGCCATGGAAATATCTTTCAGAGGGTTAACAAATAAAAAATGGTAGTTTATCGTGATGATATTACCATCCATTCAAAGAGAATAATTTATCTCTTATATGACCTAAAAAAAAATATTCAAACATTGTAGAAAGTATGGGATTTCATTAAATCCGAAAAAAAAATATTTATTTTATTTAACTGAAGGTAAGATTTTAGGATTTATTATCTCAAAAGAAGGAATAACTATAGATCCTCAAATAGTGAAGGCTAATTCTGAAATTTCTCTCCCACATAATAAGAAATCAATGTAGTTGTTTTTAGGACAGATCAATTTTGTAAAGTGATTTATTCCATAATTTTCACAAATAGTCTTACCTTTACAAAATATGATAAAAAATAATGAAACCTTTAAATGGGTTCTTATTGAGAAAAATGTGTTTGATTCAATAAAACAAGCCATCATACAAGCTCCACCATTGCCTTCCCCTGATTTTGATAAAGAGTTCATTCTATATAATTTTTCGTTTGATCATTCTTATGCAATTGTCTTAACATAGAAAAATGATGAAGGAATGGAAGCCACAATAGCTTTTAATAGTTCAAGTTTACCAGGTGTTGAGCTTAATTATTCTAAAATTGAAAAGAAATTTGATGTAGTTTTCATGTAAATAAAATATTCCAGACCCTTTTTACTTAAAACACATACCAAGGTGATTGAACCTTACTATGCAGTGATAAATATATTAATTCAAGGATACCTGAGCAAGAAATGAGCACATTGGATTACTTCACTTCAAGAATATGAATTGGAAATAAAGCCTACTAAAATTATACAAGGACAAGGTTTGTGTAAATTGGCTACTATACTATTGTATTATCAATCAAAAAAAATTTTATCATTAAAAAAATTGCTTAGTTGAACAAGAGGATGAACGACAAGTATTTGTTGAATTTCAATGATCTTGGGTCTAGGATAGAACCTTATAATAATTGAAGCTACAAAACCAAGAATCTCAAAAAAACTACTTTTGACATCAGAATATAAATAGCAGCAAATCATACATGCACAAGCATAGACAAATTTTTACAAAATATTATAAAAATATGTACAACAACCCAAACTTTGTTATATTAAACCAAATGAATAATACAATAGTCTAGGTAACCCATACAATGGATATAAGATACAATGACAATATCGTTGTAGGCTCTATGTCGTATCTTTTCATGTTGGTCCTTCACTCCCGTTCCAATCTCTAATGCAACTCATTCCATCAAGAGAAAACACATACAGTCTCTAGGAGGGATGTCACCTATCACTATTGCAAGTCGCTTCTGCTACAATGAAAAAAATCTGATCCAATATTCTCTTCTAGTATGGCCAATACTTGTTCACCAATCTTCCAATATAGTAGCCTCTTTCATCCATCAAAGAGCTACATGTTAAGCTCAAACATTCACCCAACCTTCAGTTGACAAGCTCTCATTATGAATTCTTCTTAAGGGATACTTTAGGCTATCAAAAATTTTCCCTCCACCAGTCCAATGATGCCCAATATAATCAATGTGGAATATTCTCCTAGGAGAGCCTTTTATCATCCAAGTATAGCCCTCCAAATGGCTCCCATAGGCTACAAAGAACACCCCCCCCCTAGGACCATCCAACTAGCAACAAATTCAACAAAAAATTAACATCACCATACGTCAAATATGGTGTCAAACTGATGTAGGTCAGGATGACTTCTTAGGGAAATATGATAGTCACGTTTATCTCACTCACCTCTAAACTACCTCTTATCATATTCAACCTTCCCTTTTGTCAATTATGAGCTATACTTCCTCACAAAAAAAGGAATCAACCCTCATTTTCGTTACTCAAATAGGCTTGCAGCCTCCTAAGATGCTACAACCAGCCTACGACTTCCTAAAATAGAGAAGAACAACACTCAACATTCCACAAAACTGATCGTATTTGACACTAGATGTTGTGGCCTACTTCTGCTCATGTTTGGACTTGTGAATACACATAAAGAACTCACAAAACGTCCTTAATTCCACTTTGCCTCATTCTTCTAGAGTTGTGGCGAACTTTGAAGTTTCTCTTATATGTTTATGGTAATTTTTAGATGCTTTAAATGAGACACACACACCTATATGCATAGCACTCAATGAGGGCTTAAATATATCCATTCCAACTATCAACAAGTCTTCCTAAACCCAAGCTGACATACACAAATCATGACAGTGACGAACAAAAATTAGTAACTAGAGTTCTATAGCTCCAATTTGAGTGATTTTGGAAGAGATGGATTTGCCACACCATCGTCTATCATCTCAAATTTTCTCATTCCCATATGTCTCATTTTTTTGGCCCAAATATCGAGGGGTGAAAAATTCCAACCTTGGGCTCCAAGCCCACAAGTGACTCTTGTGGTGCTCCACCCTCCAAGCCATGACTATTAGGGCTTTGGTTACCTACAAAGCTACTGAAAAGTCAAAATTATGTGTGATCCCTATTATTTTTGTTTCACAATATGTTGATCTAATCTATTTTATGACTCATGGAAATGCTCTCCCCAATGTAGAATTTAAGAAAAGAAAATCATTGAGACTAATAACTAAATAGTATCACCTTGTTAATGGTTTTTTGTTCATAAATAATTACAATTGTGTATTTATTAGGTGTTTAGACAAAACTAAAGCTCAATTTGTTTTGTAGGAATTACATGATGGAACTGTTGCTGGACATTATGGAGGGGATACTACAACCCATAAAATCCTCCATGTAATATATTATTAGCCAAAATATTTTAAATATACCCATGCCTATGTAAGAAGATGTAAAACTTTCTAAACAACTTCAGCAAGAGATAAGAAAGTAGCCTTGCCTTTACAACCAATCAACATTTATCAAGCACTTGAATAATGGGGATTGGACGTGATTGGTGAGGTAATTCCCATTCTTCAGAACAACATAGATATATTCTTACTGCAATAGAATATTTTACTAAATGGGTGGAGGCCATTCCCTTTGAAAATTGTCAATTATAAACAAGTTATTAATTTTATTGATCAACATATGACTGCTAGATTTGGCCTCCCAAGCTCGTTAATTGTTTATAATGCTACCTATTTTTATGGAAACACCCTTACTGGATTTTATTTACACTAAGGCTTTAAAGTAAAATACTCAGCCAATTATTATCAACAAGCTAATGGTTTGGAAGAGTATACAAAAAAAAATATCTTGATAATTATTAAAATAATTTTGGATGATAACCAAAAAGGTTGGCATAAAGCCCAGACTTCTGCCTTGTGCATTGATTGAATAAATTACAAAGCATATTTAGGTACCGCACTTTAGTTTATATAATACGGGAAGGAATTTGTTCTCCCACCTAATATATATTTACCGTCTCTAGCCTTAGTTCATTTCATTCAAGATCATCCTTTGATCAGAGGCTTAGTATTTAGCTCAAAAATGAAAGTTCTCAGAAATGCTCCAAACTAGAATTACCAAGTAGAGCTCGTCACCAGGATTCCAACACAACTCATTTCATAATAATCTGAGTTTGTATGAGTAAGTTATGGTTCGTTGTTCGTTTTCTCATATACGTAAAAAATGTGTGGAACCGTGACAGGCTGATGACTTAGCAGTCCAGCGAACACCTCAAGAATATTTAGGTAATATTCTCCAGTTTTCAGCCAATGAGATTGTGACAAGTTTCATAGTCAAATTCACCAATGTTACTTGGGAAGTTTAAATTTTTCTTCCTAATCCTAAGGTGATAATTTTTTACATATGGTGGATTATTATTTTTATATGGCTAGAATTACTCCAATGGAGAAGGGCCACGTGGTGCAGCTGGAGGATACCACATGCCCTCACCCATTGCAAGGATGGATGAGAAATGTATATCATTATCTATCCAAGGGTTGAATTCAAATTTTGGGCACCCATATACTATTTGCATACATTATTTATATGCAAGGTTGAAACCAAAGGCCGAATGCAAATGTGTATGTGCGCATACATTTTTTATATCCAAATTTAAAACTTATGGTCTGAACCAAAGTTCTATTTAACAAAATTTCATGAACGAGGAGGGGTGGAGGTTGGGGTCGACCCCACGACATCACCCAAGCTAGTGCCCATGCTTACCGCCAGACCATCATGTGTTCCTTGTTAACATAAGGACTCCCCCTATATTTAAGCTTTGTCGGCACCAGAGTTGGGGTTCTAAGTGCTATGACCATGGGCCAATCACTATTCCTGCAGGAGTTTAAAGTTGATAAACATTTTTATTAACCGCACTTATCATGCCACTACTTCGGGTTTACCACTATAACCTGCGATTAGCACTAAAACACGCTTTGTGCTAAACTGCCCATTAATTACACTAATCCACACTTATCTTAACATTAATTATGGTTTTATCATTAGCAGTGGATTTGGTAGAACCACCAAATGTGGCGGAAGCTCCACTTTTAGTGGAGTTAACTGGCAAATTTCTAGTTTTAGTGGAGAAAATGTAGGGAAAATTGAGTTTTCGATAACTGAGAAAATTTTCGACAAATTTTGGCTCAGGAAGAGTCATTCTTGGTAGAGTTTGATGTTTTGGAGCCATTGGAGTAGGTTATAGAGGAAAAATGAGGCTGAAAATAACACATTTTCACAATTGAAGCTAATACAAAGGCCCATGCCATTAAAGTTGGACCAAGGAGATGTAGTCGAGGAGGGGTGAGCTCCTTAATCAAAACCATGTGTATTTGACTCAGTGGTCTCTGTTTGTTGTGGTATATATTCTGTTGTTCATTATTTATTTTCCATGCTTTTATGTTCATGAAATACACTTCATCTAATCAAGTTTATTGAATTGTCAATCATAAGCACATGTATAAACCCTTGTATAAAAATCAAACTAGAGCACTTTCATGTTAAATCTAAAAGTGATATTAACACAAAATTAACTAACAATCAATTTCGTATCAAGCTGGTATCAAATCACAAGGTTGTTAAAGGTTAATTGCTTGATTTTCTTGATATTGTGCAAGAAGGGTTTTAATAGTTGCAATTTTGTGATGCTTACAAGGTTGAAGTTGCAGAGAGGAGAAGGGAAGATATTGGTTGTTAGTCCTGAGATTAGGATAAGAAGAAATATAGCTAAGAGATCATCATATTCACCCAAATTTCCACTCAAATCTGCACTTGAAGAACCTCAAGTTGTATCTACGATAGTTGAGATTGAAGAGGTACAAATTGCACAAGAAGATGAGGTGATTCAAGAGGTACTAGCATCAAAAGTTGAGGTTGAATCCTTAGCCATTATTTCACCTGTTGGAGAGACTCATGGAGATTCAGAAAAATAATATGTCAAGAGGGACTTCAAGGACATTCAAATAATGGTTAAAATCATGTTTGATGCATTCAATATAGAAAGATGGGTAGAAGGTTCTAAGCCTCCACATGGAGAAGGATATTCATATGGTAAGAAGGATGAAGAGAAGATTTCAAAAGGTAGTTTAGGAAATCCACATACATCTCCACCATCCTCATCCTCATCAGCATCTTCATCTTCCACCTCCACCACAAAAACCACCCACACTCATTCAAAAATCCCAAAAGGAAAAACTCCATTACTCAAGTTGAACATCAAGTTTGAACATCCCATGTACAATGGTGAATTAAATGCAGAGAATTAAGACAATTGGATCTGTCAACTAGAAGTATGCTGAAGAATTCAGAATCTACAAGAGGATGACATAAATATCCAGTTGGCTTCATTAAGGCTAGATGGAACAACAATATTTTGGTGGGAGTCAAAGACTCAACAGGAAATGTGAATTCATGGTAAGATATTCATTTCTTAGGTTGAAATCATTTCTTCCATTAAAATAAAATTTTATCCATTAGCCTATATGAAAAAATCAATTATGATTTGGAAAAACTTTAGGCAACTCAAAGGCCAAACTGTTCAAAAGTAAACTCAGGAGTTTAAAAAGAGAGCTTTGTTGTTAGGAGTAAACTTGAGTTCACAAGACACACTCTTGAGATACATTGGGGGTTTACATTTGTACTTGAAAAAATCTATACTTATGTTTAACCCAAATAACTTAGATTAATTATGTGTGCAAGCCACACATCTTGAAGCAAGGCAAAAGAACATTCACGAAGAAGATAGTGAGAAGAAGCCATTAAAGGGTAAGGGAAAAGAGAAGGGAGGAAAATGGAAGGGAAAGAAGAATGCAAGCTTCAAGAAAGAAGGGGAGAAAAACACATGAAAACATTATTCCAAAGAGGGGCATGATGAAGCCCACTGTTGGAAACTACATCCCGAATTAAAGCCTAAGAAACCAAATAACAAGGGGAAACAAAATATGACTTCCACCACACAACAAGATCTTGGATATCATTCTGGAGATGAGACCAGGATCGTGGCCATGGTTTAAAAAAGAAATGAATCTGAATAGCAAGTACTATAGTGTTCCTCAAATAGTCACAGCAAAACTCCAAACAAAGACAGAAGGATAGAATTGTTCCATGCTAGAATGATTTCAAATCATACATAGATTTATGCATTTTTTGATGGTGGGTTACAAGAAAACTTGATTTCAGAAGAATTGGTCAAAAATATTAACCTTCAAACCATACCACATCATAAACCATACCATTTGGGTTGGATATTTAAGAATTCTAATTTACAGGTTACAAGGAAATGTATATTTTGATTTTCTATTACTGGAAATTTTTTTGATGAAGTCGAGTTAGATGTGGTTGCACTTGACCTTTTCAGGATTATCTTGGGAAGTCCATATTTGTATGATAGGAAAGAAGTTTTTTTATCTCCATCAGAAAAAATATCATTTTCTTAAGGATGGGTTGAAGTATATTTTGAGAGCTCATCGCAAAAAAAATGAATAGTTCTTTTGTTAATGCACGACAAATGAAGAGGCTAGTTAATGCAAGTAAAAATTTTGTGCTTCTCATGATCAAGAAAAGTGATGATGTTCACTATGAATATTTTGAAGGATGTGATGAAAAATTAAAATCTGATTTTTTTGATGTGGTAAGTCAGCATGGCGATATGTTTCAAGAAATAAATGGTTTACCTCCCAAGAGGGGAATTTAGCATGAGGTTCAACTACAATAGGATGTTCCACTTTGAAATATCGGTATGTGTCGCATGTGAATTATGGAGAGTTTGGAAATCAAGAATAAAATTCAAGAATCGGTGAAAAAAGGTATAATACGCCCATCTACATCGCCATGTGGTCCACCAATTTTTTTGGTACCAAAGAGGGACGAGAGTTGGCAGATGTGAATATATTTCCATCCATTCAATAAAATAATGGTAAATAATCACTATTGACTCCCACACATTGATTCTTTTCTAGATCAGTTAAAGTATGCAAGATATTTCAGTAAGTTAGACTTGTGAAGTGGTTATCGTCAAGTTAGAATAGTTCAAGAGGACATTTGGAAAACTGCATTTAAAACTACACAAGGATTTTTTGAGTGGCTATTTATGACATTTTATCTAACAAATGCTCCAGCTACTTTCATGAGAGTCATGAATGATGTACTAAGACCATTTATAGATGACTTTGCCATTTTTTACTTATATTAAATAATTATATTCATCAAATCAGGAGATGAACATGTCATGCATGTAAAAAAGGTACTTGAGGTCTTGAAAAAAGAAGAATTACTTTTAAAGATGTCAAAGTGTGAGTTTGGAAAGGCTTCTTTAGTGTAATTGGGACACATTGTTGGAGGAAGTGAGTTGAATATAAACCCTTCCAAATTAGAGGTCATTCTGAATTGGCCCAACCCCAATACAGCTACATAGGTAAGAAGCTTTCTTGGGGCAGCATAGTATTGGAGGAAATTCATTGCTAATTTTTATTCCATTGCCGCTCCGTTACATGCATTGACAAGTGTCAATAAAGTCTTCAATTGGGAAATATGAAGCAAAAAACATTTTTTCTTTAAAGAAAAATATAGTTTCAGCACCACTGTTGCCTATTCTAGATCTTAGACAACCATTTGAGATCCAAACAGATGCAAATGATTATGCTATGGGAGCAGTTCACATACACCATGGTAAGCCTATTTCATTTCATTCTGAAATTTTAATGGAGTTGTGACTAACTATCCCACCTATGACAAAGAGTTATATGCATTGGTACAAATTGTAAAGAAATGGAAGCACTATTTGATGGGGAAAGAGACCGTTATCCATATCGACCATCAACCATTGCAGTACTTACAATCACAGTCAAAGTTGCAGCAATCAAGACATTTTAGATGGATGGAATTTCTACAAAAATTTCATTTGGTTATCAAGTATAAAAAGGGAATCTACAATAAGGTAGTTGATATGCTCTCTAGGCCTATTGTAAATTCATCTATTATACTCAAGCACAATTCAATTATGCATGAAAGTTAATGTGTATGAAAGCTTGAGTCAAGCAAATGAAAATGAAGAGTTAGATTATCATGTGCATAACAATTTATTGTATCACTTGGGCAAGTTATGTATACCACAGGGAGAAAGAAGCATTATCATAAGGGAGGCACACACTTCATTTATTGTTGGACATTTCATTGTAGGCAAGATAATAGCGAATCTCCAAAGGTATTGTTATTGGCCACGCATGATTGATAGTGTATCTTGTTTTATTATAGGATGTTCTTTATGTGCAATAAGTAAGCCTAGTAATAGGAAACTTGGATTATACACTCCACTTCTAGTTCCTTCACATCCTTGGGAGAGTATCTCAATGGATTTTTTAGGTGGTCTTCCAATGTCAAGGAAAGGCCATGATTAATTCTATGTTGTGGTAGATAGGTTCAGAAAAATGTGTCCTTTGATGTCATGTAAGAAAAAAATTACAGTTGAGAAAACTGATCATATTTTCTTTCAAAATGTTTGGGTTAATTTTGGCCTTCCTACTTCTATTTTAAGTGATCGAGATTCTTGGTTTGTTGGGATTTTTTGATCAAAATTATGGGACATGATGGACACAAAGTTGAAGAAGAGTACATCATATCATCCAAAAACAGATGGTCAGACTAAGGTGGTAAACATGACACTCATTCATATTCTTAGAGGCTATTGCAGCAAACATCCCAAGTTTTGGGATGAACAATTGCATTACATTCAACATGCATACAACAGAACAAAGCATTCTTCCACAAACACATCGTCATTTGGGGCATGTATTGGATACTTGCCAAGATTGCCTTTGGACTTCATCTCTGAGAAATATGTTGCTATAGATGGTCATAGTGACACAGATAAGGTAAGGAAGTTCATTGAGAAAATTCAATTGGTACATCACACAGTGCAAGAACAAATTGAAAAGAGTCAAAGAAGCTACAAGGCAAGGCATGATAAACACCATGTTGATAAAAAATTCTAGGTTGGAGATAAATTTTGGTTATATATCAACAAATAAATATTGCAAGGGGAAGGTAAAAAGCTCAAGCCAATCCATTATGGTCCATTTAAAATTTCAGAAAAAATCTTGGTACTAATGCATTTAAGCTAGATTTTCCTCCTTATGTGAAAATATATTATGTCGTTAATGTTGAGAATTTGAGATTTTTTAAGCCTACTTTGATTGATGATTAAGGACAACATGTTCAAATACCATCAATAGATTATTTCTCGCCAGAATACCTTGATTAACTTCAACAAGATCTCATACTTGACAGCAGAATCAGAACTTCAAGGAGAGGGAATGTCGAATGCCTTAGCGTTGGACTCGAGGGATAAAATCCTTCCAAGGCCAAATGGATGGAGATTGAAAGTATGAGGGATCTGTACCCTCACTTGCTGAACAATTGATAGTATCTTTTTGGGTCCAAAAGGCTTGTAGTGGGGAGGAATGATCAGAGGCTCAATATTTAGCTCAAACATGAGAGTTCTCAGAAATTCTCCAAACAAGAACGTCAAGATAGAGCTCGTCCCCGGGATTCCAATGCAATTCATTTCATCAAAATTTGATTTTGTACGAATAAGTTATGGCCTGATGTTAGCTTTCTCAAATATGTAAAAAATGTGCAGAATAGTGACAGACTAATGACTTTGCAGTCCATTCAGCACCTCAAGAATATTCAAGGAATATTCTCGAGTTTTTAGCCAATGACACTGTGACAAGTGTCACAGTCAGATTCACCAATGTTGCCTAGTAAGTTTAAATTTTTCCTTCTAATCCTAAGGTTGCAATTTTTTTACATATGGTGGATTATTATTTTTATATGGTTGGAATTAGGCTAATGCAAAAGGGCCACGTTGCGCAACCGGAGGCTGCCACATGCCCTCCCCCATGCCAAGGTTGGATGAGCAACATATATCATTATTTATCCAAGGGATGAATTCAAATGTTGGGCACACATATATTATTTGCATAAATTATTTATGTGCAACATCGAAACCAAAGGTCGAATGCGAATGTTTATGGGCACATACAATTTTTATATCCAAATTTCAAACTTTATGGTCCTAACCAAAGTTCTATATAGCAAAATTTCATGACCGAGGGGGCGCAGAGGTCAGGGTCGACCTCACAACTTCCCCCAGGCTAGCACCCATGCTTACCGCTAGACCATCACATGTTCCTTATTAACGTAAGGACTCTACCTATATTTAAGCTTTGTCGGCACAAAAGTTGGGGTTTCGGAGGGGGCCAACTCCCTCCCATGTGTTTGAAGCACTACGACCGTGGGAAAAGCACTGCTCTGATGGGAGATTAAAGTTGTTAAAAAAATTTATTAACAGCGCTTATCATGCCACTAATCTTTGTTTAGTACCATAACTTGTGATTAGCACTAAAACACGCTTTATGCTAAACTTCCCATTAATTACACTAATATGTGCTTATATTAACATTAAGTGTGGGTTTATCATTAGCGACAGATTTGGAAAAAGCATCAAATGCGGCAGAAGCTCCACTTTTAGTGGAGTTAGCTGGTATACTTCTAGTTTTAGTGGAGAAAATGTAGGAAATTATGGTTTTTCCATAACTAAGGCAATTTACGACCAATTTTGGCTCAGGAAGAGTCATTCTTGGTAGATTTTGATGTTTTGGAGCCACTGGAGTAGGTTTCAGAGGCAACAGGAGAATGTACACAACTTTTTTGAAAAATTTAAGCTAATACAAAGGCCCATGCCATAGAAGTTGAACCAAGGAGATGTAGTCCAGGAGGGGTGAAATCCTTCATCAAAACCATGTGTATTTGAATCAGTTGTCTATGGTTGTTGTGTTTTATATGCTGCTATTCATAATTTTGTTTCCCTGCTTTTATTTTCATGAAATACACTTAATCTCATCAATTTTATTGAATTGTCAATCATAAGCACATCTATAAACCCTTGTATAAAAAGAAAACCAAAGAACTTTCATGTTAAATTTGAAAGTGATATTAGCACAGACTTAACTAACAATCATTTTTATATCATCCTTTATCTAGCTTACAAAAAAGGTTATTGCAAATTTTAAGCTAGAAGAAGAAAGAGAAATGGTGAACCATACCTATACTAAACACCAAAATATTATCAAGAAATGGTTTGATAATAGTTCAATAAGAAATAAATACTTTCGGGGTGGTGATCTAGTGTTTAAATGGGAAAAATCCCATGAGGAGAAAGGAAAACATACTGAATTTCAGAAATTATGTCTAGGCCCATTTCAAATATCCAAGAAAGTCATCCCATCTACTTTTTTTTCAAAATCTTGAAGGAGTTGAAGAAAAATATTCCATTGAATAGACATATTTTAAATAAATATTTTTCTTGAGAAGATTGAATACTTTTATGTAAATATGTAAATAATCATTTCTAAATCCAGTTTTTATGTTGATAGTTTACTAGTGATAACTAGTGACGTACTGTAATCTAACATATCATGTTTAGAAAAAAATTGACAATTGAAAATAAACTCAAAGTTTGCTGAAGTTTTAAAAAGAAAACAATAATTTTGTCATTATCATGAGAAATTGTATAGATAATTCATCTTTACTAAGAGGGTCTCTTTGGAAATTAATTTGACCTTTGTATTTTCTAGAGATATTAGTTTCCCTTTATACAATAATAGTGCGAAATAAAAAATATGAACAACTAATTGAATGCTATGATATGAATTTCTTTCTCAATTAATTTCCTTATCACCCAACTTCTTAAAATGTCATTGCTAAATATGCAATCACAAATTATGTTATCTAAAGGAGAATAATTAAATAAATATAAGAAGTTTTGGGAAATGTATGTAAACCTGTTGAGGTACTAAACATGCTTGCTAGCAGAGGGTAATTACAAGTTGTCCTTTTTTTTCCTTATAATGACTATGAAATTTTCTCCATGAATCCTTATTAAAGTGACCAATTTTATTTATGAAAACTCATTCAATTTTTCTCTTCTTTAGTATAAACAAAGATAACTGGTTTACAATTTTGTCTCCAATTGTTGTAGAAAACAAAACCCCCCCATTTTATATTATTATGACCATACTAATAATGGGAACCCTTTTAAAAAATTTCATTATCATTGATTTGTAAACCCCCCTTTTAAATTTTAAGTAAGGATATTTATTTAACAAAGATTTTATTAGCGTTTTTTCTTATTGAATAAATAAAATAATAATGCCCTTTGGCCAAGAACCACCGTACCTAAGATTTTGTCAAATAATTCAAATAAGGAAAATTTGGTTTTACGCTGGTTATATATATATATATATATATGTACATATATATTCCTTTATCAAAATATTTTTTTTCATGACCCTATTAGTCAACATGCGGCTAGGCCGATTGATCCCAGCCTTTCCAAAAATCACACCTTCACATTCCTTTTCGGATTTATCTCAAGGGATGATGTGTCGAAGCCTTGCACATGTCCAATTTGTCACCCCGTGAGGCATCACTATTTCTTCATTCAAGTTGGAGAGAATTGATGGTATATATCATTCTCCAAAACCTAAGTTAGTGTATAATTCCTTGTTCATGGACCATTTTATTAAAAAATAAAGTAATGGTGACCAGGAGTCAATCCTAAAAATTATTAGGGAATGGAGGACTGATCCTAATAGATTTAAAGAAGAGTAATCTAGAAAGAATGTTGTTGGTTCCCTAGCTTCTCCCGATAGTTATGTTGTTGCTATGCTTTGTCAACTTTTTTCTTGGCAAAATGTCTCAAAATTCTCCATCCAATGAGCCCATATTATTGAAAGCATTTCTCATGGTTTTATTTTCAATTGGGCCCAAAAATTATCTGACAGTTTAGTGAAGCATATTTTGAATTCTCATTCAAAAAATACTACAACCCATAATCCCCCATTTTACATTCCCACTTATCTGATGGATTCCATTTATTTTTCAATTGAATTTCCATGTATGGTTTGGAAATGGACAGTTGTTGACCCCCTCCCTATACACATATATCATATAATGAAATATCATTGTAGTATCTATGTGGTATCTCCTCATGTTGGTCATTTTCTCCCATTCTAATCTCTAATGCAACTTATTCCATCAAGAGACAACACATAGAGTCTCCAAGAGGGATGTCACCTATCACAGTTGCAAGTCACATTTGTTACAGTGAACATGAGTGTTGGCTTGAGGGGTCCCGACCCAGGTTCAATGTGCAAGGTTTGCCAACAAACCCCTATACTACTGGCCCTTTCGGTAGTGACTTGCTTGCGTAGGTCATAGTCTCACTCGAAGTAGTATGGGTGGGTGCTGGAACCAGGTTTCTGCACCCTAAGAAAGGAAGGGTAAGGAAAACAAGGTTGCGTTTTGTTCATATTACCTTGTTTCTACGCAGGGTTAAATATGCATCCAATTGCATCCACGTGCACTAGATCTATAATTATATTCTTTTTATAACATCAACACAATATTACATAACCCGAACAGGACAGATCTAGATTTAGTTCAATACATAGAATTTTGCAGCAAGGTATAACCAGACCATAATAGATCCAATCATTCAATATACAAACCTTCACAGCGCAAAGACAGAAAATTCATAACACAATAATTATCAACAATCCATTCAATAGTACTCATAGATTCAGATCTAATAATCTTGCATACTCATTCATTCGTCACCCTTTCAATTCCCTTCCCAACCTGCGCACACAGTAGCAGGGTCCGCACACAGCTGGACTATGATATCCATGCACATAGCCAATAGGAGTCTGTTCCCCAAAACCCTGAACATATCACTTTACACAACAGATCGTTCAATAGCTCATCAAATCCTACCTCTTACAATCCGAAATTCCTCTCTATTTATAGCAATCTAGCTTTAACATTCCTATGGTCTGCAACCCATGGTTTTCGGACCCCTAGTTTACCCTTTAACGCCATTACAATTCTTTTTGGGCTTTGATCCACCCCAAAACCCCTGCACTATACTAAATATAATAGAAATAACCAAAATGGACTGGTTTCGTAGCTTGTTAGGAGACCTCGTTCCAACAGTCCCCCAACACAATCTTGTGACTTGTGTTGAGTTACTTTCATGGCACGCCTTCAATCTGCGCGTGTAAGGTAGCCAGGGAGTGAAAGAGGGGTAGAAGCACTTCCTTGCTTCGGGCCACCATGTGTTGCGCAATATTGATCATCGTTAGAGAAGCAGGCCCATCGAGATCCGGACCAATGCATTCCAACAACCGGTGGAGGCATGCAATGGCGGACTACGCATCATGTGCAAGCTGGAGTGTAGCATCAGACCATGGTTTCAAATTTTTGTACGCAATATTCTTGGAGTGACGAAGGTCCTCAATCTGGTGCATGGCGGCCAGGCGCTACGCGGGGTCGGGGGGAGGTGTGGAGGCTCGAATTCGATTTAGAGCATCGTCTGCCTACTTCAATTCCCATTGGGCATGCTGAAGCATGGGGTGGTGTCATGATTTTGTCCATGGCTTTGTAGCCTCTTCAAAAAATTTGGCTCCCAACGCCAGTTGTTCCTGAATAATGCGTGTTGCATTAGTGACCATGGAAATTCGCTGGGCGTGTTCTTCTGGGGTCATGACATACTGCTTGCACCTTTCTTGGTCACGACAGTGTACTCCTCGCAATACGCTGGCAGACAGTATTTTTAGCTCTATAGTAGATAGCTATGCTAAGTCTACTTGAATGTCCCCAGGACTTGGTTCAGAAGTGTGAATTCTGACAGTGCGGGGGAGTAAACATATGTTGCTTCTAGTGGGCAGGGCTTGGAAATGGCAGAGATGTTGTATCAAGTCTCGGTACATCAACGTTCCTGTCGAACTTGGTTCATAGCTAATCCTCCCAGGTGGCAGCGCACGTGCACTCCTATTACTGTACTCAGTGTCTCCTAGTCCTATTATCAGTTCCTCCTCTGAGTTGGGATCCATAACAGAGAGACAAGCGTTATACATTGTAGGAATAAGTAGAAAAAACCATAATGCAGGTAGCCAATACCGCTTGATAGTTGAATAAATAGCCCGAGCCAACATATTCCATGCATCTATGCCCCAATCGAAGCTACTTAATTGTGAGGTAGCTCGTATGTGGTGCGTATCCTTGATCTATCGAACCGTTCTTATCATAAATGGTGATATTGATAATCTATCGCCCTTTTTCTGTGTTTGTAAGTGTCTTTTCGCATTAACTCAGGATGAGCTGACATTCTTCATTTGCATCCAAGGTCGTGTCCCTGTAATGTCAGGGCATGGATGATGTGTTGGAGGTCCTTCCGTATTTCGACAGAAGGTTGACACACGGTGATCCTACAAGTCGATCAGGAGTCTTTTCGAAGCATATATAGCGTTCGTGGAAGGAGCATTTTTGTGAAGGACGACTGCGTCATACATCCGTAGGTGATTTAATTCTTTAGTCGTCCACAAATTCTCCTGGATACTCATGATTATAGACATGCCCATAGTCTGGTTGGGAAAGGGCCGAGCGCACCATTGAATGTTGTGCGCAAGCAGGTCAGCAAGTGGGTCAACCGATCATGCGGCACATCTAGCTAAGGGGGTTTCTATACGTAGGATCACCCTACTCCAATACTTCCTCCGGGTAGGGGGGATAGGTCCCTGCATAGGTGCTTCATATCAAGTGAGTGGTAGTGCCTCGGACCTACATTCCGTGGACCCATTAGGCTTCGCAAGCTTTGGAGTGTCATTTGCAGCTTCTTGGCAAGGCAAGGTTCTTTCCATGGTAGAGATGCGACGGAAGCTTCTGACGGTTTGAAGGTTGTGAAGTGTTGAAACCTCATGCAGCCAGCTCTGCCAATTCTCTAGCTCTTCATCGGAGTTAGAAAATCATTCACTGTCCTTTTGCCAATAGAGAATACCTTCACCCTTGGGGTTAACCCGATCTTCATCTTGCGTAGTTATCTTATAGATATTATCTAATTATTCCTTCGTATGGACAGGATCAGTACATCGGGCACCTTTCGTGGGATCCAAGGGTGCTATGACACGCATGCTTCTACTTTCAAACACCATGCTTCATTTCTTTAGGTTAATAATACCTCACATTTCCATTGCCCAATCTAGTCTGAGAAGCGCAGGGTAGGGGTGTGCATCTTCAACTATGTCAATTACTTCAAAGTCAGCTAGGACCCTTGCCCCTGCAATGTCAACCATAACCTTTGATAACCTACCCAAGGGAATGATTTTCTGTTGGCTTTCCATGCACAGCTAGATAGTGGACCATTCCAATTTGGGCTTCCCCATTCGTTTCTAGGTTTGCTTAAGTAAAACATTGGCATCAGATCCAAGATCCAAGATAACCTGATCCATTTCATAGTCCCCGATTTGTGCAGTTAGCCGCATTTCTTTCCCTGTGAATTTCTTAGAGCTGTACATTTTGTGAGCGTCCTTGGTTTCAGGGATCAAGGTGGGCCGAGCTACGTAGTTATTCATTAAATCCAGGAGGTTTCTTATGCCTTGCGGGTTCCTGAGTAATTTCAGACATGCCTTCAAAAAGGTCTCAATTTCTTCCTCGCTTTGAGACTGCACAGGGGCTGCTGGTAGTGCTTGTTCTTCGCAGGGTACCTCTATGCTTCCCTTGGTGTCCATCCCACTACATGTTATGAAATTCACACTTGGATATACTTCTGTTAGCTCAGTTTTAACCCTCTATAGGTTTTGCGTAGGGGTAGGCTGCTTTTCCTGCATTATGGCTATCAAGATCGGGAAGTCTTCTACCTCATGGTCCAGTTGTTTGCAGTATTTACACGATGGCTAGGTGGGATTAGGGCATTATCTGGAAAAGTGCCCTATTTCTCTGCAATTATAACAGATTAGCTGACCTCGTCCTTGGCCGGTGATCATCCAAAGTGTGCAGTCAGTCTAGGTGATGTAGGGTCTGATTGCAACCGATATAAGTTCTCGCGATCTATCATTAAGTCATATGTTCAGAAATTCTACTCTTCATGTACTACAGATCGACATAATTGACACCATTATTATTTTAGCTCTAGGACATAAGCACCCAGCTGAGGGCAATGGTTTGTATCATGTAGGCCTGTTACTCGACAATCATCACACCATAGTGCAGATCCGCTTGATCCTAGTCGCAACAGGACAGATTCCCTACTTACCCCTGGGCGCATCGGGCTAGGTCCTCCAGCTTGCATATAATTAGTCAGTATAGGGCACTGATCCTTTGTGTGACTAGACACTCGGCAACATATACACCATAGATCCGCGCATATATATTTTCCTCTCTCTTTTCATAGGTTCTGTATCTCTAGGTGCATAGCTTGAAGTTGTTCCTGGATCTGTTGGACTCTTGCTGAGGTATCCTCCCAGGGAGAAGCTTCTAGCTTCATAGCAGATTCTATAGCTTTCTCCTGTGATTCAAAGGTCTGCTGATTCATTGGTGTGCGCAGGTGACGTAACAACATGGTGATGAACCATTTTGTATGTTGTCTATCATCATACTCGAACCCCCATTCCCTGAGTGCCTTATTTAACCGTTGATCTACCTCCCAAAATGATTCAGACGCACCTTGTTTGAAGTCCTTTACGTACACCACTAACTCGGAATAGGACTTTGGATTGTGGAATTGTTGCTTCAAAGCATCCTTAATGTCCTGAATGGAGGCAGTTCCATTCTGGGCAACATATCGCATATACCAGTCCAGAGCTCTATCTTCGAATGTTAAAGAAAGTTGCACCCTTTTTATTGTATCACTTTCCATGTTCTACACAGTCCAGACAGGGTCTGAAATGAACCAAAATCAATCCATGTCCTCATCTCCTACCCGCTTGAAGGTAGGCAGTTTAAGATGTGCAGCCATATCATTATCCATGGATGACGTTATAGGTGAGTTCTTACCCCTACCTGCCCTAGGTGGTGATGTGGCCGAGTCCTTCATTGGGCTATAGGCAACCCTTCCTCCATCAAGTTTGGTCTAATAATACTTACCACTACGTGTCGCACTCCCATGCGTGTAATAGTGTTATCCGTTCCTTCCAGCTTTTCAAGCAGATCTGGAGTCCATTGAATGACTCGCTCATCCTTCCAGCGCTTTTGGAATTCTACCAACCTGGCCAGCCACTCCTAAAGCTCAATTGAAAAGGTTACAAATAATATTTCGTAGCTTTCAGTAAGAGCATACCTATTCTTCCACCTTTCCGCCGTTAATTTTTCACTTCAGTTTTATCTTACTACAAACTCCTGGATCTGCCTTTCGAACCAGTCCTTGATCTCTTTTTTTTCAGGATTCCAGTATTCTCTTGTCATTACACGATCCATTTCTCATATCTGTTCAGGTCCCAGCAACAGAACCATTTTTTAGCTTGAGGGGTCCTGACCCAAGTTCGGTGTGCAAGGTTTTCCAACAAACCCCTATACTACTCGCCCTTTCGGTAGTGACCTACTTGCGTAGGTTACAGTCTCACCCAAATTTGTATGGGTGTGTGCTGGAACTAGGTTTCTGCACCCTAAGAAAGGAAGGGTAAGGCAAACAGGGCTGCGTTCTGTTCATATTACCTTGTTTCTGCGCAGGGTTAAATATGAATCCAATTGCATCCACGTGCACTAGATCTATAATTATATGATTTTCATAACATCAACACAACATTATATAACCCGAATAGGACAGATCTAGATTTACTTTAATACACAGAATTTCACAGCAAGGTATAACCAGAGCAGAATAGATCCAATCATTTAATATACAGACCTTCGTAGCGTAAAGACAGAAAATGCATAACATAGTAATTATCAGCAATCCATTCAATAGTACTCACAGATTCAGATCTAATAATCCTTCATACTCATTCATTCGTCACCCTTTCAATTCCCTTCCAAACCTACGCACATAGTATCTGGGTCCGCACACAACTGGACTAGGATCTTCGCGCACACAGCCAGTAGGAGTCCGTTCCCCAAAACCCCGAACAGGTCACTTTACATAACAGATCGCTCAATAGCTCATCAAATACTACCTCTTACAATCTGAAATGCCTCTCTATTTATAAAAATCCATTTTTAACATTCCTATGGTCCGCAAACCATGGTTTTCGGACCCTTATTTTACCCTTTAACCCCATTACAATGCTTTCGGGGCTTTGACCCACCCCAAAACCCCTCCGCTATACTAAATATAACAAGAATAACCAAAATGGATCGGTTTCGTAGCCTGTTAGGAAACCCTGTTCCAACAATGAGCTCATCCAATATTCTCTTCTAGGATGGCCAATCCTGGAGCTCCAATATTCTAATCTAGTAGCATCTTTCATCCATCTGAGAGATACACATTAGGCTCAAACCTTCACCCAACCTTTAGTTGTCAAGATCTAATTATGAATGCTTGTTAAGGGCTACTTTGGGCTATCAAAATGTTTCCATCCACCTATCCAATGATGCCCAATAAAATAAATATGAAATATTCTCCTAGGAGGGGCTTCTATCCTCTAAGTAAATAACTCCAAATGTCTCCCACTGGCTGCAAACCCCCCCCCCCCCCCAACTAGGACCATTGAACTAGAAAAAAATTAAACATAAAATCAACATCACCATACCTCAAATATGGTGTCAAACTAATGTAAGTTAGGTTTATTGACTATGGAAATATGATATTCACTATATCCCACTCTAACACCTCCAAATTTCCTCCTATTAGTTGTGGGCTTCCCTTTTCTCAAGTCTGAGTTATACATCCTCACAAAACAGGGACTCGACCCTCCTTTTGGTTACCCAAATACGCCTACGGCCTCCCGAGATGTTATAGCTAGCCTATGAATCCCTAAAATAGCAAAGAACACCCTGAAAATACCACAAAAATACTCATATTTTACAGTAGATTTTTTGGCCTACTTATGCTCATGTTTGGACCTGCCAAGACACATAAAGAACCCACAAACTTTCCTTAATCACACTCATCTTCCTTCTTCTATAGTTGTGGTGTTAGGTCCCTATATTACTAGTATAGTCCCTTATTGTTGTTAGCGTAACCCCCTTATTTTTATTATTGTACCCTTGTAACCCCCATATTGTTATTATTGTGCCCTTAAATTATTATTGTTAGGTCAGCTAGGATTACATTGTGGCCCACTAGGATTACATTGTGGCCCCATTGACTCCTATATGTAGAAAGGAGGCTTTGTAATTTGAATCATCCAAAAATTGTTCATTCATGTAATGTATTGGAGGTTTCCTCATCGAAGTGGCTTATTTATAAGGCGTTGATATCTCTTTTCTTCTCTTTTTGGTGTTGGTTTCACAACGTTTGGTATCAGAGCTTTGACATTCTAGGGTTTCGCTGCTCCAAACAAGTCATCGTGGAATTTTCGCTATAATTTTTTTTCTACGAAGGTTCAGAATCTAAAATTTTTAGAGTGCGAAGAAAAACTCTTGAGGAACATTTTCGCAAAATTTTATATCTTGGTTTGCATTATTTTCGGAGATATGGACTGTGCAAGTTAGATAATTTTGCAGGCTCCTGAATTTAACCTAAATAGGTCATCATGGTATTTTCATAATAAATTTTTTTCTATGAAGGTTCAAAAGCTGAAATCTTTAGAGTGTGAAGGCACAATCCTAAGGAACATCTTCCCAAAATTTCAAATATTGGTTCGCAATATTTTCGAGATATGATATGTGGAAGTTAGGGATTTTTTAGGCTTCTGAATTTCATCTCAAAGAAGTGATCGTGGGAAAATATTCATAGCTCTCTCTCTGGGCATCGGATTGGAATTTTGTAAGAAGTGGCCACAAGTACATGAACTGTATTTTTTTATCTATAAATTTCAGATGCAAAGGAGGAAACAGTGACATGTGGCAAGTCATACAAGTTCACTCTACTGAACTAGTCCAAAATTGGGTCATTGTTGGATATTGGACATAAATTTGCCTTGAAGAATCAAAATCAGATCAGACCTGTGTCATTTCAAAGAATCTTTAGAGGGATACTACAGGGCTGAATTTAAGATAGCTAGGATCTGCAATTATATAGATAATTCAATTTAAATATCGAGCTCCTCAAAAGCAAGTAAAAGTTTTGTATTTTTGTTTCTTCTGAATTGCATAGGTATTGTTTGAAGAATCAAGTCGAATTGATTCTAAGGGCATATTGTAGAATAGATATCAATATTGGATTCTAAAATGGCCCCTAAAAATAATTTGACACCCATCAAGCCTGTCTAAAGCTCTACTATGACTCATGAAGACGAAGAATGGAAACATGACATATAAAAATTACAAGAGCAAGTGTAACAAATTTCGCTGTTGCAAAGAGCAACAAAAAATTACATGGAAGTTTTGAAGAAAGGCATGGAATCTAAGATCGATTGTTTGAAGAATGGCATAGATTGCATGGAATCTAAGATAGATGGCATGGAAGTTGGCATGGAATCTAATATGGATGACATGGAAGCTAAGATCGATGAGAAAATGGAAAACATGAAGAATGATATAAAAGAAGACATGGAATGTTTGAAAATTTTGATACAAGAAATGTTTCCTAATGGTCAAAAGATAGTAGAGGAAACTCATGATGAGAAAAAAATAAATGTTAATCATGATTTCATAAAATCTAATTTTGGCAGGAAGAACCACCATATTCCAAAAATGGATATGAGGAAGTTTGATGGAAAGGATCTTGTAACATGGATACTACATATGGAGCAATATTTTGATCTCCATAATGTTCAAAACACACAAAACGTATGCATTGCAACTTTAAATTTAGAAAAAAATACATTTGTATGGTATCGATGGCTTTTCTCCTGTAAAAAATTGTCACTTGGTCAATTTTTATGGAGGAAATGATAGCACATTATGAGGATACAAATAGAAACACCTTCTTTAGCCAATTGATAAATCTCAAACAAAATGGTTTAATGGGGGAGCACATTGAGGACTTACAAAAATTGAATATAAGGGTAACTGATATTCTAGAGGAACACATGATTGATCTCTTCATAGGTACTTTAAAGGATAACATCCAACATGAAGTTTTCATTTTGGAACCTGATTCATTGGAGAAGGCATTCAGGTTGGCAAGAAAAATTGAATGTAAAATTATGGCGACAAGGAAGCCTACCACTCACTTCTATAAAGAGGGAAGTGTTGCTACTCCTAGATTTCCACAACCTAAAAGGTTGAAGGCACACAAATTGGAAGAAAAAAGAGCAAAAGGGCTTTGCTATAGTTGTGATATCAAATACACTAAAGGTCATAAGTGTGCTGAGAAGAAATTATTTTACATATATTGTGAAGAGGAAGAATAAAATGAACAAGAAGAGCATATACACCAGGAACCAACCCAAGAAGAGGAATAAATGAGTCCAAAGATATCATGTAATGCATTGGTAGGAATTACCACTCCTCAAAATCTCAAGATAGAAGGACATATCAAGAAGAAAAATGTTATAGTGTTGATTGATTCAGGTAGTACCCATAATTTTATTCATTGTAAGGTAGCCAAGGAATTGAATTGTTTCCTATACCCATCACCAGAATGTCAAGTGATGGTTGAAAATGGAGGAATTATAAATTTCTATCGAAAATGCCATAATATCAAGCTAACCATGGGGGAATATGTATTGAATAGTCCAATTCTTTCCATTCCTATGGGAGGTGGTGATGTTGTACTAGGAATCAATGGTTACAATCTTTGGGGATGGTAGCTTTTAATTTTCAAGAACTTTTCTTGAAATTTTTTTCAAAAGGAAAGGAAGTCGAATTGCGGGGTATTGCGGGGAAGCCGGGAAAGATAATAAGCTCTAATGTCATTACAAGCTTCTAAAGAAATAACAACGAGGCATAATTGCACAATTACGCTCACTAGATGTTCCAACATCAAAATAATCTATTTCTGAAGATCTCCAAAAAGTCTTGGACAATCATTCCAAGGTTTTTGAAACTCCAAAAGGACTCCCACCTATTCGTGATCATGATCATGCTATTCATTTTATTCCAGGAAGTGTTCATCCAAAAATCAGGCCTTATAGATATCCTTATGTCCAACAGAGCTAAATTGAACGTATGATTAAAAAAATGTTAGAGGCGGGTATAATTCAACCTAGTCAAAGTTCTTTCTCTGCTCCAGTAGTATTGGTACACAAGAAGGATGGATCATAGTGCATGTGTCTAAATTATAGGGAGCTAATTAAGGTCACCATTAAAGATAAATTTCCCATTCCTGTGATTGATGAATTATTGGATGAATTACTTGGAGAAATTTATTTTACCAAATTGGATCTTCATTCAGGGTATCATCAAATTAGAATGAAGACTGAAGATATTCCAAAAACGGCATTTTGAACTCATGAGGGTGATTATGAATTTTTGTTCATGCCTTTTGGCCTTACCAATGCACCTTCTACGTTTCAAGGGTTGATGAATTCCATTTTCAAACCCTTCCTTAGAAAATTTGCGCTAGTATTTTTTGATGATATACTAATCTACAGCAGGTCTTGGAAGGATCATGTTCAACATGTTGACAGGGTGCTCAAACTATTGGAGGAGAAACAATTATATGCAAAAACATCCAAATGTTTCTTTGGAGTACAAGAGGTGGAATATCTGGGTCATATTGTATCTCACGAGGGTGTTAAGGTAGAACCTAACAAAATTAAGCGATTAAGGAATGGAAATTCCCCACAACCATAAATAAATTGCAAGGATTTCTCGGGTTAACAGGGTATTATCGAAAGTTTGTTAAGAATTATGGGAGAATAGAAACACCTCTAACAACATTATTGAAGAAAGATGCATTTTCATGGACTCCTGAAGCGACTAAGGCCTTTGAACATCTTAAAGAGGCAATGTGCCTAGCACCAGTCTTAGCTATGCCAGACTTCACAAAAACCCTTATTGTGGAATGTGATGCCTCAAGAAATGGAATTGGTGCTGTTTTAATGCAGGAGGGAAGAACCATTTCTTTTGAAAGTCGTCCAATCAAAGGAAAGTATTTACTGAAACCTATTTATGAGAAGGAAATGTTAGCAATACTGCATTCACTAAAGAAATGGAGAACTTATCTAATGGGAATGCACTTTAAGGTAAAAATGATCATGATAGTCTTAAACACTTTTTGGAACAAAGACTATCTTCAGAAAAGAAGAAAAAATGGGTCACAAATATGTTGGGTTATGACCTTGAAATAATATACAAAAAAGTGAAGCTAAATGTTGTTGCAGATGCACTCTCAAGAAAGAATGAAGAGGTGGAAGCATTGCTTTGTGCCATTTCTATTATCCAACCAGATTGGATAACCGAAGCAAGAGATGAATGGAAGAAGGATGAAGAAGTGTGGACACTCATTCAAAAGTTGCAGCAAGATCCTAGTACATCTGATACATTTAGTTGGAAAATGATTCCTTATGGTACAAAGATCGCTTATATCTTTGTAAGAATTCCCAACTAAAACAAAAGATTCTTTTGGAATTGCACACTTCTCCTTTAGGAGGACACTCAGGATTTTTAAAAACTTACCACAGGGTGAAGAAAGAATTTTTTTGGGATGGCCTTAAATCTGATATTCAAAATTTTGTGGCGGAATTTTTGGTTTTCCAGCAGAATAAAGTTGAGACAATTAAGACCCCGGGACTTCTACAACCTTTATCCATTCCAAGTCAACGTTGGGAGGAGATTTCAATGGATTTTATCACAGGTTTACCCAAGTCTAAAGGAAAGAGTGTCATCATGGTGGTAGTTGATAGACTTACCAAGTATGCACACTTTTGTGCATTATCTCATCCATTTAAAGCAAGTACAGTTGCTACTACATTTATGGACACAATTCAAAAGCTACATAGAAACCCAAGGGTTATTGTGAGTGATAGAGATCCCGTTTTTCCTAGAAATTTTTGGACAGAGTTATTTTCTTGTTTGGGTACTCAATTATCTCATAGCTCATCTTATCATCCTCAATCCGATGGTCAAAATGAGATAGTAAATAAATGTTTGGAAGGATATCTTCTTTGTTTTGTATCTGATAAACAAACACAATGGGTCAAGTGGTTACCTCTAGATGAATGGTGGTATAACACTTCCTTCCATACTACAGCAAAAATGACCCCATTTATGGCACTTTATGGATATCATCCACCATCCATCACATCATACTTAAGAGAAAATTCGAAGGTTAAAGCGGTGGAAAATCACATCGACCATCAACAAGAAGTTCTCCAACTCTTAAAGGACAACCTGAATTTGGCACAAAAATGAATGAAATAATAGGCAGATCAACATCACAGAGAGAGAAGTTTTGATGTAGGAGACTGGGTATTTTTATGGCTACGACCATACAAACAAATGTCCCTCAAGCAAGCTAAGAAGGATAATAAATTATCGCTAAAGTACTGTGGTCCTTACAAGGTGTTGCAAAATATTGGTACTATGGCATACAAATTGGAGCTTCCTGCTTCTTCACGAGTGCATCCAATTTTCCATGTTTCATGCTTAAAGAAGGTTATAGGTGAAAATCTTCCGATTCAAACAATATTTCCAGAACTCGATGAGGAAGGAAAAATCATATTGGAACCTGAAGCGGTCACGGAAATAAGAACTCAAAAGCTACGGAATCGATCAATTTTAGAGTATCTCATCAAGTGGAAGAACCTACCCACTGAAGATTCTACATGGGAGGATGCGAATTTTATACAGAAGCATCCAGAGCTAATCAAGCGTTGAGTACAATACTTTTTTGAAGGAGAGGGGCATGTTAGGTCCATATATTACTAGTATAGTCCCTTATTGTTGTTAATGTAACCCCCTTATTGTTATTATTGTACCCTTGTAACCCCCATATTGTTATTATTGTGCCCTTAAATTATTATTGTTAGGTCAGCTAGGATTACATTGTGGCCCCATGGACTCCTATATATAGAAAGGAAGTTTTGTAATTTGAATCATCCAAGAATTGTTCATTCATGTAATGTATTGGAGGTTGCCCCCTCGAAGTGGCTTATTTCTAAGGTGTTGATATCTCTTTTCTTCTCTTTTTGGAGATGGTTTCACAACATGTGGCTACCTCTAAAGTTGATCTTCTATGTTTTTTGCACTTTTTAGATGCTCTAAATGAGACTCACACACCTCATATGTATATCACTCGGTGAGGGCTTCAATATATCCATTCCAAATATTAACAAGTCCTCCTAAACCCAAGCCAACTTGCACAAATCATGACAGTAACAAAAAAAATTAATATCTCAATTTATAGAGCTCCAGTCTGAGTGATTTTTGAAGTGTTGGATTCGCCATGCCATCCTCTATCTCCTAAAATTTTCTCATGTGCATATGTCTCATGGTTTTGGCCCAAACATCTATCAATGCAAAACACCAACCTTGGGTTCCAAGACCACAAGTGACTCTTGTGGTGCTCCACCCTCCAAACCATGAACTCTAGGGCTTGAAGTACCTACAAAGCTACTAAAAAATTAATAGTATGTGTTACCCCTATTATTTTTTATTCACAATATGTTGATCTTATCTATTTTCTGACTCATAGAAATTATCCCCGCAATGTATAATCTAAGAAAATAAGAGCCTTGAGACTAATAACCAAATAGTATCAACTTGTTAATGGAATTATTTTTAGAAATAATTACAATTTTTTATTGCTTAGGTGTTTAGAGAAAGTTGAAGCTCATTTTTTTTTTTCAAGAATTGCACAATGGCACTGTTGGTGGACATTATGGAGGGGATACTACAACCCAAAAAATCCTCCATGTTATATTACGAGCCAAAACTTTTTAAAGACACCCATGCCTATGTAAGAAGATGTAAAATTTTCCAAACAACTTCAAGAAAATATAAGAAAACAACATTTCCTTTACAACCAGTCAACATTGATCAACATATCACTACTAGATTTGGCCTCCCAATATCATTGATTTTTTATAATGTTACCTATTTTTCTAGAAAAACCCTTACCGAGTTTGATTTATAAAGAGATTTGCTACAACTTTTGAATGAGTGCCCACACTTCTTCGTCCTTCTTCCTTTCATCTCTTGCTTCGGTTATCCAATCTGGTTGGATAATAGAAATGGCGCAAAGCAATGCTTCCACCTCTTCATTATTTCTTGAGAGTGCATCTGCAACAACATTTAGCTTCCCTTTTTTGTAGATTATTTCAAAGTCATAACCCAACATCTTTGTAACCCATTGTTGCTGCTCTTATGAATATAGTATTTGTTCCAAAGAGTGTTTAAGACTATCATGATAAATTTTTACCTTGAAGTGTCTTCCCATTAGGTAAGTTCTCCATTTCTTTAGTGCATGCAGTATTGCTAACATTTCCTTCTCATAAATAGGTTTTTGTAAATACTTTCCTTTGATTGGATGACTTTCAAATGCAATGGGTCTTCCTTATTGCATTAAAATAGCACCAATTCCATTTCCTGAGGCATCACATTCCACAATAAATGTTTTTGTGAAGTCTGGCGTAGCTAAGACCGATGTTAGGCACATTGCCTCTTTAAGATGTTCAAAGGCCTTAGTTGCTTCAGCAGTCCCTGAAAATGCATCTTTCTTCAATAATGTTGTTAGAGGTGTTGCTATTCTCCCATAATTCTTAACAAACTTGTGATAATACGTTGTTAACACGAGAAATCCTCTCAACTGCTTTATGGTTATGGGGACTTTCCATTCCTTAATGGATTTGATTTTGTTAGTGTCTACCTTAACACCCTCGTGAGATACAATATGACCCAAATATTCCACCTCTTGTAGTCCAAAGAAACATTTGGATGTTTTTTCATATAATTGTTTCTCCTACAATAGTTTGAGCACCCTGTCAACATGTTGAACATGATCCTGCCAAGACATGCTGTAGATTAGTATATCATCAAAAAATACTAGCACAAATTTTCTAAGGAAGGGTTTGAAAATGGAATTCATCAACCCTTGAAATGTAGAAGGTGCATTGGTAAGGCCAAAAGCCGTGACCAAAAATTCATAATCACCCTCATGAGTTCGAAATGTTGTTTTCGGAATATCTTCAGTATTCATTCTAATTTGATGATATCCTGGATGAAGATCCAACTTGGTAAAATAAATTGCTCCATGTAATTCATCCAATAATTCATCAATCACAGGAATGGGAAATTTATCTTTAATGTTGAGCTTATTGAGCTCCCTATAATTGGGACACATGCGCCATGATCCATCCTTCTTGTGTATCAATACTACATGAGCAAAGAAAGAACTTTGTCTAGGTTGAGTTATACCCGCCTCTAACATTTCTGCAATCATACGTTCAATTTTTCTCTTTTGGACATAAGGATATCTAAAAGGCCTGATGTTTGGAGGAACACTTCCTAGAATCAAATGAATAGCATGATCATGATCACGAATAGGTGGGAGTCCTTTGGGAGTTACAAAAAACTTGGAATGATTGTCCAAGACATTTTGGAGATCTGCAGAAATAGATGATTTCGATGTTGGAACTTCTAGTGAGCATAATTGTGCAATTATGCCTTGCTGTTCTTTCTTTGGAAGCTTTGTCATGACATTAGAGCTTATTATCTTTCTCAGCTTCCCTGCAATACCCCGTAATTTGACTTCCTTTCCTTCTGAAAAAAATTCAAGAAAAGTTCTTGAAAATTAAAAGCTACCGTCCCCAAAGATTGTAACCATTGTAATCCTAGTACAACATCAGCACCTCCCATAGGAATGGAAACAATTGGACTATTCAATACATATTCCCCCATGGTTAGCTTGATATTATGGAATTTTCCAGATAAATTTATAGTTCCTCCATTTGCAACCATCACTTGACATTTTGGTGCTGGGTATAGGAAACAATTCAATTCCTTGGCTACCTTACAATGAATAAAATTATGGGTACTACCTTAATCAGTCAACACTATTACCTTTTTATTCTTGATATGTCCTTCTATCTTGAGAGTTTGAGGAGTGGTAATTCCTTCCAATGCATTACATGATATGGTCGGACTCATTTCTTCCTCTTCTAGGGTTGGTTGCTAGTGTATATCCTCTTCTTGTTCATTTTCTTATTCCTCTTCACAATCTATGTAAAATAATTTCTTCCCGGTGCACTTATGACCTTTAGTGTATTTTCTCTCACAACTGTAGCAAATCCATTTTTCATTTTTTTCTTCCAATTGTTGTGGTGTTAGCCTTGTAGGTTGTCGAAATCTAGGAGTAGCAACACTTCCCTCTTTATAGAAGTGAGTGGTAGGCTTCCTTGTCACCATAATTTTACATTCATTTTTTCTTGCCAACCTGAATGCCTTCTTGAATGAATCAGGTTCTGTTGTGCTATACAAACAACCCTCCCCATTTAAAATTTTTATATCAATTACTAATAAGAAATGGGTCCCCTTTTCTTAGAATAGTTATAGAATCAATAAAATGATTTAAGTAAATCCGAAGAGATTATGAAATAGGATAAAACCCCAATGAAAAAAAATTATTTAATGAAAAATAAAGAAAACATATAAAGGCCTTTATCGCATTTCACATTTTCAAATTATAGAATCAATGTGTTATCATTCAACCCCGATGCAATTAAACAATTGCAAAAGCGCATATCGCACCAAACATGAGTTCAAGTCTTTTACTTTGAACAATTTCGATGCGATGAACCCAATCGCAATAGAAAATCAGGGAAATCACATTCTCTTACATCCTTTTGAAAAGCTCCGATGCGATAAGATCGATCGCAATCGTGAATTGGCAAAGTCAATTTTTTATTATGAGTCCCTTTTGAAAAGCTCTGATGTGATAAGCTCAATTGCAATTGCGAATTGGAAAATCCATATCACATATTCATGCACCCTTTTTTCGATGTGATAAGTTAAATCACAAATCGCTCATTGGAAAAACACATAACTCATATCCAAAGATACTATGCTAAAAATCTGCGATGCACTATCATTATTTCATAACATCGCTCCTCAATGAGAACATAAAATAGACCATTTTTTATGATTTAAAAGACATCGCACCATCCATGCTAGCTCAGTAATAATCGTACATCGAAAATTTAAAATGGGAATACTTAAACCTGATATTTGAAACTTTCGATCTCCGGTATGTTAGCACCCAATCTGAACCTCAGGCTGAAAAAGGCAAATCAGGGTAACAACTAAACCACGCTCAGCCTTGTAGCTAGCCCTACAAGGACAGGATAGGGCTCTCTCTGTAGGATAGATATTCAATAACACAGTAATGAACTAATTTTAGGCTAGGTATATAAATGTGAAAGAGGTATTTAATAAATTACTGAATTTTCAGGGATGTATGGGAAAAAGGACAGCATGAGCTGAGAAATTAAATCAAGGACATAGGATATTTCATGTGGCAAGATAGGCAGGAGATTTAGCAATCAAATTGAAATAATATGGAGTGGAAAGACTGTTGAGAAGCTAGAAAGGTCATAATAAATTAATCCTTTTCAAACAGAAGAAAATACACAGAGTATGAATGATTTCCCAAGGCGGAGCATATAAAATGGATTCTACCTTTCTAACTTGAAAAAAATCTACTGGAAATGTTTATGAATTAATTTTGTAACATAACAATGTACATATGAAACACAAAGAAGATACATATGCTAAAACTCATACCACATGAATCCCACAAATCAGAGCTGTATCACTTTATTAATTCCCTGCCAAACTGTACAATGGAGAGCAAAGCTCACTGCCACACTATTCCCCTACTTCTGAGTTTTCAGACCTCAGACTGTCCAGCCTTTACAAATGATTTGAATTTTCAATAAATAGACAGATTTTGTGGGAATACAAATCAATGGGAAGAGGAGAAATCATAACTGAAGATGGAAAACCAAGAGCCAGAAATCTCTCCGTAAAGGGAGAGCTGCGTTACATTATTTCATTTGAAATTTTCAGATGTCCAATAGGAGGGGGAACCCTGTAGCGTGGATCCTCTCGAATCATCACTGAACATGTGACTGTTACAATTTGGTTTCTTGGCCTCTGACGTTTTGCCTTCCATTAGCCGTTTGACCAAAACTGACTTTTTATTAAACTGCCGTTGAAAGGAGACATACTGAAATTACATGCTTTTGTGAAGGGAAGCCAATTTTTAAAGGGGAAAGAGGAAGGGAAAGGAGGTGGGACCCATATGGAAATCGCAATCGCAGTGAAACCGGCAGAGGGATATATTAGTGTAATCGCAATCGGAATGGAGTGGGAGCAGAGAAATAATATAACAAACAGTAATCGCAATCGGAGTCGAAGCGGGGCGGGCGAAGTAATATAAATGGCGGGACCGGGGGTTACAATCGCAATCAGAAATCGGAGTCGGGAGAGGGAGTGGGATGGGATGATACATATAAAATCTCCGATGCGATTGGGAAATAACATTGTATAAATAAAACAAATGAATTTTTGACTTTTACAAAGGGAAAAGGGGTTTTATAATGAATGGGCAGATAGACCGTATGGTGGGGCCTGGGAATTAATCGCAATCAGAATTCAGGAGAATGGGTAATCGCAATCACAAAACTTGCGATGCGATCAATTGGAGGGGAACAATGGTCGGAGAGAAAATGTGATCGGAGGGATCGGGAGAGGAGTTGCGATCGGGTCTATTGGAGCGATGGTACGATTGGGCAGATTGGAGTTAAGTTGCAATTGTGATGATCAGAGTTTTGTGCGATCGATCGCATCGCAAATATTTGCGATGAACCGATCAGAACACTTTATATAAATGTTGTGATTGAAAACATTTTGCAATTGCGATTTAAAAGCGGTGGGGTTTATATAATGTAAAACTTTATAATAAAGTTTTATTATATGCATGGCGGGGATGGAAAGGGGAAGTGGTTATTAACAACGGGACTTTGTAATATGAAGTTCTTTATTATAAAGTCCTAATGCATGGAGGGGAAGTGTTTTGGTAATTAAATCGCATAAGTATATAAAGGATCTATAATGCGATGTTGTAAATCGGAAAGGGGGAAAAGGGGTTTTTTGTAAATGGATATGAAACTTTAATAAAGCAAAGTTGAAGGGAAAAATGGGAAATAGGGGGTAAAGGGAATTTTATTTCACTTAAGCATAAATTTCAATCTAGAAGTCATTTTTGAGAGTGTAGTATACCGTTGGAAAGCTCTTTCCGGGCTCTTTCTGCTGGATCTTCTTGGAGAATGAGTTGATGCTGAATATGCTGTGAAAAAACTTCTATGAAAGGCAGGTTGATGATCTTGTCGCAGATGGCAGCTTATGAATTGTGAATGAAGGGAAAAGTATTATGCTTTCACCTCAAAACATGGTTTTGAGGTGAAACTTGCATCAAAATGAATAAATGATATCTTTGATCTTCTAGGTGATGTGACTTTGCATTTATTGACTTCCTCATGGCCTTGCTGATCTTTATTTGACACTTGACTCATTAATTTAACCATGGTGAGACCTTAGAGACTAATGGGACCAATCCTATGACCTACTAACATGATTTCGGGAATGAAAGTGACTAATGACTGAAGACCATAGGAAGGAAAATCAGCAAGTAACTCATGAGGGAAAAATGATAAAAAACAATTACCATCAATGAATCCATGACCTAGCGGAATGGTGAAATTTATTCAGTATGAGACACCTAATATGCAAATGCAAAATATCAGTTTTTATCACTGATGGTAGTGTGACTAGACTGAAACTAACATTGGCTACAATGGGGATGGTAGCTCCTTGGAGGTGCCAAGAACACCTTAGACCAAGTAGCCTTATCCATTGGGCATGGAACCAAAAATACTGAAAAAACTGACACAATGCAGACTGACATTGACTTCAAGACTAAGACTGAAAACTGAAATAAATCCACATCATACACATATCATCCAAGCTTTATATCCTTCACCTCGGGCCCAAAACTTCAATGACTGTGTACTTTGAACTTTGATAAAAATTAAATGGTATATAAAATGATAATGACATAATTTGGATCCTTTTTTTTCAACCATGGTAGTGCTTCAAAAGCCTACCATTCACTGCTCCCCCAGGGAAATCTTGGCCATCCATTTCTGAGAGTAAGAAGGCATTCTATCCTCTGTATGCTGAAATCCTCTATGGTCCTTTCCACAGATTGTCAAACTTACCATGCTTCCCTTTGTCTTCATTTATGGAATCCCATTTCAACACTATATCATCCAGTTGAAACTTTTCTGCCTTTGTCTTCCTGTCATAGATCTTTTTAATCTTCTCCTGCAACTGAATAGCGTTATGTGATACTTCCTCTCTTTTTTGTTGAAGGTGTATCATTTGATTGATCCTTCGCTGATTGTCATTGTCCTCGCTGCCAAATTCTTGCAATAATATCATAACTGGGACTGTAAGGGATGTAGGAAAGACAACATCAATACCATAAACCAGCTCAAATGGTGACATACCTATTGATCTTTTACTGCTAACTCTGTCTGCCCACAGTGCGTTGATGAGATTTTGGTGCCAATTTCTTTTGTTTGCCTCCAACATTTTCTTAATTATATTCACCAGCGATTTTTTAGAGGACTCAGATAGGTCGTTTCCCTGTGGCTAATACATTTTTGAATGGCCTAGCATGATGTTGTATTTATCACAGAAATCGATCATTTTCTTTGATCTGAACGCTACTGCATTATCTGTTACGATTTTGTATGGGCAGCCAAAACGAGATAAAATATTTGATTCAAGAAACTAATGATTACTGAGTTTGTTGCTTGCCTAGCTGGGATGACCTCGATCCATTTTGTGAAGTAATCTGTCCCTGTCAATATCCATCGGTGTTGTGCTGAGGATGCGGGGTGAATTTCACCGATGAAATCGAGCCCCCACTACTGAAAGGGTGCGTTCATTGAAACTGGTTTCAAAGGGAGTGGAAGCAATTTCTTCTTCCCTTGGAAGATTTTGCATTCATGACATTTCCTCACTGTCTTATATAAATCAGAAAACAATGTGGGCCAATAATATCCTGCTCTCAATACCTTGTTAGCTGTAGTCTTCCAAAACAAGTGGCCACCACAGTCGCCTTTATGAAACTCGTGCATTACCTTCTGCGCTTCTTCTTCAACCAAAAAATTGAGCAGAACGCCTCCTGAATCTTTCCAATACAGAGCATGTTGTAGCCGCTACAACACCACCCAAAATTTTGGGTATATTTAAAATTTCGGTTCCCCCTCTACTTGCTTAGACGTTAAAGTCTTTCACCCGACCTGCAGTCAGTGACATCCCAGCAACCTATCCCCAACCCCTCACGAGCTTTCCCACCATCATGATCAGGTGTTGTTGCTGTAACCACGCCATGTGAGGGAGGGGTCACCCAACATACATTCGAATAAGAACTTTCAGTGCACTCAGGATGTACATCAATAACTCCCTCGCCATGGGTCATTAAGCGTGTTGTTTTAATACTTCTCTTATGCTCATTAGTCTCATATATTTTATCTAGGGGCAATCTTTCGCAAAGAATAACTGAGAACTAATTAATGCTATGTTGTTTATACAGGTAAATCCCCGACTGATAAACTCGGAAATGATTGTCATGGCACCGAGGAAATAATATTAAGCTCAATGACAAGGTCACAGCTGTGAACCATTACACATCCATCCACATGTCCTGCTTAGATGGATATGAGACATAAGGCCACCTTTGAAGACCATGATTAAGGTAGATGACAACGATGCACCCACAAGTGAGGTGGAAGAGAAATTTAACATTATTTTCAGATGAAGGTTGATGTGTTGTGTTCATTCACTCAAAGGAATAAGGAAGCACTGGGCACTATAAAAATCTTATGATAATGCAATTAATATCAAAAGACAAGAGTTTTTCACGTTATTAACGGAGATGCCATATTAAGATCACACGACAGATGTTGGCAAGATAATTGCACAGCTAAAAGTGCCTCATCATCCATCGAAGTACAGGTGTAGGCTTGTTGGTGAGATTTAGGACTTGATTGTTAAGGAAATTGGTGCATTAATAGTGTTGGCACAATTCCAAATATCCAAACGCACCTTTAAGGAGAAATTATTGTCAAATCCAAGCTACACGGTGGGTGCAAAATTTATGATTTTATACAATTAAACCAAGGAAAAATCATATAGTTTCAAAGCCATAAGAGATCGCGGAGCAAAAATATGTCAAGACATTATGAGTTGGTGCACATTCGATGGGCCAAATTTGTGTTGTATATGAAACCAAGGCGCAAGGCCATGTAGTTTCCAAACAATATAAAGTGGTGGATCATGAACCATATGAAGACATATTTTGAATTGGGCTTAAATATATCTAGGGCAGATACATTAACCAAGACTTATGTTTAAAGCAAGGGAGCGGAAGCAAATAGAATTGCAGTGTCAAAGGCAGAGCTGGCCACGTGCGAACAGTTTCAAGAGCCAAGTCACAACAACGTGAGAAATTCCTGTGGTAGTTGACTTCAAAAGGGTCTATTATGGATTTACGCTCCTCTCACACAATGCGTTGTTGTGATGCGTTCAGTTTTAGTGCAATATATCAGACAAGGGACAAACTCAGACCGACTCAGAGCAACATTTTAGACTCGATTTCCTCTACAATTTTTGAAGATGGAACGAATACGCTCTGGAAGGATGATGGCATTTTGAGATTGGAAAATATTGGCAGGCTGGAAGACATACAACACTTCATGGAATTATTGTAGTGCAAAAGTGTTTCAGAGGTTATCAGGCCCGATGCTATTTCAAGGAACTAAAGGAAGTTACAATTTTGGTTCAATCATTACTGAAGGGTAAAAAAGTGAGGAAGGAATATAGAGTGCTGAAGAATAGAAACAAGGAATTTGTCGCTATACAAAAGGAAGTGAAATTTATGATTGGCAAGAAACAATACCTTACAACTTTGAGATCAATGACTGTACTCCAAGCAGCAATGCGTGGTTGGCTTGCTAGAAGGCACATCGTGATCAGACAACAGTCACCAGAAAGAATCTGTGCAGTAAATATACTTGCAGAGAAATACTATGGAGATTTATGTAAGAATGAAACAAAAATCGATCCCAAAGTTAAAGAAATGGAAAGGGTACCGGATCTACCAAAAGTGAGTCAAAATTTACAGGCCTTAGAAGTAAAGTCCTCTTAGAATGATTTGAAAGACAAGAAGATATATCGACCTATGAAAAAACGCTTGGAGAAGATAGGTATACAGCTGTCAAAAGCTTACATTCAACCTGAATCCAAACAACGCAATGAACCTATAATGGCATGCAAGCATTACAATGGAACATTTCAATTCACAATAAAGCATTAGAGGAAAATATATAAGGTGGTCGACTTTACAATTAAATTGGCGGATCAGAACCTTACGAAAACTCAGTACAATGGAGCTCAAATATTGCTATGGTGGAGTTTTGACCTACGGTGAAACACGTTGAGCAGATGTATATGGTAGGCACGTGGTATTATTGAACAGGTCGCAGGGTCGCACAGATCAAGCACTGCCTAAGGCTGCGACTCAGTTGGTTTGCGACCCAGCGACCCAGGGTCGCACAGATTAAGCATTGTCCAAGGATGCGACTCAGCCGGTTTGCGACCCAGTGATCCAGGGTCGCATGTTAGCTAGGTCGCAGGGTCGCAGAATGATCTTCCCATGAGAAGTTGTGACCCAAGTAATTCTCCAACCCTGCGACCCCATCAGAAAATGAAAATTCATGCTATAACCGAATCCATGATGATCGTCCACGTGTCTCATTCCCCCGTCAAAGCTGCTGATTTCTGTTCGTAATGAGATGGATAGTAGGAATCCATACCCTCCATGCCACATCACATGGTCACAGGTTGCCCAATGCATGCTACCATGCATGAGTGAAATTGTGTTGCCATGCGCAAACGAGGGAGCAGAACTATAGCGGCAATATTATAATAAACGCAACGCATAAAGCAAAGGATCGAATTAACAACACTGATCGGTCACGTGGCAGTCGCAGCAGGGTTTCTTAAGGCAACCTTCGACATTCTAATTTCCCATGTTCGCAACATTTGGTAGAACCCTAGAAAGTTTAAGAATACATGTGGCGAAGATCCCTTTGTTAATTCGCGTTACCGTAAGGTGAAGAGTAAAGGGTTCAAATTCGGCGTTATGATTTGGTACTTGAGACTGATATAAAACATATTCTACTTTCCTATCAGCGCTTCTAGTCATTCCATATTCTTTACGTGTCGGCATACAAAACCTCTTCCGCTCTTGTCAAAGACCCGCATTAAAGGTGGTTTCTTTCTGCGTTTTCAATCACACTTTTGGAACCATGGAGCATGGAAAAGAACCTTACAAACAGGCTCAAATACTTTTTCGCCTGATTTTAGTCTTTGGAGAAGAGATATAATCAAAATCTACATTTAAACATGGAGCGCTTACAGCAGATCTACAATGGCCATGTTACAATAACTACGACGCGATGAAACGCCACGGTGACCTCCCACATGTCCCATTCTCCATCATAGCTCTGGAGATTAGTTCACGATGAAATGGACAGAACGAATCCTCACTCCTCACGCCGCATTCACATGGACGCAGTTTTCCAATGCATGCTACCACGCATGAACAATAATTATGCTGCTACACGCAAGCAAAGGTTTATGATCGAAAAGGTCATTGATACATAGCTTTTTAGGGATCGTATAGCTCTGCGTTATGAATACGCTCGACATGCAAGGGTATAATGGCCGTTTTCTAAGCTCAACTCTGGCATGCGATGACAATGCTCAACTTGATCGATTTTCATATGGATAGGAGGTTGAATACCTTTGTCTCTGGTTGAATTAATGCAGCCAACCAAACCTTTGAAAAATAAGCATCCTCTACAATATGCTGCGTCAAGGGAAACCTTCGCATCCTGTAAGTCTGAAACCCCTCCAGCTGTTCCTCCAAGGTGCCAAAGAAGTTACAAATCAAGCCCATACACGCTGAAGGTCAGAGCTGGGCTATATTCAAAGTGGGGATAGCTATAAATAATTATCATGCCTTATCAGTGGCTCGAGGAATTACCTCTGGTTTGAAGCCATGGCTACACTGAGGTTTCAATCAGTATCATTCCCTAGAGACACGTAGCCATACTAATCTACATTTATAATGATTGAATAGGCGCAGAGACGGCCTACACACACCATTCTCTCTAATGACTAAGTCTTGACCACACAGGGGTCTAAATTCATTGTTTTTACTCTTGTAATTCCCTTCGCATTATTATTATCCAAATCATGAAGAAATGTGACCTATGTTATTTTATTGTAGGTGGAAGCTGTCGGTATGCTCATTGAGCCAAATTTCCCCAGCAAGCAAGGGGACCCTCTCTCAAAGCAAAGGAGGCGGGATAGGAAATATTGCTTTAAGTCACATATCTGCCCAAGGTCGCAGATCGCATATCTACCAAGGTCGCAGGTCACAGATCTGCTGGAGGTCGTAGATCACACATTTACTCGGGTCGCGAGGTCGTAGATCTGCTTGAGGTCGCAGGTCACAGATTTCTTTAGGTTGTGGGTCACGGATGGTCTGAGGTCATAAGGTCGCAAATCGAAGGAGGTCGTGAGGTTGCAAATCTGCTTGAGGTCGCAGGTCGCAGATTTCTTCAGGTCACAGGTCGCGAATGGTTCGAGGTCGCGAGGTCGTAGAGGTCACCAAGTTGCTGAGTCGCATCCCCTCTCAAATGCCCGACGGCGCAACCCAGCGACCCAGCGACTAGGTCGCAAGGTCATAGAATAGATTAGGTCACAAGGCAGCCCGACAGTCGGGAAAGCGAAAAGTCAGGGAGCCCAAAGGGCAAGCTTTTCTCTATAAATGCTTCCTTTGGGAACTTGTAAACAGATCTTTTGGTTTGGGACTCGAGCTGAGTATATGGTATTACCAGAGGATTATACACTTAACCATTAACACAAGCATTTTGAAAAATCCCCTTGTGGATTTGGTGTTGTCTTATGTATTAGCACCATCGAGTATTATATTTTTAGTTTCTGAAAATCCTTAGATTAAGGGAACTGTATTTTCAATTCACATCACAGTTGCATAATAGTTTGCTGAGTATGTTAATAGTGGTTGAGTTTATTTCACTTTCTTAGTGAATTTTGATGACTGTTTATCTATGTTCATGTTATCATTTAAACTTTTAGGAAGTGAAGGGTGTTCTCGCTGTGAGGAACTGTTTCCTTTGCAGTCAGAACATTTTGCAAGCATGACCCTAACGAAGTGTTGCTAACGACACTTCCTTCGGTCTTCATGCTTTATTATTTCCTCTTGCTACTCATAGTGCTGCATGTACATTTAATGCATCAATCATATGTCTTGTATCAGTTGATTAGGTGTGTACCCACTGTTTTATAGAGTTTAAGCGAGACCCAAAGAAAAGGATAAATCAGTGGTAGCCAGACCCACACCCCGGACGGGATCCCTATTCCAAACGGTTCAAGGTCTAATTGGGACCTTTTACCGGGGAGATCCCCTGCTGTTGGCCGGAAAAATTTTCCCATCAACAGAGCGCTGTCTAAAATGCAGTATTTTGCAAATTTTAGCTTCAGGGATCTACCTTTACTCTTAGACTTGCCCGTAGGAGGTGAAAAATGCTAAAGGACATAGACGATATATGAATACCATGGGGATTGTAGAAAAATATCTGCAATTGGAACTAGCAAACCTTCATCTTCCTCTTCTACCACTGCTGTTATAAGGTTTATATCTAGAGCATGCATATTTGATTGGGCCATCAATTTTTCCAAGCCTTGGCCTTTGATCAACTTCGTGGGCTTGATCTCCAGATCGTGCTCTAACATATCTGCTATCCATTTACCTTTTCAAACTTCTGGATCAGTTTACATCAACACATCATTCACCGCGGTGCTAGGGACATATGCTATAGTATGTGAATGTAAAATGTAGACCCTGAAATCCTTCGATTCCTTGATGAGAGCCAATGCATGTTTTTCAATAATATTATATTTCAAAGCAACGTCTCTAATAGTCCTACTGAAGAAGGCAATTGGCTTTTCTATTTCATCTCTCTTTTGCATTAAAACACCGGCCAAAGTATGCTCAGATGCAAATGAAAATATGATAAAGTCTTGAGTGTAATCGAGACTGATCAAGACTGGGGCATTGGACAGAGAAAACTTTACCAGATTGAATGATTTGATAACCTCCTCACTCCATTTAATAGTGTTGTCTTTCTTCAACATATTAGTCATTTCCCTCAAATGTTCAACTAGATTGGGTATAAATCGACGTAAGAAGTTCATCTTACTATTAAAATCCTGAATCTCCTTCTTGTTTCGTGGCAGGTCTATGAGCTAAATTGCCTCCACTCTTGCTGGATCGATGCGAATACCATCTTTGGAGATGATATGCCCCAGCAGCTTGCCTTCGTCCATGGCAAAGAGACACTTCTTGGGATTGAGAGAAATCCCAAACTTTCTGCATCGCTGGAAAACAACTCTCAAATGGTGCAAATGCTCGTCATCTAATCCTGAAAACACTGTCAAATCATCCAAATAAATAACCAAAAAAACATCTTTTTCATTGGCAAAAGCGATGTCCATTGCACACTGGAAAGTAGCTCCTGCATTCTTCAGTACAAAAGGAATTTTGGCATACTAGAAGGTTCCCTAGGGCATTGTGAAGGCCATCTTATCTTGTTCCTTCTCATGCACCAAGTTTTGGTTGTAGCCTGAGTAGCCATCAAGTAGTGACATCATAGATGCTCCAACTACTCTCTGCAGAGTATGGTCCATTTTCAGAAGTGGATAATTATCCTTTAAGGAAGCCTTATTCAAGTTCCGAAAATCTATACACAATCTTATTTCTCCAGTCTTCTTAAATACTGGGACCAAATTCGAAATCCAATCAGAAAATCTAATAGGAACTATGATTCCTACTTTGTACAATCTGTTTACTCCTTTTCAATTGATGGCAGCAACTTTGGATTGATTCTTCTCAAATTTTGTCTGAAAGGCTTCTGATCTAGCTTGATAGGAATTGTATGTTGAATTATGTTCTTGTCATACACTTTCAAATCTGAATAATCCCATGCAAATACATCAGAAAATTCAGAAAGCAATTTAACATTCTTCTCCTTTACCTCAGGGGATAATGCCTTTGATAATTTGACAAACTTGGGCTGATCAGCTGTTCCAATATTCACATCTTCAACTCCTTTATCTGTGGGCACCAAGCTTGGTTTCTTTGCAACATCATCCTAATCAAAAAGATCCTCTAAAGGTATGAGACCTCTAGGAATTACATTGTCTTTCAGCTGCAATATGTCCATCTGGTTTGTTTCCAATTCTTGATCACCAATCGCATACTCACCTTCTATGGGAGTGTCCTTGAATTTTCCAACACCCTGTGAAAATGCATTGATCTCATTATCATCCCAAAATACTTTCCAATACCTTAAATTGTCCAGAATAGCAGGCCTATGTTTGACATAGATCTCAAACTTATTTCTGGATTTCATTGGAATCTTCAAGTTACTTGCAGTAGTGGCAAGAGAATCAGCAATCAGATTCTGCATCCGGGGCACTACTGTCAAAGTATATTCCAGGAATGTTTTCAAAATATCCAGGGCTGCATTTCTGTATGCCCTCAATCTTGGATGTTTGGCTTGGTATTCTCCTTTCACCTGCTTCATTATTAACTCAGAGTCACCATACACATAAATCCTTTTCACCTTCAACTTCTTCAATATTTTGAGGCCTGTAATCAAAGCTTCATATTCTGCTTCATTGTTAGAGCAATCGAAAGCTAACTTATAGGCACACACTCTAACATTACTCGAAACCTTCTCAGGTTGAAAAATAGGACTCCTAATCCATATTCCAATGCCAGCTCCATCCTTACCAAAAGCTCCATCAAAATCCATACTCCACAGGCCTTCTTCTTCTTCTTGAAGGTGCTGGAAATTTTCTTCTTTCTCTTCTTTACCTTGGCTGATTTCTGGTGGTTCATTGTCTCTTTTCTGCTGGTAGGCAGGAGGTTCAGAAGTGTTTGCTGCTTTGTTATTTTCCATTTTGAGGACCTCTCTGAAATTCTCTGAAATCTCAAGTATTTCATCCACTTGTACCAATTGAACATTCTCATCATTTAAACCACCATCAGAATACAAGACAAAAGACTCTAAATCTGTGTGGACTAGATTGATGGGATGGTTTACAGGCTTGTCTTTGCTAGTAATCATATATTTCATTTTCTTTTCCCTATATAACTTTCTCAATTGGCCGAATACAGGGATTGTGGCATAATAGAAGTCAAGATGTATGGTTCCCTTAAGTTTTGCACCCCAAGACCTAGATATAAGCATTCCAAACCGTGGTGGGATATCAACAACAACTACATCCATCAAGACATTTTTGGTTGGGATTTGATCTAAAGACACTACTAAATCTTTGATGATACCAATACAATGGACCCTACTTGAGTCAAAAGAATACAAATCATGGTATTTTCTAGTAACATCAAGGCCCAACTTCTCCATGACAGCTTTGGGCATCAAATTATATGAGGCCCCGAAGTCCAACATGGCGTTATGAAAGATAAACTCATGCAACCTAAGACTTAGGTAAAAGGGGGAGACTTCATTTTCTTCAGACTCTTGTGTGGCTGGACCAAAAATAAGTTCAGGGTAGTCATCTTCCACATTAACCATATCAGAAAGAGGGTCAATTTGCAAGACTTTAGACACCTGAATTTTATATATACTATTCTTCACCAACTCAGTCAGGGGCACAGACACTTTGAGTTTAGAAATTTCATTTTCTAAATTAAAGGAAGGAGCTTTTTCTACCTCTTTAATAGGAGGGTCCTTCTTCTCTGTTTTCTCCTTCGCTATGCTCTGGTGGATTTTTCCATTTGCTGTAATAGTAACTGCAGGTGCTTTTTTGGATGAAGGATTGACCGACTCTTTTCCTTTCTTCTGTGCCTCGTCCTTCATTTGGAGTTCTTTTCTCTTTTGAATGGGACTGATTGTGACGTTTCCATTCCTCAGAGAATACTGCCTTTGCTGGGCTGATAGAATATTCATATACCCTCTATGGTAGTCATCAGATTCTTCTTCTAACACCACTTCATTGGCCAAGATGAAATTTTCGTCCCCTTGAATGTATGGAGTCGCCACTGTGTATTCTTCATCTTCTGTGAGGAAAATGGGCGCACCATCAGCTATGAAAAAATGATTGCTTTCAAACAGGGGACCATCATCATCTGAGTTAGTCCCTTGCACGTAGTTCTGTTGTAATGGAGTTTTGATCTACTGCTGTGGTGTCGTTTGGTCCTGCGCCCTCTGTTCTCTCTATCTAATTCTAAATTGTGGTTGCTGCTGCTGTCCTCTAAAATTTGGATTTCTAATTTGGGTTTCTGGCCTGCCCGAAATCGTTAATCGTTCCACCATCCTTTCCATTGTAAGAATTAGCGTGTCCATTTTGCTGTCTGAAGAGGAGGCTTCCTCTTTCACTACAACTTTCTTTTCAGCTCTGGCTCGAGCTCTTCTAGATAGCAGATTTTCTTCAACGCTGACTGCTATCTTTTGCATGTATTCAAGTGACGGTGGATCTCTTTCACGTAGATGATATGCCATATCGAAATCAAAACCATCTTGAAACTTCAGCAAGGCTGAATCTACAGGAGGTTTTAGGTTAGCCGGAATCGCGTTGTATACAACATTGAATCTTAAACAATAGTCTTGCATAGTTTCACCTGCATTTCTTTTGATATTCTCATATTCAGACAAAATTTGGAGTGGGTTCTTTTTCACCTCCCACTAGTCTAAGAACTATGTGTGTAACTCCTGTAAAGTACGAATTGAGCCAGCTGGTAAAGCTCCAAACCACTTTCTAACTTCACCTCCGAGGCTTTGAACAAACAACCTCGTAGCTACATTCTCTTCTTCTACTTCATGCAAGTCAAAAAAATCATTCATCTTATCAACATGTTTCTGGGCTATAATTCCCTGAGTGGCATCAAAGATAGGAATTTTACTCTAATAATCAAAAGGCATATCATTGAGAACCTGAGGCAAAAGCAAGGGTGCATACCGGGCAGCCATGACTCTGGGTGGATTTACCACAGGATTTGCATGATTTGGGGGTGGTCTTGTTGGAGGAGATGATAACTTGGATTTGACTGAAGGGGATGCTGATGAATTAGGAGGAGACAATGATTCTCTTGATGATTCTGGAACCTCGGGAATATTAGTTACAGTGATGGACAGAGGAGAATTCAAAATGTAGTCATCAATGGAAGAATTTTCTCTCTGAACTTCAATATCTACAGGAAACTCTGGATCTAAAACCGTGTCTTCAAGTGCATTTTTAGACTTATTTATAAACAAAGAAAGCTCAAAACTCTCATTGAAAGAAAGCTATTCTACAAAAAACCACTCATTGGGCCAAGTATGGGACCTGAGAATAGGTGTAGGACTTGTCGATCCCTCTTGTCTTCTGACTATTCTTGGGATAAGATTTGGATTTTCAAACACAAGGGGAGGATTTGGTTCAGGATTATCCCTCGTATATCTTCTTGAAGCCAGTGTGGTCAACTTACTACTCTGAAATATTTATATCAGCCTAGAAAACTCTGAGATATCATCATCGAGACTTTACAAGAAAAATATTACTCGGGTGATGAATATTCTATGCAAAAGTTTGTATTTTCCCCAGTATGGTCACCATAGATGTTAGCACCCAATCTAAATCGCAGGCTGAAAAAGGAAAATCAGGGTAACAACTAAACCACGCTCATCCTTGTAGCTAGCCCTACAAGGACAGGAGAGGGCTCTCTCCGTAGGATAGATATTCAATAACACAATAATGAGCTGATTTTAGGCTAGGTATATAAATGTGAAAGAGGTATTTAATAAATGACTGAATTTTTAGGGATGTATGGGACAAAGGACAACATGAGCTGAGAAATTAAATCAAGGACACAGGATATTTCATGGGGCAAGATAGGCAGGAGATTTAGAAATCAAATTGAAATAAGATGGAGTGGAAAGACTGTTGAGAAGCTGAAAAGGGCATAATAAATGAATCCTTTTCAAATAGAAGAAAACACACAGAGTATGAATGATTTCCCAAGGTAGAGAATATAAAAAGGATTCTACCTTTCTAACTTGAAAACATTCTACTAGAAATTTTTATGAATGAATTTCGTAACATAACAATGTACATATGAAACAAAAAGAAGAGACATATGCTAAAACTCATACCACATGAATCCCACAAATCAGAGCTGCATCACTTTATTAATTCCTTGCCAAACTGTACAACGGAGCGCAGAGCTCACTGCAACACTATTCCCCTACTTCTGAGTTTTCAGACCTTAGACTATCCATCCTTTACAAATGATTCGCATTTTCAATAAATAGACAGATTTTGTGGGAATACAAATCGATGGGAAGAGGAGAAATCATAACTGATGATGGAAAACCAAGAGCCAGAAATCTCTCCGTAAAGGGAGAGATGCGTTACATTATATAATTTGAAATTTTTGGATGTCCAATGAGGAGGCAGAACCCTGTAGCGTGGATCCTCTCGAATCATCACTGAACATGTGACTGTTACAATTTGGTTTCTCGGCCTCCGACGTTTCACCTTCTGTTAGCCGTTTGAAGAAAACTGAATTTTTATTAAACTGCCGTTGAAAGGAGACATAACGAAATTACATGCTTTTGTGAAGGGAAGCCAATTGTTAAAGGGGAAAGAGGAAGGGAAAGGAGGTGGGACCCATATGGAAATCGCAATCGCAGTGAACCGGCAGAGGGATATATTAGTGTAATCACAATCAGAATGGAACGGGAGAGGAGAAATAATATAACAAACAGTAATCGTAATCAGAGTTGGAACAGGGCAGGCGAAGTAATATAAATGGTGGGACTGGGGGTTACAATTGCAATCGGAAATCTGAGTCGAGAGAGGGACCAGGATGGGATAATACATATAAAATATCCGATGCAATTGGGAAATAACCTTTGTATAAATAAAAAAAATGAATTTTTGACTTTTACAAAGGGAAAATGGGTTTTATAATGAATGGGCGGATAGACCGTATGGTGGGGCCCGAGAGTTAATCGCAATCGGAAATTGGGAGCGGGGGTAATCGCAATCGCAAAACTTGCGATGCGATCAATCGGAGGGGAACAACGGTCAGAGGGAAACTTTGATCAGAGGGATCGGGAGAGGAGTTGCGATTGGGTCTATCAGAGCGATGGTGCGATTGGGCGGATCGTAGTTAAGTTATGATTTCGATGATCGGAGTTTTGTGCGATCGATCGCATCGCAAATATTTGCGATGAGCCGATCGGAACACTTTATATAAACGTTGCGATTGAAAACGTTTTGCGATTGCAATTTAAAAACGGTGGGGTTTATATAATGTAAAACTTTATAATAAAGTTTTATTATATGCATGGTGGGGATGGAAAGGGGAAGTGGTTATTAACAACGGGACTTTGTAATATGAAGTTCTTTATTATAAATTCCTAAGGCATGGAGGGGAAGTGGTTTGGTAATTAAATCACATATGTATATAAAGGATCTATAATGTGATGTTGTAAATAAGAAAGGGGGAAAAGGGGTTTTTTGTAAAGGGATATGAAAATTTAATAAAGAAAAGTTGAAGGGAAAAATGGGAAATCGGGGGTAAAGGGAATTTTACTTCACTTAAGCATAAATTTCAATCCAGAAGTCAGTTTTAAGAGTGTAGTATACTATTGGAAAGCTCTTTCTGGGATCTTTCTGCTGGATCTGCTTTGAGAATGATTTTATGTCGAACATGATATGAAAAAATTCTCTGAAAGGAAGAGTGATGATCTTGTCAGAGATGGTAACTTCTGAATTGTGACTGAAGGGAAAAGTATTATGCTTTCACCTCAAAACATGGTTTTGAGGTGAAACTTGCATCAAACTAAATAAATCATATCTCTGATCTTCCAAGTGCTGTGACTTTGCATTTATTGACTTCCTCATGGTCTTGTTGATCTTTATTTGACACTTGACTCATTAATTTGACCATGGTGAGACCTTAGAGACTAATGGGACCAATCCTATGACCTACTGACATGATTTTGGGAATGAAAGTGACTAATGACTGAAGACCATAGGAAGGAAAATCAGCAAGTACCTCATGAGGTAAAACTAATAAAAAACAACTACCATCAATGAATCCATGACCTAGCAGAATGGTGAAATTTATTCGGTATGAGACACCTAATATGCAAATGCAAAAGAGCAGTTTTTGATCACTGATGGCAATGTGACTAGACTGACACTAACACGATATACAATTATTTTTTATTGGAAAATCTTAAAAGGTTATGGTATTAATGCTTTAAAAGGACCGTTATGAATGTGCAACGAGACAACCTACAATGGCATTAAAATCTCACACTATTCAAGAAAGTCATTAATAAATAATCATGGTTGAAGTCCGTGAAAGATTTCAACTTCAATAGAATAATACTTCTTTAATCCATCATCTTTATTGTGATTAAATGCCATTATCTCCTCTCTTTTGGTATTCATTCTTAAAAGAATTTTTTCGTCATTCTGCTAATCTCTTCCATTATGCAGACTTGAGGAAAACCTACGAGTCATGGAAATGTCTAAGAAATCCAAGAGAGAGAAGGTACCCATCACTCCAAAAGAGAAACCAACTAAATTGATGTTAGTGTCTGATACACCCTGTCTGGGTCTTGGAAAAAATTCATGGGAAGGATTTTACAACCTATTAGAAGTAGAGGATCTAATTATAATATCATAAGAAGAGCCGGAAATAGATTCGGATAAAAAATCTGAGAGCACTCTTAAAGAATTGGAAAGCTCCTATCTTCACAAAGTAGCAGCTCGCGCAAATGTTCTCCGATATAATGACTTAGTGAGATGGGTTATAGGAAGCATCAATATAACAGAAAGAGAATTCCTTACGTCAGATGGAAGGATGTTTGGGTCTTTCAAAGCGGAAGACATCAAGAAAATGTACCACTTACCAGACCCTCAGCAAATCTACAACAAAGCATTCATGGAAGACTTCGCTAAAGAAAATGAAGTGGAGTTAGATGCCATTAGAGATTGGAGGCATTTCCTAGAAAAGCATAAGCATGAATCTTTGGGTATGTACTCCGTGGAATCCTTGGCATCTCCTTGTTGTTATGCTACCGCTATGATGTGTAGATTATTTGGAACTGTCAACTCTGAAAATTTTTCTATTGAGATGGTACCCTTAATTGAAGCAATTGTTAATTCCGACATCATGTATTGGGCAACCATTTTATTTGATAAAATGGCAAGAACAATCCTTGACTACAGGAAAAATAGGTTTGCAACTACCCGAATAATCCCACCATTTTACATGAGTGCCTATATCATTGATACCATTTGTTTCAAATATGAATTCCCCATCTTAGGCTGGAAGTGGAATCCTCAAGGCCCAATTCATACCCACATTTATCATAAATATTTGTGGAAATCCTATTATAAAGACCACATATATATAATTTTTGATGGATTCATTTTTCTATTTCATCAATTTATATTCAATAAACCTGCTCCATGGTTATTTGATGAGGCCAACATTGACCTAACCTTATTTAGAAGCTGGTTTGGAGAAGAAAAATTTACTTATATCTGAGTATTCGGAAGTACCACTGATCCTCACGTTTAGCCCTTGTACATTCCCGACAAATTATTAGCCCGAGAAATAGTTTATCAAATAATGGAGAAAGGAATGTCTAGAAACCAAAAAAATTCTAAGATCATGTGGCCTACATTAGCCCTACGATGTGGATCTTTTTCTCTAAATGATTTTAAGCATGCAGAGAAATAAGGCCAAAAGATAAAATATCTCAGATTGGCAACCATCCCGAAATGACAGTATCATCCGAAGAAAGTTGCCTTTAATTTTACATCTATGGTACAGGTTGCTAAATTTGACCATGAAGATGTTGATTTTGATGATCTATTTGACTCGACCGAAGGATTTTCACAGGTTAAACATTTAGAAAAATTAAATTTTGGAGAAATTGGCATGGAAGATTTCTTACAGTTCAGAAACAACAAACTACTAATAATACCTCTGGATCAATTGAGAGCTACTCCTCTGCAACATGAAGAATACAGAGAAGAAAATAATACTGAAACAGAGTAGGAAAATGAAAAAATAGGTAAAAAAGATGGTGATTCCTTTGAAATGGATATAGATGATCATTCAAAGTTATTGAAGGAATGGGAACAATTTGATCAGCAGATCAAGGGCCAGAAATATTCTCAAAATGTGTCTACAGTGCAATCGCCCGCAACACAACAACCTTTGGTCACCAATATTGCAGTTGAAGGAACAATCACTTATATTAATATACAAGATGTTAATATTATTCCTGAAAATCCTTCTGAAGAAATTATATTAAATATTTAAGATATACCTCCCATGGATGTCTTTTACAGTCCAAAGCACAAGGATGTAGTTAAAAAGTAGAGAAAGAAAAGGAAAATTGATTAGGGTCTATTTTCATCTCCCCAACTTGTATTAATGAATGTTGTCTGGAAGGACTCTGAAGTTAATCCCTCAGAGGATTTAACTAAATTATCTCAATATGTGGGGGCCTATACGGTAGATACAATGGATGAAGCCTCTGAAGTTAGTCAATTAATGAAGGAAAAAGACCAAAAGATATCTTTGTTAGAAGAAAAGGCAATAGCAAATCAACAAATAATAACACAGCCATAACAATAGCTCAATGAAGAAAGTCAAAATACTGAGCAGCTTAAAGAGAAATTGAATATTGAAAATCAAAATCTTGACCAACAAGTTATACTTAAAGAACATCCGATATCCCGAGAGTTAAATAAACTACAGGTGATGCTTCAACAGGAGAAGATGGACAAAGGAGAAGAAAGTGCTTTGTTACAAGAACAAATACAAATATTTAAGGATTATCCTCGACTTGATCAATTTAAAATGGAGGCTCTCGAATTACGCAAAACGTTGTCACAACAACTTGATATTTTATGTCATAAAATATCACTAGCTGACCCTCTATGTGAAATAGCATCACTACTCATAGAAAAAGCAGTAAATACAAGGTTAGAATTTGAAGATGCCGATGAGAAAATTTCAGGATTCCTCACATGGTAGGAAACAGATCAAGGCATCGCTACCAATCTTCCCAAGGTTCAAGAATCACACAAAGAAATTTTGTTTGCATAATGGGAGACACAATTGATTAAAGGGAAATGGGCTACCTCCATAGCAAGAGCAGTAATGAACAATTTAGTGGAAATTATTAATGACAGTCTGTATGCAGCCAACCTGATTTCAGATTGCATCCCAGGAAAACTCCCGAAGGTCAAGGAAATAGAGAAACAATGGAAGCATCAGTTGGCCAATAAATACCAATAGATCAGCGCAATACAAGGAATCACATGGGACACATTCTGGTTCTACTTGGTTAAGCCACATAGCCAACAAATGACTACAAAATGCCTCTCTGATGCCATCAGTTATATGATTCCAGAACTGTCGGATGCCACATATACTAGCCAGCTACATTCTCAGTTGAGTCATTCTCCTGAAGTGAAATATATGCTATCAATCTGCTAGTTGCGCACACCAGGCATGAAAGAAATACAATGAGCCTGTTTTATTGGAGATTGTAATTCTATTTATGAAATCGGATCTCCAATCCTTCATTTTTTTAGCGATATTTTAGATATTTTGTTTTAAGTTTATTATTATTTAAACCCCTTTCATGCATTTAGAAAGGGGTCCTCAATTTGTATTAATTTTATACTTGAGAAGTTACATTGTTGTACTTCCAAATGCATTATTTTTATTAATGGTGGGTCATAGTTCTACAATTTTATGAGGAAATTGTTTTCAAGATTATGCATTTTTGTTCTTCCTGAAAGCTATTATAAGTAAGAAAGTGGGATCGCAGTGTTATTTGCATCAATAAGTTACAAATTTATCTGGTATTTTTATCATAATTATGTTGTGCAATTTTCTTTATGTAATGAAACATTCCTTTTAAAAAAAATTCTATTGTTTATATATATATCCCTGTGAAACAATCCTTTGTTATATCATTTTTGAAAACTTAGAATTGTCATATTTCAAAATATATGTAAGTGATATAAATTTATGAAGGTGATATGTTATTATCATTACTTTGTTTAATTTCTTAAACAAAGTAATTATTATATATGAATACATTTTTCTTTTGAATGAATAATCCATCTATATGATTATTCTTCTAAGAAGAACAAATCTCAAATCACATTTATTATATGATACCCGGGTTAATTAGAATTATTTATATTTATTTAAGTTATAGATTCGATCAATTATAATTTCCATTACCCATTACCAATCAATCATCAACCCATATATTATTGGGAAACTGGTCCCATATTATCCAGATGGAGCCACCATCCGAAATGGAAAATGAGTTGTATTAAGGTCAGGACTGGGTGGTTTTCCCCAATGTTTGAAGCAAGGATTTTTAAGGCTTCAACATTTTTGGCACTAGAAGGAGGGCTCTAAGATGTGAATGGAAAGTAAATCTAAATCCACAGGCCATTCCATGATAAATTCACCCTCATCACCTTCTTCAACTTATCCTTCATCTCAAATTTCTAGGGAAGAAGTTGAAAAGAAAATTACTAAATCCACTGCCAAAACCATAGACATATTAGAAGAGTCATCTTTTGAATCTCCTGAGGTACAATATTTAATTCATAAACTTGAAGGTTTTTTATTATCGCAAGAAGAATCTGAGTTATCCCAAGTTAGTGTGACTTCACAATATATTCATTCCCAGCCTCTTACTAGATTGCAAAGTGAAAAGCTTGGTATTTTACCAACTGAACTTCCTCTGCCAAGTCAAAAAAGAGCTAGGAAAACACCTTCAGATTCAAATAGGAGAATATTTTATCATTATCGTCTACATATTTCATATCATTGTCATCTAATTCCAAACTTCAAGTCACAATCCAAAAGGGTACAGTTGTTTCAACAACACCTACTCAAACATTTTCAACCATTCCTTCAAATTCCTCTACCATTAGTAAAAAGATGGCACAGAGACCATGGACCAATCCAGGAGTTGTTACAATGTCTGCACCTCTAAGTGCATTACCAGCTCATCCTGAGAAATGGTTACCAAATTTTAGTCCTGATACTGGCATATTAGCTGAAGAACACATTAAAAAATTCATGCTGTCCGTACACTTAAATGGGGTAACAAAAGAAGATGTTGTAGTCAGACTATTTCAATACAATTTGCAAGGAGCAGCAGGATCTTGGATTTTTCATTACCATCAGGATCCATTACTAGTTGGGATATTTTTCAAGGAAAATTCCTAACCAAGGTTGGATATGATAGGTCATTAGCAACTCTGATTAATGATCTCTCCATTTCTAAATCAGAATCTAAAGAACCTATCAAAGACTTCAATTCCTGATTTAACAAGTTATTGAATAAAATTCCTGCATCATGAAAACCTAGTGAGGAAGTCCAAAGTGAATGGTATATATCCGCTTTACCTTCAAATGTAGCCATATTTGTAGATAGAGCTTCTAAACCTACACTAGCTGAAAACATGAAGGAAGCAATCTCAGTAGAAAAACGTATCATCACTTTGAAGAAAAAGAATGCTAGTGAAGAGAGAAAATCCAAAAAAGTTAGTTTCAAAGATGACTCGAAGAAGAAAGCACCTAAAGATCCATATGATATGGAAGGATTACAATTTTTTTTGAAAACTATGTCCAATGAAATGGTAGAAATTAAAAAACAGGTAGTTGAAACTTCCACTAAAGACTATTTAGGAATTTCAAAAGAAATCGGTCAATTGAATCTAAACCACCTAATTCAATCTCTAAAGCAGAGTTAGATTTAGAGGAAGAAGAAGAGGAAGATACACTTATATCATCAGAAGAAAATGAAGAAGAAGAATTAGTTGAATGCCATGGGATGTGGGATATTATTTTTCCTAAATCAGATAATGAGAATGAACAGGAAGCACTTCCAGTAAATACAAGAAGTAGGAGTGCAGCAGAACCTGTACAAAAATCCCCCAAGAAAAAAATTCAACTCCTGCTACTAAAGATAAAGCTCTTGTAAAGAAATATCCTCCTTTTCCTCCCAAAAATCAACCATCATCTTCTAATCCTCCATCAACATCTAAAACAGTAGTAGTATATGATTCTATGGATTATAACATTATATAAGATATGAAGAAGACCAAAGCAAACGTTTCTTTACATGAACTCAGCAAGCTTAAGAATCAACAGAATTTGTTGTTAAAAGAATTGACTGCAGTGCCTGCTTTGCTTCTCCCAAATGGTGTAATATCCAAAGTAGCCAAAGGATTAGGTAAACCACCACCCGATAAAGTAGATGCTACCGATATTGTTTTTATTGGAGATAGATCTAATTCACAAACACCTCCTTTTCTCTTAACTTACGAGATCTGTATTAGAAATATACATAACTTCTTGATAGATTCAGGGGCATCATCAAACATAATTCCAGCCTTAGTGTGCTCTAAATTAAACATTTAACCCCAGAAATCTGCAGTTCATATTGTCCAATTAAATCGGAATAAAGTGCAAGTTTTGGGAGAGATTAATTCAGTCACAATTAGGCTATCAGCTGATCCTAGAATAATTCAGAGAATTGATATATTGGTTGCTGATATCCCTGAGTTTTATGGTTTAATTTCAAGCAGGGATTGGTCTGAAAAACTCCATGGTTACATTTCCATTGATTGGTCTCACACGTGGCTTCCTTATAAATGGAAACCAAATCAAATTAAGATTGATCGGGAGAAACATATGACCCATACAGTAACAGAGTTTGAACAAGAAAACCAACCTGTAGCTTTCAATAATAACATTATTGGAAATTACTCAGCTGAATCATTCTTTGGAAATTTTAGCTCCCAACCATCATCTTTCCCTGTAAATAGCTTCATTTCACAAGTTGAAATTTTTTCTGAAACCGATACTTCAAGATGTGTTAATATTGCCAATAAATTTGTAAATAAATCTGTATATAAATCTTTATTTTGGACTTTTTACTTTGATGGATCTAAATCCAATGATGGTGCAGGAGCAGGATGTATTTTAGTTAGTCCAGAAGGGGAAAAAACTATGTTGTCATGTAGACTAGAATTTGAGTGTACAAATAACACTGTAGAATATGAAGCTTTGATTCAAGGAATTTACAAAGCAATAGGATTGAATGTTAAATATCTGAAAGTATATGGTGATTTTGAAATTTTCGTCAGGCAAGTTGAGAATACTATTCATTTTCTTTCAAGTCATCTTAAAAATTACCAAGCCCTTGTTCAAAGTCTTACAATTCACTTTTTAGCATTCAATATTTCCCCTATTCCTAGATCTCAGAATTTAGCAGTTGATTTATTAGCTAATGTTGCTTCTAAGCTCCTTCCATCTGAGGATTATAGTCTAGATAGATTTTCAGTTGAATTGATATTTCGACCATCTGTCCCTGACAATGTCACCAATTTGCGAGTGTTTAATCATGATAAAGATATCTTAAACTTATTAACTTCGGATAAATCTTATAATGATTGGATAATCGACAAAAGTGATCATGATCTTCAAATAAAATTAAAAAACAATGAAAATTCTATTCTGAAATCTGTGGTTAAGCTTGAAGATCTCTATGATATCAAATATAGATTCAAAAAGGTTACTAATGCGAAACTTCAAAGTTCTACTTTAAAGTTTGAGTTAATAAATCTTGGTACTGAATCTAAACCACAAAATGTCAATCTAGCTATCAGGGTAACACCAGAAGAAAGGTGTGCTTTCACCCGACTCCTAAACAAATATAAAAAAACAAATTCTTGGAATTACGAATATGTAAGAACTTATGATACATCTATCATTCAACATACAATTCTGATGATCTCTGATGAGAAACCAATGAAACAAAAGTTAAGGAAAATTCATCCTAACTTGGAAAAAAAAATGAAAACAGAGTTGAACAAACTCTTAAAAGCTAAAATTATTTTCCCTATTAGACATTCGAATTGGGTTTCAAATTTGGTACCTATTAGGAAGAAGAATGGAGACATTAGGATTTGTATAGATTTTAAAAATCTCAATAAGGCATGTCAAAAAGATAATTTCCCACTACTTACAATGGAACGGATACTTCAAGCAGTTGCTAGTTCTGAACTAATGTCTTTTCTTGATGGCTTTTAAGGTTATAATCAGATATTGGTGCATCCAAATGATAGACTGAAAACTACATTCAGAACCAAATGGGGAAGATATGCCTACCAAAAAATGCCTTTTGGTTTGATAAATGCTGGAGCTACCTTCCAAAGAGCCATGGATATAGCTTTCAAAGTTTTGATTAATAGGTCTATTGTTGTCTATCTAGATGACATAACTGTCTTTTCAAAGAAAACAGCCAATCATCTACATGATTTAAAACAGATTTTTAAACGATGTAGAAGGTATGGTATTTCTTTAAATCCAAAAAAAATAATTCTTTGTTCTTAATGAAGGGAAACTCTTAGAATTTATTTTATCTAAAGATGGCATATATATTGACCCTGATACAATAAAAGAGATTTCTGATATCCCATTGCCACATAATAAGAAATCCATGCAGTCATTTTTAGGGCAGATAAATTTTGTGAAGAGATTTGTTCCCGATTTTTCTCATATAGTCTTACCTTTAAAAATTATGATTAAGAAGAATTCAGTTTTCAAATGGGGACATAAAGAAAAGGAAGTCTTTGATTCAATAAAACAGGCAATTATTAATGCTCCAGCATTGAATACTCCTAATTTTTCTAATCATTTTATTTTATATACTCTAGCCACTGAAACATCTTCTGCAGCCGTTGATTGAAGCACCTATCTCCTTCTTTAGTTCAAATCTGCAAGGAGCTGAAATGAACTATTCAGAAGTAGAAAAGAAAGCTTTTGCTGTGTTTAAATCTATCAAACACTTTAGGCCATTTCTCCTAAAAACACATACAAAAGTCATTGTCCCATTTTATGTAGTGAGACAATTGTTAGTACAAAGGGAAGTAGGAGAAAAAAGAGCCAATTAGGTAACAGCCTTACAATTATATGATATTGAAATTAAACCAGCTAAAATTTTTAGAGGACAAGGTTTTTGAAGGTTATTAGCAGGAGCTTCCAACATTCCTAAACATCAAGATCAAGATAATACTTTTCAAGTGAATAAGTATCATAAATTATGAATCTCAGTACATTGATCTAATATTTTACTTAAAAAATGGGTATGCTCCTCCTAATCTCAGTTATAAAATCAAGTGTGCCTTAAGATTAAAAGAAAAAAACTTTAAGATCATTGATGACGTGTTATTCAGAAGAAATTATGATTCCATTTTTCTAAGATGTCTGGAAAAAACTAAAGCACACAAGGTTTTGCAGGAATTACATGATGGACCAGCAGGTGGACATTTTGGAGGAAATACTACAGCTCACAAGATAATTCATGCTGAATATTATTGGCATACTTTGTTTAAAGATGCCCATGACTATGTAAGTAAATGTAATATTTTCCAAAATGCCAGTGGAAGACAAGAGAAACCAGCCTTTCCTTTACAACTAGTAAACATTGAACAACCATTAGAACAATAGGGACTTGATATTATTGGAGAAATTGTTCTACATTCTTCCAAGCAACACAGATACATCCTTACAACCACATATTATTTCAAAAAATGGGTAGAAGCAATTCCTTTAAAGGTAGCCAATTATTATGCAATCATTGAGTTCATTGATCAATTCATCATTACTAGGTTTGGTGTACCTAATGCCCTTGTTTTTTATAATGCATATTATTTTTCTAGAAATAGTATAATGAAATTTGCGCTCAAAAGAGGTTTTAAGTTAAAATATTATGCAAATTATTGTCCTCAAGGTAATGGTTTGGTTGAATTAACTATTAAAATATCATTAAAATCATCAAAAGAACTGTTGATCAAAATCAAAATAATTGGCATAAGTCTTTGATTTTTTCACTATGGGTTGATCGTATAACTCATAAGTATTCAATAGGTACTTCACCTTTTAATCTTGTATATGGGAAAGAAGATGTAATACCCTCAAACCTAGCACTCCCATCTCTAGCCCTAGTACAATTTATCGAAGAAAATCCTTCATCTTCTGTCCAATTAAGATTTGTTCAAATCCTTAAATTAGATGAAGAAAAGGAAAAATCCAAAATCACTCATGCTAAACATCAAAAAATTGTAAAATCTTGTTTTGAAGCAAGTTCTACTAGATCTAAAACATTACAAATCAGTGATCTTGTTTTGAAATGGGACAAAGCACATGAAGATAAAGGTAAACATACGAAATTTCGAAAAATGTGGCTTGTACTATTTCAAATCATTGGAAAGATAGGCTCATCTACATTCATATTGCAAGATCTAATAGGAAATAGAGAGTCTCTTCCTGTGAATGGGATTATTTTGAAAAAATTATTTTCCTAAAAAGGCAACCCCTTCTTAACTGTATATGTTCATTATGCAAGTTTGTTTTTTTTACAAATAACGTTGTTAATAGTCTTCCATTGACCTATTACTATTGAAAATATATTTGAGAAAATATTATGAAGACTTGTTTATGTAGATAGGAATTTTTAAGGAAATGATTACAGTTTCGAAAAGTTAAATAAAATATGAAACTCTGTGAACTTATTTAAAAGTTTGTAAAATCTTCCGAAACCTTGAAAATATTGTAAATCATTATAAGTTTATAAAGTAGAGAGAGGTTATTTATAAAGAGTAAAGAATTTTTCCAAATTTTGGCACTTAAAACTCTAAGAGGTCATCCATTGACTCTTAAGGAGAGAAATAATTCACCCCATACACTAAGTTTATGATTTTTTTAGAGTGGAATTCTAAAAAATGTGTCTGATATAAAAGATAAGAGGTCTCATCACGAGCCTGCTTACCATGATCATAGGGAAGTAATTAAACTGACATTACCACTACTGCATATCAAAACAGGGTAATGACTTATAATTATAAGACAAGGGGTCTCATCACGAGCCAACTTGTTCAGTTTAGTTACAACCAGTGAATGGCATTGTTACCAGCTGGCTCCCAAACCAGGACAATGACTTTTATCTTAAAGAGTTAAAAGAATAAAATACAAAAGATAGAAAAATATATCTTTATGGATTTATCTTTTAAAAAGTTATACTCTTAGACGGATGGGATAATGAATGATTAATGGTTAAGAGGTAACCCTATCGAGACTATAGACATTTGCTAGCAGTAGAGGCACTACGTGTGACAAAAGAGTAAATTTTAAAGCTAAGTTGGAGAAGCCCCCTACTTTATCTTTATCAACCAATCAAAGCTTGATGAAACCAAAAAAAAAAAAAAATTTAAAGGGATTAAAAAGAAATTGCAAAGGATTATTATTTTATTCAGAGTTAGATTTTATCTAATTTTTCTAGGATAATTTTCTTTGTCTTCAAATATTTCTACTTACAAAAGATTTAGTTATCACTTTAATTTTTCAGAGATAGTTGTTTCTCCCAGTGAATCGCTAATTGTTGTGTTGTACAAACAACCCTCTCCATTTCAAATTTTTATATTAATTATTAATAAGAAATGGGTCCCCTTTTCTTCTTGAAGCCAGTGTGGTCAAATTACTACTCTACAATATTTATATCAGCCTAGAAAACTCCGAGATATCATCATCGAGACTTTACAAGAAAAATATTACTCGGGTGATGAATATTCTATGCAAAAGTTTGTATTTTCCCCAGTATGGTCACCATAGATGTTAGCACCCAATCTAAATCTCAGGCTGAAAAAGGAAAATCAGGGTAACAACTAAACCACACTCATCCTTGTAGCTATCCCTGCAAGGACAGGAGAGGGCTCTCTCCGTAGGATAGATATTCAATAACACAATAATGAACTGATTTTAGGCTAGGTATATAAATGTGAAAGAGGTATTTAATAAATGACTGAATTTTCAGGGATGTATGGGACAAAGGACAACATGAGCTGAGAAATTAAATCAAGGACACAGGATATTTCATGGGGCAAGATAGGCAGGAGATTTAGAAATCAAATTGAAATAAGATGGAGTGGAAAGACTGATGAGAAGCTGAAAAGGGCATAATAAATGAATCCTTTTCAAATAGAAGAAAACACACAGAGTATGAATGATTTCCCAAGGTAGAGAATATAAAATGGATTCTACCTTTCTAACTTGAAAACATTCTACTGGAAGTTTTTATGAATGAATGTCGTAACATAACAATGTACATATGAAACAAAAAGAAGAGACATATGCTAAAACTCATACCACATGAATCCCACAAATCAGAGCTGCATCACTTTATTAATTCCTTGCCAAACTGTACAACGGAGCGCAGAGCTCACTGCAACACTATATCCCTACTTCTGAGTTTTCAGACCTTAGACTGTTCAGCCTTTACAAATGATTCACATTTTCAATAAATAGACAGATTTTGTGGGAATACAAATCGATGGGAAGAGGAGAAATCATAACTGATGATGGAAAACCAAGAGCCAGAAATCTCTCCGTAAAGGGAGAGATGCGTTACATTATATAATTTGAAATTTTTGGATGTCCAATGAGGAGGCGGAACCCTGTAGCGTGGATCCTCTCGAATCATCACTGAAGATGTGACTGTTACAATTTGGTTTCTCGGCCTCCGACGTTTCGCCTTCCGTTAGCCGTTTGAAGAAAACTGACTTTTTATTAAACTGCCGTTGAAAGGAGACATAAAGAAATTACATACTTTTGTGAAGGGAAGCCAATTGTTAAAGGGGAAAGAGGAAGGGAAAGGAGTTGGGACCCATATGGAAATCGCAATCGCAGTGAACCGGTAGAGGGATATATTAGTGTAATCACAATCAGAATGGAACGAGAGCAGAGAAATAATATAACAAAAAGTAATCGTAATCAGAGTTGGAACGGGGCAGGCGAAGTAATATAAATTGTGGGACCGGGGGTTACAATCGCAATCGGAAATCTGAGTCGAGAGAGGGACCGGGATGGGATAATACATATAAAATATCCGATGCAATTGGGAAATAACCTTTGTATAAATAAAACAAATGAATTTTTGACATTTACAAAGGGAAAATGGGTTTTATAATGAATGGGCAGATAGACCGTATGGTGGGGCCCAAGAGTTAATCGCAATCAGAAATTGGGAGCGGGGGTAATCGCAATCGCAAAACTTGCGATGCGATCAATCGGAGGGGAACAACGGTCAGAGGGAAACTTCGATCAGAGGGATCGGGATAGGAGTTGCGATTGGGTCTATCGAAGCAATGGTGCAATTGGGCAGATCGTAGTTAAGTTATGATTTCGATGATCGGATTTTTCTGCGATTGATCGCATCGCAAATATTTGCGATGAGCCGATCAGAACACTTTATATAAATGTTGCGATTGAAAACGTTTTGCAATTGCGATTTAAAAACGGTGGGGTTTATATAATGTAAAACTTTATAATAAAGTTTTATTATATGCATGGTGGGGATGGAAAGGGGAAGTGGTTATTAACAACGGGACTTTGTAATATGAAGTTCTTTATCATAAATTCCTAAGGCATGGAGGGGAAGTGGTTTGGTAATTAAATCACATATGTATATAAAGGATCTATAATGCGATGTTGTAAATCAGAAAGGGGGAAAAGGGGTTTTTTGGAAAGGGATATGAAAATTTAATAAAGCAAAGTTGAAGGGAAAAATGGGAAATCGGGGGTAAAGGGAATTTTACTTCACTTAAGCATAAATTTCAATCCAGAAGTCAGTTTTGAGAGTGTAGTATACTATTGGAAAGCTCTTTCTGGGCTCTTCCTGTTGGATCTGCTTTGAGAATGATTTTATGTCGAACATGCTATGAAAAAATTCTCTGAAAGGAAGAGTGATGATCTTGTCAGAGATGGAAACTTCTGAATTGTGACTGAAGGGAAAAGTATTATGCTTTCACCTCAAAACATGGTTTTGAGGTGAAACTTGCATCAAACTAAATAAATTATATCTCTGATCTTCCAAGTGCTGTGACTTTGCATTTATTGACTTCCTCATGGCCTTGCTGATCTTTATTTGACACTTGACTCATTAATTTGACCATGGTGAGACCTTAGAGACTAATGGGACCAATCCTATGACCTACTGACATGATTTTGGGAATGAAAGTGACTAATGACTCAAGACCATAGGAAGGAAAATCAGCAAGTACCTCATGAGGTAAAACTAATGAAAAACAACTACCATCAATGAATCCATGACCTAGCAGAATGGTGAAATTTATTCGGTATGAGACACCTAATATGAAAATGCAAAAGAGCAGTTTTGATCACTGATGGCAATGTGACTAGACTGACACTAACACGATATACAATTATTGTTGATTGGAAAATCTTAAAAGGTTATGGAATTAATGCTTTAAAATGACCGTTATGAATGTGCGACGAGACAACCTACAATGGCATTAAAATCTCACACTATTCAAGAAAGTCATTAATAAATAATCATGGTTGAAGTCCGTGACAGATTTCAACTTCATTAGAATAATACTTCTTTAATCCATCATCTTTATTGTGATTAAATGCCATTAGCTCCTCTCTTTTGGTATTCATTCTTAAAAGAATTTTTTCGTCATTCTGCTAATCTCTTCCATTATGCAGACTTGAGGAAAACCTACGAGTCATGGAAATGTCTAAGAAATCCAAGAGAGAGAAGGTACCCATCATTCCAAAAGAGAAACCAACTAAATTGATGTTAGTGACTGATACAACCTGTCTGGGTCTTAGAAAAAATTCATGGGAAGGATTTTACAACCTATTAGAAGTAGAGGATCTGATTATAATATCATAAGAAGAGCCGGAAATAGATTCGGATAAAAAATCTGAGAGCACTCTTAAAGAATTGGAAAGCTCCTATCTTCACAAAGTAGCAGCTCGCGCAAATGTTCTCCAATATAATGACTTAGTGAGATGGGTTATAGGAAGCATCAATATAACAGAAAGAGCATTCCTTACGTCAAATGGAAGGATGTTCGGGTCTTTCAAAGAGGAAGACATCAAGAAAATGTACCACTTACCAGACCCTTAGCAAATCTACAAAAAAGAATTCATGGAAGACTTCGCTAAAGAAAATGAATTGGAGTTAGATGCCATTAGATATTGGAGGCATTTCCTAGAAAAACATAAGCATGAATCTTTGGGTATGTACTCCGTGGAATCCTTGGCATCTCCTTGTTGCTATGCTGCCGCTATGATGTGTAGATTATTTGGAACTGTCAACTCTGAAAATTTTTCTATTGATATGGTACCCTTAATTGAAGCAATTGTTAATTCCGACATCATGGATTGGGCAACCATTTTATTTGATAAAATGGCAAGAAAAATCCTTGACTACAGGAAAAATAGGTTTGCAACTACCCGGATAATCCCACCATTTTACATGAGTGCCTATATTATTGATACCATTTGTTTCAAATATGAATTCCCCATCTTAGGCTGGAAGTGGACTCCTCAAAGCCCAATTCATATCCACATTTATCATAAATATCTGTGGAAATCCTATTATAAAGACCACATATATATAATTTTTGATGGATTCATTTTTCTAGTTCATCAATTTATATTCAATAAACCTGCTCCATGGTTATTTGATGAGGCCAACATTGACCTAACCTTATTTAGAAGCTGGTTTGGAGAAGAAAAATTTACTTATATCCGAGTATTCGGAAGTACCACTGATACATTCCCGACAAATTATTAGCCTGAGAAATAGTTTATCAAATAATGGAGAAAGGAATGTCTAGAAACTAAAAAAAATCTAAGAAGATCATGTGGCCTACATTAGCCCTACGATGTGGATCTTTTTCTCTAAATTATTTTAAGCATGCAGAGAAATACGGCCAAAAGATAAAATATCTCAGATTGGCAACCATCCCGAAATGACAGTATAATCCGAAGAAAGTTTCCTTTAATTTTACATCTATGGTACATGTTGATAAATTTGACCATGAAGATGTTGATTTTGATGATCTATTTGCCTCGACCGAAGGATTTTCATAGGTTAAACATTTAGCAAAATTAAATTTTGGAGAAACTGGCATGGAAGATTTCTTACAGTTCAGAAACAACAAACTACTAACAATACCTCTGAATCAATTGAGAACTACTCCTCTGCAACATGAAGAATACAGAGAAGAAAATAATACTGAAACAGAGTAGGAAAAGGAAAAAACAGGTAAAAAAGATGGTGATTCCTTTGAAATGGATATAGATGATCATTCAAATTTATTGAAGGAATGGGAACAATTTGACTAGCAGATCAAGGGCCAGAAAGATTATCAGAATGTGTCTACAGTGCAATCGCCCGCAACATAACAACCTTTGGTCACCAATATTGAAGTTGAAGGAACAATCAGCTATATTAATAGACAAGATGTTAAGATTATTCCTGAAAATCCTTCTGAAGAAATTATATTAAATATTTAAGATATACCTCCCATGGATGTCTTTTACAGTCCAAAGCACAAGCATGTAGTTAAAAAGCAGAGAAAGAAAATGAAAATTGATTAGGGTCTATTTTCATCTCCCCAAGTTGAATTAATGAATGTTGTCTGGAAGGACTCTGAAGTTAATCCCTCAGAGGATTTAACTAAATTATCTCAATATGCGGGGGCCTATACGGTAGATACAATGGACGAAGCCTCTGAAGTTAGTCAATTAATGAAGGAAAAAGATCAAAAGATATCTTTGTAAGAAGAAAAGGTAATAGCATATCAACAAAGAATAACACAGCCAGAACAACAGCTCAATGAAGAAAGTCAAAATACTGAGCAGCTTAAAGAGAAATTGAATATTGAAAATCAAAATCTTGACCAACAAGCTATACTTAAAGAACATCCGCTATCCCAAGAGTTAAATAAACTACAGGTGATGCTTCAACAGAAGAAGATGGCCAAAGGAGAAGAAAGTGCTTTGTTACAAGAACAAATACAAATATTTAAGGATTATCCTCGACTTGATCAATTTAAAATGGAGGCTCTCGAATTACGTAAAACGCTGTCACAACAACTTGATATTTTATGTCATAAAATATCACTAGCTGACCCTCTATGTGAAATAGCATCATTACTCATAAAAAAAGCAGTAAATACAAGGTTAGAATTTGAAGATGCCGATGAGAAAATTTCAGGATTCCTCACATGGCAGGAAACAGATCAAGGCATCGCTACCAATCTTCCCAAGGTTCAAGAATCACACAAAGAAATTTTGTTTGCATAATGGGAGACACAATTGATTAAAGGGGAATGGGCTACCTCCATAGCAAGAGCAGTAATGAACAATTTAGTGGAATTTATTAATGACAGTCTGTATGCAGCCAACCTGATTTCAGATTGCATCCCAGGAAAACTCCCGAAGGTCAAGGAAATAGAGAAACAATGGAAGCATTAGTTGGCCAATAAATACCAATAGATCAGCGCAATACAAGGAATCACATGGGACACATTCTGGTTCTACTTGGCTAAGCCACATAGCCAACAAATGACTACAAAATGCCTCTCTGATGCCATCGGTTATATGATTCCAGAACTGTCGGATGCCACATATACTAGCCAGCTACATTCTCAGCTGAGTGATTCTCCTGAAGTGAAATATATGCTATCAATCTGCCAGTTCCGCACACCAGACATGAAATAAATACAATGAGCCTGTTTTATTGGAGATTGTAATTCTATTTATGAAATCGTATCTCCAATCCTTCATTTTTTTAGCGATATTTTAGATATTTTTTTTTAAGTTTATTATTATTTAAACCCCTTTCATGCATTTAGAAAGGGGTCCTCAATTTGTATTAATTTTATACTTGAGAAGTTACATTGTTGTACTTCCAAATACATTATTTTTATTAATGGTGGATCATAGTTCTACAATTTTATGAGGAAATTATTTTCAAGATTATGCATTTTTGTTCTTCCTGAAAGCTATTATAAGTAAGAAAGTGGGATCGCAGTGTTATTTGCATCAATAAGTTACAAATTTATCTGGTATTTTTATCATAATTATGTTGTGCAATTTTCTTTATGTAATGAAACATTCCTTTTAAAAAAAATTCTATTGTTTATATATATATATCCCTGTGAAACAATCCTTTGTTATATCATTTTTGAAAACTTAGAATTGTCATATTTCAAAATATATGTAAGTGATATAAATTTATGAATGTGATATGTTATCATCATTACTTTTTTTAATTTCTTAAACAAAGTAATTATTATATATGAATACATTTTTCTTTTGAATGAATAATCCATCTATATGATTATTCTTCTAAGAAGAACAAATCTCAAATCACATTTATTATATGATACCCGGGTTAATTAGAATTATTTATATTTATTTAAGTTATAGATTCGATCAATTATAATTTCCATTACCCATTACCAATCAATCATCAACCCATATATTATTGGGAAACTGGTCCCATATTATCCAGATGGAGCCACCATCCCAAATGGAAAATGAGCTATATTAAGGTAGGGACTGGGTGGTTTTCCCCAATGTTTGAAGCAAGGATTTTTAAGGCTTCAACATTTTTGGCACTAGAAGGAGGGCTCTAAGATGTGAATGGAAAGTAAATCTAAATCCACAGGCCATTCCATGATAAATTCACCCTCATCACCTTCTTCAACTTATCCTTCATCTCAAATTTCTAGGGAAGAAGTTGAAAAGAAAATTACTAAACCCACTGCCAAAACCATAGACATATTAGAAGAGTCATCTTTTGAATCTCCTGAGGTACAATATTTAATTCATAAACTTGAAGGTTTTTTATTATCGCAAGAAGAATCTGAGTTATCCCAAGTTAGTGTGACTTCACAATATATTCCTTCCCAGCCTCTTACTAGATTGCAAAGTGAAAAGATTGGTATTTTACCAACTGAACTTCCTCTGCCAAGTCAAAAAAGAGCTAGGAAAACAACTTCAGATTCAAATAGGAGAATCTTTTATCATTATCGTCTACATATTTCATATCATTGTCATCTAATTCCCAACTTCAAGTCACAATCCAAAAGGGTACAGTTGTTTCAACAACACCTAATCAAACAATTTCAACCGTTCCTTCAAATTCCTCTACCATTAGTAAAAAGATGGCACAGAGACCATGGACCAATCCAGGAGTTGTTACAATGCCTGCACCTCTAAGTGCATTACCAGCTCATCCTGAGAAATGGTTACCAAAGTTTAGTCCTGATACTGGCATATTAGGTGAAGAACACATTAAAAAATTCATGTTGTCCGTACACTTAAATGGGGTAACAAAAGAAGATGCTGTAGTCAGACTATTTCAGTACAATTTGCAAGGAGCAGCAGGATCTTGGTATTTTTCATTACCATCAGGATCCATTACTAGTTGGGATATTTTTCAAGGAAAATTCCTAACCAAGGTTGGAGATGATAGGTCATTAGCAACTCTGATTAATGATCTCTCCAATTCTAAATCAAAATCTAAAGAACCTATCAAAGACTTCAATTCCTGATTTAACAAGTTATTGAATAAAATTCCTGCATCACCAAAACCTAGTGAGGAAATCCGAAGTGAATGGTATATATCCGCTTTACCTTCAAATGTAGCCATATTTGTAGATAGAGCTGCTAAACCTACACTAGCTGAAAACATGAAAGAAGCAATCTCAGTAGAAAAACATATCATCACTTTGAAGAAAAAGAATGCTAGTGAAGAGAGAAAATCCAAAAAATTTAGTTTTAAAGATGAATCGAAGAAGAAAGCACCTAAAGATCCATATGATATGGAAGGATTACAATATTTTTTGAAAACTATGTCCAATGAAATGGTAGAAATTAAAAAACAGGTAGTTGAAACTTCCACTAAAGACTATTTAGGAATTTCAAAAGAAATCAGTCAATTGAATCTAAACCACCTAATTCAATCTCTAAAGTAGAGTTAGATTTAGAGGAAGAAGAAGAGGAATATACACTTATATCATCAGAAGAAAATGAAGAAGAAGAATTAGTTGAATGCCATGGGATGTGGGATATTATTTTTCCTAAATCAGATAATGAGAATGAATAGGAAGCACTTCCAGTCAATACAAGAAGTAGGAGTGCAGCAGAGCCTGTACAAAAATCCCCCAAGAAAAAAAATTCAACTCCTGCTACTAAAGATAAAGCTCTTGTAAAGAAAAATCCTCCTTTTCCTCCCAAAAATCAACCATCATCTTCTAATCCACCATCAACATCTAAAACAGTAGTAGTATCTGATTCTATGGATTATAACATTATATAAGATATGAAGAAGACCAAAGCAAACGTTTCTTTACATGAACTCAGCAAGCTTAAGAATCAACAGAATTTGTTGTTAAAAGAATTGAATGCAGTGCCTGCTTCGCTTCTCCCAAATGGTGTAATATCCAAAGTAGCCAAAGGATTAGGTAAACCACCACCCGATAAAGTAGATGCTACCGATATTGTTTTTATTGGAGATAGATCTAATTCACAAACACCTCCTTTTCTCTTAACTTACGAGATCTGTATTATAAATCTACATAACTTCTTGATAGATTCAGGGGCATCATCAAACATAATTCCAGCCTCAGTGTGCTCTAAATTAAACATTGAACCTTAGAAATCTGCAGTTCATATTGTCCAATTAAATCGGAATAAAGTGCAAGTTTTGGGAGAGATTAATTCAGTCACTATTAGGCTATCAGCTGATCCTAGAATAATTCAGAAAATTGATATATTGGTTGCTGATATCCCTGAGTTTTATGGTTTAATTTCAAGCAGGGATTGGTCTGAAAAACTCCATGGTTACATTTCCATTGATTGGTCTCACATGTGGCTTCCTTATAAATCGAAACCAAATCAAATTAAGATTGATCGGGAGAAACATATGACCCATACAGTAACAGAGTTTGAACAAGAAAACCAACCTGTAGCTTTCAATAATAAAATTATTGGAAATTACTCAGCTGAATCATTCTTTGGAAATTTTAGCTCCCAACAATCACCTTTCCCTGTAAATAGCTTCATTTCACAAGTTGAAATTTTTTCTGAAACCGATACTTCAAGATGTGTTAATATTGCCAATAAATTTGTAAATAAATCTGTATATAAATCTTTATTTTGGCCTTTTTACTTTGATGGATCTAAATCCAATGATGGTGCAGGAGCAGGATGTATTTTAGTTAGTCCAGAAGGGGAAAAAACTATGTTGTCATGTAGACTAGAATTTGAGTGTACAAATAACACTGTAGAATATGAAGCTTTGATTCAAGGAATTTACAAAGCAATAGGCTTGAATGTTAAATATCTGAAAGTATATGATGATTCTGAAATTTTCGTCAAGCAAGTTAAGAATACTATTCATTTTCTTTCAAGTCATCTTAAAAATTACCAAGCCCTTATTCAAAGTCTTACAATTCACTTTTTAGCATTCAATATTTCCCCTATTCTTAGATCTCAGAATTTAGCAGCTGATTTATTAGCTAATGTTGCTTCTAAGCTCCTTCCATCTGAGGATTATAGTCTAGATAGATTTTCAGTTGAATTGATATTTCGACCATCTGTCCCTGACAATGTCACCAATTGGCGAGTGTTTAATCATGATAAAGATATCTTAAACTTATTAACTTCGGAGAAATCTTATAATGATCGGATAATTGAAAAAAGTGATCATGATCTTCAAATAAAATTAAAAAACAATGAAAATTCTATTCTCAAATCTGTGGTTAAGCTTGAAGATCTCTATGATATCAAAGATAGATTCAAAAAGGTTACTAATGCTAAACTTCAAAGTTCTACTTTAAAGTTTGAGTTAATAAATCTTGGTACTGAATCTAAACCACAAAATGTCAATCTAGCTATCAGGTTAACACCAGAAGAAAGGTGTGCTTTCACCCGACTCCTAAACAAATATAAAAAAACAAATTCTTGGAATTACGAATATGTAAGAACTTATGATACATCTATGTAATCCCATACGAATTACGATGATCTAATGATCTACGATGAGAAACCAATGCAAAAACTTAGGAAAATTCATCTATAACTTGGAAAAAAAATTAAACGAGGTTGAACAAACTCTTGAAGAATAAAATTATTTTCCTGTGAACATTCGGCAGATCAGTTTCAAATTTAATTTCCTATTGAGAAGAAGAATGAACAGTAGGATTTGTATAGATTTTAGAAATCTCAATAAGGCATGTGAAAAGGATAATTTCCCATTACCTACAATGGAACAGATACTTCAAGCAGTCGCTGGTTCTGAAATAATATCTTTTCTTGATGGTTTTTCAGGATATAATCAAGTACTGGTACATCATGATGATAGACTGAAAACTGCATTCAGAACCAAATGGGGAACACATGCCTATCAAAAAATGCCTTTTGGTTTAATAAATGCTGGAGCTACCTTCCAAAGAGCCATGGGTATAGCTTTCAAAGGTTTGATTAATAGGTCAGTTGTTGTCTATCTAGATGACATAGCTGTCTTTTCAAAAAAAAGAGTTAACCATCTACATGATTTAAAACAGATCTTTGAACGATGTAAAAGGTATAGTATTTTTTAAATCCAAAAAAATCATTCTTTGCTCTTAATGAAGGGAAACTCTTAGGATTTATTGTATCTAAAGATGGCATATATATTGACCCTGACAGAATAAAAGAGATTTCTGATATCCCTTTGCCACATAACAAGAGATCTATGCAGTCATTTTTAGGGTAGATAAATTTTGTAAAAAGATTTGTTCCTGATTTTTCTCATATAGTCTTACCTTTACAAACTATGATTAGGAATAATTCAGTTTTCAAATGGGGACATAAAGAAAAGGAAGATTTTGATTCAATAAAATAGACAACTATTAATGCTCTGACATTATGGATCTCGTACGCACCCATGACCATTTTATTTTATATATATAACTTCTTGAAACATCTTCTGTGGCCCGTTTTGACACAACTCAATGATCAGCGATTGAAGCACCTATCTCCTTCTTTAGCTCAAATACGCAAGGAGCTGAGCTTAATGGTCAGAAGTGACAGCTTTCTTGTGTTTAAATCTATCAAACACTTTAGGCCATTTCTCATAAAAACACATACAAAAGTCATTGTCCCATTTTATGTAGTGAGACAATTGTTAGTACAAAGGGAAGTAGGAGAAAAAAGAGCCAATTAGGTAACAGCCTTACACTGATATGATATTGAAATTAAACCAGCTAAAATTTTTAGAGGACAAGGTTTTTGAAGGTTATTAGCAGGAGCTTCCAACATTCCTAAACATCAAGATCAAGATAATACTTTTCAAGTGAATAAGTATCATAAATTCTGAATCTCAGTACGTTGATCTGATTTTTTACTTAAAAAATGGGTATGCTCCTCCTAATCTCAGTTATAAAAGAAAATATGCCTTAATATTAAAAGAAAAAAACTTTAAGATCATTGATGATGTGTTATTCAGAAGAAATTATGATTCCATTTTTCTAAGATGTCTGGAAAAAACTAAAGCACACAAGGTTTTGCAGGAATTACATGATGGGCCAGCAGGTGGAAATTTTGGAGGAAATACTACAGCTCACAAGATAACTCATGCTGAATATTATTGGCCTAATTTGTTTAAAGATGCCCATGACTATGTAAGTAAATGTAAGATTTTCCAAAATTCCAGTGGAAGACAAGAGAAACCAGCCTTTCCTTTACAACTAGTAAACATTGAGCAACCATTAGAACAATAGGGACTTGATATTATTGGAGAAATTGTTCTACATTATTACAAGCAACACAGATACATCCTTACAAGCACATATTATTTCAAAAAATGGGTAGAATAAATTCCTTTAAAGGTAGCCAATTATGATGCAATCATTGAGTTCATTGATCAATTCATCATTACTAAGTTTGGTGTACCTAATGCCCTTGTTTTTTATAATGCATATTATTTTTCTAGAAATAGTATAATGAAATTTGCGCTCAAAAGAGGTTTTAAGTTAAAATATTATGCAAATTATTATCCTCAAGGTAATGGTTTGGTTGAATTAACTATTAAAATATCATTAAAATCATCAAAAGAACCGTTGATCAAAATCAAAATAATTGGCATAAGTCTTTGATTTTTTCACTGTGGGCTGATCGTATAACTCATAAGTCTTCAATAGGTACTTCACCTTTTAATCTTGTATATGGGAAAGAAGATGTAATACCCTCAAACCTAGCACTCCCATCTCTAGCCCTAGTACAATTTATCGAAGAAAATCCTTCATCTTCTGTCCAATTAAGATTTGTTCAAATCCTCAAATTGGATGAAGAAAAGGAAAAATCCAAAATCACTCATGCTAAACATCAAAAAATTATAAAATCTTCTTTTGAAGTAAGTTCTACTAGATCTAAAACATTACAAATCAGTGATCTTGTTTTGAAATGGGGCAAAGCACATGAAGATAAAGGTAAACATACCAAATTTCGAAAAATGTGGCTTGTACTATTTCAAATCATTGGAAAGATAGGCGCATCTACATTCATATTGCAAGATCTAATAGGAAATAGAGAGCCTCTTCCTGTGAATGGGATTATTTTGAAAAAATTATTTTCCTAAAAAGGCAACCCCTTCTTAACTATATATGTTCATTATGCAAGTTTTTTTTTTTTACAAATAACGTTGTTAATAGTCTTCCATTGACCTATTACTATTGAAAATATATTTGAGAAAATATTATGAAGACTTGTTTATGTAGATAGGAATTTTTAAGGAAATGATTACAGTTTCGAAAAGTTAAATAAAATATGAAACTCTGTGAACTTATTTAAAAGTTTGTAAAATCTTCCAAAACCTTGAAAATATTGTAAATCATTATAAGTTTATAAAGTAGAGAGAGGTTATTTATAAAGAGTAAAGAATTTTTCCAAATTTTGGCACTTAAAACTCTAAAAGGTCATCCATTGACTCTTAAGGAGAGAAATAATTCACCCCATACACCAAGTTTATGAATTTTTTAGAGTGGAATTCTAAAAAATGTGTCTGATATAAAAGATAAGAGGTCTCATCACGAGCCTGCTTACCATGATCATAGGGAAGTAATTAAACTGACATTACCACTACTGCATATCAAAACATGGTAATGACTTATAATTATAAGACAAGGGGTCTCATCACGAGCCAACTTGTTCAGTTTAGTTACAACCAGTGAATGGCATTGTTACCAGCTGGCTCCCAAACCAGGACAATGACTTTTATCTTAAAGAGTTAAAAGAATAAAATACAAAAGATAGAAAAATATATATTTATGGATTTATCTTTTAAAAAGTTATACTCTTAGATGGATGGGATAATGAATGATTAATGGTTAAAAGGTAACCCTATCGAGACTATATACATTTGCTGGTAGTAGAGGCACTACGTGTGACAAAAGAGTAAATTTCAAAGCTAAGTTGGAGAAGCCCCCTACTTTATCTTTATCAACCAATCAAAGCTTGATGAAACCAAAAGAAAAAAAAAATTAAAGGGATTAAAAAGAAATTGCAAAGGATTATTATTTTATTCAGAGTTAGATTTTATCTAATTTTTCTAGGATAATTTTCTTTGTCTTCAAATATTTCTATTTACAAAAGATTTAGTTATCACTTTAATTTTTCAGAGATAGTTGTTTCTCCCAGTGAATCGCTAATTGTTGTGTTGTACAAACAACCCTCTCCATTTCAAATTTTTATATTAATTATTAATAAGAAATGGGTCCCCTTTTCTTTGAATAGTTATAGCAATAAAATGATTTAGGGAAATCTGAAGAGATCATGAAATAGGATCAAACCCCAACGAAAAAATATTTATTTAACGAAAAATTAAGAAAACACATAAAGTCCTTTATCGCATTTTGCATTTTCAAATTATAGAATCAAATGTGTTATCATTCAACCCGGATGCGATTGAACAATCGCAAAAGCGCATATCGCATCAAACATGAGTTCAAGTCTTTTACTTTGAAAAATTCTGATGCAATGAACCCAATCGCAATCGCAAATCGGGTAAATCACATTCTTGTACATCCTTTATAAAAGATCCGATGCGATAAGCCCGATCACAATCGCGAATTTGCAAAGTCAATTTTTGATTATGAGTCCATTTTGAAAAGATCTGATGTGATAATCTCAATCGCAATCTCGAATCGGAAAATTCATATCACATCTTCATGCACCCTTTTCCCGATGCGATAAGTTAAATCGCAAATCACTCATCGCTAAAATGCATAACTCATATCCAAAGATACTCCGCTAAAAATCTACAATGCGATATCATTATTTCATTAAACTGCTCCTCATTGAAAACATAAAATAGACCAAGTTTTATGATTTAAAGGACATCACGCCATCCATGCTTGCTCAGTAATAATTGCACATCACAAATGTCAAATGGGAATACTTAAACCTGATATTTGAAACTTCCGATCTCTGATATATGATTATCGTTGATCGGAAAATCTTAAAAGGTTATGGTATTAACGCTCTAAAAGGACCGTTATGAATGTGTGACGAGACAACTTACAATGGAATTAAAATCTCACGCTATTCAGGAAAGTCATTAATAAATAATCATGGTTGAAGTCCATCGCAGATTTAAACTTCAATAGAATAATAATTCTTTAATCCACGATCTTTATTGTGATTAAATTCCATTAGCTCCTCTCCGTTGGTATTCATTATTAAAAGAATTTTTTCATCATTCTACTAATCTGTTCCATTGTGCAGACCTGAGGAAAACGTACGAGTCATGAAAATGTCTAAGAAATCCAAGAGAGCGAAGGTCCCCGTCATTCCAAAAGAGAAACCAGCTAAATTGGTGTTACTGACTGATGCAACCTATCTGGGTCTTAGAAAAACTTCATGGGAAGGAGTTTACAACCTATTAGAAGTAGAGGATACAACTATAATATCAGAAGAGGAGCGAGAAGCAGATTCGAATAAAAAATCTGAGGGCACTCTTAAAGAATTAGCAAGCTCCTATCTTCAAAAAGTAGCAGCTCGCGCAAATGTTCTCCCATATAATGACTTAGTGAGATGGGTTATAGAATGCATCAATATAACAGACAAAGCATTATTTACGTTAGATGGAAGGATGTTCGAGTCTTTCAAAGTGAAAGACATCAAGAAAATGTACCACTTACCAGACCCTTAGCAACTCTATAACAAAGAATTTCTGGAAGACTTTGCCAAAGAAAATGAAGTCGAGTCAGATCCCATTAGATATTGGAGGCATTTCCCAGAAAAAACATAAGCATGAATATTCGGGTATGTACTCCGTGGAATCCTTGGCATCTCCTTATTGCTATGCTGCCGCTATGATGTGTAGATTTTTTGGAACTATCAACTCTGAAAATTTTTCTATTGAGATGGTACTCTTAATTGAAGCCACTGTTAATATCGGCATCATGGATTAGGCAACTATTTTATCTGATAAAATGGCAAGAAAAATCCTTGACTACAGGAAGAATAGGTTTGTAACTACCTGGATAATCCCACCATTTTACATGAGTGCCTGTATCATTGATACCATTTGTTTTAACTCTGAATTCCCCATCTTACGCTGGAAGTGGACTCCTCAAAGCCTAATTCCTATCCACATTTATCAGAAATATCTGTGGAAATCCTATTATAAAGACCACATATACATAATTTGTCATGGATTCATTTTTCCAGTTCATCAATTTATATTCAATAAACCCACTCCAAGGTTATCCGATGAGGCCATCATTGACCTAACCTCAATCGAAAGCTAGTTTGGAGAAGAAAAATTTACTTATATCTGAGTATTCGGAAGTATCATTGATCCTCATGTCCTGACCTTGTACATTCCCGACAAATTATTACCCCGAGAAATAGCTTATAAAATAACGGATAAAGGAATGTATAGAAACCTTAAAAATTCTAAGAAGCTAATGTAGCCTACATTTCCCCTCCGATGTGGATCTTTTTCTATAAATTATTTTAAGCATGCGGAGAAAAAAGCCCAAAAGATAAAATATCTCAGATTGGCAACCATCCCCAAAAGACAGTATGATCTGAAGAAAGTTGCCTTTAGTTTTACATCTATGGTACAGGTTGCTAAATTTGAGCATGAAGATGCCGATTTTGATGATCTATTTGCCTCGGCCGAAGGATTTTCACAGGTTAAACATTTCGCGAAATTAAAGTTCGGAGTTAATGGCATGGAATAATTCTTACATTTCAGAAACAACATACTACTAACAATACCTCTAGATCAATTGAGAACTACTCCTCTACAACATGAAGAATACAAAGAAGAAAATAATACTGAAACAAAGTAGGAAAGGAAAAGATAGGTAAAAAAGACGGTGATTCCTCTGAAATGGATATAGATGATCATTCAAAGTTTTTGAATGAATGAGAAAAATTTGATCAGCAGATCAAGGGCCAGAAAGATTCTTAGAATGTGTCTACAATGCAATCGCCCGCAACACAACAACCTTTGGTCACCAATTTTACAGTTGAAGGAACAGTCAGCTATATTAATAGACAAGATGTTGAGATTATTCTTGAAAATCCTTCTAAAGAAACTATATTAAAGATTAAAGATATACCACCCAAGATGTCTTTTACAGTCCAAAGCATAAGGCTGTAGTTAAAAAGTAGAGAAAGAAAAGGAAAATTGATCAGGGTCTATTTTCATCTCCCCAAGTTGAATTAATGAATGTTGTTTAGAAGGACTTCGAATTTAATCCCTTAGAGGATTTAACTAAATTATCTCAATCTGCGGGGGCCTATACGGAAGCTACAATGGAAAAATCCTCTAAATTTGGTCAACTGATGAAGGAAAAAGATCAAAATATAGCTATGTTGGAAGAAAATGCAACAACAGATCAAAAAAGAATAACACGGCTAGAACAACAGCTCATTGAAGAGAGTCAAAAGACTGAGCAGCTTAAAGAGCAACTGAATATTGAAAAGAAAAAGCTTGACCAGCAAGATATACATAAAGAACAACAGTTGTCCTAAGAGTTAAATAAATTACAGGTGATGCCTCAACAGGAGAAGATGGCCAAAGAAGAACAGAGTGCTTTGTTACAAGCACAAATACAAATATTTAAGGATTATCCTGGACTTGATCAATTTAAAATGGAGGCTCTCGAATTATGTAAAACACTATCACAACAACTTGATATTTTATGTCATAAAATATCACTGCATGACCCTCTATGTGAAATAGCGTCATCACTCATAGAAAAAATAGTAAATACAAGGTTAGAATTTGAAGATGCCGATGAGAAAATTTTGGGATTCCTCACATGGCAGGACACAGATCAAGGCATCGCTACCAATCTTTCCAGAATTCAAGAATCACAAAAAGAAATTTTGTTTGCAGAATGGGAGACATGGTTGATTAAAGGAGAAAGGGATATCTCCAGAGCAAGAGAAGTAATGAAAAATTTAGTGGAATTGATTAATGACAGTCTGTGTGCAGCCAACCTGATTTTAGATTACATCCCAGGAAAACTCCCGAAGGTAAAGGAAATAGAGAAACAATGGAAGCAAGAGTTGTCCAATAAATACCAAAAAATCAGCGCAATACAAGGAATCACATGGGATGCATTCTGGTTCTATTTGGTTAAGCGACATAGCCAGAAAATGACTACAAAATTCCTCTCTAGTTCCATTGGTTATATGATTCCATAATTTTCGGATGCCACATATACCAGCCAGCTACATTCCTGATTGATTCATTCTCCTGGAGTGAAAGATATGCTATCAATCTACCAGCTGCGCACACCAGACATGAAAGAAATACAATAAACCTGTTTTCATGGAGATTGTAATTCTATTTATGAAATCAGATCTCCCATCCTTCATTTTTTTTAGCGATATTTTAGATAGTTTCTTTTAAGTTTATTATTATTTAAACCCCTTTCATGCATTTAGAAAGGGGTCCTCAATTTGTATTAATTTTCGACTTAAGAAGTTACATTGTTGTACTTCCAAATACATTATTTTTATTAATGGTGGATCACAGTTCTGCAATTTTATGAGGAAAGTGTTTTCAAGATTATGCATTTTTGTTCTTCCTGAAAGCTGTTCTAAGTAAGAAAGCGGGATTAGAGTGTTATTTGCATCAAGAGGTACAAATGTATCTGGTATTTTTATCATAATTATGTTGTGCAATTTTCTTTATGTAATGAAGCATTCCTTTAAAAAAAATTGCTATTGTTTATATATATGCCTATGAAACAGTCCTTTGTTATATCATTTCTTAAAACTTAGAATTGTCATCTTTCAAAATATATGTAAGCGATATAAATGTATGAATGCAATATGTTATCATCATTAATTTGTTTAATTTCTTAAAAAAGGTAATTATTATATATGAATACATTTTTCTTTTGAATGAATAAGCCATATATATGATTATTCTTCTAAGAAGAACAAATCTAAAATCGCATTTATTTTATGATACCCGGGTTAATTAGAGTTATTTATATTTATTTAAGTTATATATTAGATCAATTATCATTTCCATTACCCATTACCAATCAATCATCAACCCATATATTATTGGGAAACTAGTCCCATATTAACCAATCGGAGCCACCATCCCAAATGGAAAAAGAGCTTTATTAAGGTACGGACCGGGTGGTTTTCCCTAGTATTTGAAGCCAGGATTTTTGGGGCTTCAATAGGTTCTAAAACGTGAACTTCATGTTGGATGTTATCCATTAAAGTGCCAATGAAGAGATCAATTATTTGTTCCTCTATAATATCAGTTACCCTTATATTCAATTTTTGGAAGTCCTCAATGTGCTCCCCCACTAAACCCTTTTGTTTGAGATTTATCAATTGGCTAAAGAAGGTGTTTCTCTTTGTAACCTCATAAAGTGCTATCATTTCCTTCCTAAAAATTGACCAAGTGACAATTTTTGTACAGGAGCAAAGCCATCGATACTATACAAATGTATTTTGTTCTAAATGTAAAGTTGAAATGCGTACCTTTTGTGTGTTTTGCACATTATTGAGATCAAAATATTGCTCCATCTGTACTATCCATGTTATAGGATCATTTCCATCAAACTTCCTCATATCCATTTTTGGAATATGGTGGTTCTTCCCACCAACATTAGAGTTTATGAAATCACGATTAGCATTTATTTTGTTCTCATCATGAATTTCCTCTAATATCTTGTCACCATTAGGAAAAATTTGTTGTATCAAATTTGTCAAACCTTCCATGTCTGCTTTTAGATCATTTTTCATGTTTTCCATATTACATTCCATGCCAGCTTCCATGCCATCCATATTAGCTTCCATTTCATTCTTCAAACCATCCATCTTAGATTTCACCCCTTTCTTCAAAACTTCCATGTCATTTTTTGTTGCTCTTTACGAGAGTGAAATTCATTGCACTTGCTCTTGTAATTTTGATATGTCATGTTGCCATTCTTCATCTTCATGAGTCATAGTAGAGCCTTCTAAATTCTTAATGGGTGTTTGATTCTTTTTAGGTTCCATTTGAGAATCTAATACTGATATCTATTCTATAATATTCCCTTGGAATCAATTCAACTTGATTCTTCAAACAAGAATTAGGACATTAGGAAAAAACAAATACATACCTTTTACTTGCTTCTGAGGAGCTTGATATTGAAATTGACTTATCTCTATAAATGCAGATCCTCAATATCTGAAATTTGGCCCTGTAGTAGTCCTCTCAAGCTTCTTTAAAATGACATAGGTTTGACTTTGTTATAGGTCAATTTGGGCACCATTCCCAATGACCTGTTTAACTGGGCATCATCTCCAGGACCGATGATCAAGGGTCTATAATTCCCTATCATCTCAGTTGCTATATGCCCTAAGATAGGAAACAACATGAATCAAACAAGACTTTCATCAAGCAAGGTTTTCCATGGCTTGAAGCTTATTATTAAACATGTGGGAGCTCACTAATGCAGGCTCTAAGGGGCCTAAGTGTGTTGCATATGCAGGTAGCCCCATTCAAGGCTGCTCTGCAAAGCACTTCCTGACATTCAAAGGTGCGTTGGTCACATTGGGAGTGAGATTCTCATTGTTCCGGAATCTCCACTTGGATAGTGTCTTCTAGAAGGGTTCACATGTGTCAAGCTTCAGATCCAAGTGTCCATTTGACATCTACATGAATGGAAACATGTCTTGCCTACTTTTGGAATGTTATTGATTACAAAACTGCCTACAGTTCATCTATAAACTGAACACAAATATAAGTGTTTAGGAGGAATAATTTGAGTAGGGAAATGCTGGAGAATTTTCAATAGATAGTTTGATTTGTGGAGCTACTGCTGGAGATACTTATGTTGTGATGAGACTTGAGAACTTTTCTGGAAGGTCACTTCAAATCAGTCACTAGGTTGTAACCTCTCCTTCTATCATCAATAAATAGTACTTCTTGTTTTTCCCTACATGCATCCATGTTTACTTTGATTTTCCATATTGCAAAATCTTAGTTGATGAATGTAGTTTATGCTTAACTGATTTAGCTAACTAGCTTGAAAATATATCTATATTATTTCATATTTTTTTGTTTCAGTGTTCTTTCTTGCAGGAAGCATTCAACTATTTGAAACCGTTTGAATTTGAAGCTATAGTGGAAGTGACAGAAAGGAGCCATTTGGAAGCGACTGAAATAAGTAAGCATTCAATCCTCTCTATGTATCTATTCTGAGTTAGGAGAAACATTAGTATAGTCTTTCACCTGTATTTATAGGCTAACACCTGCCTAGGGAAGCGTAATTTATCCATAGATTACAATTTTGGCCCAAAAAACTAGCAACTCCACTGGGGAGAAATTCTCTTATTTCTAGGTGTTTTAGTCTCTGATCTACTTTCTAAATCCACCCAGTTGTTATTCCACATAAATATTAGACTTTTTCAGAGCTTAATTTTCAAAGTTAGTGAGCCAAACAATAGCTTTTTCTTTCTTTATTGCGCTCAACGCACATTTGGTTAGGACAGAGTGCTTTGTAGAGCACTGTCTCCCTTCTCAGCCTACATTGCAGAGCATTGTCTCCCCTTGGAGACTGCGTTGGCTCCTGAAAGGAACAAATCCCCTTGAATCTGACTTTGTACTTTGCTTCAGTTTTGTTTGTTGATTTGCTCTGAAAAGTGTGATGCTCTATTGACCAGTACCTCTATATATTTCTTCTCCTTCGATTGAAAATTTGTTCAATGTTGTTTTAAAAACGTTTTTCATTATCATTGACAAGCTGATTTCAAAGTATTTTTTATGGTTGCATTAAGAATCATTTTCTTTCGAAATAGGAAATTGTCGTAAAATCTTCATTTCCTTGATAGCAGAAATTGTTGTTGAAATCCTCGTTTTTCCTTAAAAAGAGAAATTTTTGTTTGTATTCTTCTTTTCTCAAAAGTAAAAACCATTTCAATTATTGACCTAGTGCACCTAGTTTTTTTTCTGCATTCATAACATTAAGGAAACTGAAAAGAAAAAATTGCATTTGCATGTAGGATTGTGTGTTTTTTGCAAAAGAAACATTAGGAAATTTGCATTTAGTGTGAGATTCATTGATTTGTTTTATTCATTGATTTGTTTTCTCTCAAATTATTTTCTCTCTTACCTTAGTAGCTAGGTCTTTCTTGAAGTTTTTTTTATCATTCTTAGCAGCATTTCAGGATTTTTATATACATCATCGTGGTGAACCTGGAAGGAAAACTGTTAAGCAAGATCAGCATAAAATAAATCTCAATTTACTTAACAACGCTTTGGAACATTAACGATAAAATTTAGAGGTCTAGGCTAGAGACGTGTTCCGGTGTCGTAAAACATAGCATATGTCGTTAACTTGTCTATGATAAATTCTGAGTGTGATACCTCACTCCACGTACGTAAGTATATCGCAGCTTCTCCACATACTTTCAGGTATATCGGGCAGTGTTACAGTACGATAAGTATAAAGGGGTGCTATCACTGTGTGGGTTCACATCAGACAATGCTAATATGGACTTGGGACTCCACGTACCTTCGGGTATATTTGGGAGGAAAAATTTTAGGTGTTATCCATCCATAGTGAACCGAGTCGGCTGCCTTTAAATTGTGATACACCGAACACAACATTCAGGGAGATTACCTGCCCATACATCTTGGTTCGCTAGGAGGTATTCTGCAGTTCACAGTTTCTTGGTAAACCCTTTTCCTAGCATTACCCTCTTTTTGTTTTTTTTTTTTTGGATAAAATAAATCAGTAATCATGGAAGAACACAATCCTACCCCCTGTCGTTCACATAGATTAGCTTTAAAACCAACTTTACCGCCGGAAGTTATTTTTAGTAGGTGAAGGTGATCACAATCTGTCTAATCAAGCACAATTCGTACCTCTGGTGAAACATCATCATTTAAACCAGATTTAGCTCAAATTTTTTCCACACCTCCCGGTTCGTCTATTTTTGTCGAAACAGAGTCTTCATAGCTACCCGTGGTCATAATCGATTCAATCGCTAAGACCATGCCTCCTGGACCCAAATTTTTCCAATCACACATTGATCCAGATCCTGTCTCTTATTTTCCAGAATCTCTCAATCATGAATCTGAACAACCAGAAGTTGTTCCTACCTTGGTCATCCCAAAAAGTTCTGTAGCCACTGAAATTCCTATTCCACACTGTCAACCGTCTAAAATATATTTTTGGCCTGACAGTGAATTTCTTCCTCCTAGTTTAATCGCGATTGAAGAAATCCCACAACCTGATACACCTTTAAGTCAAACCCACTCTAGGGGAGACCTTTACCTGTACCATTCATTTCCTCAATCATTGCCATATGCTTTTGTTGATCCCATTGCCATTCAATCTCCCGTTGATTTCAGAGAGTATACATTTGGTCAATCAACCATGTCTGAACCAACATCTTCGGTTGGGTCTACTATTCCAATTACGTCAGCTCCTACCCTCGCTACTTTGTCGATGTTCACAACATCACCAGAGTCATATTTTCATGGTGGCCCTTCGGTCCCAACAGGTTACAAATCACTATATGGCACTTTCTCTAGTGCACCTTCACGTTCATGGTCTTTGCCAATGTCATCATCTAGTGTTTTAACTAGTAGTCCTACAGTTAGTACTGAACGACTTGAATCATTACATTCATCATCAAGGCAATATCAAGTCGGTCCTTATGGGTCAATTCCTTTAATTACCATATCAACTAGATTCCCAGCATTTGGAGAACAATACTTTCCGTCTTATTATCCTCCTTATGCTTTGGGGCAACCTATGGTCACCTAATACGATAGTACTCAGTCACATTTTGGTCAAACTAATGTTGACATGAATTTTTATCAATGGCAGCCCACTCTGCCTATCCAACCATAAACGGTTGTCCAATCATATCAACCAATTCAACCTCTTACACCCACTTCAATACCACTTGTTAGTTCATCTATACCCATGTTACAGAATCAAAATCTTGTACATCAACCTTATCAGGTGAGTTATTCAACTCAATATCATCAAATGTTGGGTTCACAGACTCAAAATCCTTTGGTTAATTTACAACAATCTGTATTAGGAATCATTTATTCACAAGCTAGTCCACGGTTTTATGGAATGTCACAAACAAAATTTGGTTATACATATCAACCTAATCCAACTTATACAAATTTGGGTTATAACATTGGTGGACAAAATCCTTGGCAGCCATAGGCGCAAATTCCTCAAACTTCATATCAACAAGTACCATATCCAGGTTTTGGTCACAGAACTCTCAAGCGTTTTCTATGCAAAACAACCCCTATCTGGGTTACCAACATCAAATCCCATATGCTGGTGCTGAAAGACCTGTTTCTCAAGAAATTCCATCTTATCCTGGCTATGCAAAACCTGACCTTAATAGACAATTTCCTTTCATTGCAACCTTGGAATTACCAGATTTAAACTGGTTAACCAATGATTCTATCAATTATTCTCCTTGGTGACCGGTGATACCACATAAATTACCCTCCGACATTCCTAAATTCCGTGAAAACCATGGAGAATAACCATCAACACATGTTATGACTTATCATTTATCATGTTCATCAAATTCCTTAAATGATGATTCTGTTTGATTACGTCTTTTTCAGCGAACGCTCACAGGTCTAGCAGCTAAACGGTACATTGAATCACCTAGAGCTTCTTTCGACAATTTCACTGCTTTGCCTACTGTCTTTTTGACCCTTTTCCAGTTACCGATCAAATACGAAATTCGAACGGAAGTCTTGACCAACTTCAAAAAAGTTAATGCTACTCAAATTTCAGATCATATTCATGAGTGGCATCACCGTTGACGAATGGTTAAGACATTTGTTATTGATCAGCTCCTTGCTGAATGGTTCATCAAATCCTTGTTACCATCTATAACAGAGGATGTGGCTAAAGGTGGCGTCGTCACAGAAGAGAAAGTTATCACTCGTGCCTAATATTTAGACTTGATTTATACTCAGTCTGGCATGCTCTATGAGAAAATACCAAATGCGCCACGATCTAATTTCAATTTTCCTCCTCAAATAAAGGAATTTCATGCCGGAGACGACTTGATAGGCACTATAAATACACACAACACTACTGCATCTAATCCTGCTCCTACTTCCGAAATCAATACCGTCTCATTCAACAAAGGCAAAAGTGATAAGTAACCAGGAAGTAAGAAAAAGGGGAAATCAAAGAAAAAGCAAACTTCTAACCCGCAGGAATGATTATCTGATCAACCGTTAGGACCACATAAACCTCGTTATCCATGCATAATCTGTAACGAGGAAAATTTTGTTAGGGATTGTCCTCACCGTGCTGAAGTCTCAAAAATCATCAAGACTTCCAATTCATCAGCTGTGTTGACAGAACCATTTCCAAATCCAGACACAAATTTGGTTGCTACGCATCCAGCTCCTAGTTCCCAAGTGTTAATGTTATCCACTACAAAACCTTCACAAGATATTTTGGTGTCGATGCAGAATAAAGACTATGGTAGTCTGGCCACTGATCAACCTACTACCTCAACAATGAATCCATATAATGAATCAGTACCACCTCCTGTTATTCCTGAATTGACAATTAAGCCACCGAAGGGACTAATTCATAAATCGACATATAATCCTCGAGCTAGAGCTGCACAAAATTGTCCCTCCCATAAGCAGGCTTTATTGTCGGCCATTGGTGGAATTGATCCAACTCAATCTAATCTTGTCGTCCTTAAGCATACGGGCTATGTGCCGCAGCTACCAACAGAATTTCTATTCTCCATCCAAGTAAATGTTCTCAATCACCTTGTTCATCGTACTATTATTGATAAGGGAGAATCTACGTGCATTATGTCTCTAAACTGTTGGAAGTCACTTGGTTCGCCGCGATTATTGCAATCATCAATGATGTTGAAGGATTTTGATAGAAGAACATATAAACCTTGTGGTATTATCAATAACTTGCAAGTTGAATTAGGGGGAAAAACAATAAGTATTAATTTTGAGGTTGTTGACAGACCCCTTGACTATAATATTTTACTCAGAAGACCATGGGTATATGGAATGACTGCAATTGTTTCTACATATTTTAGAATGCTTTCCTTTCCTCATAAAGGTACTATTACAGTCATTAATCAATTATCCTTTTTTACCTCCGTTTCGCAGGTAACTAGAAGCGTTCTGTATATTCACTTACCCCAACTAGAAATCCAGAACATTGGTGTAGGACTTTTAAAGGATTCCACTCTTATGGGAACCTTCGCAATACCTTCGCCCGTGACGTCGGCAGAAATTGCAAGCATAGAGACCTGCTACATGATCTTTTCCACTCTATCTGGCTTAAGGAATGGTGCGAGTGATTATGATATTTCTACATTGGATGAAGTTTTACTGCTCAGCCCTATTGAGCTACAATAGCAATCAATCTATTTGGCTTGGGCAGAAAATCTGAAATCAGCGTTGCCGAGTGTTTCGGTTGATCATTCATTAGATTTTGGTACTCCATCTGATCCATTTTCCTCAAAATTTTTGATAGATGAAAATATTTTGGAAGCTAGGATGGCAGAAGGAGAACCATGGGAAGATTATCATCATCGTTCCCATCTTCATGATTATGAAGAAAATAATCTCAGTGAACTATATCACCCATCCATTCAAAATTTCTTTCCGAATTCTTTTCTGATTAATTCAATTGAATCTGAGCGAAATTTATCAAATATTGAAGAAACGATTTCTATCGATATTTCGACTAAACCTGGCATCGTAGAAAATATTCATGTCGGTGTAACTTGTTCTCCATCAGAACTTGATTCAAATCATTGTCTCTTTCATGAATTTTGTGATGTATTCACTTGGTATTACGAGGAAATTCTAGGCATAGATACTAGTATAGTTGAACACACTATTAATATGTATCCTGATGTCAAACCGATGCATCAACGACTTCGTCCTATTTATCCGAAGAAAGTTGCTACCATCAAAGAAGAAGTTGAAAAGCTTTTGTGTGGTGGTTTCATTTACCCTGTTCCGCTAACTGAGTGGGTTTCCAATATCATTCCTGTTATGAAAAAATAAGGAACCATTAGAGCATGCATCGATTATCGGGATGTAAATCATGCTTGTCCAAAAGACAACTATCCTACTCCCTTTATCGACCAGATTATTGACAATTGTGCTGGATGTGAAATATTTTCTTTCATGGATGGATTTTCTGGCTACAATCAAATCAATATCTGCCTAGATGACCAACATAAGACAACATTCATTTGTCCCTGGGGCACATTCACATATCAGAAACTCCTGTTTGGTTTAAATAACGCTGGGGAAAATTTTCAGAGAGCAATGTATTATGCTTTCAATGACATCAAACACATTGTTCAACCATATCAAGATGATTTACCAGTGCATTCACGAAAATGGACTGATCACCCGATACATTTGAGAGCCATTTTCTTACGCTGCCGACACTAAAAGGTATGCCTCAATTCATAGAAATGTGTGTTTTGTGTTGTTTCTGGTCGATTGCTCGGATTCGTAGTCTCAAAAGAAGGAATTTGAATAGACCCACTGAAGTTACAGGACATTCTTGATTTGTCTGCACCATCAAACTTACTTCAGATATGGAAAATTCAAGTAAAGGCTAACTACCTGAGAAGGTTCATTCCAAAATACACCGAAATGGCTAAAGGATTTACTCGATTATTGAAAAAAGGGGTTCCCTTCCATTGGGACCAAGTTGCGCAAGCTTCTTTTCATGCTGTCAAGTACCATCTTGTCCGAGCATCATTAATGTATCCTCCAAATTATTCAAATGATTATTTACGATATATCGTCATGGCTGAAACGACCATCACTATGGTTTTGGTCCAAGTAGAAGATGGAATTGAACATATGATCTATTATTTGAGTCGTAATATGAATGATACATAAGTTAAGTACTTGTACGTGGAAAATCTTGCCTTGGTAGCTATTCAAGCTGTCCAAAGATTTCGCCATTATATCCTGCTCCGAAAAACAAAAATAGTTTCGGATTGCAACCCCATGACTTACATATTATCACGTCAATTTCTGGTGGGAAAATATACAAAATGGATCATCATTTTGCAGGAATTTGATTTTGAATTCATCAAATCCAATTTAAATAATTCTTTAGTTTTGGCTGAGCTTCTCTGTGACCTTCCCTGTGATAGTACTGCAACTATGTTGGAACCATCTATTTCAGATGAGTCTCTGTTTCTGATCAGATCATCTTATCCCTGGTATGGATATTTCATCGTTTATCTCCAAACCCAAAATTTTCAACCTAATACCTCTCACTTTGATCAGCGACGTATTCGATACCAAGAAAAATATTATCTGATCATCGGTGATACACTTTATCGTCGTGGTTGTTAGCGCTCAAATCTACCTCAGGCTGAAATGAGGTAAAACTCAAGGCCACATCAAACCACGCTCAGCCTCGTAGCTAGCCCTACGAGGACAGGAGAGGGCTCTCTCCGTCAATCTCGATAAAATGAAAAATAGGGTGCGAGATGACTTACAATGAGAACTGATTTTAGGTTAGTAAAGAGATAAGTATGTTTGATTTTTGATTTTTGGGTTTTCGCTGGAGAAATGGGAAAAACAAATTTTGGGTCCGGGGATAAGGTCAGACCTTTGCAGATTTCGAGTTGGGGCGAGGTAGGTGAATGTCTCGATACTTTAGATTGGATATGTGGACAGATTAGAACGACAAGGAGCTGAAGAGGGAAAAGAAGAACTTGGATCCTCTCCAAACAGTCGAAAACATATAGAACTAAATGAGTTCAAAGGCAGAGCACTGTAAACAATGGATTCAACCTCATCTACTCATTCAATTTAGTTCAGAAGCATATGAAAGAATGGCATAAATTAAACATGAAGAATTTATAGTAAACAGAGAGAAAACACCATCAAGAACAGAACACCACAAGAATCCCAACAGGTGCCGTAAAACCTCTGATCTTTCCTTAGCCAAAATATGAAAAAATATGTACAATGGTGCCAAAAGTTTCCCAAGAGTCCAACCTCTCCAATCTCTGAAAATGATTGAGAAATTACATCATATAGAGCATCCTAACCCCTTCCCACACCTCTAGGGGTCGAAATCCTCCTTCTAGGAGCAGTTCCAACAAATTCTAATCAAGGAGCTAAAATCTAGGCAGCTAAGAACTTGCCTCTAAAAGAGTGGAAACTGATTCATTTACATGATTTTCACTTTTTTGAGAGTGAATCTTCTAGAATAGGTAAAAATGAGCCAAATTTACATGTCAACCATCAATTTACGTCATGAAAACCCAAAAATTTCATCCATAAGCAAAACTAGTCCCAACTGGCCGAAATTCTGAGCTGGAAGTTGAAAATTCAGCCAAAAATTTAAGTGGGTAGCGCCCCTGAATTAAGTGGGTAGCGCGCCTTTCAACCGGATTTTGAGGCCCTTCCCGGCATCCAAATTGAGCTCATGATAGCTCTTTGGAAAGCCCTGGATGTTGGCTATCCAACCCAAGTGGAAGTTCTTAATTTGGAGCTCCTTTGCCCCTCCAAAACCTCATTCTCCCAGAAGTACTTTTTTCTGGTGCAAAAGGTGGCAGAGTGATTTTCATGGTGTTTTTGGGCCTTTTGACCATCCAGAACCTAATGAAATGATTAGGTAATACATTTAGCATGCATAAATTTCCATGAAAAATCCAAAAATATAAAATTTTCCTCCAGCAAGTGTCCCAATCATATGGGTCGCATCCCTGAGCCAAGTGGGTCGCATGACTTTGAGCCAGATTTTGAAGTACTTCCCGGCATCCAAATTGAGCTCATGATAGCTCGTTGGAAAGCTCTTGTAGTCTAATTTCCAACACAAGTGGAATTTTTTCAATTTGGAGCTCATTTACCCTATCAAAACTCAAATATCCCAACACTACTTCCAGCAGGTGCATCAATTCCCTTGAGGCAACGGTATTTTTGACATTTATCTAAAACCATGACACCTGTGTAAAAAGTGAAAGAGGGTTTTCTTCCTTAGAATTTTTTGGACAAAAACCTCTCTCAGTTTTCCAAAATTCATCTTTGATTGCTCTGAAACACCTTTTGAGTGAAACCGATCCCGATGTGTGGAACAAGGGATTTTGTCGAAATGAAGCGAAATGAAGGGGATAAGGGGCTTCTAAATTCTTGCGGAAATTTTTGGAAGTAGGGAGGGATGTTAGGAAGTAGGGGAAAGTGGAATCTCAAAGATTTAGTGAGGGGAAGGGGTCCAAAAGGGCAAAAACACGTGCCCAGCCTAGAAAATTGCCAAGTTGTGGCCTAAAACTAGGTCTCAGGCAAAATGAGGAATTTGAGTGGGGGATCTCGTTGATGGGAAGTGTTTAGTAAGGTATAGTAAGGATAAAGGAAAGGTGTGTGAACATCAGATACAAGTTTTTCCGATGATTTGACCATCCAAGAGAAATTACCTCCAAAACCCTAGGTGAGGGAAATGGACCTTACCAAGGCACAACTGAAGCATGAAAAAGATGTAAAATGACCCAATGGAACCTGAAATGATGATGAAAACCATCTGAATGATGGCACACTCAGCTGAATGGTGACATGGACTGACATTTGGAAAACTTTGACAGGAGAAAAAGCAACCCCTAGACCTAATGCCTAGTGACCAAATTTTGCTTGAAGACTCTTTGAAATGACAAAATTTGACCTTGACACCTTAAAATCACTTTGTAAGAGCATGTTTGATCACTGGACGAAGGCTGCAAAGGCTGACTCTAACATTGGCTCCAATGGGGATGGTGGCTCCATGGAGATGCCAAGAACCTGCAGATCTTTGGGAGAGCAGACCAGTGCCTTCATCCATTGGGAGATGGAATCATTATTTGAACAGATAACACAAAACCTTGGACACATTTATTGAATGAAAAATTGACTGAAAAATGACTGAAACTTGACTGAAACTTGACTCAAACCGACTCGATGGCAAACTAAAATAACTTGAAAAAACTGACTCAACAGACCAAACACAAATGACTCATGACTGACTTAAAAAAAGACTTTACAAAGCTTTTGGAAAAAAGGCAACAATCCATCAAGATTTGGAATCATGATGAAAACCGCCTGCATATTGATGAAACATATACAATCATGTATAGTGGGATTTCCAATGTAACCGTCAGCGGATTCCGATTGGCGATTCTCCTATCAGTCGTTACAATCAATAATACAAGCGATATTTAACAATCCAAAAACATAGGCGGCCATGATCTCCTTCATCCTTGCAGTTTCTTGCAATAATCACTTTCACTATTGTAACAAAGCGCCATTGGATCTGAAAAACATGAAGATTTACCTCATTGAAAAAGAACATGGTGTCCTTCCACTGATTAAGTCTTCCTTCATCTTGTACTTGATAAAAATATGTTCACTGAGCTTCAAAACATTACCGGAACGAGGTAGATGAGCAGATCTCCTCTTGTAAAAACATTTCAACACATGAAACATATGAAGAAGAAATTGAAAGGGAATCCTGAATGTTCTGATCTTCTACAGTATGAATTTACTGTAGGTCATCTTCATATGATATGACAATCAGATTATCATGTTCCTCATTGCATTCATCAATCATGAGAAAAGAAACTTTAAATGATTCTTGAAACCCAAACATGATATCTCTATCATCTACCATAAATTCATCCAAAGGAACTGTTTCACTTACTTGAATGAAGATCCCATCTTTTTTTTCATGAACTGACTGAATGGCTTCTTTTTGAAGGCTGTGTTCTAATGAACTAAAAACATTTGAATCCATACCTTTGTTTTCTTCTTTCCAGATGATCTCAACAGCAGAATTCTCCTTGATGGGTTTCAGCACAAGATATGCTTGGTCATCACAATCTGAATGTAGATCTGAAATAGCTGGCTGGTCATTATCACAATCTGAAACTGAAACTTGAGTTCCTGGCATGCTGTCTTCTTCTGTGGGTAGATCTGAAATGACACTTTCTCTTTCATCACTTTCAGCCATATGGCAAACTACAACTTCAACCTGCTGATCTATAAAGCTGCTTACAGGAGAGTCATGTTTTTCAAAAGAGGAAGAAGTTTCACCAACACTTTCCTGACTATGTGTGCACTGCAAATCTGCTGTAGCTTGGGCTGTAACAAGACCTCTCAAAAGTAGATCTATCTCATCTTCAGACAGAGGAGATAATACCCTTTGTTTTCTTTGGCTCAAATAGTGATTGTCTTCATTGATTTCAAGTGAAAGAATATACAGATTTTCCTCATACTGCTGATCCATTTCATGTAATTCCGGTTGACTGTCAAGATTCAAAATTCCTTCATCTTCCACCACACTAAAATCTTGGTCTTGTTGCAAATTTTCATGATCGTCTTTATGCTGCTGAAATGGATTTTCATACAGGGCTTCCATGATCTCATCATCCATGAAATTATCATCTTCATAATATTTCTCAAGGCTTTCAATAAAAGTAGAGGCATGTTTGCAACAGTCATGAACTAAATTTAATGATGGATAAGATACTTGATATCTTTCAATGAACAGGGCATGAAAATCCTTTAAACAATAAATACAGGCCAGCGGCAAATTTTCATACCAAGATTGGGCTTCACCTTCCAGTGTGGCCAGGAATATCTTCATCAAGCAATCTTCAGGAAATTCCACCTTCAACTTGCGAATATGCATGTGAAATCTAACCATATGTAAAGCAGCATCTTTCTTACCATCATCGTTAAACGTAGGAAGATTCCTTGACCAATCTACCTTGGGCATCTTATTCGGAAAACCTTGAATGTGATCTCGGCTCATGGGAGCATATCTTCTTGTGATTCGGTCCATCTTGAAAATCTCACAGCTACTGATCTCCCTGCAGTGAAGTCACCATGAAGCATCGATTTCTGAATTGTTCAGTGAATGAAGTCGCCAGGTGAATGATTTCAGCCTTCTTATGTCTGATCGTTGTCCACCATCAACCATCAGATCTGAACTTGATACATGTACTGGGGCAATTTAGAAGTTAAGGGTTACGATTACAAGCTAGACCGGAGATCGACTAAAGCAGTGTTTATCTACTATGCACTCGCAGAGCAATGTGCAGTTCGAAGGCTACCTGGCATGACTTCAGACTCCGTCTGTAGCTATAAATCAAATAACACCCACAAGAAACCATGTTCTTCCCCAGTATGGTCGCCACTATGTTAGCGCTCAAATCTACCTCAGGCTGAAATGAGATAAAACTCAAGGCCACATCAAACCACGCTCAGCCTCGTATCTAGCCCTACGAGGACAGGAGAGGGCTCTTTCTGTCAATCTCGATAAAATGAACAATAGGGTGCGAGATGACTTAAAATGAGAACTGATTTTAGGCTAGTAAAGAGATAAGTATGTTTGATTTTTGATTTTTGGGTTTTCGCTGGAGAAATGGGAAAAACAAATTTTGGGTCCGGGGATAAGGTCAGACCTTTGCAGATTTCGAGTTGGGGCGAGGTAGGTGAATGTCTTGATGCTTTAGATTGGATATGTGGACAGATTAGAATGACAAGGAGCTGAAGAGGGCAAAGAAGAACTTGGATCCTCTCCAAACAGTCGAAAACATATAGAACTAAATGAATTCAAAGGCAGAGCACTGTAAACAATGGATTCAACCTCATCTACTCATTCAATTTAGTTCAGAAGAATATGAAAGGAATGGCATACATTAAACATGAAGAACTTACAGTAAACAAAGAGAAAACACCATCAAGAACAGAACACCACAAGAATCCCAACAGGTGCCGCAAAACCTCTGATCTTTCCTTAGCCAAAATATGAAAAAATATGTACAATGGTGCCAAAAGTTTCCCAAGAGTCCAACCTCTCCAACCTCTGAAAATGATTGAGAAATTACATCATATAGAGCATCCTAACCCCTTCCCACACCTTTAGGGGTCAAAATCCTCCTTCTAGGAGCAGTTCCAACAAATTCTAATCAAGGATCTAAAATCTAGGCAGCTAACAACTTGCCTCTAAAAGAGTGGAAACTGATTCATTTACATGATTTTCACTTTTTTGAGAGTGAATCTTCTAGAATAGGTAAAAATGAGACAAATTTACATGCCAACCATCAATTTACATCATTAAAACCCAAAAATTTCATCCATAAGCAAAATTGGTCCCAACTGGCCGAAATTCTGAGCTGGAAGTTGAAAATTCAGCCAAAAATTTAAGTGGGTAGCGCCCCTGAACTGAGTGGGTAGCGCGCCTTTCAACCTGATTTTTAGGCACTTCCAGACATCCAAATTGAGCTCATGATAGCGCGTTGGAAATATCTGGATGTTTTCTATCCAACCCAAGTGGAATTTCCCAATTTGGAGCTCATTTGCCCCTCCAAAACTTCATTCTCCCAGAAGTACTTCCTGCTGGTGCAAAAGGTGGCAGAGTGATTTTCATGCTGTTTTTGGGCCTTTTGACCATCCAGAACCTGATGAAATGCTTCAGAAATAATTTTAGCATGCATAAATTTCCATGAAAAATCCAAAAATATAAAATTTTCCTCCAGCAAGTGTCCCAATCATATGGGTAGCGCGCACTTTAAGTGGGTAGCGCCCTGCTTGGTGCATTTTGCAGGAGGCTTTTGGAGGCCTTGCCGATGTCCAAATTAGGCGTGTGATAGCTTGTTGGAAAGTGCCTGGAGTCTACTTTCCAACCCAAGTGGAATTTTTCAATTTGGAGTTCGTTTACCCTATTAGAAATCAAATCTCCCAACACTACTCCCAGCAGGTGCATCAATTCTCTTGAGGCAACGGTATTTTTGACATTTCTCTAAAACCATGACACCTGTGTAAAACGTGAAGGAGGTTTTCCTTCCTTGGAATGTTTTGAACAAAAACCTCTCTCCGTTTTCCAAAATTCATCTTTTATTTCTCTAAAACATCTTTCGAGTGAAACTTATCCCGATGTGTGAAACAAGGAATTCTTTCGAAATAAAGCGAAATGAAGGGGATAAGGGGCTTATAAATTCTTGGGGAAATTTTGGGAAGTAGGGAGGGATGTTAGGAAGCAAGGGAAAGTAGAATCTCAGAGATTGAGTGAGGGGAAGGGGTCCAAAAGGGCAAAACACAGGCCTAGCCTAGAAAATTGCCAAGTTGTGGCAAGAAACTAGGGTTTTTGCAAAAATGAGGAATTTGAGGGATCTCAGTGATGGGAAGTGTTTAGTGACGTATATTAAGGATAGGGGAAGGTGTGTGAACATCAGGATACAATTTTTTCCGATGATTTGACCATCCAAGAGAAATTACCTCCAAAACCCTAGGTGAGGGAAATGGACCTTACCAAGGCACAACTGAAGCATGAAAAAGATGTAAAATGACCCAATGGAACCTGACATGATGATGAAAACCCTCTGAATGATGGCACACTCAGCTGAATGGTGACATGGACCGAAATTTGGACAACTTTGACGGGAGAAAAAGCAACCCCTAGACCTAATGCCTAGTGACCAAATTTTGCTTGAAGACTCTTTGAAATGACAAAATTTGACCTTGACACCTTAAAATCACTTTGTAAGAGCATGTTTGATCACTGGAGGAAGGCTGCAAAGGCTGACTCTAACATTGGCTCCAATGGGGATGGTGGCTCCATGGAGATGCCAAGAACCTGCAGATCTTTGGGAGAGCAGACCAGTGCCTTCATCCATTGGGAGATGGAATCATTATTTGAACGGATAACACAAAACCTTTGACACATTTATTGAATGAAAACTTGACTAAAACCTGACTGAAACTTGACTCAAACCGACTCGATGGCAAAGTGAAATAACTTGAAAAAACAGACTCAACAGACCAAACACAAATGACTCATGACTGACTTAAAACAAGACTTTACAAAGCTTTTGGAAAAAAGGCAGCAATCCATCAAGATTTGGAATCATGATGACAACCACCTGCATACTAATAAAATATGTACAATCATGTATAATTGGCTTTCCAATCTAACCAGTCAAGCAGATGGCTTCTTGACTGATTCTCCCGATCAGATCTCCTGGTCAACAATACAAACTGATAACTGGGCATCCAAAAACATAGCTGACCATGATCTCCTTCATCACTGAACACTGCAATAATCACTTTCACTGCTGACTGTAACAAAAATGCCATTGGATCCTGAAAAACATGAAGATTTACCTCCTGTTGAAACAACATGGTGTCCTTCTCTTCTGATTCTGATCTTCCTTCATCATGTACTTCAGTAAAAATATGTTCCTGGGCTACAAAACATTCTGAACAGGTAGATGAGCAGATCTCCTCTTGTAAAAACATTTCAACACATGAAACATATGAAGAAGAAATTGAAAGGGAATCCTGAATGTTCTGATCTTCTGCAGTATGAATGTACTGTAGGTCATCTTCATATGATATGACAGTCAGATTATCATGTTCCTCATTGCATTCATCAATCATGAGAAAAGCAACTTTAAATGATTCTTGAAACCCAAACATGATATCTCTATCATCTACCATAAATTCATCCAAAGCAACTGTTTCACTTACTTGAATGAAGATCCCATCTTGTTTTTCATGAACTGACTGAATGGCTTCTTTCTGAAGGCTGTGTTCTAATGAACTAAAAAAATTTGAATCCATACCTTTGTTTTCTTCTTTCTAGATGATCTCAACAACAGAATTCTCCTTGATGGGTTTCAGCACAAGATATGCTTGGTCATCACAATCTGAATGTAGATCTGAAATAGCTGGCTGGTCATTATCACAATCTGAAACTGAAACTTGAGTTCCCGGCATGCTGTCTTCTTCTGTGGGTAGATCTGAAATGACACTTTCTCTTTCATCACTTTCATCCATATGGCAAACTACAACTTCAACCTGCTGATCTATAAAGCTGCTTACAGGAGAGTCATGTTTTTTAAAAGAGGAAGAAGTTTCAGCAACACTTTCCTGACTATGTGTGCACTGCAAATCTGCTATAGCTTGGGCTGTAACAAGACCTCTCAAAAGTAGATCTATCTCATCTTCAGACAGAGGAGATAATACCCTTTGTTTTCTTTGGCTCAAATAGTGATTGTCTTCATTGATTTCAAGTGAAAGAATATACATATTTTCCTGATACTGCTGATCCATTTCATGTAATTCCGGTTGACTGTCAAGATTCAAAATTCCTTCATCTTCCACCACACTAAAATCTTGGTCCTGCTGCAAATTTTCATGATCGTCTTTATGCTGCTGAAATGGATTTTCATACAGGGCTTTCATGATCTCATCATCCATGAAATTATCATCTTCATAATATTTCTCAAGGCTTTCAATAAAAGTAGAGGCATGTTTGCAACAGTCATGAACTAAATTTAATGATGGATAAGATACTTGATATCTTTCAATGAACAGGGCATGAAAATCCTTTAAACAATAAATATAGGCCAGCGGCAAATTTTCATACCAATATTGGGCTTCACCTTCCAGTGTGGCCAGGAATATCTTCATCAAGCAATCTTCAAGAAATTCCACCTTCAACTTGTGAATATGCATGTGAAATATAACCAGATGTAAAGCAACGTCTTTCTTACCATCATCGTTAAACGTAGGCAGACTCCTTGACCAATCTACCTTGGGCATCTTATTCGGAAAACCTGGAATGTGATCTCGGCTCATGGGAGCATATCTTCTCGTGATTCGGTCCATCTTGAAAATCTCACAGCTACTGATCTCCCTGCAGTGAAGTCACCATGAAGCATCGATTTCTGAATTGTTCAGTGAATGAAGTCGCCAGGTGAAGGATTTCAGCCTTCTTATGTCTGATCGTTGTCCACCATCAACCATCAGATCTGAACTTGATACATGTACTGGGGCAATTTATAAGTTAAGGGTTACGATTACAAGCTAGACCGGAGATCGACTGAAGCAGCGTTTATCTACTATGCACTCGCAGAGCAATGTGCAGTTCGAAGGCTACCTGGCGTGACTTCAGACTCCGTCTGTAGCTATAAATCAAATAACACCCACAAGCAACCATGTTCTTCCCCAGTATGGTCGCCACTATGTTAGCGCTCAAATCTACCTCAGGCTGAAATGAGGTAAAACTCAAGGCCACATCAAACCACGCTCAGCCTCGTAGCTAGCCCTACGAGGACAGGAGAGGGCTCTCTCCGTCAATCTCGATAAAATGAACAATAGGGTGCGAGATGAATTACAATGAGAACTGATTTTAGGCTAGCAAAGAGATAAGTATGTTTGATTTTTGATTTTTGGGTTTTCGCTGGAGAAATGGGAAAAACAAATTTTGGGTCCGAGGATAAGGTCAGACCTTTACAGATTTCGAGTTGGGGCGAGGTAGGTGAATGTCTTGATGCTTTAGATTGGATATGTGGACAGATTAGAACGACAAGGAGCTGAAGAGGGCAAAGAAGAACTTGGATCCTCTCTAAACAGTCGAAAACATATATAACTAAATGAATTCAAAGGCAGAGCACTGTAAACAATGGATTCAACCTCATCTACTCATTCAATTTAGTTCAGAAGCATATGAAAGGAATGGCATACATTAAACATGAAGAAATTACAGTAAATAGAGATAAAACACCATCAAGAACAGAACACCACAAGAATCCCAACAGGTGCCGCAAAACCTCTGATCTTTCCTTAGCCAAAATATGAAAAAATATGTACAATGGTGCCAAAAGTTTCCCAAGAGTCCAACCTCTCCAACCTCTGAAAAGGATTGAGAAATTACATCATATAGAGCATCCTAACCCCTTCCCATACCTCTAGGGGTCGAATTCCTCCTTCAGGGGTCAGTTTCAACCAAATTCTAATCAAGGAGCTAAAATCTAGGCAGCTAACAACTTGCCTCTAAAAGAGTGGAAACTGATTCATTTACATGATTTTCACTTTTTTGAGAGTGAATCTTCTAGAATAGGTAAAAATGAGCCAAATTTACATGTCAACCATCAATTTACATCATTAAAACCCAAAAATTTCATCCATAAGCAAAACTGGTCCCAACTGGCCGAAATTCTGAGCTGGAAGTTGAAAATTCAGCCAAAAATTTAAGTGGGTAGCGCCCCTGAACTGAGTGGGTAGCGCGCCTTTAAACCTGATTTTGAGGCACTTCCCGGCATCAAAATTGAGCTCAGGATAGCTCGTCGGAAAGATCTGGATGTTCTCTATCCAACCCAAGTGGAATTTCCCAATTTGGAGCTCAGTTTCCCCTCCAAAACTTCATTCTCCTAGAAGTACTTCCTGCTGGTGCAAAAGGTGGCAGAGTGATTTTCATGCTGTTTTTGGGCCTTTTGACCATCCAGAACTTGATGAAATGCTTTGAAAATACTTTTAGCATGCATAAATTTCCATGAAAAATCCAAAAATATAAAATTTTCCTCCAGCAAGTGTCCCAATCATATGGGTAGCGCGCACTTTAAGTGGGTAGCGCCCTGCATGGTGCATTTTGCAAAAGGCTTTTGGAGACCTTCCCAGTGTCAAAATTAGGCGTGTGATAGCTCGTTGGAAATCTATTGGAGTCTAATTTCCAACCCAAGTGGAATTTTTCAATTTGGAGTTCATTTACCCTGTCATAAATCAAATCTCCCAACACTACTCCCAGCAGGTGCATCAATTCTCTTGAGGCAACGGTATTTTTGACATTTCTCTAAAACCATGACACCTGTGTAAAAAATGAAGGATTTTTTTCTTCCTTGGAATGTTCTGAACAAAAACCTCTCTCAGTTTTCCAAAATTCATCTTTGATTGCTCTGAAACATCTTTCGAGTGAAACTTATCCCGATGTGTGAAACAAGAAATGAAGGGGATAAGGGGCTTCTAAATTCTTGGGGAAATTTTGGGAAGTAGGGAGGGATGTTAGGAAGCAGGGGAAAGTGGAATCTCAGAGATTGAGTGAGGGGAAGGGGTCCAAAAGGGCAAAACACAGGCCTAGCCTAGAAAATTGCCAAGTTGTGGCAACAAACTAGGGTCTGTGCAAAAATGAGGAATTTGAGGGATCTCAGTGATGGGAAGTGTTTAGTGAGGTATAGTAAGGATAGGGGAAGGTGTGTGAACATCAGGATACAAGTTTTTCCGATGATTTGACCATCCAAGAGAAATTACCTCCAAAACCCTAGGTGAGGGAAATGGACCTTACCAAGGCACAACTGAAGCATGAAAAAGATGTAAAATGACCCAATGGAACCTGACATGATGATGAAAACCCTCTGAATGATGGCACACTCAGCTGAATGGTGACATGGACCGACATTTGGACAACTTTGACAGGAGCAAAAGCAACCCTTAGACCTAATGCCTAGTGACCAAATTTTGCTTGAAGACTCTTTGAAATGACAAAATTTGACCTTGACACCTTAAAATCACTTTGTAAGAGCATGTTTGATCACTGGAGGAAGGCTGCAAAGGCTGACTCTAACAGTGGTGTCAATAACATTTTAAGGAGGTGCCTCACTCATGAGGAGGCCGAAAAAGTGTTAAATGATTGCCATGCTGGGGCTTGTGGTGGACATTTATATAGTTATGGTACCGTGCAGAAGATACTTCGCGCTGGTTACTTTTGGCCTACTATTTTTCGAGATTGTATCCTCGCAGTCCAAAGTTGTCGTGCATGCCCGATTTATGACCATAAAATCCGCAAACCACTAGAACCAATGCATCTTGTTGTCTCTTCTGGACCATTTATGAAATGGGGTATCAATTTCATGACCTGTAACCCTCCTTCCTCCAGGGGGCATGGTTATATTATTTTCGTAGTCGACTATTTTACCAAATCGGCCGAAGCGATGCCTACATTCAACAACACAGGAAAAACAACTACATTGTTTTTCTTCAATCATGTCATTGCATGGTTTGAGGTCCCAAAGGCTATAATTACGGATCATGGAAAGCATTTTCTCAACCAAATGATGTCTGAATTGACAGCCATGTTAGGATTGTCACATGATAATTCTACTCCTTATTATCCACAATCAAATGGACAAGTTGAGGCTATTAACAAAATTATTAAACAAATGCTTCAACGAATGATAGGAGTCCATAAAAGGAACTGGGAATTGATCATGTACTATTCCTTGTGGGCATATCAAACCTCAGTGAGAAACGCAACCAGATTTACTCCTTTTCAATTGGTGTATGGTCTGGAAGCTATCTTACCAATCCAATGCAAAATATCATCGTTAAAACTCGCAATAGACTTGTTACCTGACACCTCAGAATAATAAGCGTGTCTCCTTAACCTCATCCATGTATATGAAACGCATCGTGAAGCCCAATTGGCTGACGAAGCACATAAGAGACATATAAAGGTGCAATACGAAAAAAATGTCCAACCCCACATCTACTCAGAGGGCGACTTGGTCCTTCTTTATGACCAAGAAGATGATAAAATAGGTATAGGGAAATTCGAGCCATTATGGCATGGCCCCTATATTTTCAAAAGAGTTCTTGCTAAGGGTGCCTACGAGTTAGTTGATTACGATGGGATTCCATTGGAACAACCTAGAAATGGGTTGTATCTTAAACGTTACTATGCTTAATCATGAGCGTAGTAATTTTCTGTATTATATTGTTCATATGTTGTTGATTTGCATTCACTATCTTAATTTTCCTTTTAGAGTTTTCTTGACGTTAGTAATCCACTTTAAATTTCATCGTAGATGACTAAATCTTTAGAACCATTTTTTGGATATGCTGATGGTGCTAGTTGCAGTACGCAGAATATATCCTCTGCAGCATGTGACATTTTCTCTCTGAACGGTGAGTTAGTGAGTTTTCAAGGGATTTGTATCGGTAGATCAACAAATAATATCGCTGAGTATAGCGTGTTGATTGAAATTCTCTCTGATGCCATTTCATTTGGTATTAACCGCATAATCATAAGGTTAGAATCTCAACTTGTGGTACTACAACTTACTAGTATTTATATTGTTAGAAATCCAACACTTCTTAGATTGTTCCTTAGAGTTCGACTTTTGGAGAGACATTTTGATTTTATTCAATATCAACATATTTCCAAAAATCTGAACACTTTAACTGATTCATTAACTAGTCAATTTTTAGACAGACATTTGCGACGCAGGTAAAGAAAACATTCATATCATTGAATAAGATTGCACATTAAAAATAGGAAAAAATATGAAAGCGTATAAATAGATAGTTATAGGTTTTTTAAAAAATTTGTGCCCAAGACACGTTGGTCATCTGACCTCAAAATGTATGCAAAAATTCATAAGTAAACTAGTGGTGCTCATGATAGCACGCTATAGATCTATCAATCATACAGAGCAACCACATCCAACGGTTAGGAACCCCAATTGTGTGTCACTGCAGTTGTATGGGAATCTCTTCGATCTGACAATCTGGAATACTGAAGGTCAATATGCCTATTTGTTGTTGGAGATCAGCAAGAGTCTCAGCCATATCAAGGTCCTGCAGGACTGCTCTCCCAACATCCCTCTCTGGTGACGCATCCGCTTTGCGCTCTAGTTCCTCTCCTGCTCGAACGCGACCGATATATTCATTACATTAAACATTTAGTTTAGTCTTGGAAAGAAATCAAAACACAAAAACATTTGTATAAACCTTAAAAAAATCAAAAAACATGGTCAAATCAATCTTACCTATTGCACCCCACTAAGCTCCTTCTGGTAAAACTAGATATGGATCTCCTCGGAAGTCGACGCCTGCATATACATATTCATTGATCGCGATAATTTTTCACCTGAAGCAGGTGAAGAATGTAGTTGAGAACACAACGGTCGATTGGCGTGAATTTTGACCCATGAGTTCTACCCATCTCTGTATTCGAGGATCTCTAGGACTAGATATATCCAATGTTACATGTTGTAGCTGCATCAGTGGAATTCGTTCCAAAGAAAACGAGATAAGGATGGAACTGTAACTAAAAATTTCTTCCTTCCTCCCTTTTATTTATTCAATTGTTCCTTTATCTGAGATAAAAAAAACTTCATACTAGTTGAAAATTGTTGGCTCTAAACATTCCAGCGCATACTGCATATATGATATGTTTGCTACATGGAGTGTAACGGTGCCAGCTAGTTTAGAAATCGTGAATAGGATGAACCTCAGAGGAAAATTCCTGACATCACGAATGTTTATTTTTCCATATTTTCTAGGTTTTGACCCCGGATAGCAATACTGCATAACATAATCCCTCACTGTTTCTCCTCCAACGGTAGATCCTGTGAGTGAAATGGGAAAACCTCTCCTCGACAAACCTATGAGAAAATAGACATCCTCAACTATTATGGAAAAAACCTGATTTTTTTTGTGAAATGCCTCTATCGCTAGATCCCATGCTTGAACAAGGAATTCTAGGAGTTCTATTTGTTGCCTCATTCCCGACAGTTTAAAGTACTTAAGCAGCCCAAAATATCTTGAAGCTCTTACAGTACCCAGATTATTCAATGCAATCATATATTGTTCTTCATGTTCTCTTTCTGTCCATGTAATTGCCATTTTAATCTGATGGAAACCTGAAAATCAACCATAAGGTCCATTAGATACCATTCATTGCAAAAAACTAGGAAAATTTTGGACACAACATGAAAACAAAAAACTTCAACTACATCCAACGCACTCCTTGGGCTAAGACAGTGTGTTGCACATGTAGTTACACTTCATTGTACCTACTGTGCAATGCAGGTTTCGACATTCAGTGGTGCGTTGCCCTCAATTTTGGTAGAATTTATCCTAGGGGCCTCAAAACCCTAAAAAATTGCGAAGAATGGTAATGAAATGAATACTAAAATAAAGAGGAGGTTTTTACTACTCACCTGGATCAAACGGCGATGAAATTTGTCCACTGAAACGACCGCAATCAACGACTGGATTTCAAGGGAAAAATCAGGTTCAGAGCTCCAAAATGAAAATGGTAACTATGGAATGGTAAAAATGAATAGTGAAACTACTTTATATAGTCATTTAATTACTTGCAAGTTAAATTTATTGCTATGACTATAGTTTTATTATGTTTTTATAATGAAACATGTATTTTTAATCCATTTGATGTTGTTCTGAACAGGAAATACAGCTGACGAATAGGTTAGTCGTGCAGATTTATTTAAAGAAGGACTTGACCACAAAGCATGATTTTTCTCCTTATTTTTCGATATTTGTTAAAAATGAAAAAGGATTTGAAGTGCACTTTTATCTCTTTTTGGAGCTTCTATAACAACGAAAAAGGAACCCCTGGAGTCTTCTTTCAACTCTTTTCAGACTTCGATAATGTGAAAATATTGCCGAGCACTTGTCATTTCGAGCTCGTTAAAGTAAATGAATTGATATCTACTCAGTATAAGTTTAACCCTTTTCCGGACTTAGATAGATTATTTATGAAAAATGAATACCTTGGTTAAACATGACCAAATAGGTTCTTTCAGATATTATTTTACACTTTTTCGGATCTGAGAGACAAATTTACGAAAAATTACTTTTGGAGTCCTCTTTCGTCCTCTTTTCCAGACTCTCTAAACATGAAAAAGGATCGGGCTATCACTGTCATTAAGAACGTTAAAACATAAAATAGCGATGGACTTGTCAATCATAGCAAGAATTGAGTTTCATTCATCGCTAGACTCGTTAAATTATTAAATAGCGATAATTTATTCTTTATTAGCCCGAAGGGTTGAATTATAGATCAAGAAAATGTTATCGTCCTCAAGCTTGTTAAAAAATAAAGAGGTACTGGTCGAAAAATGACCGGGGAAAATTTGGGAAAAGCAAGTAAAGTTTCTTTTTGGTAGCAAGTCGCTCTTGAACATGACACTTCTTTCACTCCATGTTCGTGACTATTTGGGTTGGGTAATCATCTTGACAGTTCATTCACACCTATGGTTCATCATACCTTCACTTCGATTTTGGGTCAATGCTGCCAACTCATCACAGTGTCGCTCATACGTTCAAGAGAATTCATCTAGTGATTAAGAAATAATCCATCTTCAATACTCATAAACCTTCATTTTCATGACCGTCATCCCTAAAAATTGCTATATCAAGTGATACCCTTGTCTCCAAAATCAGTAACTCCACTTTTGCAATAAGGTGACTTCCTGTCGACAACAAATCAATATATAGGAAGTTCACTTAGAAACATCAGATTCTAGTACCATGAGGCTTGTTACAGCATCGACAAGATCCTTGGTTCCGGACCTTTGACCGAAAGATTTTGTTTGGCGTTCGACATCAAATCATCTATTCACGCCTTACGAAATGCACTGTTGTACCTTGACTGCCATTTTCATTAATGGTGGTTCTCTCGCGTTTGTTAACAGCTCACATAATTGGCTGGTAATCAAACGATGTATTTCCATGTTCGACGACAAATCATATATTCGCATGGATATACTTGTACCTGAATGATTGAGTGAATGAGGTAAGAAGACGCCGGATCTAGTTTCAGCCATCTAGGCTGCGATTTCACGATTGTTGTACACATCATCTATACGGTGAATTTACATACATATTGTCATCCAAACATGGGCCTATATCTATAGGCAATGTCTACATCTGGGTAACATTCCAATGTAGACGACTTTCTGAATTATGTACATGTTATCAGATTGTTTTATGTGATGACTATGGGAATGCCTACCCTCAACAATTATGATGAATAGAGGATATATCATGATGTAATGTATTGTAATATTGATGCAAGTGATCGTTCCACTTTTTTTCCAGGCTCATCACAGTGTAAAGCATCTCAATCAAATGTTCTTATTATTTGGATCTCATGCTTTAGGGGGCAATTGTTATAGGTCAATTTGGGCATGATTCCCAATGACCTGGTTAACTGGGCATCATCTCCAGGATAGATGATCAAGGGTCCATAATTCCCTATCATCTCACTTGCTATATTCCCTTAGACAGGAAACAGCATGAATCAAACAAGACTTTCATCAAGCAAGGTTTTCCATGGTTTGAAGCTTATTATTAAACATGTGGGAGCTCACCAACGCAAGCTCTAAGGGGCATAAGTGTGTTTCATATGCACATAGCCCCATTCAAGGCTACTCTGCAAAGCACTTCCCGACATTCAAAGGTGCATTAGTTACATTGGGAGCGAAATTCTCATTGTTCCCGAATCTCCACTTGGACAGTGTCTTCTAGAAGGGTTCACATGTGTCAAGCTTCGGATCGAAGGGTACATTTGACATATACATGAATGGAAACATGTCTTGCCTATTTTTGGAATGTTATTGATTGCAAAACTTCCTACAGTTCATCTATAAATTGAACACAAATCTAAGTGTTTAGGAGGAGGAATTTGAGTAGGGAAATGCTGGAGAATTTTCAATAGAGAGTTTTATTTGTGGAGCTGTTGCTGGAGAGACTTATGTTGTGATGAGACTTGGGAACTTTGCTGGAAGGTCACTTCAAATCAGTAACTAGGTTGTAACCTCTCCTTCTATCATCAATAAAGATTACTTCTTGTTTCCCTACATGCATCCATGTTTAGTTTGATTTTCCATATTGCAAAATCTTAGTTGATGAATGTAGTTTATGGTTAACTGATTTAGCTAACTAGCTTGAATAGATATCTATATTATTTCATATTCTATTGTTTCAGTGTCCTTTCTTACAGGAAGCATTCAGCTATTTGAAACCTCTTGAATTTGAAGTTGTAGTGGAAGTGACAGAAAGCATCCATTTGGAAGTGACTGAAACAAGTAAGCATTCAATCCTCTCTGTGTATCTGTTCTGAGTTAGGAGAAACATTAGTATAGTATTTCACATGTTTTTCTAGGCTAACACCTACCTAGGGAAGCATAATTTATCCGTAGATTACAATTTTGGCCCAACAGACTTGATTTGGATTCTTCAAGAAAAAGTTATGTCCAAGCTCCCACAATGACCTAATTATGGAATGGTTCAGTACAACGAACTTGTAAAACCTTCCACATGTTATTGTTTGCTCCTTTGTATCTAAAATTTATAGAAAGAAAACTACATTCTGTGTACTTGCAGTCACATTTTACATAATTCCAACCCGATGCTCAAAGAGAGAGTTATGAATATTTTCCCACGATCACCTCTTTGAGATGAAATTTGGGAGCCTGAAAAAAACCTAACTTCCATAAATCATATCTCCAAAAATATTGTGAACCAAGCTTTGAAATTATGCGAAAATGTTCCTTATGATGTCATCTCCGGGCTCTAAAAATTTCTGCTTTTGAACCTTCGTAGAAAAAAAGCTATAGCGAAACTTCCGCGATGGCCTTTTTAAGTGAACTTCAGGAGCCTGCAAAAAGACCTAAACTCCACATATCATATCTATGAAAATATTGCAAACCACACTCTGAAATTTTGCAATGATGTTTCTCAGGGTTTCAAATTCGCACTCTAAACATTTCAGCTTTTGAACCTTCGTAGAAAAAAAATTATAGCAAAAATTCCACGATGACCTGTTTAGAGCAGAGAAACCCTAGAATCCCAAGATCTGATACCAAATGTTGTGAAACGAGCTCCAAAAATAGAATAAAAGAGATATCAATGCCTTAGAAATAAGCCACTTTGAGGGGGAAACCTCCAATACATTACATGAATGGAAAATTCTTGGATGATTCAAATTACAAAACCTCCTTTGTATATATAGGAGTCCATGGGGCCATAATGTAATCCTAGCGAACCTAACAATAATAATTTAAGGGCACAATAATAACAATATGGGGGTTACAAGGGTACAATAATAAAAATAATGGGGTTACACTAACAACAATAAGGGACTATACCAGTAATATAGAGACCTAACAATATAACATAGCACTAGGTTACTCCAAGTAATCAAATAAAAATCTACAACTCTTATACAAATAAGTAAATTAAAATACCCTTATGCCCTCTAGATAGAGAATAGATCTAAATAAAATGAGTACAAGTTGTCCTTTCATTTCATTATAATTACCATGAAATTTTCTCCATGAATCCTTATTGAAGTTACCAATTTTATTTATGAAACATCATCCAATTTTATCTTCTTTAGTATAAACAAAGACAACTGGTTCACCCAAGTTGTCTCCAATTGTTGTAGCAAACAAAAACCCCCCATTTTATATCGTTATGACCATAATAATAATGGGAGCCATTTTTTATTTTTTTCATTAGTATTGATTTGTAAACCCCCATTTTTAATTTTATGTAAGGATTTTTCTTTAATAAATTTTTGATTAGCTAAGAGCTTATCAAATAATTCAAATTGGGAAAATTTGGTTTTACGCTGCTTATATATATTATATATGCCTTTATCAAAATATTTGAATTCACGACCATGTTATTCAACATGTGGCTAGGCCGATTGACCCCAACCTTTCGCAAACTCACGCCTTCACACTCCTTTCGGGATTTATCTCACAGGATGATGTGTCGAAGCCTTGCATATGTCCAATAGATAAAACCTTTTATTGGATTCTCTATCACAATCCTTGACATGCCATCCCTACCAAACACACCTCAAACATTCATATGGAATTTTTTACGCGAACATCAGGATAACATTGTCACTACGAATCATCATTGATGGCTCCCATCCCTTTTTTTTTATTGGACAACTATAAAAACTTATATTTTATTAGTCTTGTCTTTGAATTCTGATGAATTGATTTTTTCATTCCGAAATTTTACCAAAATTACAACAAATGTTTTGACATTGGGACATAATAGCATATCCAACATGCCACCCTGCATCCTACTCATCTCGATCGCTTATAAAAATATTTCTTCTCTACCATTCAGGGTCTAACATGAAGGGATGACATATGCAATATGACATCTTCCAGCGAATTTTACTTGTTCAATTTAATTATACGATTTTTTGCCTCCTTTTTCCATCATTGCAATATTAAAAATTGGAAGTCACGGATCATTTAAATGCAATACTTACCGTAATTAAATTAAGTCATGGTTGTCTAAGTTAGCTTTTAATATATTTGGCGATTGATTTAACTTGTATATTATACACTTTTATGTTGTATCTTATAGTTAAACCCTATAATTCTCCATATTTTCTATTCTAGGAAAATACTACAAATGGTACTTATCAAGTTGCTAGCATGACAAAAGGGAAGAAGAAAGTTCCTAATAAATAGGAAACTAAACCTTTCATAGAAGAAATTAATGAAAAGCTCCCAAATACCTTTCTATTTTATGACACTGTATGCACAACAATTGTTGGTTATTCATCATGGAGCACTATGTATGACAATTTTGAATAATAACTATTAAATGAAGATGAGGAGACACCTATAGTTGCAACAAGAGACCAGGGAAACCTTAAACCTTCAAAATAAATGGTACAAGATGCTGCAAAGTCTCGCCTACATAATATTTCCACGCACCTGAGGTTTCTTCCTTATACAAATATGATAGGTTTGGTGGTTAAAAATGTAGATATCAAGGAAAGACAAGTCGTCACCCCGTGAGGCATCACTATTGGTTGATTCAAGTAGATAATTCATGGTATCTGTTGTATCTCAAGAAACAATCCCTTGGTTGTGGTAAGGAATAAATGCTTAAGACATCTTATAAATGTATGTCAAAATTACAATATCAAATGGCCTCTGTTTAACACCTTTGGAATTTAATTACTTAATACCCTCAATAATTTGATATATTGAAAGCCTTTATAATGCCATAAACTATTGATATTTGAATGAAATGAAAAGAGGAACTATAAGGGAAACTCAAAATGATATGTTAAGAAATAGAATCTATCACTTTTAAGTTTCAGAGGAAATTCATGGAGAGGGAGGAAACTCGAAATAATATGTTCTAAACATAGAATATATTACTTTAAAGTTTCATCAAGAGTTTGTGAAGAGAGGGAAAACTCAAAATAATATGTTGTAAACACATAATCTATTAATTTTAAGTTTCAGAGAGAATTTTTGAAGGGAGAAGAGATGGAGTTAAGGAGCGAAAATTAAGGTTATTTAACCCTTACTCACAGATGTAATTAAGAGAACGACTGCTACATTAATTCACTTCATTCAAAGAGGAATAAACACAGAGCCAAACTGGAAAGACATATCAACATCAACAATTGTAGGAAACTTGATCTTCTTTCATTAATTTCTTAGAAAATTCAGCACCAAATTAGCAGTCATCCAGAGGTCCAAAACTCAGAACCCCTTTAGTTTATTTCTATATACTTAAATACATCCAAATAATTCGTAACTGTTGAAATTCTTGAAATTAATTCGACTACATAACTGTTAAAATTACTTATGCAATCATACCAAGAAAACAAATTGAAACTGGGAATATTATTCTTTTTGTGCTGAATATGATTTTTTCTGTTGCAACCCTCCAAAGTGTTGAGGTCTCCTTTATGGTTATGATGTGATAGCTACACAATTCTCTAACAATGCCTTAGTGAATGATTTGAACCATCTGTCATGCTTAAAATAAGTGCCACTATATGTTCTTCTTCCTAGCTCTAACTATGCCTCTATGTGTGCTAGCAGTGTTTTGTATTCTCTTCGTCAACCACCGTAAGGCTTGGACTTATACAATATTCTACTCACCCTTTGAGAACGCATCGTGTCCTCTTTCTATTGCATTTCGTCATTTCACCGGTTTTACATTATAATCCTCCTTTCCTCCTCTGATGCGATTTAACACAATAAATGCCTTACTTCTGGATTTGAAAACTTTCTGAGTTTACTTTCGAAACCACATCACATCTGCCCGCAAATCGAAAATTGGGGATTTTATTATGAAAGATGGTAGGTAAGTGTTAAATTGTACAAAGTGTGACAAGAAAATGGTGATGTGGCAATAAGAGGTGGGGCCAATCAAAAATAAAAAATCAACAGATTTGTTATGATAAAGGGAAGGTAAGCTCTAAAACTTGCGAAGTGTGAAGTGCGGGGATAGGGGGTGACGTGGCACGGATGGGCCCCATGAGTATCGCAAATCACAAATTAGCGGATTTAGTTTCTAAGCAGTGGAGGTAAACATTTAAACTTGTGAAGTGAGAAATGCAGGGAGAGGGAGGTGACATGGAAAAGGGAGGTGGGCTTGCCCGCAACTCGCAGATCGCAACCTTTAACACATTCCTTAGCGCTAATCCTTTAAAATTGCGAAGTGTGATATGCGGTCACATCGCATCGAAATATCACAAGTTTAACCATATTTTAAAATTGTAACCTTTACTAAATATGATATGTGATATGATCTCCATCTTCCATCTCTTCATTTCAGTTCTGTGCTTCGATCCAGAAAATCTATTTTTCACTTTGTGCCTCCTCCAAAACTCTTAAGTTTCTAAGGGAAATACGCCATTTCTCTACGTGCAATAAATTAGTCTATTCTTCTCCACGGTGTAACCCTCCTGATATTATCCAGTGTTCTGTCGTGCTAGCCTCTCCTGATCTTGCAGATGAGCCTGACCCGACCCTGACCCATGTGAAATTTTTTGAACGTGCCCCTTAGTCCGGCCTTTGAACTGTTTTGCACATGAATGATGTCGACTAGACCCACCTTCACATCTCATCACACAATGTTAATGTACCAACATATAAATTAAAATTCTTCTTTGACATACAAAATTTTACATTTTCTAACATATATTCTTTTTTGGTGTTTTGAAAAATATTTCTAAGGTAAATGCAAATGAGCCACAACATCTGGCTCCACCTTGGGATAGTGATTTTTTCCATGGAAGCACTAAGAACCACATATTAGTGTCTTATCCATTGGGCATGGAGTCAAATATTTCTTCGTGACATATGAACAATGAGAAATCAAGTATTTACAATGGTGGAATGCTAACTTTTAATGTTGGAAATAATGCTTTAGGTACTTCCCATTCATAGGGAGCTGTAAATACTCTCCATCTAGATCTTCCAAAATGAATGTGTTATTTGACCTTACCTCAGATATTTTGTATGGACCATACCTGAGAGGGTCAAATTCACCATGCTTCCCTTTCTCTTCTCATTTGGTGTCCCGTCTCAGTACCAAATCTCCTGCTTGAAAGAGAACTTATTTTTCCTTTTTGTAAAATATAGAATTCATATTTTCCTGATAAGTAATCAAGTTATCCATGACTTTGTTTCTATTTTCACTTGATTCAATTATTTTGTTCAATATCCTTACCAGACCATTAGTTTCTTCCTGAGATTATTGGAGAAAATAAATCACTGGTTTGGACAACTAAGTAGGAAATAGTGCTTCAGTTCCATAAACTAGTTCATAGGGAAACTTTCCAGTAGATCTCCTGGTAGTGACTCAAATTTCCCAGAGGGAAAAATTCAACTTCATATCCCAATCCTTCTGATTCTCGGTGATTGTCTTCTTCAAAATTATTACCAATGTCTTATTCCAAGACTCTTCCAATCCATTCCCTTGGGGATAATATGTTATGGAATGTGATAAAATTACATTATATGTTTGACATAAATTAATGTATCGAGCAGAGTTGAATGGCTGACAATTATCAGTCACAATATTGACTAGCCATCCGAATTTGCTAAAAATGTTTTCCTCCATAAACTTCACCACTACTTGGTCATTCACCTTCTTAGTGGGTATTTATTCAACCCATTTTGTAAAGTAATTAGTAGCAGTTAGAATCCACTTTAACTATCCACTTGATGGTGGATTGATCTCTACAATCAAATCCAATCCCATTTCCTGAAATTTTCTTCAATAAATAATGGGATGAGAGGTAGTGGTGCAAGTTTTCTCTTTTCAACAAACAAATGACACTTTTGGCAACTTCTAACCATTCTATAAACATCTAATAGGGTTGGCCAATAGAACTATGACTTGATAATTTTATGAGAAGTGACCTTCCAACTATAATGACCTCCACATAGACTTTCATGATATTCTTTGGTGACTTCAATAGTTTCTCCTTCGGTCAAACATAACAGAAAAATACTAGAAAGATCTTTCTAGGATAACTTTTCTTCCACTATAACATCTGGTTGAGATTTGAGCATGAGAGATTTGTATTTTATTCTATTTAGTGAAGTTGGACAAGAAAATAAACAAATGTAATGCACAATATCTTTATACCAATCAGAGCACAATTTTTTTTATTGAATACCTGTTTTGGACATTCTTTGACCTTCTTCATTAACAGGTCCATCAAATGGTGCTAACATATTAATTCCCAAGGCTTAAAAATTTGTCTCTGTCAACAACTTCGCTAACCCCTCTCCCTTGACCAACTTTTTGGGTTTGATGTCCAAATCATACTCTTGTATTTTTGCTATCCACTTCCCCCTTTTTACTTCAACATCACTTTTGACCAGCACATATTTCACAACAGAATTAGGAACATAAGTTGTTATTTGGGACTATAAGACATAAGTCCTGAACACTTTCAGTGCTTTGACCAAATCATATACTTTTTTCCCTATAATATTGTATTTGAGCTCAGAATGTTTGAGAATTTTACTAGAAAATGAAACTAGCTGCTCCTTACTATCTTCATTTTTCTACAACAACACAACAACAATAGTAGTGGGGGATGCAAATGAGAATACCTGAAAGGATTTTTTTTAGTATAGACTAATCATAATTATAGATTCCTATAGTGTTTCCATTATTCTATAAAATGCTTCTCTTTCTTTGTTATCCCATTTCACTTACGTGTTTTTCTTCAACTTATATGTTATACTTCTCACAATATCAGCATAATTGGGCACAAATCTCCTCCGAAAGTTTATTATTCCCAGGAATCTCTATATATATTTCCTGCTTCTGGGTAAAGGAATCATCTAAATGGATTCCACCCTTGCTGGGTCAATCTTTACTCCTTGTTTAGAAACTACGTGACTCAATAATTTACCTTCTTCTAAGGCAAATAATGGTTTCTTGGGATTTAATGACAAACCAAAATTTCTACACTTTTGAAAAGTTTTTTGTAAATTCTCCAAGTGTTGATCATCTGACCCTGAGAAAATGGTTACATCATCTAGATATATAAATACAAATATGTCACCAACGAAGGCTATGTCCATGGCCCTCTGAAATGTTGCACCTGCATTCGTCAGGCCAAATGCCATCCTTGCATACATGAAGGTGCCACAGGGTGTCATGAAATTAGTCTTCTTCTGATATTCTTTTTTGCTGCTACCTAATTATACACAAAAAATACGTCAACCTTAGACAAATTTTAAGCTCCCATCACCTTCTGTAAGACAGAATCCATTTTTGGAAAACGATAATTTTTATGTGGAATTATGAATTAGGGATAAATCAAATTCCCTAAAGGTGGCTTTAATGAGTGTGGCCAAGGGTGAGGAAGCTCACCAAGCATATAAGGAAGGGGATGGAAGACATGGAAAGCATGATTGAGTATTATTTTTTTTATGGTCTATATGACTTGTTTCTCTCTTGAGTTGTTTAGCGGAGACTCCAATGTTGCTTAGCACAAGGGTGTTCCCAAGTGGGAATCCCACATTTATCCTCGGGGGACTTTGAGTGCCCACTTATGCGAAGTTATTGGGCTAAATTTCCACATTCTGACATCAAGCCAAGCTATATCTTTCTTCTAAATTGTAATTTCTACTTAGGGTTGTGTTTTGTTTCAGGGTGCAACAATGGAAGATTGTATTGGACCGTTTCTGAGCTTGTCTTCATTGGAGGAATAATCCTTCCCATTGTGAGGCTAATAAATAAGGTCCTTGGGTATTATTGTAGCATTTGGCACCAGGCCAAGTTAGTATTATCCCATACAGCACAGTTTCAGTCTTGGATTGTGTTATTTTTGGGAGTATTTGTAGGGGCGGTTTCAGTGCACCATTTGCGGAGATAGATTTCTAGTGAAGGGATCAACCTTTCACTTGGATATTCTGTTGGGAGAAGGCTTCATTCTATGCTACATAAGATCAACCATATCTTCCTAGTTATTTAGTTACAGTGAATCTTTAGCACTAGGGTTGCAGTTCACATTTTTATTTTGGTGTATTTTTCGGAAACCCTCTTGGCTTGACATGGAAAGGTGATATAGAACCTTGATCTTTATGTCTAGCATCTCGTAAGTCATAGATTATTCTTTTTATATTATTGTATGTTTCCAGATGCAGCTATGTTCACTATCACTACGCTGTAGCAGCTCTCCGTCATTTCTTATAGCAGCCACATCTCACTTTTGAGAGTGTTTGATTATTGGAGGCTTGTTTGTCTATATCATACAATTTGTGCCTTAGTATTTTGTACTTATTTTCTGTTGATATGATTAATATAATGGCTACATATTGGTCTCATTTCTTGATGTAATTTTATTCAATGCTATTTGAATTTGTGTCCTATACTGCTGCTCTCCCAATTTTGGGATATTACAGTGGTATCAGAACATAATATTGGCTCACCCTATGCATTCAAGCCAATATGTCACGAGAATAAGGAGATACTCTCATAGACAAAGAGAAGAGGTATCTCAAAATAATAAATTGGAGACATGATTTTACAAATGATAGAGAAGATAAGTGAAAAACTCCCTTATCAGGAGGAGATCAGGAGAAGGAGTATCCCAAGCCTCTTCTTCAGACCATGCAAGATATTTCAAGAGAACTGTTAGGTCCCTATATCACTAGTATAGTCCCTTATTATTGTTAGTGTAACCCCCTTATTGTTATTATTGAACCCTTGTAACCCCCATTTTGTTATTATTGTGCCCTTAAATTAGTATTGTTAGGTCAGCTAGGATTACATTGTGGCCCACTAGGATTACATTATGGCCCCATGGACTCCTATATATAGAAAGGAGGTTTTGTAAATTGTATCATCCAAGAATTGTTCATTTATGTAATGTATTGGAGGTTTCCCCTCGAAGTGGCTCATTTCTAAGGCGTTGATATCTCTTTTCTTCTCTTTTTGGAGCTGGTTACACAACATTTGGTATCAGAGCTTTGGATTCTAGGGTTTCGCTGCTCCAAACAGGTCATCGTGGCATTTTCGTGATAACTTTTTTTCTACAAAGCTTTAGAAGCTGAAATTTTTAGGGTGCGAAGCTGAAATCTTGAGGAAGTTTTTCTAAAACTTTCAGAGCTTGGTTCGCAATATTTTCGGAGATATGATCTGTGGAAGTTAGGTTTTTTTTTCAGGCTCCTAAACAGGTCATCGTGGCATTTTCACTATAAAAAATTTTCTACGAAGGTTCAGAATCTGAAATTTATACAGTGCGAAGCTGAAATCCTGAGGAAAGTCTTCAAAAAATTCCAGAGCTTGGTTCACAATATTTTTGGAGATATTATCTGTGGAAGGTAGTTCTTTTTCAGGCTCCTGAATTTCATCTCAAAGAGGTGATCGTGGGAAAATATCAATAACTCTCTCTCTGTGCATCAGATTGGAGTGCCGTGAAAATTTTTCGCAAGTACACAGACTATAGTTTCTTGGCTATCAATTTCAGAGACAAAGGATGAAACAGTGACACGTGGCTAGTCGTACAAGTTTTCTCTACTAAACCAGTCCATAATTAGGTCATTGTGGGAGATTGGACACAAATTTGTCTTGGAGAATCCAAATCAGGTCAGACCTGTGGCATTCAAAAGAGAATTCAGAGGGCTACGTCAATGCTGAATTTCAGATATTGAAGAGCTGCAATCACAGAGATAATACAATTTCAATATCGAGCTCCTCAAAGTAAGTAAAAGGTGTGTATTTTTTTTCCGAATTGCATAAGTCTTGTTTGAAGAATCAAGTTGAATTGATTGCAAGGGCCTATTGTAGAATAGATATCAATATTGGAGTCTAAAATGGCCCCTAAAAAGAATTCAACACCCATTAACCCTTTAGAAGGCTCTACTATGACTCATGAAGACGAAGAATGGCAACATGACATATCAAAATTACAAGAGCAAGTGCAACAAATTTCGCTCTCGCAAAGAACAACAAAAAATGAAATGGAAGTTTTGAAGAAGGGCATGGAAACTAAGATGGATGGTTTGAAGAAAGGCGTGGAAGCTAAGATTAATGGTTTGGAAGCTAAGATGGATGGCATGGAAGTGGGCATGGAAGCTAAGATTGATGAAAAAATGAAAGACAACATGGAAAACATGAAGAAAGATCTAAAAGTAGACATCGAAAGTTTGGGAAAGTTGATACAAGAAATGTTTCCTAATGGTGAAAATATAGTAGAGGAAACTCATGATGAGAACAAAATAAATGTTAATCGTGATTTCATAACCTCTAATGTTAGCGGGAAGAACCACCGTATTCCAAAAATGGATATGAGGAAGTTTGATGGAAAGGATCCTGTAACATGGATACTACAGATGGAGCAATATTTTGATCTCCATAATGTGCAAAACACACAAAAGGTACGCATTGCAACTTTACATTTAGAACAAAATACATTTGTATGATATCGATGGCTTTTCTCCCGTAAAAAAATTGTCACTTGGTCAATTTTTACGGAGGAAATGATAGCACATTATGAGGATACAAAGAGCAACACCTTCTTTAGCCAATTGATAAATCTCAAACAAAGGGTTTAGTGGGGCAGCACATTGAGGACTTCCAAAAATTGAATATAAGGGTAACTGATATTCCAGAGGAACACAGGATTGATCTCTTCATAGGTACTCTAAAGGATAACATCCAACATGAAGTTCGTGTTTTGGAACCCGATTCATTGGAGAAGGCATTCAGGTTGGCAAGAAAAGTTGAATGTAAAATTATGGCGACAAGGAAGCCTACCACTCAATTCTATAAATAAGGAAGTGTTGCTACGCCTAGATTTCCACAACCTACAAGGTTGACACCACAACAATTGGAAGAAAAAAGAGCAAAAGGGCTTTGCCACAGTTGTGATAGCAAATACACTAAAGGTCATAAGTGTGCTGAGAAGAAATTATTTTACATAGATTGTGAAGAAGAAGAAGAAAATGAACAAGAAGAGGATATACACCAGGAACCACCCCTAGAAGAGGAAGAAATGAATCAGACCATATCGTGTAATGCACTGGCAGGAATTACCACTCCTCAAACTCTCAAGATAGAAGGACATATAAAGAAGAAAAGGGTAATAGTGTTGATTGATTCAGGTAGCACCCATAATTTTATTCATTATAAGGTAGCCAAGGAATTAAATTGTTTCCTATACCCAGCAACAGAATGTCAAGTGATGGTTGCAAATGGAGGAACTATAAATTTCTCTGGAAAATGCCATAATATCAAGCTAACCATGGGGGAATATGTATTGACAAGTCCAATGCTTTCCATTCCTATGGGAGGTGCTGATGTTGTACTAGGAGTACAATGGTTACAATCTTTGGGGACGGTAGCTTTTAATTTTCAAGAACTTTTCTTGAAATTTTTTTCAGAAGGAAAGGAAGTCGAATTACGGGGTATTGCGGGGAAGCCAGGAAGGATAATAAGCTCTAATGTCATGACAAAGCTTATAAAGAAAGAACAGCGAGGCGTAATTGCACAATTATGCTCACTAGAAGTTCCAACATCAAAATCATCTATTTTTGCAGATCTCCAACAAGTCTTGGACAATCATTCCAAGGTGTTTGAAACTCCCAAAGGACTCCCACCTATTCGTGATCGTGATCATGCTATTCATTTGATTCCAGGAAGTGTTCCTCCAAACATCAGGCCTTTTAGATATCCTTATGTCCAAAAGAGAAAAATTGAACGTATGATTGCAGAAATGTTAGAGGCGGGTATAATTCAACCTAGACAAAGTTCTTTCTTTGCTCATGTAGTATTGATACACAAGAAGGATGGATCATGGCGCATGTGTCTCGATTATAGGGAGCTCAATAAGCTCAACATTAAAGATAAATTTCCCATTCCTGTGATTGATGAATTATTGGATGAATTACATGGAGAAATTTATTTTACCAAGTTGGATCTTCATTCAGGATATCATCAAATTAGAATGAATACTGAAGATATTCCGAAAACAACATTTCGAACTCATGAGGGTGATTATGAATTTTTGGTCACGGCTTTTGGCCTTACCAATGCACCTTCTACATTTCAAGGGTTGATGAATTCCATTTTCAAACCCTTCCTTAGAAAATTTGTGCTAGTATTTTTTGATGATATACTAATCTACAGCATGTCTTGGCAGGATCATGGTCAACATGTTGACAGGGTGCTCAAACTATTGCAGGAGAAACAATTATATGCAAAAAAATCCAAATTTTTCTTTGGAGTACAAGAGGTGGAATATTTGGGTCATATTGTATCTCACGAGGGTGTTAAAGTAGACCCTAACAAAATTAAAACCATTAAGGAATGGAAAGTCCCCACAACCATAAAGAAGTTGCGAGGATTTCTCGGGTTAACAGGGTATTATCGCAAGTTTGTTAAGAATTATGGGAGAATAGTAGCACCTCTAACAACATTATTGAAGAAAGATGCATTTTCATGGACTCCTGAAGCAACTAAGGCCTTTGAACGTCTTAAGGAGGCAATGTGCCATGCACCGGTCTTAGCTACGCCAGACTTCACAAAAACCTTTATTGTGGAATGTGATCCCTCAGGAAATGGAATTGGTGCAGTTTTAATGCAGGAAGGAAGACCCATTGCTTTTGAAAGTCGTCCAATCAAAGGAAAGTATTTACAGAAACCTATTTATGAGAAGAAAATGTTAGCAATACTACATGCACTAAAGAAATGGCGAACTTACCTAATGGGAAGACACTTCAAGGTAAAAACTGATCATGATAGTCTTAAACACTTTTTGGAACAAAGACTATCGTCAGAAGAGCAGCAAAAATGGGTCACAAAGATGTTGGGTTATGACTTTGAAATAATCTACAAAAAAGGAAAGTTTAATGTTGTTGCAGAAGCATTCTCAATAAAGAATGAAGAGGTGGAAGCATTTCTTTGTGCCATTTCTATTATCCAACCAGATTTCATAACCGAAGAAAGAGATGAATAGAAGAAGAAAAAAGATTTATGGACACTTATTCAAAAGTTGCAGCAAGATCCTAGTACATCTGATACATTTAGCTGGAAAAATGATTCCTTATGGTACAAAGATCGCTTATATCTTTGTAAGAATTCCCAACTAAAACAAAAGATTCTTCTGGAATTGCACACTTCTCCTTTAGGAGGACACTCAGGATTTTTAAAAACTTACCATAGGGTGAAGAAATAATTTTTTTGGGATGGCCTTAAATCTGATATTCAAAAGTTTGTGGCAGAATGTTTGGTTTTCCAGCAGAATAAAGTTGAGACAATTAAGACCCCGGGTCTTCTACAAAATTTATCCATTCCAAGTCAACGTTGGGAGGAGATTTCAATGGATTTTATCACAGGTTTACCTAAGTCCGAAGGAAATAGTGTCATCATGGTGGTAGTTGATAGACTTACCAAGTATGCACACTTTTGTGCATTATCTCATCCATTTAAAGCAAGTACAGTTGCTACTACATTTATGGATAGAATTCAAAAACTACATGGAAGCCCAAGGGTTATTGTGAGCGACAGAGATCCCATTTTTACCGGAAATTTTTGGACAGAGTTATTTTCTTGTTTGGGTACTCAATTAGCTCATAGCTCATCTTATCATCCTCAATCTGATGGTCAAACTGAGATAGTAAATAAATGTTTGGAAGGATATCTTCGTTGTTTTGTATCCGATAAACAAACACAATGGGTCAAGTGGTTACCTCTCGCTGAATGGTGGTATAACACTTCCTTCCATACCGCAGCAAAAATGACCCCATTTATGGCACTTTATGGATATCATCCACCATCCATCACATCATATTTAAGAGAAAATTCGAAGGTTCAAGCAGTGGAAGATCACATCGAGCATCAGCAAGAAGTTCTCCAAGTCTTAAAGGATAACCTGAATTTGGCACAAAATCGAATGAAACAACAGGCAGATCAACATCGCAGCGAGAGAAGTTTTGATGTAGGAGATTGGGTATTTTTACGGCTACAACCATATAAACAAATGTCCCTCAAGCAAGCCAAGAAGGATAATAAATTATCGCCAAAGTACTATGGTCCTTACAAGGTGTTGCAAAAGATTGGTACTATGGCATACAAATTGGAGCTTCCTGCTTCTTCGCGAGTACATCCAGTTTTCCATGTTTCATGCTTAAGAAGGTTATAAGTGAAAATCTTCCAGTTCAAACAATATTTCTAGAACTCGATGAGGAAGGAAAAATCATATTGGAACCTGAAGCGGTCACGGAAACAAGAACTCGACAACTACGGAATCGATCAATTTCAGAGTATCTCATCAAGTGGAAGAACTTACCCACTGAAGATTCTACATGGGAGGATGAGAATTTTATACAGAAGCACCCGGAGCTACTCAAGCGTTGAGGAAAACACTTTTTTGAGGGAGAGGGGCATGTTAGGTCCCTATATCACTAGTATAGTCCCTTATTATTGTTAGTGTAACCCCCTTATTGTTATCATTGAACCCTTGTAACCCCCATTTTGTTATTATTGTGCCCTTAAATTAGTATTGTTAGGTCGGCTAGGATTACATTGTGGCCCACTAGGATGACATTATGGCCCCATGGACTCCTATATATAGAAAGGAGGTTTTTTTCATTTGTATCATCCAAGAATTGTTCATTTATGTAATGTATTGGAGGTTGCCCCCTCGAAGTGGCTCATTTATAAGGCATTGATATCTCTTTTCTTCTCTTTTTGGAGCTATTTACACAACAAGAACTAAAGGAGATGAGGATGGATATACACAAAGAATCCCTTAAATGGTTTCTACATGGAGAAGGCTTTGGAATTTAACACCACTAGAATGATCAACCAGTGAAGCAGCAGGTTTCCCAATGCTCTACAATGCCTACATTTTTAGCAGTGGGAAATGGAGGGTTTCAAGAACAAGAAACTCTTGAAGACTACTTTCTTGAGTACGAGTCTCAATCCTAGAGATTCAAAGACCATTGGTGCTTCCAAGAGTCTTGTCGGATCAATGAAAATAGGAGACCCGACATCACAATAGATGTGTAGGATTCATACAGAAAAATGATCTTCACTAGACCATGGGTAAGTTCTTCTTACCCATTTTTGATGGGTAATCCAAATGTACAACCAAATCTTGGCCAAAGAATCTAGACATATACTTCTAGTTGAACCAAGTACTGGAGATGGAAACCATCAAAATAAAATCACTACACCTTGAGCATGAAGCACATGATTAGTGGTTACATGCTCCTTCTACATTGGAGCATGCCAATGTCAATGCATATTTAGAGTTCACAAGGAGGTTGGTGGAGAGGTTTGATCGGAGAGACCCATATGCACCTTTCGTTGAGCTAGCGAAGCTCAAATAGTCAGGTAATCCAGAAACTTACATTTCTAAATTTCTAAAACTTTCTGTTATGGTTCTTGATTTATCTGTAGCTAGGAGGGTCTATATGCTTATTGATGGGCTATCAGAACCTCTACATGGGTTGGTTAAGTCAACCAAACCAACTACCCTTCAAGATGTTGTTGAAAGGGCTAGAGATCTACAAGATGCCTTGCCAAGAGCAAAGGAAACATTCCAGCAAAAGCCAACTTTCCCATCAAAGGGAAAATATGAAAAGGCTCATCCTTCAAAGGAGAGCCAAAACAAAGTACCTCTTAGTGATGATGTTCGAAGAGACTTGAGGAGAGGGAAGCTTTGCTTCACATGAAAATAATCATGGGCACTAGGACATAGATGTATAGTAGGGAAGGCACACTATATAGAGGTGTTTTTTGATGATGAATAGGAGGAAGATGAGGAACCAGAAGGAGGTCATAACATTGGGATAGCAAGAGAGGATCCACCACCACTAGGAGTTGGGAATGGAGCATTTTCTCCAATTAGAGGGGCCCTTGCATCATTGAGGGGAGTATCCAAGTACTTGACCTTTAGAGTTCTAGGTTCCATTCAGGATCAGAGGGTATCAGTTTCGATTGACAGTGGGGCTACCCACAACTTTATTGATGCCCAATTTGTGCAAAGGAGGGAAATAACCATTGATGACTTTGAGGGGATTTTAGTTTTGGTTCCAGGGGCTAGAACTATGTAGTGCATGCATTATCTTCCATATTTATCTATCACCATGGGGACATATACATTGATTGATCACTTCTTTGTGGTTGAAATACATGAAACCAATGTGATATTGGGTGTGCAGTTGTTGATTACTCTGGGGAAGGTCACCACATATTGGGAGACTTTACAGATGGAATGGACAAATAGAAAGAGTGGCAAGCATCTGATGGTTAGGGGAATGCACACTTATCCCTATAAGACATATCCCACACACAAAACATAGATGGATTTGTGTAGTGAAGGCAAGGACCTAACAGTCCAATCAGTTATGCGGATTAATTTGGCCCATGATACACTATTATTTAGAGGAATTCCACATGCGAGGACACCTTATCAGGAGATTATGAGAGACATCTCACAACAAGTTGCACCACAAATAGATCCAGGAAGAGTGGGAACCTTGGGAGGACTTGACATAGTGTAGAGAGCCTTGTGTAGGCTCAAGGAGGAGGGCTACATTCTCCCAATATTAGTATTACCCACTCTCACCCCACATCTTGCACTGAAAGAGGATGTTTCAGGGATGGAGGATGGCACCATCATGGTGCAAGGAGACCACTCCATGGCTTTGGGGAATCATAAGATACTTCCCTATAGGGAGTAATCTTCCACATATGGTAGAATTTGGTGGCCACTCATGCATACATTGGCCAAAATCTGGATGTTTTGGATGGGTTATAGATTCCCATGGAAGGCTAACGTCCAAAAAATTCAACCTTTACTTGAGCATGAGCGGCTACAGGAGGAGCAGTAGAGGCATGATAGTAACATCCTGGTATATGACTTTGGCATGGGAGATGTCAAAGAAGGGGGAAGCTATATGATAGGTGATTTACATGGTAGATCAATATTGATATCATTATGGAGTATAGATCCTTATTGGAGATCCCAGCTGTCGGTGGAATACTCTAAGGATCTCCTGTCATGCAAGATACTTGATGTCCAGTTATCTGATGAGAGATATTCAGTGATATATGGGGTCATCTATTATCAGAGCAGGATCTTCTAGACTAGATCATATAAGCTCAAGGAGAAGCTACTACATTCTGCATATGAGGATTTTCTCTTCAACCACACTTATTCGATGAGAGAATATCATACTATCATGGAGGGATTCACTTGGGAAGGCTTCAAAGAGGAGATACATGAGCATATTAAGAGATGCATAGATTTTTTGGAGATGGAGGAGATACATAACTCTTTGATAGAGTTATCAGTGCCATTTCCTTTCTCAATGGGGATAAGAGGAGACCCATCTATGAGCCACTTCACTAGCTTGATCCAAGTATATGGAAGGATTATGTTTTTTTGCATAATGATTCACTAACTAAGTACATGTATTTCCTCACCATCCATGTGCAGACCATTGCTCCAAGAGGGGGCACTCTTTATTATAGACTTCATGGTCTACTTGGGGCCATAAGAAGTGATGAGCATGACCACTCCCTAGGAGATTTTGGGGAGATGATATATTCTTCAGGGTGTACTTTATTGGAACCAAACATCATTTACCTTCTCCAAGCATGTGAGAAGATTGTGGCAACAAACAAGTGGTGGGGAAACCACTTACTATATCATATTTTGAGGTAGTCAGGAGACATACTACGCTGGTTCCACATGTGGGACTATGATCCTCCTCCATTTTCATATGGAAGCTAGTATGACCTTGATTATGATCCCATATGTTGATGATTTTCTTATCATCGATATGGAAATGATTGGAGGGATGATACATGGATTGAATGTGCCCATTGGGAGTGATATTTTCCGCATTTTGTATGCTTCATGCTTCAGGGAGAACATTGGTAAACCCATGATTGCTACATTAGACCTTTTGTTTCCTTATGAGATGAACCATTTGCATCTCATGAGTACTTGGGAGGAGCATTTCATGGATGGATTGATTGGGGGAAACTTGGTTCATGAGGAAATCTCATCACATGGAGGTGTCACAAAGGAAGGAGGAGAAGAGTTGTAGAACCAAACTTTATAGTTTCTTTAGGAAAAACAACATTTGGGAGGGAAGGACTGTAATATTCCCAATTAGCTTTCATCTAGTTGGAATATTAATTTTTTTTTCCTTCTTAGTTAGAAGAATAAGAGGGTAGGGAGAGCCATAAATATCCTTAGTAAGAATAAAATATATCCTAATGTGAATGGGGGTCATCTAAGTAGCTGGATTAAGCACCCTTGTGTGTGAATAAGGGATGGAGTATGTGGACTGGGTCAACTTTGTCCAAATCAACAACGGTGGTTTTGAGGGAGTGGACACTCATTGAGGGACAACGAAGTTTTGGTGGCTTTAATGAGTGGGGAAAATGGTGAGGAAGCTCAACAAGCATATAAGGAAGGGTATGGATGCCATGGAAATCATGATTGAGTATTATTTTGTTTATGGTCTATATGACTTGTTTCTCTCTTCAGCTGTTTAGCAGAGACTACAATGTTGTTTAGCACAAGGGTGTTCTCGAGTGGGAATCCCACCTTCATCCTTATAGGACTTCGATTTCCCACTCAGGATAATTTATTGGGCTATATTTCCATATTCTAGCATTAGGTCAAGCTAAAATGTCTTCTACATCATAGTTTCTTCTTAGTGTTGTGCTATGTTGCAGGGGGCAGCGGTGGAGGATTGGATTGGGCCATTTTTTAGCTTGTCTTCAGTGGAGAAAGCATCCTTCCCATTGGGAGGCTATAAAGAAGTTCCTTTGGCATTATTGCATCATTTGGCACTAGGAAAAGTTAGTATTATCCCCTACAGTGCAATTTCAGTCCCGGACTACGTTATTTTCAGGAGTTGCAGGGGTGGTTTCAGCGCACCATTTAGGGAGATATATTTCCAGTGAAGGGACTGAACTTTCAGTTAGAGAGCCTATTTGGAGAAGGCATCATTCCATGCTACATCATACCAGCCATATCCTCCCAACTATTCAGTTGCAGTGAATCTTTAGCCCTAGGGCTATAGTTCACATTTGTATTTTGGTGTATTTTTCGAAAACCCTCTTGGGTTGTCATGGAAAGGTGATATAGATCCTTGATATTTATGTATAGCATGTCTTGATTCATAGATTAGTATTTCTGCATAATTTTATGTTTCCAACTGTAGCTAAGTTCACTATGATTGCACTGTAGCAACTTTACGACATTTTTTATAGTAGCCACATAACACATTTGAGAGTGTTTGATTATTGGAGGCTTGTTTGCCTATATCATATGATTTGTGCCTTAATATTTTTTACTTATTTTCTATTGATATGATTAATATAATGGCTCCATATTGGTCTGATATCTTGATGTAATGTTATTCACTGCTATTTCCATTTTTATGTCCTATATTGCTGCTCTCCCAATTTTGGGATATTACAATTGGTCTTATCAAGGATGTGGTTGTTGGTTTGAATAAAGTTCCTGATAAGACAGTATTAATGGACATAGTGGTGGCTGATATCCCTCCAAAATTTGGCATGCTATTATCTAAATCTTCGGTTTCCAAAATCAAAGGAACCATGCAAATGGACATGACTTAAGCCATTATCCTAGTATTTGGCGAGCAAAGGAGATTGTATAGAGAGTATAGGATGGAATATATGGTCAATAGAAAATAAAAAACTTAAAAATTCCCAGTCTATGTGGAAACTGATATGGGATCCTCTATCCTTTTCAAAGAAAGAATTAATGAATAAAAAAATCAGCAATTAGAAAAAAATTAGGAAACAAAAATTAAATAAGTTAAAGAGATTGATAAAGAAGTTTGGTGGCACATTAATTTTGATGGCACTGCTGGAAGAGAGGGAGCTGGTACATGTATGTGGATTATCAGCCCAAGGGATGAGAATAATTTTTTCACTTACAAATTAAATTTTTATTGTACAAATAACATGGATGAATACGAGGCTCTTTTTTGGGTCTAGAAGTTTTGAAGAATCTAGGTACTAAGAGAATTTTAGTTTTTGGTGATTCTAAGTTACTCGTAAAACAAGTGAAAGGCACTTATCAGACTAAAGATGTTAGAATGAGGGTATATAAAAATCTGATCCTTGAAATTCTTGAAAATTTGGAAGAACATAATTTCACCATTAATTCTAGAGATCATAATTCTGTGGTAGATTCCTTGGCTATTTCATCTAGCTTATTTACTATTCCTATTCATCCTAGCAAGAGGTATGAATTTGAAGTTAGGAATAGACCATCTATTCCCGATAACATATAAAATTGGAAAGTGTTTGATAGTGATAAACAAGTCATGAATTTTCTTTAATTAAAGGAGGAGTTTGAAAACATCCATGTTGACCAGAAAAACATGTTTAAAGAACCGAAAGCTAATTCAGAGGTCATACAATTGAAAAAAAAATGTTTTCCTAAAGGTTTAATCTGTCTTGAAAATTTGTCTGATAAAAATGATGTGGCTAAGAGTCATAAGATGAAATTGGATGATGAGGAAGTTGAAAGTTGTATCCTTGGTACTACATAAAATCCCAAGTTGTTCAAGTTGTCTAAGTTCCTTTCTTCAGAAGTAAAGAAAAATTATGTTGATTTGATGAAGATGTATAGTATTGTTTTTACATGGAGTTATGCATATTTGAAGAGATATGATCCTATCATCATTCAACATACAATACCCATCAAATAAAATGAAAATAATTTCAAACAAAAATTGAGGAGGATCAATCCATTGCTTGTGCCATTGATTGAAAAGGAAATGAAGAAGTTGTTTGAAGAAAAAATCATTGTTCCATTGAGATTTTCCAAGTGGCTGGCTAACTTGGTACATGTAAGGAAGAAAAATGGGGAGATTAGGGTATGCATTGATTTCAGAAATTTAAACAAGGCATCTCTTAAGCATAACTATCCTCTTCCCAAGATGGACCATATACTGAAAAACATTGTTAGATGTCAAAGTATGTCGATGTTAGATGGCTTCTTAGGTTATAACCATATTTTAGTACATTCAGATGACCAAGATAAGACAACCTTCACTAAATCATGGGTGATATAGGGGGATTGTACAGGTCCAAGTACAAGTGGTTTAAGTACAAAGGCTCAAAAATAAAAGGGTTAGAACTGTGGCAAAATCAATGTCAAGTTGAAGACCTCGTCTTTCTAATTCCAAAGGCATAGATGACACTTAATTCTGAGTCCGTATGGAGTTAGAAGAAGTCAAAGTTTAAGGGTTCACTTGGTGATGTGGTAGCTTAAGGAGGCGACAAATTTGTAGAAATCAGACCACTGAATTCCGACCAACTCCATCCAGATTACAGGTGAAATTGTGGGTCCATTAAATTGACTCCTTTGGTCAAATTATAGAAATTTTAAAAAAGGAAAGTTTGTTAAAAAAAAAAGGTCTAAAAATATATATATATATATAAAGTTAGGGCGGGACATGACCCCCGCCTTACCCAACGGACCATAAAAAATAAATATATTAAATTGGGGGTGGGAAGGGTTCATGAGCCCACCTCCCAACCACCTGAGGTCAACCCACTACCCGTATGCATATTAAAAAAAATAATAGGGGTGGGGCGCAGGCTATGAACCCCACTGCCCTATCCCATACCAACCCACACTCCATTTAAATGATGGTGGCAACGAAGGATTCAGGGCGGGATTCCCGATGCGGGTCTGACCCCCCATAATTTACTATTAAATATATATGACTGGTTTTTAAAAATATATGTGTGGGTTTTTAGAATGAGATTCCACCTTTTTATGGAGGGGTTAGGGTTTGACCACCCTATCCCCTCCCTCACACATCAGATCTCAAGCCAACTCAGCTATTGGACTTCCTTTTGGAGTCAACCCACCTTTAGATATATAAACTTGCATTTCAAAAGTGCGCCCAGAGAGGTCAGGAGAGGCACAAAGTACGATACAGAGTGGAACCTTGAGCGCCTTCCAGGAGGGGGCGAAAACCATGAATTAAGCTCATTTCTAGAGGGGCCAGATTTGTCCAGCATCAGAATCAAGAAAATTTTATAGGGATTATGCACCTCTCAGCACCATGAATCCAATGGTGCTATCCATTTCTTCATCAGAGGTGTCTAATTTTTGGGCACTTTCAACTTTGGAGGTATAAGGGTGTATTTTTTCATAAATTCTTGTACTTTAATTTTATTTTCCACTTAATGAAAGAGGGCCTCCCAACTGATTGAGTAGGGCCTGGACACGTAGTCCCTCTTGGATGAACTCTAATATCAATTGCTTGTCTTCTTTGCATGAAATTATGTGCTTCACTCTTATTATCTTCATGCCATTTAAGTTTCATGGTTAAGATGAAATTTTACATGTAATTCTTTAGTACATCTCAAAGCTAAATATTTTGGATCAAGTGGTGTCAGAGTAGGTCTTTTTAGATTTGAATTTCATGTTTTTATGCTAACTAGAAACATGCTATGAAGAGGCAAAGGGAAACTAAAGTATTTTGATCCCGAAGCAGGATGTCCACATCAAAGAAGAAACATGGATGGCGATGTTCGAAATGAAGAGGAGCTAAAATTATGCAAAACATTATACACCATGGTAGATCGGTTCGATAAGTTGTTCTATAGACTTTAGAAACTATAGAAAGAAAGGGAGAATGCTTCAGAGGGATGAGGTTCACCGCATGGAGATAATGGAGTAAATCCATCTCCTTCTCCTCTCCCGTGTGAAAGTTGTTCCTCCTCTTCTCACCATCATCATAGGAATTCAATAAATGCATATAATAAACCTTTCTTTAAGTTATATGTTAAATTTTATATTCCCATGTATAATGGTGAAAGTAATGCAGATAAGCTTAACAACTAGATTAGGAAGATTTAACTCTAGGATTCAGCAGATCGTGGAGGAGGAGGAAAAGATCCAGTTGGCTTCTCTTCAACTGAATGACACTGCTCTTATCTGGTGGGAGATAAAACTTCAAGGCAAAAATAATTTGGGTAAACATATTTCCTCATGGTCATATTTTATTGTTGCACTAATAGATCAATTATATCCCTTGGGTTATAAGAAAAAATCGTTAATGGAGTGGCAGTACCTAAGGCAAGGAAAAGGCCAAAATGTGCAAAGCTTTACCGAGGAATTTATAAAACAAGCACTAAGTCTGGGAATTTCATTAGATTAACCTGAAGTGGTAACTAAGTATATTGGGTCATTACATAGTTACATTAGAAATTCTTTTTAATTTTTAAATATACTACTATTTAATCGGCCAACATAAAGGCCATTCATCTTGAAAACAACGGCAGAAATGATAAAGATGATCATTCAAAGAAACCACCTTTCAAACCTTCAAATGGAAAATTCAAGGGGAAAGGAAAGGGAAAGGAAAAGAAGACGACATCAATGAATAAATATGGAGAGAATCCTTATTTAGCTCACTGCAAAAAGGAAGGTCATGATGACGATCATTTTTGGAATCTATATCCAGAAAATAAGCCAAAGAGATATGGTGGAAAGTGTAAGCAAAAGACGGTAGCAACCGCGCAGCAAGACCTTCGATTCGACTCTGGTAGTGAGGAATTGATCACAACAGCAAGCACAAAATGTAATATTTCTCTTCATGTTAATTTTGAACTAGATGGAAGAACTATTTCAACATATGAGCCTCTTCCTAATGAATGAAGGAGAATTGAGTTGTTCCATATTAGAGTTGTCATAAATCATACAAAAGTAGAAACTCTATTTGATCCAGGCTCTTAAGAAAATTTGATCTTAGACTCCTTGGTTAAAAAGTTAGGCTTATAAGTTAAGCCTCATCCGAAACCTTATCCACTTGGTTGGATACATGACAAAGTAAAATTAAATGTAACCAAGAAATGTAAGGTTAAATTTGTAATTTCTTCTAAACTAGTGGATGAAGTAGAATTGGATGTCATACCATTTGATATCTATGGTATTGTGTTAGGGAGTCCCTATCTTTATGAAAAGAAAGCAATTTTCTTTCGACATAAAGGTGAATACCAGATCAAAAAAGATGGGGTAGAATATATTGTAAGAGCTCATCAAACAAAGGTCAGTGCCAGTCTTTTAAGTGTATGACATATGAAGAGATTGGTGAATTCCAGCATGGGGTGTTTGCTCATGGTTGTGAGAGAAAAATATGCAAAAACATTTGACGCTTTCTGAGGATGTGATCCATCTCATAAAAAGGAATTATGTGAATGTATTTCTAACTATGATGATATGTTTTAGGAACCCACAGGATTGCCTCCAAAATGAGAAATCAAACGTGAGATCCATTCGCAACATGATGCTCCATTTCCAAACATTGGTATGTACAGGATGTTGTCTATCGAGATGAAGGAGATAAAAAATTAGGTACAGGAATTATTGAACCAAGGGGTTATCCCACCAATTACTTCTCCATGCAACTCGTCGATCATGTTAGTGGTTGACAAAGATGGCACATGGAGGATGTGCATGGATTATTGGGCGCTAAAAAAAATCACGGTGAAAAACCGATACCCTCTCCCTCACACTGATGAATTGTTAGATAAATTAAAATATGCTATCTATTTCACCAAATTGGATTTGTGTAGTGGTTATCACCAGGTCAGAATTGCACAACACGATATGTGGAAAACCACCTTCAAGACCAAACAGGGGTTTTTCGAATGGATGGTGATTCCATTTGGACTGTGCAACGTTCCTTCCACATTCATGAGGGTCATGAATGATCCTTTTAGGCCTTTCATTGATGAATTTTTCCTTGTATATTTATATGACATTCTTGTATTTAGTAGGACTTGGGATGAACATGTATGCCATATAAAGAAAATTCTTAATGTATTAAAAAGGGAAGAACTGTATGTAAAATTTCCAAAGTGTGAGCTCAGGAAAACCTATTTGGTTTACCTAGGTCATATTGTCGGTAATGGAAAATTAAAAATAGACCCCTCCAAAGTTGAGATGATTGTAAAATGGCCCAAGCCTACCAATGTAATAGAGGCTTGTAGTTTTCTAGGTGCAGTACACTACTGGAGGAGATTTGTTTCCAAATTATTTGTTATTGCTTCACCCTTACACGCATTGACAAGTATAAAAAAAACCTTTCGGTAGGGATGAAAGCAAAAAAAGTCCTTCGAAGCACTGAAATACAAAATCATCATCGCACCGGTTCTAGCTTTACCCGATCTTCGACAAATTTTTGATATCAAAATTGATGCCCGTGGGTACGGCATGGGATATGTACTGTTACAACAAAAGAAGCCAATATGTTACCATTCAGAGAATTTCTCCCAGGCTGTGATCAATTACCCCACTTATGAAAAGGAACTATATGCCTTGGTCCAAAGTGTGAAAAAGTGGAAAGACTACTTGATCGATAAGGAAACCATCATCCATACAGATCACTAGCCCTTGCAATACCTTTAGTCACAGACCAAGCTACAACATGATCATGATTTCAGGTGGATGGGTTTTCTACAATAGTTTCATCTAGTAATAAAGTATAAGAAGGGCACTAGTAACAAATCATCAGATATTCTCTCTCGCCCTCCTACTGCTGCTTCTATCATTTTGCATAACGCTTTGTTGTCTTTTGAAATTTATGTTGAACAATATGCTAACGATGATGAATTGAAAGAAATATATGTAAAAATAACTCATGGATCACAGGTGGACAACTATAATCTGTAGCAGAAGTTGTTGTATCGCCTTGGAAAATTATGCATAGCCACAGCGTAAAGGGTACATGTAATTCGAGAGGAGCACAACTCTCTTATGTCAGGTCATTTTGGTGTCGAAAAAACCTTATGTCATTTACAAAGGTTTTGATTTTGGCCTCATATAAAAAACATTGTAGCCCAATTTTTAAAGGGATGTGTGATTTGTTTTGCTTCAAAGGCCTCTAATAGAAATCTTGGGCTCCACACACCACTCCCTATTCCGGGTCTTCCATGGGAAAGTGTGTCGATGGAATTTTTAGAATGTTTTCCTATGTCTAGAAAGGGTCACAACTATTTGTATGTTGTCTTACATTGCTTTATAAAAATGTGCATATTAATGCCTTGTAAGAAGAAGGTCACTACTGAGCAGACTAATTATATTTTCCTTCAGTTTTTTTGGGTCCACTTTGGGTTTCCCACATGGATTGTGTCAAATTGAGACTCTCACTTTCTTGGAGAGTATTGGACCAGCTTGTGGCAAATGATGGACACCAAGTTAAAGAGAAGTATGGAAATCCATCGAAAAACCTATAGACAGGCTGAGGTCATCAGCCATATTGTGGTACACTTCTCACAAGGCTATTGCAGCAAACATCCCAAGTTGTGGGGTGAGGATCTTCCATATGTGCAACATGCCGACAACCGAGAAGTGCATTATTCTATGCAACGCTCACCATTGATACATGTTTTCGTTACCTACCAAAGGACCCTTTTGACATGATCTATGTAAGGGTTGAAGATGCCAATGGATGTGATGATAGGTATAAAGCACATTATTTAATCCAACGGATGCAGATAATTCACCAAGCAGTGCAGGAGTAGTTGGAAAAGATTCAGGCTCGATATACGGCCCAACATGATAAGAACCGAGTTGACCACCAATTTCAGGTTAGTGACAAGGTGTGGTTCCATATCAGAAAGGATCAAATGAAGGGGGAAGGCAAGAATTTCAACCAATATTGTATGGTCCATTTACCATATTGGAAAATATTGCGAATAATGCTTTTCGTCTCGATTTTCCTGTATACAGTAGGTGTACTGGGTCATGAATGTCGAAAATATGAAGCTTTATGAACCACTATTGATTATGGACACTAAGGAGGTATAATTAGTGCCTACAGTGGATGAATTTACACTAGAGTATCTCGATGAATTTCTAGAAGACATCATTCTCAATTGAAGAACCAAGACTTCACGGTAAGGAGATGTGGAATATCTCTGTGTTGGTTTCAAAGGTATGCACCCAAGTAAATCTAAATGGCTTTAGAAGGAGAAGCTGAGGGAGAAATTCCCTCACTTTCTTGTTAATTGATAAATCTTTTGGAGGTCCAAAAGCTCATTTTTTGGTAGGAATGATCTAGGAGGATCGTACAGGTCCAAGTACAAGTGGCTTCAGTAAAAATGCTCAAAAACCAAAGTGTTAGAAATGTGGCAAACTTAGTGTCAATTTTAAGATCTCATATTTCTGATTCCAACAATGAAGAAAAAATTCAATTATGAGTCTATATGGTGGAGTTAGAATCAGTAAAAGTTTAAGGGTTGACCTGGTGATGTGGCAACTTAAGGAGGTGACAAATTTGCAGAAATTTGGCCATTGGATTCTAGGTGAAATTGTGGGTCCATTAAATTGACTCCTTTGGTCAAATTATAAAATTTTTAAAAAAGGACAGTCCGTTTCAATATATATATATATATATATATATATATATATATATATATATATATATATATATATATATATATATAAAGGTAGGGAAAGCCATGACTGCTGCCTTACCCAACAGATCATAACAAATAAATTTATTAAACTGGGGGTGGGCAGCGGTCATTACCCCGCCGCCCAACCACTTGAGGTGAACCCACTACCCATATGCATATTAAAACAAAAAATATGGGTGGGGCACGTGTTTTCAACCCTATCACCGCATCACATACCAACCCACCCTCCATATATATGATGGTTCTAGCAAAGGATTCAGGGTGGACCACCCCATGCAGGTACAACCCCCCATAATTTACTATTAAATATATATGAAGAGTTTTTAAAAATATATTTCCAGGTTTTTAAAATGATATTTATCCTTTTTATGGAGGGGGCAAGGTTTGACCACCCGACCCCCTCCCTCACACATCGGATCTCAAACCATCTCATCTAACAGAATTCCTTGGGCAGTCTGCCCACCTTCAGATATACAAAATTTCATTTAAGAGTGTGCCAAGGAAGGCCAGGAGAGGAATGGAGTACAAAACAGAGTGGAACCTTGAGAATCTTGTAGGAGGGGGGTGGAACCATGAACTAAGCTGATTTCCAATGGGGATATATTTGTCCACCATCATAATCAGGCAAATTTTATATGAATTCTACTCCTCTCAGTGCGATGAATCCAATGATGTTGTCCTTTTCTTCATCAGAGGTCTCCAATTTTCAGGCACTTTCAACTATGGAGGTATACGGGTGTAGTTTTGTATAAATGATTTTACTTTCATTTTATTTGCCATTTAATCAAATAGTGTGTCCCCACTAATTGAGCAAGGCCCTGAGACATAGTCCCTCCTGGATGAACTCTTCCATCAATTCATTCTCTTCTATGCATGATTTTATGTGCTTGTCTCTTCTTATGTTCATGCCTTTTAAGTTTCATGGTTAAAATGCAATTTTACATGTAATTATTTAATACATCTCAAAGCTAAAGATTTTGGATCAATGGTAAACATTCATGTATTTCAAGATGCCCTTTGGACATATGAATGCAAGAGAAAATTTTCAGATGGTAATGAACATTTCATTTGCATAATAAAAGGACAAATTCATGGTTTTTTATTCGGATTACATCACTATGTTCTCAAATAAGGAAGAATAGCATCTCAAGCACTTAGAGAAGACTCTCCAAAAATGTAGAAAATTTGGCATTTCTCTAAATCCCACAAAAAATATTTTTTCTTTGAAAACCATAAATATATTAGGTCATATGATGTCAAGAGAGAGAATTAATATTGATCCAAGTAGGTTCGCTCCCATTAATAAGATATATTTTCCTAGAAATATAAAGGAAATCCAATCCTTTTTAGGCAAGGTGAATTGTTTTAGAAGTTTTTTCCCTAATTTTGTAGAAATTGTTAAGCATGTCACCAAGATTCTTAGAAATGATTGTTATATTAAATGTACAGTAGAGGCGAAACATTCTTTTGAAGAGATCAAGAAACCTCTTACTCAAGATCTCGTGCTCATAAATCCTATTTTTTCAAAGGAATTTATCGATTTTACTTTTTCTTTTGAGCATATAATTGCAGGATTTTTATTGCAGATGAAGCAACAAGGTAATGAAAAACCCATTTCTTTTTTCAGCACGACACTTGAAAATTATGAATTAAATTACAACATTATGGAGAATCAATCCTATGTTATAGTAAAGGAACTCAAGGTTTTCTGAGTTTATGTTGTTCATTATCACATTGTGGCTTTTGTTCCTAATGTTGTGGTAAAGGACATATTGACCCAAGCTGATTCGGATGGTAATACCATTTTGATATTAGGCCTACAAAATTGGTGAAAGGACAAGGACTAGAAAAGTTGATGACTCAATAAAATTTTGATTGTCCAGATGTGAATTTATAGCATAAATTTCATATGTGGTTGAAGAAGAAGAATTAATCCCTATAGAAGTGAAATTCACTATTTTTGATTGGTATAAGGATGTCATTTTTGTTTTAAAACATCACAGGGCTCCTCCTAAATTGAAAAATTCAAAATCCATATTTATGAAGCTGAAATCTCGAAGGTACTGCATCTTGAATAAGAATTTGTATTGGAAGGATATTGGTCATATACTCCTAATCTTCCTACTAGAAGATGAACCGGAAAAGGTAATTAATGAATTTCATAAAGGTGACTGTGCAGTTCATGACTATTGGAAAGTAAAAACAAACAAGATACTTAGAGCAGGATTTTATTGGCCTTCAATGTTCAAATATGTTTACAAAAATATTGTTTCTTGCCATGAATGTAAAATCTTTGATGGAAAAATAAAGTTTTTGTCATTACCTTCGAAACTCATATGTGTAGAAGCACCTTTCCAACAATGGGGATCAGATGTTATCAATGATATACATCCTGCGTCTTCATGCCAACATCGGTGGATATTAATAGCCACTAATTGTTTTATAAAGTGGATTGAACTAATCCCTAGAAGGCAAGCTATAGACTCAATGATTGTACATTTTGTGGAAAATAATATTTTATCAGGGTTTGGTTGTCATAGGAAGACTATCACTGATAATTCTCAATATTTCAAGCCTAATAAGTTGATAAGTTTCTGCAATCATTATAATATCACTCTTGGTCACTCCAAAACCTATTATCCTCAAGGTAATGGCTTGGTTGAGTCCTCAAACAAGATCATAGTCTGAATTATCAAGAACGTTTTGCAAGAAAATAAAAGATCATGGCACTTGAAGTTGAAATTTTCTTTATGGGCTAATAAAATTTTTACTAAAATATATATAGGAACCTCCCCTTATGAGTTGGTTTATGGAACTGAAGCAATATTTCCTAGTTCCCTTGGAGTTTTGGTGATGAAATTATTACAAGGATTAGAATAAGAGCCAAATTTATTCCAAAGAAGGATTAATCAGCTCATTGCTTTGCAAGAAAAGAGAGAAGTGTTCAATAATTATTAGAAGTATCAAAACAGAGTAAAAAATAAATTTGACATAAAGAAAAAAGAGGAAAATTTCAACAATCAAGATGTGGTTTTGAGGTGGGAAACTAATATGGAAGACAAAGGGAAACATGGAAATTTCAAAAATATCTGGCAAGGGCCCTATAATATTGCAACATATCATGGAAACAACACTTTCTTACTTCAAGAGATGGACAGACAGTTGTGTTGAGGAGGACCTTTCAATGGCAAGTTTCTGAAACATTATTCTTCTTAATTTAGTGTGCTGAAATGTACACCATTGCATGTATTCCATTTTTCTTTATCAAGCTTGCAAGTGAAGGTGATATTTTCAACAAGTTTGAGCCCTAGGATAAGGCCATAAAGACTTGGAAAGAAATTCATCAAAGTTGTAGTTTTCAGTTTTCAATAAGGCACTGGAGCTGTTGGTTCTTTGATGCACCACAGGGGCTAAAAATCCCCATTGGAGCCACTGTTATCCATGATAACCATTAGGTTTGTATTGAGTTAATCAGAATAAGTCACTTAGGGTTGCATAATTTTTTTTTTTTAATTTGAGATTTTCAAAAGTTTCACATGAATGAGGGTATTTTACTGAGTTTTAAAGGTAATCATTAGTGTTTATATATTTCATTGTCATTAAAAAATCAAAAAATTTGGGTGTGCATAAGTTGATCTGGTCATTATGGTAAATCTAACACTTTTAGAGACTTCCATATCAAATTTAGCTGAAATAGGACATGTTTTGCTATAGAGGTTTTAGGCACTTCCGTAGCAAATTCACCCTCCCGAACACAAGATTCACTACGAATTTCGATTTTTCTGCTAATGGTAGGAAAAAGGGTACGAACTGCCATAAAAATTTTAGTCAAAGTATTTTCATAGTGTATTGGATCATCATTGCACCCTCTTGTCATCATTTGTAAATGCATGCATCATAAATAATCGATCATCACGTTCCCTTTTCATGCTTTCATTTCAATTTATTGTTTCGAATACACTCTTTTCTCATCATTGTGAGCTACTTTAGTTGCTTTAGTTGCTTTGAGTATCTTAGTATCGGTCTAGAGGTCTAGGAGTTTGTTTAGTTGTCTCAGGCTTGGTTCTATTAGTGTCACATATCTATGTGTTGTCTCATGAAAAAAATTGTAGGTGTCAGGGAAGGGGTTGTTCAACACATATTGAAGTCATGGCATCACAAAAGAAGCAGTATAAAGAAGAATGTGTTGTTAGGTATGAGCCCATGGACATGAGGCTAATTGAAGAATATCCCACCTTCTCACAAGCATTTTCTAGAGTGGGCTACCTCCGGTTCTGTCAAAAATTTTAGTGGTGTCATGGACAAGTTTCAAAGCACTTTGTTATCAATTTTATAGGCACACGGTCAAAAGTGGGAATGTTAAGTTTTGTTGTATCTCCTGACACAATTGCGCAAGAAAATAAGATCCCAAGGTTAAGGTAGTCATGGTTTAAGATAAAGAAATTTAAATTGCAGAATTGTGATGAATTCTTGAAAGAAGAGCATAGAGGAATATATATTACTACATGCATCCCTGTAACATTCCTTAAGGAATATTTATCTAATTTTTTTATGGTGATTCAAAATTATTTAGCCTGTGAAGGTAGATTCCATATGGTATATCAATACCACATAAAATTATTGCTACACTTTATAGGTAAGTGACCCTTGGATATGCCTTATTATTTGTTTAGGAGCTTGGGAAAAATGACATACAAGGTTTAGGCCAAACCTGAAACCAATGACACCTCAACTTTTCACCATGCTCTAATCAAGTTGCTGGTGGTTGAAGAATTAAAAATATTGAACAAAGATTGGTATATATTCTTGGTTTTGGGTGGTTATGAAGTTGATGTTAATACTCATAAGAAAACACCAAGATCTAAGTCTAATACACCATGGAAGGGCAAGGAATATTAAGCAGAACTAGTGGTTGACCATGAGGTAGATATGAAGCCTATGGAGATCAAGGTTAAACAAGTGCAGAAGACTGTAATGCCAAACAAGACCTCTACAAGCAGTTAAATGAAAACATATACAAGGACACATAAGAGGGTTACAAGAAGTAAAAGTAAGGGACGAGGCAAAGTAGCAGACATACTAGAGGAAATTTAAATTGAAGAAAGTCATATTGTACAAACTATTGAGATCAAGGAGACAGAGACTAAAAAGAAAAACAAAAGAGCTAGGAAATTGGAATTTGCACAAGAAGACTCAGTGTCTGTCTTAAAGCCTATAAAACCATTGACAAGATTATAACAATAAAAGAAATCGAAGCATAACATGCTTGAACAATCATTAAGGAAGAAGTTTCCATCAAGAGAAAAATTGATGCCTAAAAAATCATTAAAGATGAAGTTGCCATCAAGAGAAAAATTGCCAAAGGAGCCTCTAGCAAAGGTAGAATCAGTGAAGAGGAGTAAAGGTAAAGAACAGGTACAAGAAAATACTAAGGTAGACATTTTTCAATAATAGTTAATGGATTAAAGAAATGAGGTAATAGAGTCAAAATTTCCTTTTCAGGAATTCAACCAAGGCATATCTAAGCAACTAGATTATTAAAATGAAGTAGCAGATAGATCAGGAAAGATACTAAAGAGGACACTGCCTCTACACATGATTATGAAGAATCTATGCAAAAGAAATAGGTGGTTGTAGGAAGAGAGGTGAAGGTTGTAGGATCAAAACAAAGTCTTAGAAGCACAAATGCAAATGATACAAGCTGAAATTTTGAAGAGAGGCCTAAAATCATCATTGTTAATGATGATGTTACTCCATAAATATGGTAATATTACACATTTTTGGGCTATATTATGGCTTATGTTGTTACGCAGGCATGTATAGTCTTTTATAAGTGTTTTTTAGGTGATACAAGAGTATTGGATGTGATAAAATGAAGAAGTGCAAAATCTCACGAAACTGGGCGCTTTCGTAGCAACTCCCACGCTTAAAGATAGAAATTTGCTACGAAAGTGTTGTAGCTTTCAATGAGGGTAAACATCAGTAAAAATTTTAGAAAAAATATGGCTCAAGGAATATTTTTATCCCATTAGCCTCAAGGAAGATCCTATAGAAATCATAAATGTTAAATATTATGCAAAAGGTGGATTTTAGCACTTGCTACGAAAGTTCGCTACTAAAGTACTTATACTCTGTTTTTTGTCTAACATTATGAGTTTTTTATGATTTTGGGCAGTCAGTCTAGTGAAGAAGTGGATAAATCATAGGATAAGAGCGTACATATTATTATGCCACTTTTTCAAGGGGACAACTCAACAGTCAACCTTCATGTGGATGAAAACTCATCAAGCCAATAAATGATGCCAGCTCATCAATACAACTCACCATCTAAATTCAAAGTTCACAAGGTTTTAACTCCAGTTTTTCAACTAGCCAACGCCTCAGCATGTCAGTTTGGTTCGATAAAGATGATAAGAATAGTGTTTTAATTTTTTGTTGGAGTTATTAATGGTCATCAAATCCTTTTTTAATACCAAATCTATCAGAACAAAAAATATCCTTAAAAATTAATGTGATGTAACCCTACTTGAATTAGGTCTCTAGGTCATGATATAAAAGTCTAGCCCAGGTGGAATACCATTATAAAAGATACCTCCCTCTATAAATGAGGGCATTTTTTAGTTTTAAAGGGTCGATGAATGTTATAAGGAGGCTATTCTGTAATGTTTCTCTATCAAACTAATATACAATTTACAACAGTTGTCTTTCAAAACCCGAAATTTCTTGTTGGCTTATATATTTTTCTCTTTCTAGTTTGTATATTTTCATCAGCTTCATGGTATTATGATCACTTGGAAGTCATAATTTTATGCTCCAATTTCCTTCATATGCTATGTTTTGTTGTAAAAGTTATGTTTTTAAGCCAATTTTCTTAAGCTTCCATGAGTGAATCTACTAGTAATTGAATTCCTTTGGCTAACTCCATGCCCAATGGTAGCCTTCATACGCTCTTTAACCTACAAAATTACATAAACCATAAAAAAATTAAGCCATTTGAAATATATTTTTTTTCTTGAGTATTTCATTTTTCCTTTGAGAGAGCCCTCCCTGATTAGAAGGGCTAACTTCCAATCCAAATTGGTTTGAAATAGTTGTGCTAGGTTGTTAGTTGAACATCCCAATTGGTTCCAGCTTAGTGATAACATTATGTATGTATGTATGTCATTGATTGACAAGGTCTTCAAGGATTTTGATGGTTTGATGTTGATGGTTTATATGTATATATGTTTGTATGTATGACATTGTATGACATGATCATGATTGTTTTATTCTAATGATTATATGTATGTATGTATGTATGTATGTATGTGTCTATGTCACTATATGACAGGATTTTCAGGGATCATTCTTGTGGAGGAATGATTTCTTATGTACGTGAATGGCATGAAGAAGTTATTGGTCTTATGAGGATTCAAGTAGGAAGAGTTACTATGAAATATCTATGAGGTAAGTATCACGTGGAAATGAATTGATATTATATACTTGTACTATACCTATATTTATGTTATGGATATGTTATGTTGAGGGGTACATCAACAAAGTTGAGGTAGTGTTGTAGGTTTTAACCCTGAACAAAAATTATCTACACACGCATCTTATAACAGAAAATAAACAATAGCGAGAGCATAAAACATACAACAGATAAACACAGAGATTTTCCCCTGGATCCCAAATTGGGACGACCAACTTGATTTTTAATTATAATCCTTTTAGTGTTACAACACATATATATACATGTTGAAGCATACATAAACCCCAATCCATTAACCCTGGATTAGAACATAACCATAGTTCCCTTCACCGGATCTACAAAATACCAGGGGCCAAAAACCATCGTACCCCAAAACCATGTGCAAATTCATGCACAAAACATGGGTGGGTCTGCATATGAGTGGGACCGCATACCAAAAAAATATAACACATACCCAACAAGTGTGATTTGTGACATGCTAGGATAAGCAAGGATAGTGGAAAGACATTAAAAGAAATTTTTCTTGTGGGGCCAATGTGTTGTCTATGGATGTACAATGCTATTTTTGTGTATATGTTGTGCATGTTTTATATTCACTGATTGTACCTATGGTGATGTGTAATGTTGCATATGTAGTATTGTGTACAGATGATGTTGTATGCATGTGTATATATGGTGTTGAGTGTATATTTCATATGAAGTGCTAGGTATATATGGTGAAATGTACATGTTGGATATGCAATGTTGTGTACATACAATATTGTGTGTGTGTCGGATGTGTGGTGTTGTGTGCATATGGTGTTATGTGCATTTTGGATATGCGGTGTTGTGTACGTATAGTGCTATGTACATGTTGTAGAAGCAATGCTATGTACATATGGTGTTTTGTGTGTGTTTTACATATGGTTCTATGTACAAACGGTGTTGCGTGAATGATTTTACATGTGGTGATGCGTGCATGTGGTGTTGTGTACATATTGTACATATGGTGTTGTGTGCAGGTGGCGTCGTGTACATGTCATGAATGTAGTGTTGTGCATAGGTGGTGTTGCATTCATGTGGTATTGTGTGCACATTTTATAGTTGGTGCGATGTACATTTTGTGTTGTGTACACGTTCTGCAGGTGGTGTCGTGAAAATGTGATTTTGTGCACAAGTTGTGTAGGTAGTGTTATGTATAGGTTGTATAGTGTACATGTTGTGAATATGGTACTGGTATACATGTGGTATCATGTTCATGTCATCCATGCTGTGTTGTGGGAATGGGGTACTATGTATGTGCATGGTGTAGTCGTCGTATTATGACATGTGCATTTGTTGTGTTTTACTCTGTATATGTAATGATCCTTTTTAAGGATTCTCAAGATTCTATTTCAGAGATGGACTATAGAGGAATTTACTTGATATTTCAACCTTCAAAGAAAGGGTGAGATCCTAAGGCTACTTGGCCAACTGTAGACTCTACCTATAGAACTTGGAATAATCCCTTTCAGGAATCTTAACAAGATATTCAATGAAAACGTTGTATAAGAAAATTTGAGAAAGAATAATTCAAACCAGGGCTGGGATCCCATCATTTATGTTGTATTTGAGTTATATATGGAATTTCATCAGAAAAAAATCATTTTAAGCACATTAAACAGATCTCCCATAGTCAAGACTAGCTAGAAATCAGCCAAAGAGAAGGGTTGTGGCAACATGAAAACCGAACAACTAGAATTGTGCAGTTTTGACTGAAACTCAGAGGAGGAAATACAAGGATCTGATACTTCAGATTTATAATAGTAAATTAGATTTATATTTAAGCTTATTGTCTCTACAGCAGGTTAAAAAAAGAACTAGGGAAAAATCCCTTCAGAAATTAGAGCTGCAACTAGAAATAAACTGCAGAAATACATAGACAGCATTATTTTTCAGATGGTTCAGCTACCGTACATTAAATTTCATATCTATGACATATGTATGGCTGAAAAATCAGATCTAATACAGATATGGAAACTATATGACTTTAAGAACAAGATCCAATTGGAAATACATCAAAATATTGCATAATAAGCTATAGACCTGAATTACAAATTGCAGTGCTGCAGAAAACCCAGAAATTTTTGAAGATAAATTTATTACTGAAAGTGATCAGATCAATAGAGAAATGGATCAGCAACCAAATCCATGGATCACCAGGGGAAGGCAAGCCTAACACCAAGAGATCTTCCTCCAATCTGATAACAAACTGAAACAAGAAACCCTCTTACAAAAATAACGTAGTATGGAGCAGAAACTACGCTGAGGGTGAAAGAGACTGAATATACTGAATGAAATTGTAGATCAGATACAAAATATGGATATACTATCTCTTTGGAGGCTAAAAAACACACTCAAATAGAAAGAGCCTCTCAAAACAAGCTAGATCTAAGTAGATCTAGAACACCACTTGCTACAAATGATAGAAGCTGCAAAACCCTCAATGGGCCAGCGCTGCTCATGAAAATGGAGATTATTCTCAAACCATATAGTGGCTCACTTCAGAAAATAACTCCTCCAATGAACCTCAACGGAAGAGATGAAACCCCTAAACAGGAATTCCAATCACAATCCTCCACTAAACAGCAGAGAATGGTATTTGTCTGAGCAGACAAATACTTCAGAAATACGATCTATCAAGAACCCCCTCATGTTGCTCTCCTCCTTCTTTTATAAGATGAGAAAGCTCTTGCAAACCCTAAACCACTTTGATGAGTTAGCCCTCTTCACATTAGAGGCTCCCTTCTAGAATTGCGCAGTCCCTTTGGAGATGCAATGAACCTAGACAGCGTAGTTGATTTGGTCAAGGTGGACCCAATCTTTGGCTCAAACCTCTTTCACACCTGCAAGTGATTATTTACATAGCCCTGATTTGTCTTTTCTCACATGGGCATTGATTTATTCAGACTTTTTACGAGTTTTACATGTCCTCCTTTATTCACTTATTCATAAAACATAAATTAAATAAAAATTGAATGTTTCCTCTTAGCTAAGGCTAAGTAGGAACATTACAGTCCTCCCCTTCAAAATGTTGCTTGTCCTCAAAAAACTGATAGGGTAAGAGCTGTAGTTCTTCTCCTTCTCCATTGATGGCACCATCAAGAATCAAGCTTTCATCATAGATTAAGTCCTCACCAAGCCAATACATCAGAAACTGTTCCTCCAATGCTAACATGATAGGGGCATAATATACCCCTTCAGGAGTGTAAAACTCAACAAAAATATACATGGGTGAAGCAATGTCACATATGAAACATGTATCATGAAGTGTAGGATAAAGTTCCATCCCATGTGGTACATACACATTACCTACTTTTTGTCCATACAAACCCATAAACAGTACCAATATGTCATCTATGTATGGAAGAAAAATCACATATAGGAAAAAATCTACATATGTATGGAGATTCTAAACTCAGAAACTCTAAACTCACACCACAAAAATCTGAAATCTATAACATATAGGCAAGCTGAAATCTGCACTTGAGGAGGTGGGTCACAATCCCACATAAGGTACTAGCGCAGTGTACTCATTAAGTCCCTTTGATATGGATGAAAGTGAAGCCCTCATTAAGTGCCTTTGGAAATCACCCATCATGATAGATAATCTGCCTTTGCACCTCAAGGGAGTGGCCATCTTTGGAATTTTTATTAGCCTCATAAATGCCATGAGATCTACATGTAATATTAATCATTGTAGGAGCCATGGCCTGCATACATATGGTAAGATAATGTGCCAAATCAGAAAAATAAAATTGCTCCATAACATCAGATTCCTTACCATACAAGTCTCCCATACACATGGAGTTAGGCATGGGCTTTTCTCCTCTTTTAAGAAAAGAAAGAGATGGCTTAAATGTCTCCTACATAGGATCCCTTGGCTGCCCCATCTCCACATAACTATTGCACTCTTGTAAGTGCTGATATAGTTCCTCCCAATCATAATGCTGATGTATTTCTTCCTCCATACCCTCCCAATCAAAACTCTTCAAGATTAGGGAGTAGATTTTTGCTAACTGCATGTAGCTGGAAAGGAAATCTTTTTGTGCTCTTTGTAGTATCTCTTGCTTAAGCTTGGAGGCTTGAGACAATAATACTTTACCAAGATGATAGATGACCCCTTCATGGACCAAATAGCCTCCTCATTGCTTCATGCCATCTAATATCATCCCAGTGTGTTGATCTTTGGAGTACTCCACAAGGAGTTGAGACCTCCAATATGGATCTACACTTCTCAACAAGGACAGCGCTGTTGATGCATCTATGGTGGTGCTTGCCTTTTTTCTGCTTGTTTCTTTGGCATTATGCATGCCAAAATTGTTTGTGGGAAGGCTGATCCTCCCCCTTGCTTCCTCCCACAGCGTTGTGACTCTCTCTTCCACTGTTTCAGCACTTGGTGAGGCTTGGCCCACATAATATAATGGCACCCCAAGTGGCTTGCCATGATGTAAGAATGATCCTTGCAGCATTCTCATAAACATGAGAGAAGGAACTGTGAGGTCCTTGCCCCCACTTCACAATTCCATCTTTGTTGTGTGGGAGGGGACATCAAGTTAAGGGTAGGTGTGCATGCCTTGAATGATTTGTTGCTTCCCACTCTTCAAATCCACCCATTCAATCTGCAAGGAATTCCAATCAATGGTGACTTTTCCCAAAGTAATCAACCACTGGACACCCAAGATGATGTTGGTGTCTGGTATGTCCACTACAAAGAAGTGGTCCTCCAAAGTGTAGGTTCCCATAGTCACAGAAAGTGATGGAACATACTGCATGCACTACATAATTCTATCCCCCGGAACCAAAACAGAGAACCCATCAAAAGTATCAGTAGGGATCCCTCTCCTCTACACAAAGTGAGAATTAATAAAGCTATGGGTTCCCCCACTATCAATCAGAAAATATACTCTTTGGTTCCTAACTGAACCTTGCACTCTAAGAGTCAAATACTTGGGCACTCCTCTCAAAGAAGTGAGAGTCCCACTGGTTGGATAAAATGCTCCTTCTTCTTCTCTGGATGATGATGGATCCTCCTCCTCATCATCGCCAGTGCTGTGACCTCTCCTAGGTCCATCATTTCCCTCTTCCTCCTCACAATCAAAGAAGACTTCAATATAGTGTGCTCTTCCAGTAGCATATCTATGTCCCGGTACCCATGGCTCTTGACAAGTAAAACATAATGTATTTTTCCTCAACTCCCTCCTAAGATCATTGTCAAGAAGCTTCTTCAGTGAGCTCTCCTTGGGTGGAGTAGCTTTCCCCTCCTTCCCCTTGGAAGAGTGAGTGGATTTTCTTGGGAGGGTTGCCTTTGCCCTTGGGAAGGCATCTTGGAGATCTCTAGTTCTCTCAATCGAATCATGCAGAGTGGTGGGCTTGGTAGACTTAACCAACCCATGGAAAGGTTCTTCTAGGCCATCAATGAACATGTAGACTCTCCTTGCTACTGAAAGATTTGGAACCATTACAGACAACCTTATGAATTCAGAGATCTAGGCCTCAGCATCTCCTGTCTATTTAAGCTTTGCCAAGCTTATGAAAGGGGCCTCCATATCTTTCTGATCAAATATCTCCACTATTCTCTTAGTGAACTCAGCATAATTAGACACATTGTTGTGCCCCAATGTAGAAAGACCATGAAACCACCAGTTGTGGGCTTCTCCCTCAAAATTCACCGCAACAATCTTGATGGCTTCTGCTTCAGGCACTTTATTCAGCTGGAAATATATGTCCAAATTCTCCACCCATTCTTTAGCATAGAAAGAGATTGATCCATCAAACTTAGGGAAGAATAACCTGCCCATGGTGTGGTGCCTCCCATGAAGGAAACCTCCATCACTATACTGCTGCCATGGCCTCCTCTGGTCCTTGAGATGGAAGAAGTCTTCAAAGCTCAAGTTATCCTTGAACCTTCGAATTTTTGAAACATATTCTACAAGGTATCCTTCCAAAGAGGTATGATATTGTATCCCTTCATTCTCTACAGCCAAGAAGGTAGGCATTGTAGAGCATTGTGAGATCTGTGGGACTTGTGGCAAGCTCACAAGTTGACCAGTCCCAAAATGAGACATTTCTAAACTTTATCTTTGATGGAATCTCCCAAGGAACTCCCTCATCCAATCTATCCTCATCTCATTTATCTCCTTGGACAGATCTTGCATAGCTTCCAAGAGAGTTTTTGCAAACTCCTCTGCCTCCTTATCTTTATCATTCACCAATTCAGGGGTTTTCCCCTTGTCTTGACCCTTTTCAAAGTAAAAAGTAGTATAGTCATAATTTTTATGACTCCTATTCTGGTATCTCCTCTCCCTCTCAGAAAGAGGATCTTCATATTTGGAATGCAGCATGACTGAGGCTCCAATGCTAGCACAGGTTGTGCCAAGAGTGGAGCTTTGATACCACTGTAATGATCCCTTTTTAGGATTCTCAAGATTATATTTTAGAGATGGACTATAGAGGAATTTACTGGATATTTCACCCTTAAAATAAAGGGTGAGATCCAGAGGCTACCTGGCCAACTATAGACTCTTCCTATAGAACTTGGAATAATCCCTTTCAGGAATCTCAACAAGATCTTCAAGGAAAAAATTGTATAAGCAAATCTGAGCAATAATAATGCATATCAGGGGTGGGATCCCCTCATTTATGCTGTATGTGACTTATATATGGAATTTCATCGGAAAAAAATCAGTTTAAGCACACTAAACAGATCTCCCACAGTCAAGATTAGCTAGAAATCAGCCAAAGAGAAGGGTTGTTGCAACATGAAAACCCAGCAACTAGAATTGCGCAGTTTTGACTGAAAATTAGAGGGGGATATTGAAGGATATGATAATTCAGAGTTATAATAGTAAATAAGATTTATATTTAAGCTTATTTCCTCTACAACAGGTTACAAAAATAACTAGGGCAAAATCCCTTCAGAAATTAGAGTTGCAACTAGAAATAAGCTATAGAAATACATAGACAACATTATTTTTCAGATGGTAAAGCTACTGTACATTAAATTTCAGATCTACGAAATATGTATGGATGAAACATCAGATATAATAAATATCTGGAAACTATATGACTTTAAGAACAAGATCCAATTGGAATTACATCAAAATATTGCATAATAAGCTGTAGATCTGAATTACAAATTGCAGTGCTGCAGAAGACCCAGAAATTTATGAAGATAAATTTATTAATGAAAGTGATCAGATATATATATAAATGGATCAGAAACCCAATCCATAGATCACCAAGGCAAGGCAAGCCTAACACCAAGAGATCTTCCTCCAATCTGATAGCAAACTGAAACAAGAAACCCTCTTACAAAAATAACGCAGTATGGAGCAGAAACTACGCTGAGGGTGAAAGAGACTAAATATACTTAATGAAATTGCAGATCAGATACAAAATATGGATATACTATCTCTTTGGAGGTTGAAGAACACACTCCAACAGAAAAATCCTCTCAAAACATGCTAGATCTAAGCAGATCTAGAACACCACTTGCTACAAATGATAACAGTTGCAAAACCCTCAATGGGCCAGTGCTTCTCATGAAAACAGAGCTTGGTCTCAAACCAGATAGTGGCTCACTTTAGCAAATAACTCCTCCAATGAATCTCAAGCGAAGAGATGAAACCCCTAAATAGGAATTCCAATCACAATCCTCCACTAAATAGCAGAGACTAGTATTTGTCTAAGCAGAAAAATACTTCAGAAATATGATCTATCAACAACCCCCTCATGTTTCTCTCCTCCTTATTTTATAAGATGAGAAAGCTCTTGCAAACCCTAAACCACTTTGATGAGTTAGCCCTCTTCACATTAGAGGATCCCTTCTAGAACTACGCAGTGCCTTTGGAGATGCAATGAACCTAGATAGCGTAGTTGATTTGGTCAAGGTGGACCCAATATTTGGCTCAAACCTCTTTCACACCTACAAGTGATTATTTACATAGCCCTAATTTGTCTTTGTTCACATGGGCATTGATTTATTCAGACTTTTTAGGAGTTTTACATGTCCTTTATTCATTTATTTGTAAAACATAGATTAAGTCAAAATTGAACGTTTCCTTTTACCTAAGGCTAAGTAGGAACATTACAGTATAGTACATGTATTTGGTTGTGTTATACACCAAACTTGGGTGTATCTGTTGTTTTTTATTGTACATTGGTGGTATATGTATGTTTTGTATATCAGTGAGGGAATATTTATATGTTGTATTGTAGATCGAGTGTAGGTGTATGTGTCATATGTCGGTGTGGGTGTATGTATTGTGTGGTGTTGTAAATCTTGAGTGGATGTATGTGTTTTGGTGTACATTGTGTGTATGTGTACATGATTGAAGATAAGAAATGGAACTGAGTGTTTGTCGGGTATGGAAACCAATCTAGTGTGTGTACAAAAGAACAAAGGTAGAAGTAAGGACCAATGAAGGATAAGTATCAGTATTTTATTTCAATTCTATTATGCATGTGATATGTGATTCTGACTTATGATGGTTACATGTGATTTATGATTATTTTTTATGATTATTTCATGTGATTCATGATTTTGATTTGTGATGGTTTTGTTTTGAGCTAACCAGATGTGATATGTTTATACATACAACTAGTTTGACTTGTTGTGATAGGAAGTAAATAGGATTGCAAGTATACCTTATTGACGAGCTACCAATGAGGTGTGATTTGAATTTATTAGTTGGATTTTTTTTTCCATTAGCGTTTCCAGATGGAATTAGATGCACATTAGGAGTGTGCCTTGTAAAAATGAGTCGGTAATTTTTCACTGAGAGGAAAATTGGCACATGATTGTAGCATTAGACCTTGGATGTGGCTTTGATTATGACAGTGGATTTTGGACTTCCTACGAAAGAAGTGAATCCTGGTACTACTTTAGGGAGGAGGCGTGATCCTCTGGATTCCCTTGTTATTGATACATATATCGTATCCTTCTATTCGCTAGTTGAGAAATTGCATATGTGTGTGTATATGTATATATTATTGTAAATATTGTATCAAGCTAGATTTATGAAGCTCCATAGATAGTATGGTTACATATGAGGTTTTTATTGTAAATAATGCAATTAGCCATGTTATAAAGCTCCAGTATGTAGTATGTTGACATGTTTTCAGAATTTTATTCATTATCAACACTGCAACGAGCTATGTTATAAATATTCATCAGATGTATGTTTTATTTTTTAGCAGTTTTGTTAGTTATAGGTGTCATTATACACTGAGAATGGTGCTCCCAAAAGGGGGAGGGTTCTGTAACAACCCTGGTAAAAATTTGTGTAATATTATATAATAACCACAGTTGATGGAACACATATTCCAATTTGAATGGTGGGGAAAACATCTTAGAAAGTGTTCATTCTATTATTATGGCTAAAGGAAATTGGAAAAGGTAATGAAAAATGCATTGGAAAGGTGTGAGGCATTAATTGGAATTTTATTTATGAAAATAATGGAAATTAGGAGAAAAGGAAGGTGAAAGGTCACATGTTGAATTTGAGGATTAAAATGAAGGAAAATAATGGAAAATGAAGAAAATAGAGGCCTCATTGATAAAAGGCTTCTGAGGATCGGTTGGTAAGCTTTGGTCAGTTTGGTTTTGGATCTCTCATTGTTATCTCTCTCTCTCCCTCTATCATACTCTTGGATACTCAGATTTTTGTCAGAGAACTCTTGGAGAGAGGGGTATACTTGTGAGGGATCCTATTTTTCTAGGATTACGCTCACCATGAAGAGAAATAATGGTACATGCATGATAACAAGAGGGCACTGTCATTCTCTATTAATAAGGAGTACATTGGAGTTGAAGACTAGGAGGTCACAATCACTAATAACAAGGATTGCACTCTCCTTGTGGACAAGAAGTGCACTTGAATAAGTGAAAGAAGTGAACTCCGCTGAGAGTTAGAAGTGTGTCCATGCTATGGAAGGAAAAATTTCTTCCAAAAATTCTTGTGTGATTTCTATTTTAAGCAAGTGCGCTTTCTCTAGGAGAAAAGGTGCACTTTTGTGATTTTGTGTGATATGCATTTCAAGTGAATAAAGCTAATAAGTAAGTCAAATAAATATAGTTCTTTTCCTATATTTAGAAAGACAACACAAGCATTTCCAAAGATAAGAAGATGAAATTTAGGAAATTGTTGATGGTGTTGTAAAACGCCAACAAGGGTGGGGGTCTCCCTAATGTGAATTCCCAATTAGACCCCACAAAATTTGTAGCATACGCAACTAGAATACAATTGGTTACAAAAGTGGTGGGTTTTAATAATGTTCCTTGGCTACGATAAATGCATTGAATCATATATACATGACTTTGGTGGAAAAAAGTGTATGAACTTTGTGAAGTGTCAAGTGTAGTTCATGAGAGGCTCCATCACATAAAAGAGAGATAAATTGAGCCCCTTAGAATCATGTAATACTACTTAGCTTAGAAGAGACACACAAGAAATAAAATAGTATTTTTAGTTAATCTAAAAAATAGTTCACAAAATAATGCACAAAATGAATATGGAGGAGGCTCCCTTGAGACCCATCGTCAACCCTATAGTAGGGCCAACCTATCTTCTGGTGAAGTATTTAGCCCAAAAACTAAAACCCCTTGTTTTCCTTATATACTCCTTTTTCAAAGAATCTTCATCATTTTTAGATGAGTTAAAGGGCATACGGTTTGAGCCTCGAGACCTTATTATGAGTTTCTACGTGTTTTCCATTTACACTAATATCCCCATTAATGAGACCATTGAGTTCATCAATCACATCACATATCTCAGTACTTCTAAATTGGTTGAGATTTGTCTTACCTCTACTTTATTCAGCTTTGAAGGGGAATTCTATGAAAAAACATGTGGTGATTCCATGGTATCCCCCCTTTCCCCTGTTGTATCTAATATGTTCATGGAGGAATTTAAATCCAAATGTTTGTCCTCATCTCAATACAAGCTAAAGCTTTAGAAGAGATTTGTGGATGACACCTAGTACGTCATTTGGCCTCATGGTCGGGTTAAATTGGATATATTTATCCATCATCTTAATAATTAGTCTAGTTCCATAAAGTTTACTATGGAATGTGAAATCAATGGGAGCTTGCCTTTTCTGGACGTCCTTATTTCAAATAAGGAAAATTTATCATTCTCACACTAGGTCTTTCGAAAGAAAACTCACATGGAGCAATCTCTTCATGATAATTCCCATCATTTCCCTACTCAAAAGTTGGGAATTCTAAATACTTTACCTACTCGTGAATTTAGAGTTTATGATGAAAGTAACATTGAATCTGATAAAACCCATCTCCTTAAAGTTTTCAAAATTAATGGTTATATTAAGCTCCAATGTCTTAGGGCTTTCCTTAAAGCTGACGGGGGTTCCAAGATTAAAAAATAACCCAATGATCGATTTTATGGGGTGCACCTTCCTTTTATCCAGGGGAGTATTGAAAATATTGCAAGGATCCTAAGAAAGCACAAGGTTACCTCTTCTTTTAGGCCCCTTAACACGATTCAAAATTCCCTAAGATCTGTAAAAGACCTAGTGGACCCTAAGAATATGAAAGGTGTTTATGTAATCCCTTCTTAATGCAGGACACCTAATTTTAGTGAAATTGGCCACTCAATAACTCAGAGGATTCAAGAACATGCGACAGACATAAAACATGGGAGGACCCACTTCTTGCAATTAGCAGAACATGCATAAAAGACAAAAAAAAATCTACATTGAAGACACCTGGGTCATTGCTAGGATAAATCATTTCCATCAACATAAGTTTAGGGAGGCTATAGAGATTGAAAGGAGATCAAGGAATCTGAATAGAGACAATGGCTGAAGAACTAGTAGTTGTTGGATCCCTGCCATTTCCTCTTATGTTTTTATTTATTTATTATTATTATTATTATTATTATTGTTTTTCATTTATTTATTTGCATTTAGTTATTATTTTCTTTTCTTCTCCTAATTTCTTGATTTTTTAATTTTTATTATTTATTTGTATTTTTTGATTACTAATAAATGATTAATTACCTTATTTTCTTCATTATTGATTTATTGATTTATTTATTTTTATATTTTCTTGAACATTTATTATTTATATTTATTTTCAAGTTTTTAGAATTAATTGTTTTGATTATTTACATTTGACTCAAATATTATTTTTATTTTAGTGTTTTTACTATTTAGGTTTGACCCAAATATTCTTCATCTAAGATTGACCATTTATTATTTTTATTTATTTTTAAGTTCTTAGAATTAATTTTTTTGGATTATTTAAGTTTGACCGAAGTATTATTTTTATTTTAGATATTCATTTCATTAAAATTTCCTTTTGATTAATTATTTTCCTTAATTCAATATTAACAGCTATATTCTAAAAATTATTTCCTTATATTAAAATATTATTTATTAATAAATAATATTTATTTATTCAAATATAATTGTTAATTATAATGACTAATTTTTTTTTCTTTTCATCTATTTAACTTGATGCGAAGAACTCATTCTTCATATTGTCCTAATGATGAACCACACTATATGGTTCAAAACACATCGATAAAACTCTGATGATGTGTTTTTTACCGAATGTTTTATTGTTCAAAATAACAATGATCGAAATAACATAACAACATGCATTCAACAAGATTCATACTACATTAAATGAATTAGTTCATCACAGTTAGCATAAGTAAGATAACATATATTGCATACATAACAAGAATAGTCTTAATACATCCACGACATGTATATGAAGGCATGCTATCTCTGAGATTTTATTAAAATTGAGCATTCTAGACATACATTTACAATTAACAAGACACTAGCCCCATTAGTGGAACATGAAGCCAACTCTTGATTCTCTAAAGAAAGATAATACTCCTATGCTAAATAGGAGAAGACAACGCTCCAAAAAAAGCTCCCAAATGTTTGATTCCAAGCCCCTTGCATGAGTTATGAGGTTGTATTTATAACATACGAGATGACCATCCATCTCTCTTTCTGACCTTTGGACTCCCCTCAAGACTCTTTGACTTCAATTTTCCTTTTATAAATAATGAGATTTCATATTCCACAATTCACACTTGGACTTCAACTTATATATTTATTCAAATACAATATTACAAATGCCCATATGAGACAAAAATGGGTAGAGCCTAATAGAACAAGCCTAATAATAAAAAATAACATTTCAAGCTTGATTTTGAGCAAAATCTATCTCAACAAATTCAACTTACAAATATTCATTCACATAGTGGTTCCAAGCTTTGTATTGTGCAATGGTCTCCTAAAAATTTTCTAGAGGATTAGGTTGAACGCGGACTCTAGCCTCCATTGCATCCAGGTATACAGTTTTGGATCAAGTTTGCATTTCCTTCTTCAATAAGAACAAAATAATGTTGATTTTGAAAGGGATATATATATATATATATATTCATTCAAAGTTTAATCATTAGATTATCATCAAAGTAAAAATTACACAATTATTCTCAGCATTCCCCTTTCTCTCAGTCCAACCAGACTTGTTGATATTGGGACATGGATGATAACGTGAGCAACCAGCTCCATGCATTATTCTCATATGGCCTAGAAGCCATGGCATACATACAATAAACAACCTTTGAAAAAAAAAACATATCAAAATTTTAAGGAGGGGAGTTAGGGGGAATTACAAGGGGAGTTATGAAATGGTCATCATATTCATGCATATGAAAATAAATATGCTCCACCCTCACTTCTAGGTTTCAAAGGTGATCATTGGCACATCTGTGTTGGCATCATAGGTTGTCTAGTTGTTCCATGATTTCACTCTAGCTGAATTCAATTTATTTGATGAGAGAAACTAGCTTGTTACGATTACCGTACCTATGTTCCCTGAGGATGTCCATATTCCTTTGGATGTTCGGAACTTGGGTTCTGATAGACTCCAACATATTTGGTTCAAAAAAATGACCCGACCAAAATTCCATGGTGGTTCAGATCCACAAACCACCCTATCAAATTTCCAAACCCACACGAGCCGAGAGAAGGAAATTCATTGGAAATTTTCCAAGGCTTTCAAGCTCTGTAACCTCCCCTCTCACTAGCACCATGACACAAAGAAGAAGAGGAACAATGAGAATGTAGAAAATTTCATTCCCCCCAGGTGTTCTCGGATCCCAAGGGCCAGCCAAGGCCGCCACCACCCACCATATTGCACAACTGCTATTAGCTTCTCCGCCTCTCCCCAAGGCCTAGACCTTAGTGAGGCATGTAGGACCTGCATGTCCCTCTCCTCACTATAAACCAAAGCCATCTCCCACCACATCTAAAAAATATCGTGTGAGCTTCAAATTCAAGGTTTAATAGTCATCTCCTTGGGAATACATGTCCCACACTGTCCCTCAATATGAAATTGCATTAACATGGGGTGATGGCACATGTGGAGGTTGGATAGGCCTCGTTGTTGCCTCCTCCACCATATGTCTGTCATTTATGGCACCTCCATTGGGGAGGTAGGGAAACTTATATACTTCTACATATTATGTCTATTTATTTCCAAGTCCTCTTTGGTAGCAATCTTCCTCAACTATTCCAAGTATTCCGAGATTTTATGTCTGACAGCATTTCTTCCTTTTGCTTCTGATAATTTCCTAACTAAAGGGATTTTATGATATTTCACCGTATAATCCATGCTATTGTACAAATGTTCATAAGAGGACAATATTTTAGCTACGAAAGTGATGAGTTGTTTGTTGCTTTGTATAAGAATCCAAACCTCTAAATTTTCCAACTCATATTGTTGTCTTGTTTTCTTAACCAACTAAGGCAGTTCACCTATATACTTCATTCCCCTTTCATGCACTACAATGATAACTATGTGAAAATGTTAGAGATTTTTCATTCTACCTTGATTTCTTCTGCACGCCATGCAAGGTGACAACTACTTTGTGCATGGTGACCAACTCATCACAAAGGTTCCTCATGGTTTCTACCAATGCTAGTGCTTCACCAAGTATAGCGGCCTAAAGCTATTATAAGTAAACCTATATGTAAGCCATATTTTGTATCTCTTCCTAGATTTATTCTATATGTTACCTCATATCTTCTAAATTCTTTGCCATTTGTCTATTCTCAACCATCAAATAAAATGAGAATCAATGTATGCTTCTGGCTTGGAAAAATTATATATGAGATGAATATCACAGGGAAAATATGAAGCAAGTCGTTGTCCGCTGACCTTGATGAGGATAATTCTCTTTATATCTATGTGAAATGTGATCCACTTGATGATATATACACAAGGGAAGGCTAGGAACATGCATGCAGCGTTATGAAATCTTGACTTCTAGACATTTATGTATACCTTTATGTCCTCTAGATATGATTTGAAATTGATAGATATGAGTGCATCCTTTATTGTATTCCATGTGATATATGAATCCTTTTCAATAAAGAGTTTTGTTTTAGAAAAAATAGGCATGGTAATTGGAGTAGTATCAACTACTTCACCGATGCTTCTATTTGTAGTGTATTTTTAGGTTGATAACCTTGGAGGCATGATGACTACAAATTATGACAGAGAGACGAGCACAAAACATGTAGTACCTATATCACAAGATGCACTCATGGAAATGACAAACTAGATAAGGAATATTAATCCATTTATTAATTTTAAAGTAGAAACATAGTCACTGAAGAGAAGGATTGTATTTTTTATGGGCTCAAGGAGGCATACTGGGCTCTTGAACTACACATTCCATAGTCTCAGCAGGAAAGGGAGCAGCTTGAGCCTTGAGACTGTGTAATGCAGAGTATCAACTGGGAATAATGATGAGAGGGACTCTTCATTGGACAATATCAATGTCCAAGGCTAAGGGTTGAGGCCTGGCACTACGAAATTCATAATTTGGCAAGCGAGTGACTATACATTGGCAGTATCAAAGGCCAAGGGTGATTATTGACCCTTGAACTTGTGAAATGCATAGTGGGAAGAGGCAACAATTATTTATCATTGTGTAATTCTGCCTGATAAGGAGAGAGAAAAAATGAAGGTCTAAATGTTAGGGTAGGAAAAAGTATAGAATCACCTCAAGGTAAGTTAGATCAGTCAATAACATGTACCAAAAATTATCATGCAAAAGGAAAAACATACATGCACAAAATGACCCAGCATCGACAACTACTGGTAGGAAAAAAGAAAGAAGTCGATGTGACACTTGTAAAAAGTGAACGACAGATAGAAAAACACTTGTACAAGCTAATAAAAATAAATACACCAAATATTATGAAAATAAATGGGAAAAATAACATTCATAAAATCAAAAGCGAAAAAAGTGATAGAAAAAGTGACACATGCAAAACTTACTCGGAAAAGCGCTGCAAACTAATTCAAAAGCTCCTTGATCTCATTCATAAGGCTAGGGCTCCAATTTCAAATGTGAAAATGAGCTCTAAGAGAATATATTATATAGATGTATTCCCTATGGTGTTGGGTTATGGTTTATGAAGCGGGTGCCTAAAATTAAGAAAAATGGGACACTTATCTTAAGATAAAAAAAAAATGTGTACCACTTTTCAAACATTAATTATACACTCCCTAATATTTAAAGATGAGCAGTTAGATTATTCTGGGAAACTAGACATTCACAATGGAAGAAGGGACTAAATATTTCCCAACAACAAGGGATTGCGTCGTTCATTGTCTTAGTGAATTGCACAGTTTATTCTGTGAGAGAGGGCTAGCAAAATTTTTGTGCTCAGTGGCTAACTGTCTTAAATAATTTCTTATTTTTTATCCTCAAGTCATAGCTAAATTTCCAGTGACATTTTATTGTGCAGTTCTTAGGGGAATACCTATAGTAGGTTCAAGATAAGGGGAGGACATGAATTGTGTTAAAAATTGTTTAATTTTCGTCGAAAATACTTAGTTATCGTCAAGAAAACCTAATCATGTCATTAAAAACACTGGATGAAAAGATGATTCTTCGTAATCAAAGGGAATACTTGATGATAGGTAAATATAGGTTCCTATGTACATAAGGTAGGCTCCAAAATCAAGGCATAGGAAACATTTTGGATGGGAGTTGTAGCAGATACAACACATGGCAAGACACTGGTAGAAATCAACTCTTTGTATGGGTCTAACTCTATAAACTAGTTTTCCCTCTTCAAGAAGCATTGTTCATTTTTTTATTACCACAACTTCTTTACTTTGCTTGAGTTAAAGATATAGTCCATTTTTTCTCTTCATCGGAGGCACAGTAACAAAATAAAATAAAATTTAGTTGTTTCAATTAGGGATAAGGAGTATATAGATACACAAGTGTGAAAGGATTATTAAAATCTTATTTTTCATCTCTGGTGTTTATCCTCTTCCAACAGGCTTTGATAGTACCCTGACATAACCACTTTAGGGACACAAACATTGCTCTATTGCCAACGAGCCTGGATGGTACCTTGACAGAGTTGCTTGCTTCACCTCCTTGTGTAGGAATAATTTATCTTCTTTCAACCTTTATTTACTTTTTTATTTTATGTAACTGTGCATCGACACTTATTATTTCATGCGGTGAAAGATGGATCCCAAATTATTGAGAGAAAAATAGGTTGTCCCTTAAAAAAAGGATATTTATACACCTCTAAAATACAACCCACTTGTTTATGTTTCCTCCCTTCTTTGCTCTACTTGACTTAATTGACAAGGTAGAAACGATCAAACTAAAAAGTCCGATTAGAGAAGAGGGTACTATTTATAGATTCAAGAATCATAATTTGACTAAGGTTTTCTTCGAGAAAGAACATATTTTCCATTCGTGCATCATCAACTAAAATATACAAGGCCTAAGAAAATAGAAGGATTAAACAGAAAACCAAGAATTTATAGTTGCACAATGTCCTCTTAAAATTTTCCATGCTCATTTTAGAATCAGAACATGCTCTCATGCAAATATTATGTGAGAAAAAGAAAAGAAAAGTGCAGGGAAAAATTAAAGAAAAATCAAAACAATATTAACTAAACCAACCCTACTCCTAAACTAACAAAGGAATGGTCAGTCTTATGTAAAATGAAAGTTCCAATGTAACTAATGAACTATTTCCCAACCTATATCAGTGAGGGAATCATCAACAAGAAATTTCCTCAATAAAAGCACATGACGAGAAAGATAAAACATGACATGTTCTAAAATTTGAAGACAAAAAGCGCAAGAAGAAAAATGTAATAAGAAATCATATCCTAAATATTTTTCTGATGCATCATGGTGTTTGAACACATTGTGACAGACTGTCATGTAAAAGCATTCATTTGAACTTTAAAACCTTGAAAACATATAGAATGGCAAGAACTTGTGTTTCAAAAAAGGGATTTCCAGGTATTATTCCTCCATCAATTGAACAATAGGATCATGAAAAACAGGTGAAGGATCTATAAGTTGAGAGATAAGTTCATTTATAAATTTTGTGGTCACTTGACGAGGATTATCCTTAGAAATGGTGTCAAACTTGTCATGCTTGGGAAATACATCAAGATTGCAAGAACCTGACATAAGAATCAACATTGGATGAAATGTCTCAACATCTTAAGGTAGTTCCAAGATATATGAAGATAGATCATCAAATACTGGTAGCTTGGAATAATCGACAGTTGAAGATACAATGTCATCATAGGATGAATCAACGAATATATCATAACAAATATGATAAAATTTTTCTTTCTTGGGAAGAAATGATTCACCATGATCTGATGAATCAAAGAGCGGGGATGATTGAAAACCATAAATTTCATTCTTTGTTTCCTTAAATTAATAGAATGATGGATGAGATAGTGTAATATTCCCAAATGGTAAAGTCTGCAATATAAGCATAGAAAACAAATTTTTCAGAAATATGTTTTATAACAGTCAAGATTAGCCCATGTATCATTTAGATTATACATTATGAAAACCAAATCTAAAAGGAGATCACAAACAAATCAATATATCCTAGCGAAACAGGCCTCCGAAGCTCAAAACAACACAAAAAAATGTAACCCCATGACTACTGCAACACGGAAATAATGAAGCAAGATAAAATGCAATTTACATAGGGTTTACACGGAAAATTGGAGAGACAAAATAGATCTACTGATATATTAATCAATGTAGCATAAAAACTGAGATCTAGTCTCTTTAACATAAATCCAAGATGACCTGGCAAGGGTTTCTTGATAGACATGAAGTAAAATAAGTATATGTTGCATATCTATGGCTGAATCACGCAGTATGGATGAAGAACTACATAAATATGGATGATCATACAAATAAATCGTTGTATCTCCTCCTACTAGCTTTCCGGGAAAAAGGTTGATCCTCTTGTTCAGAAACTAGCTCATAAAATAAAGGTTTTCACCCTCCCACTGCAACACCATGAAAAATAATGTAGTTTCTCCAAGGGAGTGTGTTGTGGCCATAGGTGACTTCTTGTCCCAATGCCATATAGTGGAAATGATGCCCAAAATGCTCCTCTCGGATTTATTCAACAAGTCCTCCAAGGAAGAGTGGGGAATTCCCGCATGAGAAAACCCTTGTACTAAACAGTACATCAAACATAGCTAAACATCTGAAGCATGAAATAAGTCTAAACAGACCCAATAATCAAATCATATTCTCAATCATACCCCATGTGGCTTCCATTCCCTCAATTATATAGTTGATGAGATTCCTCACCATGTGTCCCACCCATTTATGAGGTTACTTCCATGAAACGGCTCCTCCTCCAAAATTATGTTGTCTCCATTAGTTCCACTCCTCTATTTACAACATTGTTTGATTTGGTCAACCTTGACTTAGTCTCCATGCATTTTCTCCTTTCACACCCAAGGTGTCTTTATTCTGACTAGCTAAAATGATCCACATTCACATTGAGTTGTCTTTATTGATGATCCACTCCTCTCATATTAGTGATGTTGACTTGCTCAAACTTGACCTTTTCCACATGTATTAGCCCTTGTTCACATATGAGGGTGCTTGATCCAATTATTAACATGACCCCTTTTCACATTAATAGGGATTTTGTGCCTCCTAAAGAGATTTATGGGCCTCCTTACCCATTTACTCATCTAACTATATGCTAAGATAAAAAATAATATTCCCATTAGCTGCATGCTAATTTAGGAATATTATAGTCTTTCCCTCCCAAATGTTGCTTGTCCTCAAGAAACTGCAGGGGTATTGCAAAATCTCCCCTCCTCCTCTTGTGGCCTCCACATCCAATAGTCATCAACATTGTTTCAAATATTCTACAATAATTTTGTCTTCCAATGATTCCTCCCAAATGTGCAATTTGGCCTGTGGTAGATAAACCAAATGGCCCTCATCATGAAAGAATGGAAGGTCTATATGGAAACCTTATTGCTAATCAATGGTCTCCTTAAGGTAGAGGTGATGACAAAGATAGGGGACCTCATTCTCAATGAGAGACTTCCATCTCCATGCTATCATCCAAATGAAATGAATTACCTCCCAGCTTAGAAATTCATAGAAATTCTCCTCCCAAATGCTCATGAGAGGCATGTCCCAAGTGCTCCAAACAATCATATGACCCACCTCCTAAAGAATTAAGTGATATAATGTACTGGACATACCATCTCCCATGCTCCCCTTGAATCATGAAGAAAAGATAATGTGGGAAATATCATTCCCATGGACACATCAAACCAATGAGTCTCCCCTCCAATCATGTTCCCAACAAAAATAAGAACATCCTTAGCATCTGGAATCATAATTGAAGTCAGCTAGCTGCCATATGTAATAAGAGATAAGGAAAATGGTCCCTCATGTGCAACCAGCATAGTTTTTCTCCTAGATGCCATAGAGTATGATATAACAAGTGTTCCTCCCACAACTTGTTCTCTGCCCTATTCTTCTTGCATGTTTGGAGAAGGTGTATGATGGTTGGTGTTAATGAAGCACACCATGAAGAATACATCATATCCCCAAAATATTCTAGGGAACGTTCAACATCATCATTGCTCATGGTGCCAAGTAGCCCATGAAGCAAATAAGAAAGAGTGTCTCCTCTTGGAGCAATGCCCTGCACATGTGTGGTAAGAAAATACAAGTATATAGTATATATATCATGATGTCAAGAAATACAATCCTTACCATACACTTTATTTATATCAGTGAGGTAGCTCATGGATGAGATCCCTCTCACACCCAATGAATAAGGAGGTGGTAATGATAACTCTTCCCAAGAGCTATGTCCATCCTCAACCTGCAATCAATCTATGCACTTCCTCATGTGATAGTGCATCTCCTCTTTGAAGTCTTCCCATATGAATCCCTCCAAGGTAGTACGGTATGATCTAATGGAACTGGTGAGATTAGAAATCAAGATCTCATAGGCTGCATATAGTAGTTTTTCTTTGAGCTTGGAGTCTCTAATCAAATAGATCTGATCATGAAAGTAGATTACTCCCTCAACTACTTTATACCTCCCATATATCACTTTCCCATCAACAACCTTACATGTGAAGAGGTTCCTGGAATATTCCACCAATAGTTGGGATTTCCAATATGGATCTAGGCTCCCCAACAATGACATCACTGTAGAAGTCTAAAATGAAGTATCTGTCATATGATGGCTCTCCTCTTTGACATACTTAATGCCAAAGTAGCATGTTGGAGTACTGTCACCCCACTTTTTTTTCCTCTTTTGCAGATAATCTTTTTCAAAACAATATTGAAGCATATGGAAGTCAAACACCTCTTGAAAGGTCTGTCTCTTCCAAAAATTCCATAGTTTGGCCCATGCATGCAAGAGTGGTAATACCCTCTTGTCATTTTCATAAATCTTCATTATGTGTAGGAGCATCATTTTCTACTCCAAGGCTATGGAGTGGCCATTTGACACCATGCTCATGTCATCATAGATTTCTGAATCCTCCTTTTCCAGCGCAAATAGCTGAGTGGGAGATAGAAATTTCCATATCAGAAAATTGCTCACCCCTCCTTGGAACCCATTAATGGTTCTCAGCACTATGCTAGCTTCTCCCAGGGCTCCTTCCTTAGCCAAACATGTAATTGTTGTACTAATTTGAGAGAACACTTTATTCATCTTCCAATCATGGGGTCTCCCTAGTGGAATGCTTCCATGCAGAGAGACATCAAGACATAGAGAAGGATGTATATGTGTGTGGAATGATTTGTCTTTTCCCTTACTGCACAAATCTTCTTGCCTCTTCTGTACATAAATATTCTAAAATAGAGAGGGGTGTGTGCTTCCAAACATATGGTACTGATCATCCTTCCCATCTACTTCTTTTACCTTCAGAATATCACCATATATCAATGGTGGCACATGCTATTCATGGAATGTGCCCTGATCTCCACATGTGAGATCCTTTGGAACTCCCTGTGAACATACAAGAATTCCTCTTATTGGAGCAAGTCCTCCATCTTCCTTTTCATGAGGTTCTAGATATGCTCTTGATATGACAATGCTGTTACCTCCAGCCTTATCTTCCTCCTCGTCTATATTTGAGAATATCTCATCAACAATGAGAGACCTTAGATCTTGGTCTTCCCTTGAAGAAGGAATATCTTCATGTAATGGGGGTATTACCCTTGGAAAGGTATCACACAATTTTTTATCCCCCTCAATGGTTTTTTGAAATGGAGTTGGGTTTATAGATCCTTCCAACCCATGCAAAGGTTTTGTTTGTTTTTGTTTGATTAGCTCCACCAAAGGTGTTTCAGAATGCTGTTCACTAAACCTTTCTACCACCCTTCTAATGGACCTTGCATAAGTAGATGTATTTCCATTTTTTTATTAAAATGACTCAAATAACCACTAAGCATAATACTTACCTTCAAAATGGAGCACTGCTACTTTAATGGCTTCATTTTCTGAAACTTGGTGTTGCTACAAATAGGTCTCTAGCTCCTCCACCCAAACCCTATCTAGACATTTAGGTGAACCATCAAAATTAGATAGAAATAATCTACCCACACCATGCTGCTTGCCCCTTGTTCTGCTTTCCTCCGTGCTCTTGAAAAACCCTTGGAAGTTTAAGTGATATTTTTATCTCTTAGATTAAGATTAATACTCTTGCAAATAATCACCAAGAGTCTCCTTCTTTGGCACATCTCCTTTCCCCATCTCATTTGTCATGAACATATGGATGGTAGAGAATTGTAAATTTGATGGTGTGGCTGAATTCTCACACCCATAATATGAGGAACTAGAGCTTTCCCCATGTACAAATCTTGTTGAGGGATCTCCATGTTTTTCCCTCCTCATTTCTTTGATGTCTTTGCTGATACCATGCAGAGTTTGAAGAAGACGTTTTGAGAACTCCTTCCCCCCAAACAATACGAGTTTTCCTTGATATATTTTTCATATCCTCTCCTTCCCATGAGAAGACTCCTTATATGACATAATGGTTGAAGTACACAGGCTCAGCCAAGGTTAGAGCTCTGATACCACTGTAATATTCCCAAATGGGAAAATAAATAATATAAGCACATAAAATGCATTTTTCAGAAATTTGTGTTATAAAATTAAATATTATCCCATGGATCCTTTATATTATACATTATGACAACCAAATCTAAAAGGATATCAGAAACAAATCACTATAGCCTAGCTAAACAGGCCTCCCAAGATCAAAATAGCACAAAAACATTGTAGCCCCATGACTACTGCAACACATAAATAATGAAGAAAGAGACAACACAATTTAATTAGGGTTTATACTAAAAAATGGATAGACGAAACATATCTACTAATATAGTAATCAATGGAGCTTAAAAACTGAGATCTAGTCTCTTTTACAAAAATCCAAGATGACCCAGCAAGGGTTTCTTAATAGACATGAAGTACAAGAAGTATATACTGCAGATATATCACTGAATCACACAGTATGGATGAAGCAAAACATAAATATGGCTGATCATACAAAGAAATGGATGTACCTCCTCCTACTATCTTTCTGGGAAAAAGGCTAATCCTCCTCCTGGGAAACTAACTCATAAAACAGGGGTTTTCACCCTCCCACTGCAACACAATGAAAAATAATGCAGTTTCTCTAAGGGATCGCACTATGACTCTAGGTGAATTCTTGGCCCAATTCCGAATAGTGGAAATGATACCCAAAATTCTCCTCTCAAATTTCTTCAACAAGTCCTCTAAGGAAGAGTGGGGAATTCCCGCATGAGAAAACCCTTGTACTAAGTAGTACATCAAACTTAGCTAAACAGTTGAATAATGCAATAATTCTATACATACCCAATCATCAAATCATATTCTTAATCATACACCATATGGCTGCCATTCCCTCCATTATATAGTTGATGAGCTTCCTCACCATGGGTCACACCCATTTATGAGGTTACTTCCATGTAAAGGCTCCTCCTCCAAAATTACACTGTCTCCATTATTTCCACTCCTCTATTTACAACGCTATTTGATTTGGTCAACCTTGACTTGGTCTCCATGCATTGTCTCCTTTCACACCCAAGGTGTCTTTATTCTGACTAGCTAAACTGATCCACATTCACATTGAGTTGTCTTGATTGATGACCCACTCCTCTCATATTAGTGTTGTTTACTTGGTCAAACTTGACCTTGTCCACATGCATTAGCCTTTTTCACACATGAGGGTGCTTGATCCAGTTATTAGCATGACCCCTTTTCACATTAAGAGGGATTTTGTGCCTCCTAAAGATATTTATGGGCCTCCTTACCTATTTATTGATCTAACTAGATGCTAAAAGGAAAATTAATATTCCCATTAGCTGCATGCTAATTTAGGAATATTACAGATAGGTCACGAATATAATAGTTTTCTCACCCTACTTTGATTTAAAACTAACATTCCATCATTCCTAACAACACTCAGAATTTACATTCTCAAATACTAGCTCGCCAAAATATGTGATAGTTGCGACAGGATCATGGAAAATGCCCAGATAGTGAGCCAGAGGTTAGGGATATTTTGAAATATTAGAAGAAAAATAATCCTTCATCATAGATAATGTTTCAAAATAAAAATCCCACACATAGTCATTATAAAGATATCACAATTTTCATGGTCATCATTGACTCCATCTTGGACTTGGTCCTCTTGATAATAAAAGGAATTAGATGTAACAGATTGATGTGAGAACTCAATATCATGAGGATTATAGGAACTAATCGATGGAGAATGAAAGGAAATAATATCATTGATTATATCATATTTGAAATTGAAACTTGCATTCATATATTGAATACATGGGGTGTGAGAAGATGTTGGTAAATCAACAGATTGAATTTCATGTTCTCAAACCTCAACTTCTGTGCATGGAGTTGTTAGATTTATTGAAGAATGACAAGGAGAAAAAGATTCAAATGAAACAACAACTTCTTCTTACAAAGATTTGATAGCTCCATTGCCAAGAATTTTTGGGAGAATTTTAAAATATTCATATTCAGACGGATTCAAAAAAAATTGAACAAGATACCGAAACTTCTCTTTCATAAAATTCCATTCAATATCAACCTTGGAAAACTTGTAACAAAAGTGAATGAAATGATCATGAAAATCATCAAGAGATTCATCAGATCCTTTTCTGAGAAGAATGATTTTGTTATAAACATTTTCATAATCATACCTTTCAAAGGCATGATAAATATCCTTCAAAATATGTTCAAGATAGTGAATGCAGGTGGTCAGAAATGTATAACACCATTTTTTAACACGTTGTTAGAATGTAAGGATGAAAAATATACAAACAATATCCTCACAATAAATTTCATAATAGGTGCAAAATTCAATAAAATTGTAGGTGTGCTCAAGAATGGTTGTTCCAGCATGTCCGTCAAATTTTAGATTCGACAAGTCGTGAATTATCCCTGAGGGCACTTACATATTTTCAACTACAGAAAAACATGTTTGGGTTAATATTTGGGAAGAAACCATTCAAAGATAAGAAAGGTTAAAACAAACTTTGTGAGCTTAGCTTGTCATTTGGCCCTCCTCCTAGCACCAGAACCCGTTGACGGTGTTGGAAGTTGCTAACAGGGGAGGGGATCTCCCCAATGTGAAGTCCCAATTATACCCCACATTGTTTTGAGTAGGAGCCCCAACTAGGATACAACCTTGCCAAAGTGGTGAGTTTTAATAATTTTCCTTGGCTGCGATAAATGCATAGAATGATATATACATGACTTTGGTGGAAACAAGTGTATGAACTTTATGAAGTGTTAAGTGTAATGCATGAAAGGTTCCATCACATCAAAGATATATAAAGTGAGATCCTTAGAAGCATGTAATAGTATTGTTGTGCTATTCAACAACCCCAATTATTTATGTATAATCACCTTAGAAAATAATGGGGACCCTTTTTAATTTTTAACTTGGAATAATAAAACACTTCTCTAGGTAAAAAATTCTTCATCCGAAAGCTTGATTTTGATTTTAATTGATCGAAGGACTTAAGAGAATATGCCCAAAACCCAAATCACATACCACATATCGCAATTTCAATAAGAGCCACATAAAATCACACCTTTGGAATACTGCTATGCAATATATTTAGGGTATATAAAACAATGCCCAAAAGATTTTTAACCAAAAGAATGCTAATAAATGAAAAAGCCTCCCCGACGGATATATTAAAATAATTGGTAGGACCCCTCTTACCGCCACGTCACCCTTCACTATCGTGCAATCACAAAATATTTCATATCATCCATGTTCCCCGCTTTGAAACCCTCGATGCAATATATCGCATCACAGTACCGCTAGACATACTTTCCAACATGCACTCCACCACTCTTGTGATATTAATATCACATCGCAAAACTCACACTGTACTTTCTCCTCCAATGCACTAATATTTTGAAACTGATGATAAATATCTTATAGTTAATTAACATTGAAGTCATGATCAAATATTGGTAAAATGAGTGTATCACATGTTTTAAAGTTGTGCTCCAAATGAATTTTGTGATGCGAGGTTTTAATTAAGTGTCGAATTGCCCAATAAATCACGTGAAATCACACTTTTAGTTAGTACTCAAGCATAACGATATTGATGGTCTCGAGCCCCCAAAGTGATTTTTTAGCTTGTTACTTGACGTTTTGGATTTTTCGCATTTAAACCATATTTTTAATCATTTGAAACTTTTGTGTTAATCACTCCCACATTTGAAAAATATTGTTTTTTGTTCTTCTTTTATCCTACTGCAGGCTACTCCAAAGAATCATAACTCTTTCAAGATGTCCAAAGCTCATAATAAGAACAATAAACCCATGGCTCCTACACACCCTATGCCTCTCGCTTCAGAAGTAAAAAAAATCCCTCCTCTATTCTCAGATACAACATGCAATCAAGATAGTGGTTCCTCATCATGGGAATACATGTATAGATTGTTTAAGGATGAAAAACCCAGTGTAATTGAAAGGTTAGTCACAGTTGATGCCTCAACGTCCTTTGAATATTATTGTACTGATGTTGTTAATTCCTTCCCCCACAAAATTGTCTCTTGCCCTAAAATTATACCCTATTCAAATATGGTGAAATTGATAATCGACAACTTGAAAATTAGATAGATGAAATTCTTGACTTCAAGGGACATGATAATTGGGTCTTTCAAGGCAGAATATTTAAAGAAAATTTATCATATACCCAACACACAGAAGTTATATGACAATAATTTATTTTAAAATTTTTCAAAGGAGAATAAACTAGGATCGTACCCAATAAGGAAATGGAGGCACAACCCCAACAAGGACAAGCACAATGATAATGTTGTGTACTTTGTGTCTTCTCTTGTTGGCTCAAATTGCTATGTCACTACTATGATGTGTAGACTATTTGGTTACCCTAATACAAGTATGTTTTTAATTGAATGGGTTCCTATTATTGCAGTTGCATCATATTCATATATTATGGATTGGGGTACCATCATTTCCAATAATATTGCTTCCCAAAACCTTCAATATATAACAAACTCAAAATTCACCTCCAAGATAGTTCCCTCCTTTTTCATGAGTGCTTATATCATGGATGAAGTATGTTTCACTGCATATTTACCAACCATGGGATGGAAATGGAACATACATAACCCTACTCATATCCATGTTTACCATAATATCCTATGCGAGTCCAACTATGGGACTCATTAATATAGAAATTTTCATGGTGTTATTTTACCCCTGTTTCAAGATGTTTTTGGAGAGAGGGCTCCAAGAATATCAAAATAAGCCAAATATGACTTCACGACCATAGGGAGGTGTTTTGGTGAAGAGATATTTACATATGTTAGATTTTATGGAAGTGTTTCCAATCCACATGTTCTCCCACTGTATGTACCAGATAAACTCCTAGCAAGAGAAATTTCTTATCAAACAATATGAAATGGGTTAAACAAAGTCTTAAAGGAATCCAAAAAGTCTACATGGCCATAATTTCCAATTAATTCTGGAGTCTATGGATTATAAAACAACAAAAATTCCAGACTTGAGATCAAGAAAATTGAATGTTTGAAATTATCTACCATGCCTAACAGGCAGTTAGACCCAAATAAAGTGGATGAGGACTTTACAATGAAAGTAAAGTTTAGACAATTTATTCATTAGCCCGATGACTATAATGATTTGTTTTAGTTTCCTGAGACATCCTCACGGGTTGAGAAGTTGGCAGAGATTAGGTTGAATCCAGGACAACTTGTTGAATTTAAGGAATACATGAACAAGATATTGGAGAATATCCCTCTAAACAATATGAGGGTATCCCAACCAATTACACGTAAAGGATGGGATTTGGAGCAGCCTCCCAAGGACACTGAGGTCCTATAGGAAACACATAAAGTAATATCTACAAAGAATCAAACTCTTAATACTTTATTTAGTAGTAATTTGAATGAGGTGCAGAACCAGTTTGATCAGTAAGTCAAAGGAAAACTAGACGAAAATAATTATGAAATTAAAGAGATAAGAAACAATCCTCAAGAAAAAAACCAAGCCCCATTTACTTTTTGGGTTTCTGACAAATAATGATTACAGATGAAATTGAATTCACCCTAGCCTTCCCCTCGTCAGAAATGTTTCTTAGAGTAGAAGAGATGCCTCCTCTGGACATATTTTACAGTCCCAAACATCGGGTTGTAATCAACGAACAGAGAAAGGGAAAAAGAGTTGAGAAGTCCCAAGCATTGATTCCTGGATATATACCAATGGAAATAGTGTGGATATATCCACAAACTTATCCTTCTGGAGATTTAACAATATTTTCACAGTTTGCGGGTGCTTATGCAACTGCTACAATTGACAAGGCATCATAAGTCCAATAATTATTTAAAGAAAAAGATGAAAAAATATAGCATTTAGAGTGTTTTTCCTTGGGGTACAATCTTTGGCTGTAAGGAGATCAATGCCCAAGACATTTACTGTCACTTGTAATTAAAATTGTTTTTTTTCCCTTCATATTGTAACCCCATAATTTATATCTTAAAACCTTTTAATATTTACAAGAAATAAAACCCCTCAAAGTGCATTTAAATGATATATGTGACTGACCAAGGGAATATGAAATTCTAATGGAAAAACATTAAAAATATGTTGTAATCACATAAACTATTATCTATGGTTTTAGTATAAAATGGTTGCAAGTTGTGAATTCAGAATAAAGGAGTGCATTTTTAAGGAAATTAAATCTAACTCACAGATGTAAATTATACACCAGAAGCTACATTACTTTATTCCAAGAGAAGAGGTATACAAACATGGAATAGGAAAAACCAAACACATTCGTCAATTGCTGGAAAATCCTATGAAAAAATTTATTAATCTTATCAATGACAAACTTCAAAACATGCCAAAAAATCCTGATGTCATGTTGTAGTATTAAAACAAGTCCCTAGTTTTCTAGTATAATAGCTTAGAAAGAACAATGGGGACCCTTTTAAAAATTTTAGGATTAAATTCATTTTATTAGAAATAAAACTTAAAATTCATTTTATTAGACCAATTTTTATTCTTCTTTAAAAAATAAGAAAATCATAAAAAATCGCTCAAAGGAACCCACAAAGGCTAAAATTACAAGAGCGGGAATTAAATCGCTAAAATACGAAATGCAAAAATAACGAATCGCTGATATCTGAAATAGTGAAGCACTGATGTGCAAAATAGCGAAGTCTGTCAATTAATGATTACCAATACTAGATTTTGTCATATGATGTATCCCAATATTGCATTCTGTCGTATAACATAAAGGTTATCGTAGTATCGCATTTCACATGTCGAACATTACTTTGAAGTGCCAAAAAATCACTAATTATTAAAAGGCTACTCTATAGATCCCGATAAGATAACCAATTTCAAACTCACATGAACCCATGCTATCAATTTAATGATAATTCAAGTGTTTTTATGATCTCGAGGTTTGCAATCAATTTTATAATTATTTCATATTTAATAGGAAGGATTTCCCATTATGCATGAGTAAATTGAGATGACGGTTAATAGCATTTGACGTGATCTTAGCTTATCCTCTCTGGTTTTCTTTTCGATAGGGTAATTCCGAAAACTTAGGCATAAAATGATGTCAAGGTTTATTAAAGCATGAAGGAAATCCACCACCCTACCTCAGTTATTTTTCAGCAAGAGGAAAACAATGAGATGGCTCCCTTAATCTTAGACACAAAATGAAAAATATAAATTAGTTCCTAAAGCTCGGAAGGGATTTAAAAATTGTTTGAGAATGAAAATCCGAAGTAATTCTAGACAGAAAAATTGTAGCTGATGATTCTGCATCCACGGATTCAGACTCATGGTCTGACGCAGCTAACTCTTTTCTCCACAGATTGATACCCGTCCTAAAATAATTCCATTCACTGACTTAGTGAAATGGATGTTGGATAGACAGTTTGTTACTATAAGTAGAATAGTCATTGGTTCTCTCAAGCCGTCAGATTTGAAAGATATGTATAAATTTCTAGATACCCAGAAGAGATATGACAACCAATTGGTTAAAGCAGTCAAACGAGAGAACAAACATCCTACAAATGTAATCAAGGAATGGAGAAATGATCCTAATCACCATAAAAGTGATGATAAGGGTATGTACTAAGTAATTTCTCTTAAAATCCCATTCTCGCAAATTGTTGCAATGATGTGTCATCCTTTTGGGTATGCAAATACAACCAAGTTTAAGGAACATTGGACATCCCTGATAGAAGAAACCTCTGATGGCTATATTATTGATTGGGCTAATATTTTGTATGATAATTTGATTAGATGTATCATTGTCTATAGAGAAAATCATACTTTCTCTTCTAGTACAGTCACTCCTTTTTATATGAGCTCGTTTATCCTAGATGTTGTCTATTTTTCTTTTGAATTTTCATCATTAGGATGGAAATGGACTAGAGAAGTCAAAACCCCCATCCTTGCACAATTAGAATTTCTATGGGAATCAAAATACCACTCTTATATGTTCAAAATATGTAACGATATAATGCTCTCAATTTTTCAAGTCATTTTCGAAAGAAAAATCCCTCGAGTCACCCATGAATCCAATAAAAGTCTCAAGTCTATAGGAAGGTGGTTCGGTGAAGCATTTTACACATAGATTCAAATTTTAAGAATTCATGTCCACCCTCATGTCCTACCCCTATATACCAGAAAAATTATTGGATAAGGAAATTTCTTATCAGACTGTAGGTAGTGGGTTGGATAAATTTCTGAAAGATGATAAAAAGACAATTTGGGAAACTTTTCCTATTTCATGTGGGTCATACACTCTCGACAATTTCAAGCATGCCTGTCTTGAAATTGACCGATTAAAATCCTTTAATTTTACAATGCTACCCAAAATAATTTATTATTCATATGGAATTTCTAGAGAAATAACGAATTAAGTTAAGTTGTGGGCATTTCCAAGCAAGCCTGATAAATTTGATGATGTGTTTGAATCAACCTCAGAATTTTAAAGAGTTCAAAAAATAGCAATCGAAAAGTTTAGTCCAAAATATTTGATACAATTCAAAGAATATAGAGAGCTGAGGAATTCTCATATGCCATATTACATGTTCCACAGGACAGTGTTAGAAACAAAAAAAATTATGGTTCGTATTCCTCCAATTTAGGTACCAGTACCAGTAGCAGAACCAGAAATCGTGGATATTCCACAGGAAGAGAAATTTAATCAAGGCTAGGAAAGTTTTGAGAAAGAATTATATGATATTAATATTCATGATGATCAAAGTGTTATTTTTCCAAAAACTCTCCCTACTGAATATACTTTAAAATCAGTAATTCATACAACTGAACCAAGTGTTCAACAAGTTTCTTCTAATCTAGATGACTCTAATGATCAAGGAGAAATTTGAGAAATCTCATTTACTGAAAAGGCTTCTGAAATTTCTCTAGAGAAAACTAAAATACTAAAGCTCAATGATATAGAGAAGAAACAAGGAGATACATCGACCGAAGATATGGAGATCATGCCTCCTTTCCCAACAACATAAATAATAGTGAAGATTGAATAAATACCTCCATTGGATGTATTTTACAATCCGAAGTGTTGGACAAATACTGAGAGGGGGGGGGGGTGTGAATCAGTATTTAGAGCTTCTTGAACATATTTTAACTTTTTCTTTTACAAAATTCCATACGCGGCTTTTATGAAACCAACTCGCGTATACACATGTAAATACTGAAAGAAACTAGTGTATACTGATATAATGTTACAGATTAGAAAAAAATTTCAAGAATATTCTTTAACTCAATTTATCAGTCATGCATCTATTAGATAATCAATAAATATGTGCAGTAACAACAATATAAATCATCACACAAATGAAACACACATGAACACCAATATTTAAGGTGGAAACCCAATACTTCAATTAGAACAGTGAGACCACTATAAGCAGAACTCATAAATAAATAGACTTCAGAATAAATATGCAGATATAAACTCAACCCTTAACATTCATCAACTCAAAATGCATATGCTACTTCGCTTCACTGAACCCGCATATATACGCGCTTTCCTTCACAAAAACCTGTGTATAGCTCTGTGAATACTATTTTTTAGAATGTAATCAGTCTCAGATCGAGATTTGAGGATTTCAGTCAGATATCAACATATACAGTATTCAAACAACCCAGATCTTCAAGAAGAATTCATTGACAGATAGTAGACAAATAGCAGGAATCACAAAAAACATCTGAAATAAACTTTAGAAAACCCTAAACTTCCATACGCACCTTTTCTGAAGTGAACCCACGTATACACGTGCTTTTACTAAGACAAACTTGCATATAGATCTATAAATGTAAACTTTGAAGAATGAACCAGATCCATAGAACTTACCCAGATTTCTTCATTTTTATTAAGCAAACTTGTGCCAAGTCATAGATCTAATCATTTATTCAATGGATGACACAAGAGCATAGTCATTTCAGATCTATTGATCATGAACCATCATTATATCCATGGGTGCATCATAGATTCAGATCTATCAATTAAAAATAGAGTTTATCCCATGTAGATATACCTCAGAGAAAATTATTCATTAACAACCCTTGCTCATGCACATATTGAACTATGATCTTCTTATCCTTATATAGATTTATCCTTCACAAATACCATGAGTCAAAACCACACAACTTCTGATGGTATTCTTGGACAGAATCAAATAGACAACTCAACGCTCAATACCGTGGGTTAATACCATGGTAATGCCCCTTGGTTTCAAACTTTTGGAGCGCACAAGTCATACATGACTTGGAACGTGTTTATCCACCTGCATACGCGACTTGGCCTTTACAAACCCGCTTATAGATCCTGCAATATCAAAATCATCCAATCTGATGCTCAATTCTTCTGATAGATTGTTGAGGTTCTCTAGAAAGTCATAGACTACATCCTGTGTCAGAGAGTTGCCATCAAGGACAAAATTACAATATATTATGACATATGAAACATATTATTAACAATCTCCCCCTTTAGACTTGATGGAAACCATGATCATAGATTAAAATTTATTCAAACACCCACAATATTCTCTGCCTTTGACATCAAGGGCAAAGGGAAGATTAATATCAAAACCATGTTTTTCTTTCTTTGCTGATCTGATGTGCCCTGAATTGACCATGCTCCCCTTGATTTCATGTTGAATCTTCAGACCTATTTTTAATGAAGTGCATGACTGAATAACCTTCCGTATCACCAAGGACTCATACATATATCAATGATCTAGCCAAGTGGAATAACATATTTTACTTAACTACCCAACCAATTGGGTTTAAAAATTTGAACAAGTCCTTACATGACTGAATATAAAAATTTTACATCATAGTCTCAACATGACCTTTTCATCAAATTACAGATATGACTTTTTATAACCAAAGAATCTCAAACATGAGATCATAACACAACAACCAATCAGAATTCAAAGAATGCATCATTTTCCACAAGACAAGTGCTCTCACTTATCTTGTGCATCTTGAACACCTTCAGTAGAAAATCATGAAAGCATCTTCATCAAGGAGAAAAATATCAGAGAATGATACAAAAAGATGAATACTGGAACAACATTAGAGATTACCTGACAGCACCACAACTATTCTGAAATGCTGACCCAAAGAAATTTTGTCAGCAAAACCCATATGTATTTTTATGCATAGAAACTCGCGTATATACGCGATTTTCCTTTATGAAACCCGCGTACCGAATTTAATCTTCTGAAATCAAGCAGATCTGGTTTGAGAGGCAGAGACAACTCCCAACTTCTATTGGAGATATTCGAATGCTTCCCTAGGAAGAGGTTTAGTAAATATATCAACAAATTGTTCTTTGGAGGTAACATACTCTAATTTAACCTTTTTTTCAAGCACTTGTTCACGTAAGAAGTGATACTTGATAGTAATGTGCTTGGTCTGGGAATGCATAACAAGATTCTTTGAGATACTGATGACACTTGTATTATCACACAAAATGGATATGGGAGGTGAAAATTTGATTTGAATGTCTTGTAAAGTCTGCAACATCCAAAGTATTTGTGTGCAACATGATGTGGCAGCCACATATTCTACTTCTGTTGTAGATAAGGCAATAGAAATTTGTTTCTTGCTGGACCAAGATAGTAATTGGGGCACCATATAGAATGCACCACCACTAGTGCTCTTTTGATCATCAACATTTCCAGCCCAATCTGCATCTGTGTAAGCATGAAGAGTGAGATCAAAATTCTTTGGATACTATAGACAAAAGTCTTGAGTCCCTTGTAGATATTTGAATATTATTTTTGCAGCCTGAAGGTGTGACTCTTTTGGATTAGCCTAGAATCATCCAAAAATCCCAACTGTATGCATAATGTCTGGTCTTGTCCTGGTTAGATAAAGTAGACTTCCAATCATGGATTTGTATTCTAGTTGATTTACCATGGGAGAATCATCATGAGAACCGAGGTTACACCCAGTTACCATTGGTGTACTTACAGGTTTGCAGTCTTCCATCCCATACACCTTGAAAATTTTCTTAAGATATTTTTCTTGTGATAAAAATATGCCATCGGTTTCTTGTTGCACTTGTAAGCTAAGAAAAAATGTGAGTTCCCCAAGTAAAGACATTTCAAATTATTGGTGCATAACAGAAGAAAATTTTTGACTCGTGGACTCTTCATAACTCCCAAAAATGATGTCATCAACATATACAACTACAATCAATAGTTTATCATTTTCATTTTTTGTGTATAAGTTGCTATCATCAGATCCTTTTGAAAAACTTTTTTGATGAATATATTTTTCAAGACGATAGTACCATGCCCTTGGAGCTTGTTTGAGACCATATAAAGCTTTTTTAAGTTTACAAACAATTTTTTCATCATTTACCAAAATGAATCCTTCTGGTTGTTCTATATAAACTTCCTCTTATAGATCACCATTGAGAAAAGAAGATTTAACATCCATTTGATAAACTTTGAATTGTTGAAAGCTTGAAAAGGCAAGAAACATTCTTATGGCTTCAATTCTAGCTACAGGAGAAAATTTTTCTTCAAAGTCTATACCTTCTTGTTGAGAATACCCTTTACAAACTAGTCTATCTTTGTTTCTAATAACATCTCCATTTTCATTTAACTTGTTTTTGGATATCCATTTTGTTCCAATAACATTTTTATCATGACGTTTTCGAACCAATTCCCAAGTATGATTCTTTTCAATCTAATCAAGTTCTTCATTCATGGCTTGAATCCAAAATTCATCTTTGCTAGCTTGATTGACATTTTGTGGTTCAATAGTGGATAAAAATGCCAGATAGCTAGGAAATATTACAAGAGTTCTTATTGTTTGGCCACCTGATCCCTTTTCTCCCAAAATTTAAGATTCTTGAAGATTCTTTTGAACATAACTGGATGGAGCCTTCTCAGATAGATCTTCTTCTGTTGCTTCATTGGGTTCACCTTCTATATTGTTGCAATTTGATGCACGAAGATATACATCACCATAATCTTCATTCGTTGTTGGTATTTCACCTTTTGGAGCTGAGAGAGACTCATCAATTACAACATCAATGCATTAAACAATCTTCCGAAGTCTTTTATTGTAACATTTATATGCTTTACTTCTAGAAGAGTAACCAGGAAATATTCCTTCATCTGCTCCAGGTTCAAACTTACCAAGTTTTTCATCATTGTTCTTGATCAAACATTTTCTTCCAAAAACTCTAAAATTCTTTATAGTGGGAAGATTACCATACTAGAGCTCATATGGATTTTTATCACTTTTCACATGAACATACACCTTGTTAAGAATATTTACAATGGTATGTGCTGCTTCTCCCCAAAATGTGTCAGGTGTTCTAGAATCATCAAGCATAGCTCGAGCCATTTTTTGAACTGTTCTATTCATTCTTTCCACTATGCCATTTTGTTGTGGGGTACCAGCTACAAAAAAATGTCTTTTAATGCCTTGTTGTTCATACAAATCAAATAATTCAGCTGATATATATTCACCTCCTCGGTCATATATAAGGCATTTGTTTTTTATATCTAATTCATTCTCAACTAGGACTTTGAAGATTTGAAAATTTTCAAATGCTTCATCTTTGTGTTTTATCAACCCAATCCAACACATTCTAGATAAATCATCAATAAAAAAAATATAGTATTGTTCTCCACGGGGTGAATTTTTCCTCATAGGTCGACATAGGTCGATATGAATGAGTTCAAGAGGTTTACTTGTTGATCCTTATTTGGCATTGAATTGCACTCTAGTTTGCTTACTGAATTGGCAAGATTTGCATATGGTACTTTCAGGCAAAGTAATGTTGGGAAGATCATGAACAACTTTGAGTCTGCTAGATTTGCTGATTTGAGAGAAGCTCAAATGCCCCAATCTTCTGTGCCATAACCAATTTTCTGAAGATTTACCCACATAACTTTATTCTTTACAAATTTTCAATACATACAAATTCTTGCTGTTCTAGTTCCTTTTATTATTGTTTTTCTTATGTCAAGTTCGCGTACCACACATTCTTTTGAGCTAAAGACACCTTCAGTTCCTTGATCACACATTTGAATTACACTTAACAAGCTATGTTTTAATCCATCCACATACATAACATTGTTAGCTTTCACCTCTTCCTTTAGAAAAACATAACCTTTTCCCTTAATGACAGTAGGAGTAACATTTCCAAAAGTAACATTCTTTTCTCTTTCTAGAGCATTGTATGCAAGAAGTTTATTTCTATCACCTGTCATGTGTTTTGAGAATCCGATATAAATGTACCATTGATTTTATTCTCCTTCTGCGAATAAATCTATGCCACAATTCTCAAATTGTAAGTCCTTCTTTCTCCATACCTTGGAACTTGAAGGTATATGCTCTTTTGGCTGAAGTTTTCTCCTGCATTCAGATTCTTCATGACCAAAGTTATTGCAATAAGCACATTCAATTTCATTTTGAAGAGGAGAAAAATTGTTATACGTATTCTTCTTTATGCTGGTCTTGTTTCTTTTCTTTATTACTTCTCTCATCATGATGGTTTTGTATGCAACACATTGAACAAATTTATGACCAAAATTATGACATGAGAAACATTTTCCAATAAAGAAGAAATTTCTGCGATCATGGAACCTTCTATTTGTGTTTACCTGTTGATTGGTATTTCTCTGAAAGATATTTCTGTTATTGTTCTTTATATTAAAGTGGTCACGCTTTACCTGTAAAGTTTCTTTGTTCCCTTGCTGAGTGATAGAATGTTGTAGGCTGGTTGTAGCTACATTTAGATAGTTTGGTGCTAAGGACTAAGAGGATTCTTCGACATATCCAAGACATGTCTTTAAAAAAGGAGAACATTGTACCTTGATAATTTCATTTAAAGTTTCAGACCCTTTATCAAATCTAAGAATCAAAGTTTTCACGTTTTTATTTTCTTTTCTTAGACTTACTATTTCACATTCTAATTTCTCATTATGTTTCTCTTTTTCTACAAGCTGATTCTTTAGAGTTTCTATGGAAATTTTGTTTTCTTCCAAACATATTTTGAGTTGATTGATTTCTTCAATAAAATCATTATCTACTAGGGCATCCATAAAGGTATCCTTAGCCTCACTAGAATATTTTTCAAATTCTGTGAGAAGTCTAACATCTTGATCAGATTCTCCTGCTTCACTATTTGATAACCCATCACTATATTCATGAGTATAATAACTTTTTCTATTGATAAACCGATTCTTATTTCCTTTTGCTACTTCCTTTCCTTTTTCATGAATTTCCTTATGAGGACATTTTGCAGCATAATTACCAACTCTTCCACAAGAAAAACATTTAAAAGGAAGCTTACCTCTGAACCTTCCAGTGCCAAGTTGTAGCTTCTTTACAAAATTTACGTCATCTTCTTCTGAAATATAGCCTGATCCTTTTGTTTCGTGTACTTATTTTCCTTTTGTAGAATCTCTAAAGACAACTTCTTTGACTTCAGATGGACCTCCTTTTCTCATTTCACAATTAGTTAGAATACCATGAAGTTGAAAAATAGTAAGAGGTTTTAGATCCTTCCTTTCTTCAATAACAGACACTTTTGACTCAAATTTGGAAGTTAGAGATCTTAAAACCTTTTCTACCAAAGTAGTGTCAGTTATAGTTTCACCCAAATTTCTCATGTGATTTACAATATCATCCAGACGTAAAACGAAACTAGAAATGCTCTCCTCATTATGCATCTTGATATTTTCATATTGAATTCTGAGCGTTTGGAGTTTAAATTTTTTTACTTTTGTATCACCTTCATAGCTTAGAATGATTTTGTCCCATATATCCTTTGTTGTATTCAAATGCATGACTTTGACAAATTATGATTCAGTCAGACTCCCCAATAATTCATTGACTGCCTTTGCATTAGTTTCATAGTTCTTTCTTGCTGTTGCATCTGTTGGAACTGAGGCTGGATATTGATAACCTCCTTCAACTATAGCCCATATATATTCTCCAAGATACTGAAGATAATATCTTGTCCTTGTCTTCCAGAAGATTAAATTGTTTCCATTGAAAAGAGGAGGCCTGATAGATGTTGTCCCATCTTGATTGCTCATCTTGGTTGATCTTCCTTCTAGTGGCTAAGATTCTTTAGAAGGACCTGCTCTGATACTAATTGTTGGAAAAATACTGAGAGGAGGGGGGGTGAATTAGTATTTAGAGCTTGTTGAAAATATTTTAACTTTTTTCTTTTATCGAATTCCATACATGGCTTTTATGAAACCAACTCACGTATACACATAAAAATACTGAAAGAAACTAGCGTATATTGATATAATGTTACATATTAGAGAAAAAAAATTCAGGAACAGTCTTTAACTCAGCTTATCAATCATGCATTTGTTAGATAATCAGTAAATATGTGCAGTAACAGCAGTATAAATAATCACACAAATGAAACACACATGAAAACCAGTATTTAATGTGGAAACCTAATACTTCAATCAGAATAGCAAGAACACTATAACCAGAACTCAGAAATAACCCAGACTTCAGAATAAATATGAAGGTACAAACTCAACCCTTAACATTCATCAACTCAAAATTCATACGCTACTTCGCTTCACTGAACTCGCGTATATACGCGCTTTTCTTCACAACAACCTGCATATAGCTTTGTGAATACTGTTTTTCAGAATGTAATCAGTCTTAGATCTAGATCTGAGGCTTTCAGTCAGATATCAACATATACAGTATTCAAAAAACCCATATCTTCAAGAAGACTTCATTGACAGACATCAAACAAATAGCAGGAATCAAAGAAAAACATTTGCAATAAGCTTCAGAAAACCCTAAACTTCCCTATGTGCCTTTTCTGAAGAAAAATCGCGTATACAGGAACTTTTACTGAGATGAACTCCCGTATAGATCTATAAATGTAGACTTTGCAGAATGAACCAAATCCATAGAACTTACCCATATTTCTTCATTTGTCTTCAACAAACTTGCGCCAATTCATAGATCTAATCATTTATTCAATAGATCACACAAGAGCATATTCATTTCATATCTAGAGCTCTTGAACCATCATAATATCCATGAGTGGATCATAGATTCAGATCTATCAATTAAAAATAGAGTTCATCCCATGCAGGTATACCTCAGAGAAAATTATTCATTAGCAACCCTTGCTCATGCATGCCTTGCACTATGATCTTCTTCTCCTTATATAGATTTAGCCTTCACCAATACCATGGGTCAAAACCACAAAACTGTTGATGGTATTCTTGGACAAAATAAAATAGAAAACTTAGCGCTAAATATTGTGGGTTAATACCATGGTAATGCCGCTTGGTTTCAAACTTTTGGAGCGCACAAGGCATACGCGACTTGGAATGTGTTTATCCACGTGAATACGCGACTTGGCCATTACAAATCCACATATATATCCTGCAATATCAAAATCATCCAATATTCTGTTCAATTATTCTGATAGACTGCCAAGGTTCTACAGAAAGTCATATACTACATCCTGTGTTAGAGAGTTTCCATCAAGGACAAAATTACAATATATTAGGACATAGGAAACATATTTCCAGCACAAAGCACAAATTTTTTGTATCTAGGTCAAAGAAGAAATGAAATATGGGATATTCTCTAGAACTGCCTATGGATACGAAATTAATGCAGGTCCTCTAGAGAGGACCTCAGTCAGTTAACTCCAGAAAAAGAGATTAATAGATTATCTCATTTTTCAGGTGCTTATATAGACACAAATATTCATAAGGTAGCAGATATTGAGTCATTGATTATGGAAAAGGATAATAAAAACACTCAAATGGAGCAAATTTTCTTTAATGAAAAACAAAATATCGAGGAGGATTTGAAATCAGGTATTAGTAATTTGCAACAGGAGTTTTAAGGTCTCAAACTCAAATTTGAAAATGAAATTAAATAAAATTATCAAATAATTCATTAGTTACAACAGTACATTCAAAATCTCCAAGAGAAACCAGAACTCAATGCGATGATGAGAGAAGAAACATAACTGGAAGCATTACTCGTAAAACAACAAACATTTTTTTTTATCAAAAGTACAAATAGCTTCAAGAGACAATTAAGAAAAGTGATCAGTTAGTCACTCTAATTTCTAATTTGAGGATTTATTATGAAGAAACTAATGATAAAGAGTCATATTATATAGATTGGAAAGACAATGTATAGGGAAGAATGACCGAACTCCCTCATCTTGAAGAATCAATAAAATATATAATATTTGGAAATTGGGATATGACAATGAAAAGTGTTGAATTAGCTATCATTAGAGATAAAAATATGTCTTCCAACATCTCTGATTATATAAAATATTCTCTACTACAAGCCAATATTACCCAAGATATACCAAAAGACACCATGCCAGAAATCATCTTCTTAAAACAATATTGGCAAAAAACGTCAAATAGAAAGGCTCTTGACATAGAAAAATTCACAAAGTTAAACATGGAGATGTACTGGTATTTGTTAATAAAACCTCACAATCAAGTGAGAGTGCTAAGGTGTCTTTCAAAGGTTGTAGTTCAACTTCTTCCAGCACTCAATGATGCAATATTCACGGGCCAGATGAGAATGCATCCAATTCATCCCCCCCAAATCGAATATATGATCAATGCATGCCAACTCAAGGAACAGTTAGAGTGTGGATTCAAGAAACGGTCATGAGACTGTTAGAAATTATGAATTTGAATTTCCTAGCTTTTAGTTTATAGTTTATATTAATATTAGAAGACTTCTTTCACAAGTCTTCTATTTTTGTAATAGTAATTCGTATTTAAACCCCTTTCATGCATTTATAAAGGGGTCCATATTTTTTAGAATAAGGCTTTTGGAACTTACACTATTGTTTTAACAGAAGCATCTTATTGAAATTCTGAGCCCAGAGGCTATATTTTCAGAACTAAACTATGATGAAACTGGTACTATTATCTGTGTATTGATCATTTTATGTGTTATCACTATTAAAATTCTCTAAATTCAGTCAGTTCATACTTGTTCCTAAGTCATGGTATTAGATAGGGTTTGAGTCATTTTTATGTTTTATAGGGTCTAAGTCATATTTTTAGAGTCTACTTTCATCACGAAACCAAGTTCATAAACTTTGTTTTACACTTTAGTAGTCTCATGTCATGTTTTGAAACCTATATTTGAACTCTTTTAAAAAAAAAAATTCGAATAAGCCACGAAACCATGTTTTTGTAGCGCGCTTAGTGTAAAAAAATGCTTCTATGCTATGAAAATGTTGGTCTTTTCATAGCGCAAAATCCTGAAATAAAACTACTAGCGCTACGAAATCGAGGTTTCAGAATTTTCAGTTTAGTTGTCACATCCATCAACTTGGGGTTAAATTTTCATGATTATAGTATCAATCCACAATCATGGTGTCAGTCCATGAATCATCCCTCACGAGTGAAACCATCCAAATTAGTTATGAAATCATTATTAGATTCATTAGCGGTCATTTTTCAATGGTCCTTTTCAAATTTGAAAAGAGAATTGGTTATTATTGTTTTTATCTCATGCAAAGAAGGCATTGCATGCATATCTATTGCTGAAAGAGAAGTTCATGATAAGATACCAGAGCTCTCATTTCTTTTTCAAGCGAGGCATAATTTTCAATAAAGCGAGGCAGAATTCAATTGGTGATTATGTTAGCAGTTTCGATTGCAAATCCAGTAAGTTTGAAAATAGTTGCTGATTGAAACAAGGTTTTAAATCAAGCGAGGGAGATTTTTCCATCAAGCGAAGCTGAACCAAATTCTAAAGTGAGCCAGTTTATCCAACAAGGAGGTTTATTACAATTTTTTTGAAGACATAGGGTTTCCAGGAAGAAGATGGAAGAAGAAAGAAGAAATCACCAGTCGGGTCACTACCTAAGGACAAAACCTAAAGGTTTAGAAAATCTCACCAGGGATAAATATGTTGAAGAAGCTTTCAAGAAGGTAGGGTTCTGGAGGTTCTGTGAAAAGCTTCCAGGAGGGCATAATTAGGTCACCAAAGAATTTCCTACCAACTTCACAGGGTCAAACACAAAGGTTGGTTTCCCAAATTTACCAATTTCTCCTGAATTTATATCAGCAGTCACAGAAATTCCAAGGGGGGAGGAAAGATGGTTTAAAAATTTTAGGTTTGAAATGCAACCCTGCAAAATATTTTTGAAACCAGAGTTTATGGACACTGATTTGAATAAAGTTGTGCCAAGAAATTATGTCAAGGATGCATTTGCCAACCTACTCTACAATATTCAAAGATACTTCACCTGCGAAGGGAGATATCACAAGGTGTACACTTATCACTTTAAACTCCTATTTCATTTCATAGGAATATTCTCTCTAAACTTACCTTTCTTTCTATTCCAAAGTCTGGCCAAGATGGCAGACAAAGTTCAGATGAAAACTCAGGCATGTGAAACCTTTTTATTTCATCATGGTCTAGTCAAGTTAATAGTTTTGCATGAGCTTCAGAAAGTGAAAAGAGAATGGTCTGAATTTCTCTTTTTGAGTGGAATAGGGGTTGAAGGAATAGGTGCTAGCCCTCAAGTCAAAGAAACATCTTCATCAATGACTACTGAACCTGCAGAAAAAAAATCAAGGAGGTTTGTCAAGCTTAAGCCCAGGAAATAGGTTAAGGAACCTATGATAAATACATCACTGAATATCCAAAAGACTACTCAATCCACAAAGAAGAAGAGATCTGAGGTCAAAAATACAATCCAGGAATAGTCAATTAGTAAAACAGCTCAGAAGAAGTTAACTAGGAGTCAAAGGTCAAAGGAGAAGGGTAAGTTTGTGGTCACAAATGAAAATTTACGGTTAAGAGGTGACTTGAATGATATATTACAATCTATTGACATTGAGGAGTCTCCCCTGGTTCAAGCAGAGTTCATAAAGCTGGATATAGGTGGCAAATCAAAGAAATTGAAAACATCCAAAAAATTAGACTTTGAGGATGAGGTGTCAAAATTTGTTTTTAAGCCTAGAAAACCACAAAATAGGTATTCTAAGAAAATGCAGCAGCCATACATGGAGATAGACCAAATTGGAGGAGAGGACGCAAGTGTTTTTGAAGAACCCATTAATACATCATCTCAAATACTTGAAGAAGACAGAAACATAGTATTTAATACTCAGAGAGAAAGGAGTAGTTATGAGGAGGTTAAAGACAAAATCAGACTTGCAAACATTTAGATTGATCAATTGAGGAAGAAAGTGAGAATGCATGTTGTGGAAAGGTCAAACTTTGAGAGGTTGAAAGGTTTGTGGGAGCTGGAAAAGGTTTCAAACAGTGAATCAATCAGCAGACAGGATCAATTTTTCATATGGACTGTCCCTGCAATCAAGGAAGAAAAATTCATAAGAATGGTTAACACCAAACTAGGGGCTAGTAATAGAAAGCTTAAAAGGAAGGTTGAAGACCTTCAAATATAGCTAGCAAACCCTGAAGATCAACCACAGCAAAAATCTGTGTGAATAGTAAGTGACATCTCCTTACACATTTTTGGAGTTTTGTGAAAGGTTTTATTTTTGAAAACAGTTCTAAGTTGATTATTGAGGGATTATATATAACTTCAAGGATGGTAGTAAAGGTGGGAAACTCAAATTTTTGGAAACAAACTGTGAAAAGAAAAGACACGGCAGTTTCATAGCGCGCTACAAAACTACTGTAGGATGCTGTTTTATCAATTTTGCAAGCTTTCAAAGGGGAAAAAGGTATTTTTATTAAACCATGATGTTGCTGGAGGATGTATAAAGACCACAAATGAAGATACAATGGTAAAACATTGAAAATTGAAGGTTTCAAATAAATTTTTCAGAGGTGAAGTTTTGTGCTACGAAAACATTAGACAGTTTCGTAGCACAGTAATGTTAATGGTTTTTGGTACTTCTTCAAAATTTTGTGTTGGGCACAGCTGGGAGGACGAAGTCACAAGAGTTTAATATGAATTTGCCACATGTTTTGAGCACAAATTGATCAACAGATGTTGTGAAGAAACATAAATCAAGTAGTACACCTATTTTGCAGGGATCATGGTCCTATTTTTCATGGCAGATAAGAAGCAGATAATTACGGCTCAACAGCAAGGAGATGGACATCATCAAGATCAAAGTTTATGAGGAGCAGTTTTCAGATAGAAGATTTATTATTTGGATAAGGTTGTTAAGGTATAATAGAGAGTTCTAATCCTAGTTGTATTAGGACTCTAGAATAGACAGTTTAAACTGTCAGATGTAATTAAATTTTGTTTTAGCAGTTAGTAGGTGTCAATCTATCAAATTCGAATTCTCTCAAGTGTTTGGAGAGAATCCAAGAAATGTAATGATGAATGTATAAAGGATAGGAAGTTGAATTGCATAGGCTTGGAAATTTTCATAAGCAAGCATACTGTTGTTGTAGCAGAGAACTGTGTTTTTATGTTAATACAGAGATATTGGTTTCATCACTCAGGATTCAGAAAGGTTTATGGTTGTGTGATATTCTCATTGTTTTCCTCTTTAAATTTACTTGCAGTGGCATGAATGTATGTTACTTAGAATTCACTGAATGTGCTCCAACTTCCTTCATATATTCATGAGCTATGTTATTTTTTGTCCTATTGTTCTTTTGATGCATCTAAACCCTGAAATGCCCTGACTTCCAATTGAAGCTGATACTCATGTTTTGTGAAAATACACTTGACTCCATAAGCCCAATAGATGTTTGTTGATTAGTAGTAAAACCAATTATCCATTTTATCCATTTTACTCATAGAGTTAGCCATCTAATCTTGATTTTAAAATCATAAATGATGCAGGAGCATCGGGATTAGCCAGCAATGTGAAGACATGTTCACATGTTGTGGCTAAACAGGGTGAAATTCATCGACTGTTGGTCAAAATCAGTTTTACTAAGGAGGTTGGACTTCTCAAATAGTTTGTTATAATTTATTATTGTAATAAGTGAGAGACTATCTTATTTTAGATTTAGGGATAAGAGTTGTTAGTATAGATGTGTCTGAGAAGCTACGAAATAGCAGATTTCTGTTCTAATTCTTAAAAAATAGGAAATTGCTGTTAGATATTTTAGAGGAATTATTCGAGTTAATAAAAAAAGGAGAAAAATTTTGATGAGTGAGAGATTAGAGAGGCTTTGAGTGGAGTGAGAGTTCAGAGTGTGGGGTGAATTGTGTTTTTGGTAACAGTTTGTAACAGTGGTCATCTTCTTGTGTAATCTGGCCAAGGCGAGACTCTGTTTTTCTGAATATCATGAATAAGAATTATGATGTGTGCATAATCATATGATGAATTGTGGTGGCTTGAGCATTGTTTTTCTATGTATTTGATTGAAATTATTGCGGGCCTACGTTTTTTTTAATTCAATTGTAAGAATTTCCATGTTAAATGCAAACCTGCCTTAGTTGCATCCGCGAGCAGAAAAAATCCGTTAATATAGAGAACTGGAGTAAAGTAATACTTCGTTGAACCTTTGAACGGATCCAAAGTAATATAAATATTGATTTGAAGTGGGATTGGGTCTGGTGGATATCGCAAAGACTACGGGAGGTGACGTTGAACCATAGCGATTTCCGATTTCCGATTACCTTCGCATCGGAGTTGTGGAAACTGTCGAGGGTTGGGTAGTGACATCAATCACTGCGATTTGTGATCGCTGATTGATATCGCATCGGAGCACATTGGAGTGTGGAGCACAATGGAGTATGGAGATTGGTATCGCATCGGAGTTATGAAGATGCATCGCATTTATTATAATTAAAAATCACATTGCGAATGTCGATATTGCGAATAGATTGGAGCCGTTCGATCAACTAGATATATGGCACAGAATACACATAAATCTCTGTTTATAAAGGGCATTTAACACTTCTTTTGAATAGATTAAAAGTATATATCGGGATCAGAAGGATTAAAATAATATTTTTGAGTAAATTAAAAGGGTTTCGGTTCCGATAGGAACAAGGGGTGAGTGAAGAGTGTAAGGTCCATTCTGGACTTATTCAAATCCGTTGCTTCCACTGTGCCAATTTTGGGTATCGGAGCAGAAGAAAGAGGGTTTTGCAGCGAATATGCCACCAAGAAGAGGAATTGGTCGAGGAGGACCAGAACCAAATGAAATTTTGTTAGAAGAAGTGTAGAATTTGCGTGCACGAATGGAGACAATGGAGACAGCCCAAAGGAGAGTGCTTGATGATGGTGCCAAAATTTCTTCAGAAGAATCTAATGCATATGTGGAAGAAATAGAAGAAGATAATGAAACCACCAAAGTCCTTAAAATTCTGGAAAAAGTTGGAAGTAAACCCAAGATGGAAATTCTTATGTATGAAGGGAGTTTGAATGCAGAGGAGCTTATGGATTGGATCAAATCCATAGATCAGTACTTTGACTATGAAGAGGTTGAGGAGAATAAGAAGGTGAAGTTTGTAGTCACTAGATTGAAGGGTCATGCAGCCATCTGGTGGGACGAGGTACAGACATCAAGAATGAGGAAAGGGAAATCTAAGATCAAGCAATGGGATAAAATGGTAAGTAAACTGAAAGGCAAGTTTTTGCCTAAAGACTATCATTTGAATCTTTTTAAGAAAATGCAAAATATGAAGCAGAAAGGAATGTCTGTTAAGGAGTATACGGAAGAATTATATAGATTAAGTATCAGAACATGGCATGTAGAAGATGATTTAGAAAAAATAGCTAGATATGTAAACGGGTTAAGGTATGAAATACAAGATGAGATTAGCTTGTTAAGTCTAAAAACTATTGAGGATGCCTATCAAGCAAGTCTGAAGGCAGAAGAGAAAATATTGAGGAGACAGAGTCAAAGGAACAGAGGAAAAAGCTCAGTGAGAGGTAGAGGAGCTGTCAGATCAAGAGGAACACAGCATCAACACGAAACAGGAAGTTCAAGTGGTAGATCACCACAGAGGGGTGAATCTAGTAGAGGAAGATTCGCACCCAGAGGAAGAGGGTGAGGAAGAGATGTTAGGTGTTATGACTGTGGAGAAAGGGGACACATGTCGTGGGACTGTCCTCATAACAAGTCAGCAAGCTAGAGGGGTGAAAATGTGACTGAGGCAGAGCTAGAACCACCTCGACTTGTGGAGAAAGAGGAACCACCTGAAGAAGGTGAATCACTTCTACTTAGAAGAACTTTTCTTAGAACAAAAAAGGAGACTGGAGAACCTGCGCAAAGGAAGAATTTGTTCAGAACTACATGTAAATCAAAGGGTAAGTGTTGTAAGTTCATAATTTACAGTGGGAGTACTGACAATCTTGTGTCCACAGAGATGGTGGAAAAGCTTGGGTTAGCAAGGACGACACATACTGCACCTTACAAAGTGTCTTGGCTACATAAGGGCCATCAAGTCATCGTGACAGAGCAATGTAATGTGGAAATGTAGATCGACACATACAAAGACGTGATCCTATGTGACATAATGCCCATGGATGTATGTCATGTATTATTGGGGAGACCATGGAAATTTGATAGGAAATAGATTCATGATGGGAGAAGGAATACATATACCGTAGAGCAGGACAGAATTAAACACACGTTGCTACCAGTGAATAATGATGTTGATAAAGGACTTCTTGAAAACAGTATCATGTTGATAAGTGGTAAAGGACTGCTACAGGAGGTCGATAAAAGTGAGGAGTTGCATTTTTCTATCGTAGGGAGGCCCAAGGTAATATTAACCTCTATGAATTTAAACGATTTACCTGAAGAAATTCAAGTTGTGTTAAATAATTTCATAGATATCATCGTGGATGAATTACTGAATGAATTACCATCGATTAGAAGTGTTAGCCACCATATCGACTTAATACCAGGAGCAAGTCTACCTAATGAAGCTAGATATAGACTAACTCCCTAGGAAAAAGCAGAGATTGCAAGGCAAGTATAGGAACTGATGAACAAGGGGCTGATTCGAGAGAGTCTGAGCCCATGTGCTGTGCCAACGGTACTTAGTCCAAAGAAGGGAGGAAAATGCCACATGTGCAGCGATTCCAGAGCTATTAACAAGATAACAGTTAGGTATAGATTCCATTTGCCCAAAATGGATGATTTAATGGACTGTTTAAGTAGATCCAAGTACTTTACTAAGATAGACTTAAAAAGCGGGTATCATCAGATCAGGATTCAGGAAGGCGATGAATGGAAAACAACTTTCAAAACAAATAGTAGACTGTATGAGTGGTTAGTTATGCCTTTTGGGCTCACTAATGCACCCAGTAAATTCATGAGACTAATGAACGAGGTCTTGAAGGAGTATGCAGGTAAATTTGTCGTTGTTTACCTTGATGATATTCTGGTTTTTAGCATTTAGAACATCTGAAGTTAGTTCTGAAAACTTTACAGAAGGAAAAACTACTAATCAATTTGAAGAAGTGTAGTTTCATTAAAGAAGAACTTGTGTACTTAGGATTTGTGATTTCCAAAGAAGGTTTGAAAATGGATCCGGAGAAGGTACAAGCAATCAGGAACTGGCCTACTCCCAGAAGTGTATTTGAGGTAAGAATTTTCCATGGACTTGCTAGTTTTTACAGAAAATTTATAAAAGGGTTTAGTCAAGTTTGTGCACCAATCCTTGAGACAATTAAGGAGTTCAACCAGCCATTTCGATGGACAGAAGAAGAAAACAAGAATTTTAATCTCCTGAAAAAGAAGATAACAGAAGAGCCAATTCTAGCATTGCCTAATTTTGAGCAAGTCTTTCAAGTAGAAACCGATGCAAGTGGAGTAGTAGTTGGTGTGGTACTAAGTCAAGAGCAAAGAATGATAGCATATTTCATCGAGAAACTAGATGATGTGAAAAATAAATATTCTTCCTATGAAAAGGAATTTTACGCTATTGTGTAGGCATTGAAAAAGTGGAGGCATTACTTACTGCCAAAGGAATTCATCTTATATTCAGACAATCATGCTTTACATTTTATTAATAACCAGCCAAAGCTAAATCAGAAGCATGCCAAATGGGTGGAATTTATGCAAAGTTTCACTTTTGTAATAAAGCATAAAAGTGGTAAGTCTAATAAAGTAGCAAATGCATTGAGCTGGGTAAGTTTTCTTTTGCAATAGTTTAAAGTGGGTGTTGTAGGTTTTGAGGAAATGATAGAAATGTACAAGGATGATGAGGGTTTTAGAGACATCTACACGACAGTTTAGAATCCAGTGAGCCATAACAGAAGTCAATGGATGGACTACCTTATTCAAGGAGGGTTGTTATTTAAAAACAACAAGTTATGTATTCCTAAATGTTCCATGAGGGAGAACATAATTGATGCAGGAGCATCTAACCCCCTCCTTAATTAAAAAGGAATTTGAAGCAGAGCGAGGAGGACATGAACAGTGAAGCTAAGCTACGGGAGGAAAATCTGCTTAAAACAGATTTAAAGAGGATTTGATAGATATGTTATCTGCCATACACGCATTATGGAGCTTTCGTTGGAGGAAAATAAGGATCGGATCTTATCGATCCTTCCGATCTAACATTCTTATATGTATATAATAAGACAGAGATAGAGAGCGTAAGAGGCAGTGTGATTAATAGACGTTTGTGAGAAAAATTGAGTGAGATGTAGCCGAGAGTGAGCTTGTTTCTAAGGCTGAAATGCCTTAGCCTCTAATTGTTCTGTATAATATATAAAAGCGTGTTTTACTGTGAATTGTGTATGCCTGTATATGTGTATTATATAAATGAATTAAATCATGTGTTGAGAGCTAGTTGATCGACCATCGATCACCCGTGGATCGATGGCGATCTAAATAACGTTTAACTGTTATGAATGAATATAGTGATCGGTGTAGATGGGAAAGTGAAGACAGAGATCGGATTGCAGAGATGGATTGGAAATGTTATGGGATGAAGCGATGGCAGAGAAATCAGGATATCGACTTACAACAATCGATATCGTTTTGTATCAGATCTTCGGTGTAGAAGCGTATAGAACAAAGTAGATGTAAATTACATCGGAACAGAGAATCATTCCAATCGCATTTATTGATAATGGATCGGACGTGAAATGAAATAAGCTGGGTTGAAGTGAGAATTGGGTCCAGTATAGTGGATCGGATCGCAATCGCATCGGATTCCGATTGAATCGGATCGGAGTTTGGATGGAGTGTGGATCTGTCGATATCTATAAAGGCGGGTGAATATATTTTTAAATCCATATATGTGGATTGGAGTGGATTTTACATATATTTCCGTCAATTTGTATTATGAGTGGCGCTGGGTTTTAACCCTTAACGCCTATATTGTAATAATTGAAATGGTTATGTAGTCTGATAATAGAGATCCACGTCTGAATGAAAAGGTTTAAAAGTTTTAAAACGCTTCCGATAAGGCTTAATGGGCCATAACCCACAGGCCCAGGTTCGAATTTTTTACATGCAAGGGGACTTGGCTAATAACCAAGATCTATTTGCGTCAAGTGGTATCAGAGCAGGGAAAGGATTTCCTGCGATAAGGAAGAAGAATGCAAGCAGAAGGAGAAAGAGGTACAGTTGTGTTAAAGCTAGAGATTTTATGGTCTTATTGTCGTGAAGATGGCGGCAGTGAAAGGTGAGAAGATTTGCAGCAACCTAGAGCAAGGTGTGCTCAATTGGTTCTAGAGGAGAGAACCAGAAGGATGCCAAAAGACCGAGTAAGGAGGGCTTGGTGAGGTATCGTGTAGCAGAGGAGACTCTTACTGCAGAGGTTGGTTGCAGCTCATAGAAGATCATGAAAGCAATTCCACTAAAGGAATAGAGTGGTTAGAATTGCTAAGAACAAGGAGGAGCATATGACCAGGAGGTCATAAAATTTTTGTACCTCGGGAGTCTGATGCAGGAGCATCTAACCCCCTCCTTAATTAAAAATGAATCTGAAGCGGAGCGAGGAGGACGTCGACATCGAAGCTGAGCTATGGGAGGAAAATCTGCTTAAAACAGATTTAAAGAGGATTTGATGGATATGTTATCTGCCATACACGCATTATGGAGCTTTCGTTGGAGGAAAATAAGGATCAGATCTTATCGATCCTTCCGATATAACATTCTTATATGTATATAATAAGACATAGATAGAGAGCGTAAGAAGCAGTGTGATAAATAGACGTTTGTGAGAAAAATTGAGTGAGATGTAGCTGAGAGTGAGCTTGTTTCTAAGGCTGAAATGCCTTAGCCTGTAATTGTTCTGTATAATATATAAAAGCGTGTTTTACTATGAATTGTGTATGCTTGTATATGTGTATTGTATAAATGAATTAAATCATGTGTTGAGAGCTGGTTGATCGACCATCGATCACCCGTGGATCAATGGCGATCTAAATAACGTTTAACTGTTATGAATGAATATGGTGATCGGTGAAGATGGGAAAGTGAAGACGGAGATCAGATTGCAGAGATGGATTGGAAATGTTATGGGATGAAGCGATGGCAGAGAAATCGGGATATCGACTTACAACAATCGATATCGTTTTGTATCAGATCTTCGGTGTAGAAGCGTATAGAACAAAGTAGATGTAAATTACATCGGAACAGAGAATCATTCCAATTGCATTTATTGATAATGGATCGGACGTGAAATGAAATAAGCCGGGTTGAAGTGTGAATTGGGTCCAGTATAGTGGATCGGATTGGAACTTCGAAGAGCCGAATCAAGAGTCACATCAAAACGTCGATTAGAGATTTTGGATCGCAATCGCATCGGATTCCGATTGAATCAGATCGGAGTTTGGATGGAGTGTGGATCTGCCGATATCTATAAAGGTGGGTGAATATATTTTTAAATCCATATATGTGGATTGGAGTGGATTTTACATATATTTCCATCAATTTGTATTATGAGTGGTGCTGGGTTTTAACCCTTAACGCCTATATTGTAATAATTGAAATGGTTATGTAGTCTGATAATAGAGATCCACGTCTGAATGAAAAGGTTTAAAAGTTTTAAAATGCTTCCGATAAGGCTTAATGGGCCATAACCCACAGGCCCAGGTTCGAATTTTTTACATGCAAGGGGACTTTGCTAATAACCAAGATCTCTTTGCGTCAATAATTAAGGAGAAGCACAGTGGAGGGTTATCTGGTCATTTTGGACAAGATAAAACCTTCGCTTAGGTGAATTCTTTTTATTACTGGCCCAAAATGAAAACTGATGTTAAAAAGTTTGTTGAGAAATGCAGAGTATGTCAGTATGCCAAAGGAAGGAGCCAGAATACAGGACTATATCAGCCATTGCCCATACCAGATCTACCATGGGATGTAGTTAGTATGGACTTTGTTCTGGGTTTACCAAAAACTCAGAGAGGAAACAATTCTATTTATGTTGTATTAGATAGATTTTCTAAAATGGCACATTTTATTGCTTGTAAAAAAACTAGTGATGCAACACACATAGCAAATTTATTCTTTTCAGAGATAGTAAGATTGCATGGTTTACCTGTAAGTAGTGTATCAGATCGAGATACTAAATTTGTAGGGAATTTCTGGAGGACACTTTGGAAGAAACTGGGGACTAAACTCATTTTTAGTTCAGCATACCATCCTCAGACATATGGACAAACTGAAGTAGTGAACAGGAGCTTGGGGAATATACTAAGGAGTTTGGTCCATCATAATCCTAAACAATGGGATTTGGCATTAGCTCAAGCTGAATTCGCTTATAATGATACACCAAACCAAAGCACTGGAATGAGTCCATTTCAGATTGTCTTTGGAATGCATCCAAGAGGAGTATATGAGCTTAGGGACTTGGGAGAACAGGAAGCCAGGAGTGCAAGTGCTGAAGATCTTGTTGACCAAATGAAGAAGTTACAAGAAGAAGTCAAAGGTAAATTGCAGGAAAGCAGCAATAGATACAAGCAGAGAGCAGATCTGAAAAGAAGAGAAAACGAGTTTCAAGTAGGAGATTTAGTAATAGCATATTTGAGGAAAGAGATATTTCCTACAAAACTTATAACAAACTGAAAATGAAGAAGATAGGACCTTGTAAAATTAAAAGGAAATTTTCAGCCAATGCATACGAGATCGAGTTGCCGGAAGGGATCGCAATATCCCCCATTTTTAATGTTGCAGACTTATATCCATTCAGAGAAGCAGAAATCAAGTTTTAGAATGAAGCCACAGATGATAAAGTTCAAACTGTAGATTGGGAGGAACAGGTACCAAAAGCATTCAAGAAATAAGTTGAAGCTATCTTGGATCAAAGAATATCCAAGAAAACTCGAGGGCATACATATTTCCAATATCTAGTCAAGTGGAAAGAGCAGCCAATGGAAGATTCCAGTTGGTTAACAGCAGCTGAACTACAGAAATATGGAGTAAGTCCTGAAAGTTTGAAGGACAAATTTTTTCTTCCCCGGGAGTCTGATGCAGGAGCATCGGGATTATCCAGCAATGTGAATACTTGTTCACATGTTGTGGCTAAACAGGGTGAAATTCAATGACTGTTGGTCAAAATCAATTTTACTGAGGAGGTTGGACTTCTAAAATAGTTTTTTATAATTTATTATTGTAATAAGTGAGAGACTGTCTTATTTTAGATTTAGGGATAAGAGTTGTTAGTATAGATGTGTCTGAGAAGCTATGAAATAGCATATTTCTATTCTAATTCTTAAAAAATAGGAAATTGTTGTTAGATATTTTAGAGGAATTATTAGAGTTAATAAAAAAAGGAGAAAAATGTTGATGAGGGAGAGATTAGAGAGGCTTTGAGTGGAGTGAGAGCTCAGAGTGTGGGGTGAATTGTGTTTTTGGTAACAGTTTGTAACAGTGGTCATCTTCTTGTGTAATCTGGCTAAGGCGAGACTCTGTTTTTCTTAATATCATGAATAATAATTATGATGTGTGCATAATCATATGACAAATTGTGGTGGCTTGAGCATTGTTTTTCTGTGTATTTGATTGATATGATTGCGGGCCTGTGTTTTTTTTAATTCAATTGTAAGAATTTCGATGTTAAATGCAAACCTGCCTTAGTTGCGTCTGCGAGCAGAAAAAACCCGTTAATACAAAGAACTGGAGTAAAGTAATACTTCGTGGAACCTTTGAACGGATCTGAAGTAATATAAATATTGATTTGAAGTGGAATCGGTTCCAGTGGATATCACAAAGACTACGAGAGGCGACGTTGAACCATAGCGATTTTCGATTTTCGATTAACTTCACATCGAAGTTGTGGAAATTGTTGAGGGTTGGGTAGTGAAATCAATCACTGCAATTTGTGATCACTGATTGATATCACATCGGAGAAAATTGGAGTTTTGAGCACAACGGAGTATGGAGATTGGTATCGCATCGGAGTTATGAAGATGCATCGCATTTTTTATAATTAAAAATCACATTGCGACTGCCGATATTGAAAATAGATTGGAGCCATTCGATCAACCAGATCTATGGCACGGAATACACATAAATATATGTTTATAAAAGGCGTTTAACACTGCTTTTGAACAGATTAAAAGTATATATCGGGGATCGGAAGGATTAAAAGAATATTTTTGAGTAAATTAAAAGGGTTTCAGTTTCGATAGGAACAAGGGGTGAGTGAAGAGTGTAAGGTCCATTGTGGACTTATTCAAATCCATTTCTTCCGCTGCACCAATAAACCTATTGAGAGAGCCCTCTCAGGTTGAGGAGGCTAAGCCTCAACTAAAAGTATGGTTTGAAATAGTTACTCAAGGTCTTCTTGATCAGCAGCCTATCAGGGTTTGATTTTGAGATAACATTATGTTTTCAAGATTCTAGAAAACTTGTTTCTATCTATTTGTCTCTTTTTGATAAGCATTGAAATGACATATATTCTTATTACTGTTGATAAAATGTATTAAATGATATGCTGTTAGATGAGTGACTTAGAGGTCTGTTATATGATTAATGTTCTTCATTAACTAAATCAATTGCATTGATTTAGTTTATTTAATGTGCTTATATTCATTTAGTATGTGATGATCTATATCATTTCATGCTTATGAAATATTATTCCATAATTATATAAATCAGTCCAATCCCAAGAAATAGTTAGATTTAGTTTTATTTATGTTATCATTAGAATAGATGACTCCATTCGTGTTGATTTTATTCCATTATTATATAAATTCTTTCTTGTATATGAAACTAGTCCCTATATACCTAGTCGAACCCACCATTTCAACAGAAAAGGAGTTGCTTTAAACTCTTGACTGGATGGAATCCCCAATGTTGAGGAACTCACTCTCCAGCCTTCAACATTTTTGGTGCTAGAAGGAGGGTCATCCGAATATGTATGGAATATAAAGTTAAATATCAATTGAAAAGCCAGCACAAGAGTCAAACTCCATCCAAAGCTTCTATGTCTTCTAGATCTCGTTCACTATCTGTAGGTCATAAATCTAAAATTATAGAGCCATTTATTACATCTCCTGAAAAATTACCTCGTAGACCTTATTTGATTGAAAGGTTAGAGCAAATATCTTTATCTCCAAATAAGACAAAAAATCCAATTTTTTTTGAAGAAAGTATTACATCCAAGTTTCAAAGTACTAGTGTATTAACCCAATCTCAAAGTAAAAAGCTTGGGATAACCCTTTTGATTTTCCTATTCTTTCTCATCGAAAGAAAGATACTACATCAACAAGTCAATTTGGTATCAGTGAGAACATATCATCATCACCTCCATTCACACCTACTTTCACCACCTTTCAATCCATATCATCTTATTCACCCATTTCTACTCCGACAATCAGTGTTGCTATAAGTAGTATCGGTCTCATACTAAGCTCTTCTCCATCCACATATACTTCTGGACCCATTAGCTCATCTTCACAAACAACAATTCAAAAAATGGCCAACTTACCATGGGTTAATCCGAGTGTTGTTCAAATGGAAAATTTTCATCCTCTCCTGTATATTCCAAAAAAATGGTTACCAAAATATAATCCTAATGATGGCCTTACAGCTGAAGAACATCTCAATAATTTTATGTTGGCCATGAATCTCCATGGTATGTAACATGAAGATGTTTTACTGATATTGTTTCCATATATTTTCCAAGGATACGTAGGATCCTAGTATTTTTCCCTCCCTTCCGGTTCAATAGGAGATTATAATACTTTTAAAGGTCTATTTCTTGCTATATTTGGTGATGATAGGACAATTTCCTCATTAATAAATTATCTTTCTAATTTAAATACTTGAACTTCAATATTAACAAGTTATTGAATAAACTTCCAGCTCCCTTTAGACCAGGATTGGATGTGAAAATATAATGGTACATAACTGCCCTTCCTTCTAATATAGAAATTTTGGTAGATGGAGCCAATAAGGTCGCACTTGTAGAAAATATGAAACAATCTTTGTCCATTGACAAAAGAATTACATCTTTAGAGAAGAAGGTTGAGTTGGAAGATAAAAAATCCAAAAAAGTAACATTTAAAGATGAAAAAAATAAGAAAACTCCCAAATATTTTTTCGATCTTGAAGGATTGCAAAATTTCCTTAAGACCATGTCCAATGAAATGGTTGAAATAAAAAAACATGTTGCTAAAAATTCTAATAGAAAACCATTTAGATATTTTAGAAGTAATCAGTTGTCTGTATCACATCCTCCCAATAATATCTCCAATGATGAATCTAAAGAAGAAGAAGAAGAAGAAAATACATCTTCCATCGATGAATCCCAAGATGAAGAAGTAGTTGAATTACATGGATTATGGGACTTTGTCTTACATTCCTCTGATGAAGAGATAGAATCTGAAGCTATGCCTGTTAGCACTAGAAGTAATACTTCTACCGAACCAAATCAATCCATATGGAAACAGAAAATCCCAACTTCTATTTCTAAAGATAAATATGTCAATAAAAAACCTCCAGTCAAACCATCTCAGCAAGCCATCACTGAATCCTAGCTGATCAAATGTACACCCAATCGTCAATCTAAAAATTTGGTAGTATCTAACACTATTGAATACAACATTTTCAAGGATGTGAAGAAGATTAAAGCCAATATTTCTCTTCATGAAGTTAGCAAATTAAAGAAACAATTTTTTTTTTTTATTGAAATATTTGGATGTAGTCAGGGCATCCTTTCTTCCTTCAACTGTTATTGCTAAAGTGGCTAATGGGATAGGAAAACTTGCAATCAAAAATTCAAACAAAGTTAATGCTTCAGATTCTATTTTTATTGGTGATAGATCCAATTCTCACACCCCTCCTTTCCTCATAACCTATGAAATCTACAATAGAAATTTTCATAACTGTTTGATTGATTCTGGGTGTTCATATAGTATAATTCCATATTCAATTTTTTAGAAGTTAAATATCTCACCCCAAAATTCATCAATTAGTATAGTTCAATTGGAGAGAACAAAGGTTAAGGTCTTAGGAGAAATCAATTCGGTAAGTATTCGATTTCCATCATATCCAAAAGTTTCTCATATCATCGATAGACTAATTTATGACATCCCTGAATTCCATGGCTTAGTTCTTAGCATAGTCTGGTCCGAACAATTACATGGGTATTTGGAAACAGACTGGTCGCGTATGTGGCTTCCATATAATGGAAATCTGAACCAAATCATAGTTTATCGTGAAAAACATATGAAATATTCAGTTACAGATCTTGGGGAGGAAGATTAACTGATAGCATTCAATAACAATATTTTGGGTGATTACCGTATATATTCATTCTTGGGGAATTTTAATGCTAAACATTCACCTTTCTCTTTCAATTTTGTTAATTCACAAATATAAAAAATTTCCCAAAATGATTCGACCAGATGCTTAAATTTTGAACAAGAAACAATAGTCCCTTCTCCGTTTTGGAAAAGTTTCTTTGATGGATCAAGATCCAATGATGGTGCAAGAGCACAATGCATGCTTATTATCCCAAAAGGTGAAAAAACTATGCTAGCTTGTAGAATAGAATTTCAATGCACTAACAATATTTCTGAATACGAAGCATTAGTTCAAGGTCTTCATAAAGAAATAAATATTGATATACAATATATTAATATATTTCGAGATTTAGAAATTGTCATAAGACAAGTACGAAATACTATTCACTATCTCTCATTTCACTTGAAACATTATAAATCTTTGATTCAAGACCTCACATCTCATTTTTTAGCATTCAATATCTCTCCTATTCCTAGATCACAAAATACCAATGTTGATCTTTTGGCTAATGTCACATCTAAGCTGATTCCGCTAGAATATTTTAGTCCTGACAGGTTCTCTATTAAATTGATTTTTCTTCCATCTATGCCAGATAACATCAATAGTTGGTGAGTTTTAAATGACGATAGTGATACATTAAGTTTTATTACTTCTAAAAAATCATATGATGATCAAATTTTATATAAAGATGAACATGATAATCAAATCAAACAACAAACTGATAAGAATCTTTTACCAAAATCTATGGTGAGACTTGAATATTTATACTATTTAAAAGAAATATTCAAAAAAATCAACAATTGCAAACTACAAAGTTCCAACTTTAAGGTTTGAATTAATTAACTTAGGATCTGATACAGTACATCAAGATATAAATATAAGGCTTAGCCTTTCATCTGGAGAAAGAAATGCATTCATTTCATTATTAAAAAAATACAAAGATAAATTTGCATGGAATTATCAGGATCTTAAAACATACAACCCATCCATGATTCAACATATTATTCCTATGGTACCCGATGTTAAATCCATCCAGAAAAATATGTGGAAAATACATCCAAATTTGGAAACTCAAATAAAAAATGAGTTAGATAAACTTTTGAAATCCAAAATTATTTTTCCTGTTAGACATTCAAAATGGGTTCTAATCTAGTACCCATGAGAAAAAAGAATGGTGATATTCGAATTTGTATTGACTTTAGAAATCTGAACAAATAATGTCAAAAGGAATATTTTCCTTTACCATCAATGGAACAAGTTTTACAGTCATTAACAGGTTTAGAATTAATGTCTTTTTTAGATGGATTTTCAAGGTATAACCAAAATCTAGTTCATCTAGAGGTTTCTCTGAAAACTGCATTTCGAACAAGGTAGGGAACCTATGCATACCAAAATATGCCATTCGGATTAATGAATGCATGAGAAAGATTTCAGAGATCCATGGATATTTCCTTCAAAGTAGTGATAAATCAAACATTGGTAGGTTAGCTTGATGATATAGCCATATATTCAAAAAATAGAATCAATCACTTGCATGACGTAAAGAAGATCTTTGAAGGATGCAGAAAATTTGGGATTTCTCTTAATCCAAAGAAGTCAAAATTTTCTTTAATTGATGGTAAACTTCTTGGTTTTATCGTCTCAAAAAACTGAATTTGTATTGATCCTCACTGGATTAAAACAATTTTAGAAATTCCACTACCGCATAACAAAAATTCAATGCAATCCTTTTTAGGATAGATAAACTTCGTAAAATGATTCATTCCATATTTTCACATATTTTCCTTCCATTGCAAAAGATGATCAAGAAAGATACATTGTTTAAATGGGGAGAGCAAGAAAAGGAAGCATTTCAAATCATTAAAGAAGAAATTATCGATGTTCCTTCTCTTTCAGCTCCTTTACCAATGATTTCATTCTATATAATTCCACCTTTGATCTATCATTTGTCACAGTATTAACTCAACCAAATGATAAGAATTTTGAATCTCTAATTTTCTTTTTTAGTTCTAATTTTCAAGGAGCTAAATTGAACAATACAAGAGTCGAAAAGCAAGCATCTGCAGTTTACAAAGTGTTCAAATACTTTCGACCTTTTATTCTGAAAGCTCATGTCAAAGTAATAGTTCCTTTCTCATCAATCAGACAAATACTTATACAGAAGGAACTAGGAGAAAAGAGATCCAATAGGGTAACAACCACGCAATAGTATGACTTAGAAATTAAGCTTGCTAAAATTGTTAGAGGACAAGGATTTTGTAGATTGATTACAGGAATGAATGATACATCACCTGATGAGGTAACTGCTACTACTGAAAAATTCACTGAGGTACTCAATTTTGACCCTTAATCTTAGTATGTTGATTTAATATTTTATTTAAAGAATGGTTATGCTCCACTTAATTTGGATTCCAAAAGAAAGCACACATTAATATTGAAGGCTAATAAATATCAACTAGTCAATGATGTGCTATTTAGAAAAAAATTACGATTCTGTTTTACTCAGATGTTTATAGAAAAATGAAATGCCTAATGTGCTCCAGGAACTTCCAGATGGACCAGCAGGTGGACACTTTGGTGGAGATACCACAACACATGAAATGTTGCATGCAGGTTATTATTGGCCAAAATTATTCAAGGGTGCACATAGCTATGTCAGAAATTTTAAGACTTGTCAAACTATAGCAAGAAGACAAAGAAAAGCCTTAATGCCACTTCAACTAGTCAATATGGAACAACCTTTCAAACAATGGGGACTCAACATAATAGGTGAGATCGTTCCTCATTCTTCTAAATAACATAAATATATATTAAATGCTACAGATTATTTTACGAAGTGGATAGAAGAAATACCTATGAGGAAAACCAACTCTGAAAACATTATTGATTTCATTGATAAAATCATCAGAACAAGGTTTGGTGTCCCTTATACTTTAGTATTTGACAATGCCTCGTATTTTTCAAGAAATTCCATGAATAAATTTTCTTTCAAAGGAGGGTTTAAATTGAAATATTTTGCATATAATTATCCCCAGGGAAATTTTTTGGAAGAATCCACAAATAAAACCTCATAAGAATAATTAAATTCAACATTGATCACAATAAGAAGAATTGGCACAAAGTTGTGACTTTTTCATTATGGGCAGATAGGATAACTAAAAAAGCTTCAATAAGAACTTCTCCTTTTCAATTGGTATATGGGAAGGAAGTAGTCTTACCTCTAAACGTATCTATCACTTCAATAGCCCTAGTTCAATTCATTAATGAAAAACCTTTCTCTTCATTACAATAAAGAATTCCCCAAACAAGTAAAATGGAAGAAGAAGGAGAGAAGGCTAAAATGATACATAATCATCACCAACAATTGATTAAAATTTCATTCGACTCAAATATAGTAAAAACTAAATAGTTTGAAAATGGATATTTGGTATTGAAATGGGATAAAGTGCATGAAAAAAAAGGAAAACATACAAAATTTTAAAAACTCCGGCTTGGCCATTTTCAAATAATCGAAAAAATAGGTCCATCAACTTTTATTTTGAAAAATTTACAAGGGAAGAAGGAAAGTGTTCTTGTTAATTCACTTATCATCAAAAAATACTTTTCTTAAAATAATGATAGTTCATTTGTACGAATATGTATATAGTTTAATAAAACAATTTTTTGCATACTACGAAAAAAAAGTGAAACACATCATCATTTTCTTGAACACGAAAGAATTAATCTTTGGAGATATAAAACTAGAAGATAAATCATAAATTGAAATATCTATTTATTTGGAAAATTTTGATTCAAATAACCTGTTAGAAAGAAGAATTATTCTAACCCATGTAAATTGAACAATTATTTTGAAATAAATCTATTTCGAAAAGTTATTTCTACAAAGTATGAAGTTTTATTGAAGTATTAGCATATTTTACTGAAATGGTCATCCAAAAAATCATAAGGAGCAAAATGATAACCTCTCCATTCATTCATATTAGATATTTCTGAAAGTGTAATTCAAAAATATAAGAACCTTGAATTTTAGAGATCTCATTACGATTCGACTCATCATGTTCATAGGAAACTAGTAAACTTGACATTACCAAACTGGCTACCAAACCAGGATAGTGGCTCATGGCCTAAAAAATGAAGACAAGGGATCTCTCATCACGAATCAACTTGTGAAATTTAGTATAACCAGTGAATTACATTATCATTTATGGATCCCAAAATAGTAACCTTGTTCAAATAAAAATAATTACATTACCTTTTAAAATGTTTATTATGTTATGAATGGGATACTGGTCCATTTTGGTTAAATAGTAATCTTGTTGAGGCTATGAATTCTTGTTGGGAGCAGTGGCTCTACTAGTGAATAATAACGTCATAAAATAAGCTAAAATTTGTCTAATTTCTTACTAATCTTTTCAAGATACTAAGATTTGATTCATTTAAAGAGAATTTTCATTTACAAAAGAAAGAAGAAAAATTTCAAGTAAAAACCACATTATTTAAAAATAAAATTTACCTATATCGAAGAAATATTTCAATCATGTATAAATTTCCTACAATATTATATTTTAAGTAATAATATTTATCAAAGATTCTAGATTCATCCAGTGTGTCGCCAATTGTTGTAGTATTACAACTACTCCCCTTTCTTCTAGTATAATAGCTTAAAAATAACAATGGGGACTATTTTAAAATTTTTAGGATTAAATCAATTTTATTAGAACAAGTTTTATTTTTCTTTAAAAACCGAAGAAAATCATAAAAATGCGTTCAAAGGAACCCACAAAGTCTAAAAGTACAAGAGCGGGAATTAAATTGCCGAAATGCGAAATGCCAAAACAACAAATCATCGATATCCGAAATAGCGAAGCACCGATATGCGAAACAATGAAGTCTGTCAAGTAAAGATTACTGATATCAGATTTTTTCATATGGCATATCTTAACATCACATTTATTCATATAACATAAAAGTTATCGTAGTATCTCATTTTGCATATCGCACATTGCTTTGAAGTGCCAAAAATTCACTAATTATGAAAAGGCCAATATACAGATCCCCATAAGGAAAAAACTGTCAAACTCACACTAAACCATGCTATCAATTTAATGATAATTCAGGTTTTTTTATCATCTCAAGGTTTCCAATCGATTTTATAATTATTTCATATTTAATACCAAGGATTTCCCATTATGCATGAGTTAAATTGATACAATAGTTAATAGAATTTTACATGATCTTATCTTATCCTCTCTGGTTTTATTTTTGACAGGGTAATTCTAGAAACTTGGGCATAAAAGGATATCAAGGCTGATTAAAGCATTAAGGAAATCCACCACCCTACCTCAGTTAGTTGTTCAACAAGAGGAAAATAATGAGATGGATTCCTTAATCTTAGACACAACGTGCAACCTAGAAATTGGTTCCTCAAGCTGGGAAGGGATCTATCAATTGTTTGAGAATGAAAATATGCAAGTAATCATAGATAGAAAAATTGTAGCTTACGATTCTGCATCCACGGATTCAGATTCATGGTCTGACGCAACTAACTATTTTCTTCACATAATTGTTGCTCATCCTAAAATGTTGCCATACACTAACTTAGTGAAATTGGTGTTGGATCATGTGAACATATGAGATAGATAGTTTGTTACCAGAAGAAAAGCAATCATTGCTTCTCTTAGGCTGTTATATTTTGAAAATATGTATAAACTTTCATATCCATAGAAGAGATATGACAACCAGCTTGTTCAAGAATTCATACGAGAGAATGAACATCCTGAAAATGTAATCAAGGAATGGATAAATGATTTCAATCACCATAAACGTGATGATAAGGGTATGTACTCAGTAGTTTCTCTTAAAATCCCATTCTCACAAATTGTTGCATTGATGAGTCATCTTTTTGGTTCTACAAATACAACCAAGTTTAAGGAAGATTGTACACCCCTTAATGAAGCAACCTATGATGGCTGCATTATTGATTGGGCTAATATTCTGTATGATCATTTGATTAGATGTATCATTGTCTATAGAGAAAATCATAATCTCCAGTCGAGTACATTCACTCCTTTTTATATGAGTTCTTTTATCCTAGATGTTGTTTGTTTTTCTTTTGAATTTTCGTCATTAGGATGGAAATGTACTAGAGAAGTCAAAACCCCCATCTTTTCAAAGCTATAATTTCTATGGGAATCGAAATACCACTCTCATATGTTAAAAATATGTAATGATATAATGGTACTAGTTTTTCAAGTCATTTTCAAAAGAAAAATCGCTAGAGTCACCCATGAAGCTAATAAAAGTAACAAGTCTATAGGAAGGTGGTTCAACGAAGAATTTTACACATACATCCGAATTTTTGAAAGCCATGCCTGCCCTCATGTCCTACCCTTATATATACTAGAAAAATTATTGGCTAAGGAAATTTCTTATCAGACTATAGGTAATCGGTTGACTAAATTTCTGAAAGATGCCTAAAAGACAATTTGGAAAAATTATCCTATTTCATGTGGGTCATACACTCTTAATAATTTAAAGCATGCCTTTCTTGAATTTGATCAATTAAAGCTCTTTAATTTCCCAATGCTACCTAACATAAGTTATGATTGATATGGGATTAAGAGAAAAATAATGAATTAAGTTAATCTGTGGGCATTTCAAAGCGAGCTTGATAAATTCAATGATATGTTTGAATAAACCCCCAAATTTTCAATAGTTCAGAAAATAACAACTGAAGGATTAGTCCAGAAGATTTGATAAAATTAAAATAATATAGAGAGAAGAGGAATCTTATAGATTACATGTTGCATAGGCCAGTGCCAAAAGCATAATAAATTCTGGTTTCCATTTCTCTAGTTTGGGTAGCAGTGCCAGTAGTAAAATAAAAAATCACGGATATTCTGCAGGAAGAGAAATTTAATCAAGAGTGGGAAAGTTTTGAGACATAATTATCTGATACCAATACTCATGTTGATCAAACTGCTATTTTTCCATAAACTCTCCCTACTAAAGATACTCTAAAATCAGTAATTCATACAGTTGAACCAATCGCTCAAAAAGTTTCTTCTAATATAGAAGACTCTAAAGATCAAGGAGAAATTCTAGATATCTAATTTACTGCAGAGGTTTCTGAAATTTCTGTTGAGAAAAATCAAAACATAAGTATCAATGATACAAAGAAGAAACAAGGAGATACATCGACCTAAGATATGGAGACCATCCCTACTATCTCAACAACAGAAATAATACTGAATATTGAAGAAATACTTCCACTAAATATATTTTATAGTCAGAAGAACAAATATATTGTATCTATGTCAAGGAAGAAACAAAATATGGAATATTCTCTAGAACCTCCTTTGGATACAACATCAATGCAAGTCCTCTCGAGAGGAACTCAATTAGCTCCAGAAAAATATCTTAACAGATTATCACAGTTTGCAGGTTGTTGGCTTAAGGGGTCCTAACCCAGGTTCAGAGGTTAAGGTTTGCCAACAAACCCCTATACTATTGGCCCTTTCGGCAATGACCTACTTTCATAGGCCAAGGTCTCACCTGAAGTAGTATGGGAGGGTGCTGGAACCAGGTTTCCACACCCTAAGAGAGAGTAGGTAATTAAGGCAGATCTATGCTTGAGGCTTATCAGGTTCACACATAATGATTCTATTTGAAATCCCTTAACTGTATAATTAGGACATAACCATATCAAATCTATTATCATTGGCAGATCTAATAAAGACATTCACATCCACTTGCGCATCAAAAAATACCATCACAAAACATTATAATCATAGCTAATTCTAGATCATAGATACATTCACAGCTTAAATAAATATCACAGATGCGCTTCAGAAGTAAACACATTCAATCCAGATAGCACTAGTATACTTCAAATATATCCCACATTCATTAGCATCAAATATCCACTTACAACCCAAAACACAGCCCGCGAATATAGACTAGCGGGGTCTGCACACAGCAGAACTGAGGATCTCCGTGCACACAACCAGTAGAGTCCTTACCCAAAACAACCCAAACAAATCTTAACAATTTTCATGTAGCATCAATATGATGTCTTAATTACTTACTATACCCAACTATCTATCTATTTTTAACATTGTAGCCTTCACAATCCTATGGTCCGCAAACCATGGTTTGTGAACCCTAGATTTAACCTTTAACACATTACGAAAAATTGGGGCTTTTACCCGCCCCAAAACCCCTATGCAAGACCAAATATTAAAAAATTATACCAAAAATGCAGGTTAGGGAACCCTGTTCCAATAGGTCGCCAACACAATCTTGTGACTCGTCCCGAGTCACTGCGACTGTGAGGTTTTCATATTCGCCTGAAGCTTCTTGATCGCATCAACCAGTGAGGGCAGCACTCATTCACTCTACACATTAGCGTTCTAAGAAATATCCACCAAATTCTACGAATTTGGACCTTCTGTAGCAGCAGTGACACATTCCAAGGTCAGGTTTAGTTGCTTAACTGTGATATCTACTTCCTGAGAGAGCTTGAGGGCTTCATCAACCCAAGGCTTGAGGTGGTTGCTAACAACCTTCTTTTTTTTGCGGAGTTCTTCAATGTCATCTCTAAGTGTGTGGCTGGTACGCAGTCATGCCAAGTGCTGAGCTAGAATCAAAGTGGAAATAGTAGCTTCGAGTTGTTCAAAATCTTCCTCCTTCTGGCGTAGCTCTTGAGTAAAATCACGGAGGAGACGGTCATGTTGCACATTAGACCATTGTTGCATAGTTGTCTCCAACAAATTTTCACCCTGAGAAATCTGAGCAGTAATATTATTGGTGGCCTCTGTGACCAGTGCAACTCGCTGGGCTGTTACCTTAGGTGGAGTTTCTTGCTGCAATTTGGTCTGTAAGGCAGCAATCTACTATTCCATCTCTTTCATGACAGTATGAATTTTAGTTCTCGAAGCCCTTAGTGCTGCAACTAACCCCTCAATATTGGCCTGGGGGGTAGCAGAAGCCGGGATATCCTCAGTTACATCTGTGCAGAGCCTACTAATTTTGCATTCCAACTCAGTCTGTTGTGTGGCGGCGAGGGTGTATGACGCCTGTGCCTAGGATAGCTCAGTGATTTTCTCCACAATCATCTACTCATCTGTACTGAGCTGTTGGTGCAACCAACGGTCTCTGTGTTAAATCTCCTTGAAAAGGGATGAGTGGAGGACCTGTAGTGGTTCATGCGGAAGTCGAGCTAAATCCAATTGTGTCTCTGCACAGGCCTGTACTTGCACTCCTAAGGCAGGTGGGCTCAAGGTGAATGTTGTGCCTCGTAGGGAGAAGAGGCAGCTTTCCGTTCTGATGATCAATTCATTTCTTGTCACTGGGAGTGGCCTTGTCTGAATCATACTTGTCTGCAGGGTGTTGGTTTTGAGATGCAGAGCTCGGAGCTCAAACTGAAGTGTAGCAACCGTGGCCTTCTGCTGCTCTTCTAAAGCTAGCCATTTATCTTCTGAGGTGAGGATTACTGCATCTACGATCTTCTCCAGGTCTTCCTCCGTCAGAGTAACTCTATTCTAGCGACCAGGCCTTGTAGCTCTTCATTTCTTTCATTGGCCTTTAATAGGGCCACCAGTCCATTTCGTACCATGTGGGGAGTCCATACCCTGCGCATCCAGACCCTCCGTGTCTAGATCCTATTGTGACTCCTACTCTGCAACCTTTTCAGTGTCCTTTCCATGTCCTTATGTCCCCTTGGTGGTATCTAGCAAGGTGATCTTCTTGGTGCTCGTACCTACAGTGTCCTACGTACTTGATTTCAAACCTAGCTTCTAGTGTGGAGACCAAGTAGCAATAAGACGGTAAATCAACTCGTCAGAAACCATATATGGCAGCGATAAGCACTTTGGATCCATACGGCCCCACATCTGCACATTATGCATCGTAACCTGCAACACTACAATGCTCTTATACTTGTCATAGATTGCTTATGACAAGCACGGGTGGGATTAGATTGCTACTGAGAGCCCACTCTAAAATAGGACCCAAAAGACCTTATTATCTGCAAGGTGATCTTCATCCTTTGAATCCCATAGATTTGTATACCGTGCCCCTTGGCACATATCCGGCTCGACCTCAGGGAGGACCGAATCTTCCAGGGATTCCCATGTGACCAACGCGATGAGGAGAAACAACCAAGAGTATCATAATGCCCTTCCATGATCTTGGGCTTCGCACATGTTCTTCAGAAATTCATTACATAGGAACTGGGACTAGTTGAAGCAGACCCCTTTTTTGCAGCAGTCGACCAACTGAATTACATATGTGGGGACCTTGGCAACCTAGCATTTTCACATCATTTTTCATGCTAACAGCAAGTTTCCCATACACGCATTGGGGTCATTGATAGTGTTGATCATGAACCCCCTAGTGTTCTGTGGTAATAATCGCGCACCTTATCAGCGATCTATTGCTCATATTTCTTACCAACATGCTCCATGGGATTCAACCACTTCATGCGAAGACCAGTAATATGGTGAATGAGTGATGAATGAATGGGAATGTGATCCTGGATCCACAAGCAACCGTCATGTACCAAAGCTAGTAGTTGTCGCGTAATTCCATCAGTGATATTGTAGTGGCCAAAGTGAGGCATCCACAGGAGGTTTAGTAACCAGGAACTAGTCAATCCACTTGCCCACAACATGGAGGCTACTTTTAGGACATCATCCTCAAATACCCTTTCGAGATATAACTTCGGTGCCAATTATAGGAACACCTCTAGGTTGGCTAGGTTGTGATCGTCAAATTTTACCATGTGGAGCTTGCCAAAGGACTCTCCAATGATGGGGACCTCGCCCGAAATTAGAGGCATCTGTAGATAGGCACACATCCCATCGATATTCTTGGGCGTGCACACCGAGGGCACGCGAGACCGAACATAGGGTGGTAGCCAGCTTATTGGTTTAGGAATCCAAGCATCTTCCTGAGCAGACAGAGGTCACTTTGATGGGTTTGGTGAACATGCCTGGGGCACCGTTCGTGGGGATTTCATCTTTTGAGGGGATGTACATGGCTTCACCCCAGCCCATTTCATATTCCTCCCCGACCCTTGTTCGTATACTTTTCCATTCCCCTTATTTTTCTCTACCTACTTTCCCTTGCTCAGTGTGGACACAATATCCTCAACCTAAGGCATGAATTCTAGTATTTCATCGTATTATTTCTCTGTTGAGGCCATATTATATGAATATTGAGTGGGATTGGATGCAGTCATTCTTGCGCAGAAGATGAACTCAGGGTTGCTACTATTAGAGGGTGTATCACGCCGAGACATGAACATAGTACAATAGTTACCAGAAATTGCAAGGCACAAGTTGTTTAGATTGCATGAAACTCTCTTCTGAGCTCCCCTTCTGCTTTTATAGCCTTCGATGGTGACCAACAGTTTGGTGAAGTTTATCTAAAACTTGTCATCAAGAAAACGGTAAAAAATCTTCGGAAATCGCCTCATTAATTGCCGGCCACCGACTCCTTTCAGTGGTAAAATTTACTCTTTACCCAGTTTTACTGTTCCAACGACTAGTTTTCGCAGCTACATCTTATCCCTACACTCCCAGTGCACCTCTCTGGGCCTCCAGACCTGCGATCAACCCCTGTGAGCATAATGGTTCTGCATGTGCTTGTCCCCCTGCCTGTGCGTATTCCACCCCATACAACTACTCCAACCATATAGTCATTTGATTTGGTATGGTTTGAACCGGCTGCCATTAACATATCATCATACCATATCCCCACGCAGAGTGACTAACCAGAAAAATCCTCCATCAATAATTTATTTTACCATATAGGGACCTAGCTAGTGCTAACGAAACTTCCCCGTGTGCTTCACAAACTAGCTATCATATAGCAAGACAAATTCTCCTTCCGCAAAGATCTTTTGCTGAATATGTTGATCATCCCATGCTTTTCTCGGGCCTTGTGAACTTGCTGATGGAAGTTAGAAACGATCTTCCTCCAAGGCCATGAGCTGCGCTAACCTCTCCTCCATGATATCAAGCTCCGTCATGTTCATAAAGTTTGCAATGTGTAGGCTAGGAACAATATAATCCATGGGCATAATGGCCTCCTTTCCATAAACCATCCAAAAGTGTGTTTTCCAAGTTAGTTTCTCGTAGGTGGTTCAATAGGCCCAAAGGACTGATGGGATGTGCACATCCCAGTCTCTATGATGGAAATTACAAACCTTGGTCAATTTGTGTTCCAAGGTTTTATTAAAAGCTTCTACAACTCCATTTTCCTATGGATGATACAGAGTGATTTTTGCGTGGTGGATCTGAAATTCTTCATTCAAGTCCTGTACTATTTCATTAACAAAATACGTACCTCTTTCACTCATCAAGATCTTGGGACAACCAAACCTGGTTAGAATATGTTCAAAGATGAAGTGCGCAGTGGTATATGCGGTGTAATCCTTCACAGCTTGGGCTTCAGCCCATTTGGTTACATAATCAGTCACAGTGATGATGTAACATACACCTGTCTTGTTCCCTGGCGGGTTGATCGGTCCAATGAAATCAATGGCCCGTTTTTCAAACAACTGCAGGACCATCTGTGGTTACAGTGGAATTTTGTCTCTGCGCAACAGTCTTCCTGTCCTTTGGCATGTGTCACAGGCTTTGCAATAATTGTGTGGGCTGCCATAGCCTATCTCTCAGTATCTTCTACGCCATTGCCTTCCCTGCGTAGTGACCTCCTGCTATGCCCCCGTGGGCTTCTGCTAAGATGGCGTGTCTTTCATGCTCCAAAACGTATCTTCGCAACACCTCATCAACTCCCAGCTTATACAAGAGGCCCACTATGATGGTAAAATCCACTGTGTGGGTTACTAGTTCTTTCTTTTGTTGTACTGAATACTCAACAAGTGTCATCCCCATAGTTAAGAAGTGAATGATGTCAGCGAAGTGTGCATCAACTACCTTAATAGAAAATAGTTGTGCATCAGGCAATACTTCTTCTAAGTTGGTCGGCTCTTCACCACTTTCGATTCGGGATAAGTGGTTTGGCCCAGCATTTAGTTTCCACAGCTTCACTATGATCTCAAAGTCATATTCTTGAAATAGAAGCAGCCATCAGAAAATTCCCCCCCCCCCTAACACATGCTTATTCACTAGGTACTTCAAAGCTGAGTGATTTGTAAACATCTTGAAGTGCCCTCCTAATAGATAATGCCGGTATTTATGCGGGGCATATACCATGGCCAACCCCTCATGCTTAGTAGTAGAGTAGTTGTGCTCCACACTAGAGAGTTTTATACTAGAAAATGCAACTGGATGGTCGATGTCTCCTTCCCTAGGTTGTGTAAGGACAACTCCTTGGGTGACCCCTAACGCATCTACATGTACATGGAAAACTTTCGCCTAGTCAGGAAATATGAGGATAGGTACAGAGAAAATATTCTACTTAAGTAACTCAAAGCTCTTCTGACACTCCACATCCCAAAAAAATCAAACATCCTTCTTTAGTAACTTATCCACAGGTGTTGGGATTAGTGCGTACCCATCAATGAACTTCCTGTAGTAGCCTATATGTTTGTGGATAGAGCGCAGTTGTTTCTCAGTGCTAGGGACTACTAGGTTGATGATAACTATGACCTTGGCGAGGTCCACCGTCAGTCCCTGTCAGTAGACTATGTGGCATACCAAGATCCCAAAAGTAACGCAAAATATGAACTTCTTAATATTCAGGGAAATATGGTGCTTCCTACAGGCGTCTAACATCATGCGCAGGTTTGAGATGTGATTCTTTACCAAAACAAATACTTTCCAATCATCAAAATACACCTCCAAGAACTTGTGGATGAATTCCTTGAATACTACGACCACCACCCGTGAAAATATGGTAGGGGAATTCTTGAGCTCAAATGACATGACAGTGTAGTCAAAGGATCTGCATTCAGTGGAAAACGTAGTTTTGTTGTGATCTTCAAGTGTGATCCTGATTTGATGGTAGCATGAGAACCCATCAGCGAATGAGTATGCTTCCTGCCCTCCCACACTATTAAGAATTTCATCAGGAAATGGTGTAGGGAAGGGATCGTGAACGTAGGCATTGTTCAGTTTGCACAGGTCAACACAGATTCTTATTTCTCCTTTGGTCTTTTTCTCTGAGACAACCATAACACTTACTCAATCAAACTATTCTACTGGTTTGATGATATCCGCAGCTATCATTTTTTCAATTTCCTCCTTGACTTTCTGATTATACTTGGGTTCAATCAATAAGGGCGCTACTTAACATGGTGTGCATCTAGTTTTAAAGTGATGTGCATGACCCATAGGTCCCCTGTAATCCCTTTGATTTTCGAGAATTTCACAGGGAATAGGTCTTGGTATTCTTTGAGGAGTTTTGCTACCTTCCCAACAATTCCATCATCCCAGTAATCCCCAATTTTAGCTAGCTTAGGTTTCTCTTATGTTCCAATGTTGACTTCCCTTAGCTTAAGAGGCTTAGTCACATCAACGGTCTGCAATAGAGGTCCAGCAACCACACGTTTTCCCTTTGATTCCAGGATAGTGATATTTCGCGGGTCTTCATCACATTCCTCCATTGATAGATTGGGGCAATTGACAATATCCTGCATCTGCGTATCCTAGGCTAGTGCCCCGTATTCCACATGAGGTCGTGATTCATCAAATACGAGGGAATCTATATCCTGTAGGGCTTCACCAAGTGCCTCTATTCCACCTATCAATTTGAACGTACCTACAAACTCATCCTTGAGGGTTTACCAGTGGTGGGTGTGTTGATGTAGCTCTGCATCTAAATACCATGCGGTGGGAATTGGCCCCAAGGTATGAATGAGCAGATGGACCCCTTCGTCTGTAGTTATTTCACACCATTCCTCCATCCATGCAGACAAGTTCTCACACGGGTCTCCTGGGCCAAGGAAAGTCTTCATGCATAGGTGAATTGGGGGTTCAAATTGTAGGACCATCATCTCATGACATTCCTCCGAATCCTAGAACATTCCCTTATGAGTTTCCCACCACCACGCAGGGGTTGTGTGCATGGCTAGGTTAAGTCCCCACATCCTTTACTCCCTTGGAAATCCAAATTTGAATGTTCATAAAAAATCCTTAATACTACTAGAACCATCAAAGTAGGGCAGTTCCCTTACCTCTAAGGAGATACAATAGAATCTCTTCATGATCCTAAGGCATCGCAGTGGAAATATGTCATGTAACCGATTTTGACAATTTTCTATCTCTCCATTGAAGTCAAAGAGGCATTCATTGTCTTTCTCCCAACAAAGAACACCATCAGCTGTAGGATTAATCCAATCCTCATCCTGGGCATTAAGTTTATAAATATGATCTACATTTTATCCTTTGCTCACTAGTTCTATATACCACTATCCTTCTGCAAGGTCTAGAGGGACTATCACTCTTGTACCGTCATTCTCAAAAACCATGCTCCTTTTCTTTAAGTTGATAATACCTTCCATGTCTATTGCCCAATCTAGTCCTGAGAGTGTAGGATAAAGGTCCTAATCTTCCACAATATGAATTACTTCAAAGCCTATGCATACCTTAACTCCTACGATATCTACCATAATATTTGACAGCCTCCCCAATGGTATCATCTAATGTTGGTTAGCCATGCACAGCTGTATAGTAGACCATTCCAGCTTAGGTTCTCCCATCTTATGCCATGTATGCTTAGGTAGGATGTTCACATCAGATCCTAGATCCAAAATGACCTGATCCATTTCATAGTCATTGATCTGTGATGTTAGCTGCATTTCCTGCCCCATGTGCTTCTTGTGCTTGTATAGCTTGTGAACATCTCTAACCTCTGTAGTAGGGTCATTTCTTTTCGCGTAGCTGTCTTTCGACGTTTGAAGATTTCTACTGCCTTATTGTTCCGTAGCAGCTTCATACATGCTTGTAGGAATGGTTTAACTTTTTTTTCCACTCTTACGTTTCCTGGAGCCTTGGAGGTAGATGCCTCATCCTTGGCAAAGTCCTTGAGAGTTGCGATAAAGGTTTCTTTCTCCATCTGTAGGTCCAAGATTTCCTGTTTGATAACAACTTTCCAAATAAGGGGTTTAGCCACATATTTCTCCTCAGATCCCCCAATGGCCATGCCATTGCATGTTATGACATTAATACTTGGTCCTTCATCCTGTGGTTTTGCCTTAACCCTATGCACATTCTACGTTGGTGTCTGCTACTTTTCTTGCATTTTTTCTATCAGGACTCGAAAACATTTGATCACATGGTCCAACTAAAAATAGCGACAAGATTTTCATGCAGGGTTCACACAATCCCTTGCAAAGTGCCCTATTTATCCATAGTTGTAATAGATCAATTTCCCTCTTCCATGACCTGCGCCTCCACCCCTTCCCCCTCCAATGCCTCTTGCTAGGGAGCCTCCTCTGCCTAAGGGAGAAAGTGGTGAAGAAGGGTTAGCTTGTACCCTGTATAGTTTCCCTCGGTCTATCATCAAGCCATAAGTCGAACAGTTATGCTCATCATGTCCCACACAGAAGCAAAATCGACACCATTGTTGCTTCAATTCTGGAACATGAGCACCAAGACGGGGGCAGTGGTTGGTATCATGTAGTCCCACTACGCAACAATCAATGCACCATAACATCAGACCACTTGGCCCCACAACCTCCTTAGGGTGCAATGGGCTTGATCCCCCAGCGTGCATGTAGTCCGCCAACAGCGGGAACTGATCCTTGGTGTGGCTAGACACCCTACATCGTATGCACCATACGTCTGGGCTAGCTTCTTTCCCTCGTTCTTTTCGCAGATTCTGGATTTCAAGGTGCATTGCCTCCAGTTGTCCCTTGATCTGCTACACCCCAAACTAGGCATCATCTCTTGGCATAGCTTCTAGTTTCATAGCAATCTCGAAGGCTTTATCTTGCATTTCAATTGCCTGCTAACCCATAGGTCCATGCAGGTGAGGTAGTACCATAGCGATAAACCATTCCTTGTGCTGCTTATCATCATACTGAAATTCCCCATCTCTGATAACCTTCTTTAACCATTGATCTGCTTCCCATACAGACTCAGTGGGTCCCTGTCTAATGTCTTTTAGTTCAGTTACTAGCTATGACTAGGACTTAGGCTTCTGAAATTGTTGTTTGAAAGCTTTCTTAATCTATTGAATAAATGGATTTGCATGATGGCCTATGTATCCCATATACCAATCCAAGGCCCTTCCTTCAAAGGAAAGGGATATTTTCACTCTCTTTACAACATCGGTAGCCACATTCTGTGCAGTCCATACTGATTCTACTACAAACCAAAATCGGTCCATATCTTCATCTTATACACCCTTGAAGGTGGGTAGCTTCATGTGTGTGGTAATATCTTCTTCTGGTGTTGACAGAGGTGTGTAGGAGTTCTTACTCTTATGCTGACTTGAAGGCGGTGTTGGAGGACTACTTCCTGCATGCGCAACCGATTCTCTTATTGGGATGTAGATGGATCTATCCCCTTCTAGGTTGGTTCGGTAGTAATTCCCACTTCACATTGTGCTCTCACTCTAATCAGAGGTCATTCATTCGGTGTGGCTGCACAGAATTCCCTTTTCACACAGTAATATTTTAATTAATAATGTCAGTGTTTGCAAGAACTTACCCTGGAAACCTTTGAAGAGCCTCTGCTCTATCTCAGAATAGGATACAAATTTACTGACTGGAAATTCTGTTACAAACCCTCTTAGCATGCTATCCACCCAATGGTCTACCATACGGGTGATCGTATTGTCAGCCTCCTCTAGTTGTTGAATCAATTTTGGTGCCCATTGCATAACCTGATCATCCTTCCAACACATCTGGAATTCTACGAGCCTTGTTAGCCACTCTTAAAGCTCATGTGCAAAGGTTACAAAGAAAATCTCATAGAATTCGGTGAATATGTACTTGTTCTTCCACTTCTCATCTTTTAGCTTCATGTTGTGATTCTCCTTTAGAGAAAATTATTGAATCTATCTTTCAAACCAATCTTCAATTTCCAACTTCTTAGGTCTCCAATGACCTCGTGGAATTACCCGATCTCTCTCTCAAAATGTTCCCAGTCCTGACAACAGAAGCATTTGTTGGCTTAAGGCGTCCTGACCCAGGTTCAAAGGTTAAGGTTTGCCAACAAACCCCTATACTACTGGCCATTTCGGCAATGACCTACTTTTGCAGGCCAAGGTCTCACCCAAAGTAGTATGGGAGGGTGCTGGAACTAGGTTTCCGCAACCTGAGAGAGAGAGTAGGTAATTAAGGTAGATCTATGCTTGAGGCTTATTAGGTTCACACATAATGAGTCTATTCACAAGCCCTTAATAGTATAATTAGTACAAAGCTACTATCATTGGAAAATCTAATCAAGACATTGGCATCCACGTACACATCAACAAATACCATCACAGAACATTATAATCACAACTTAAATAAATATCACATATGCGCTTCAGTAGTAAACACAATCAATCCAAATAGCACAAATACACTTCAAATATATCCGGCATTGATTAGCATCAAATATCCACTTACAACCCAAAACACAGCCCGTGCACACAGCCTAGCGGGGTCGGCACATAGGAGGACTAAGTATCTCCATGCACACAGACATTAGGAGTCCTTACCTAAAACACCCCAAATAGATCTTAATAATTCGCACGTAGCATCATTCTTATGTATTCCTTACTTACTAGACCAAACTATCTATCTATTTATAACATCATAGCCTTCGAAATCCTATGGTCCAAAAACAATGGTTTATGGACCGTAGATTTACCCTTTAACCCATTACAAAACATTGGGGCTTTGACCCACCCCAAAACCCCTACGCAAGCATAACTATTACAAAATTATACCAAAAACACAGGTTAGGGAACCTCATTCCAACACAGGTGCTTTTGCAGATGCATCTATTCATAAGGCAACAAATATTGAGTCATTGATTATGGAAAAGGATAAAAAGATCGCTCAAATGGAGCAAATTTTCTTTAATGAAAAACAAAATATCGAGTAGGAGTTGAAATAAAGTATTAATAATCTACAAAATGAGTTTTAAGGTCTCAAACTCAAATTCAAAAATGAAATTAAAGAAAAGGATCTAATAGTTCATCAGTTACATCACAACAATTAGAAGCTCTAGGAGAAACCAGAACTCAATGAGGTGAAGAAAGAAGCAACATAACTGTAAGTGTTACTGGTAAAACAAGAAACAATTTTCTATCAAAAGTACAAACATATTAAAGAGAAAATTAAGACAAGTGATCAGTTAGTCACTCACATTTCTAATTTGAGGATTTATTATGCAGAAATTGATGATAAATTTTCAAAGTATATAGATTGGCAAGACACTGTACAGGGAATAGCACCTGATCTCCCTTGTCTTTAATAATTAATAAAATATATAATATTTGGATATTGGGATATGAAAATGAAAAGTGTTGAATTAGATATCATCAGAGCTAAAAATATGGCTTCAAAAATCTCTAAGTATATATAATATTCTCTCCTACAATCCAATATTATCCAAAAGGTACGAAAAGACACCATGCCATAAATTATCTTCTTAAAACAATATTGGCAAGAAACATCAAACAGAAAGGCTCTTGACATAGAAAACTTGACAAAGGTAAACATGGAGATTTACTAGTATTTGTTAGTCAAACCTCACAATCAATTAGGAGTACTGAGGTGTCTTTAAAATGTTACAGTTCAACTTCTTCCAGCACTCAATGATGCAATAATCACAGGCCAGATGACAATGTAGCCAATTCATCCTCCCCATCTTGAATATATGATCAAAGCATGCCAGCTCAAGGAACAATTAGAGTGTGGATCCGATAAATAGTCATGAGCCTGTTATAATTTATGCATTTTAATTTACTAGCTTTTAATTTATAGATTAGATAAATATTATAATACTTATTTCACAGGTCTTCTATTTTTATAATATTAATTAGTATTTAAATGCATTTCATGCATTTAGAAAGGGGTCCATATTTTTTATAAGAAGGCTTTTGGAACTTACACTATTATTTTAGAAAAAGTATCTAATTGAAATTCTGAGCCCAGAGGCTATATTTTTAAAACTAAGCTATGATGCAACTGGTACTATTATCTGTGTATTAGTCATTTTATGTTTCTGGTATTTTAGCAAACTTGTTTCTATCTATTTGTACCTTTCTGATAAGCATTGAAATGACATATATTCTTATTACTATTGATAAAATGTATTGAATGATATGTTGTTAGATGAGTGACTTAGAGATATGTTATATGATTAATGTTCTTCATTAACTAAAGACCCGCTTGAGATCGATGGTTATAGGTTGAATCCCTGACTTGAAATCTGAGATTGCGATAGCAAGGGTGGATTCCATTACCTCGTTCCATTGATTGAACGAGAAATTTCATTGATTTAGTTTCTTTAATGTGCTTGTATTCATTTATTATGTGATGATCTATATTGTTTCATGCTTATGAAATCTTATTCCATAATCATATAAATCAGTCCAATCACAGGAAGTAGTTAGATTTATTTTTGTTTATGTTATTGTTAGACTTCTGTATTTCACAGTATCACAAGGTGACTGATTATTTCTAAGATCTCTCATACTAAAAATAATATTCCATGTCTATCATTTATTATTAGGATAAAAGGGAAAGCCTCACTATCAAGAGCATCAAATGAATCTATTTTCCTTTCAATTCAATTGGAAGAGGAAAGTGTTGCTAATTAAGTGTTATGGTCAGAAAACTCCATATTTCCCTCACTCATTACATCTACCTTCATTTACCCTTCATTTTTCCATTTGTCTAAAGTCCCACACTTCATTTTTTTCAAAACCCTCTCTTAGCTATTCAAATTCAAATTTTATAGTTAAAAAAATAGTAGCTCCACCCACCCATTAAAAACCATATACTTACCCCTTTCTCGCACTTCACACCCCTCAAGTTTTAACCTTCTCTCCTTAATTGATTGTCGAAACATTTAAATTCACCGATGCGATTTGGTGGGACCCATAAAATGTTTATACATTACCAAATCCACATGCAAACCTTTGTATTTCGCATTTTCCTTACCTTTCACCTTTTCGCACTTCACACATTTTATAACTTACCTTTTAAGAGGCTGCAAGTTTTCTTGTTTAAGTTGCGATGTGATCGCATATCGCACATCACAAGTTTTAAATTTTAAGTGCTAAAGGAAAGTTAAAAACAAAAAAATGGGAAGTGTGATGTTGGCGTAGATGAGATTCAGCTCCAAGATGAAATCTAAACGATTTCAGGTCCAAGCATATGAGGTTTGAGTGCCATTTTATGAATAAATAGGAAAAACATGGCAAAAGGAATTGTGGTAGAATAAGATTTGACAAGGATAAAAAGGCATAGCGAGGCTGGACATCACAAGGAAATAGACATAAAAGGTCAAGTGGGGCATTTGTGCTGAATTAATTGTGTTATAACAGTAGAAATTGAAGGGGCAACGAACACATCAGAACAACTATTGATCTGAGCACCTCATCAATTTAATAATCCAACAAAGATTTTATGAAGATGAAGAGCCAAGGTGTTAGAGCCTTCCTCGCCTCTTTAGCATCCATATCCTGATCATAATGGACTACTTCCTCCAACTTCTTGGCTAGAAGTATCTTATCATCGTCTACAAGGTTCCACATCTCAATGTGTTACTCCATCATAGTCTCATCGAGATCCTGAAAGGAAATTTCTTCCTCACTCTGTAATCAATAACAAATTTCTAAAGATACTGTTATGGCCGAACTTGTCTTATCACCACTTGCATGGTTCGTCTTGGAAAAGGTTTAGTTTGATTGTAATTAAGAACTATCATTGTAACAAACAGGGGAACCGCATTAAGTTTATATAAATACCACATACATGAGCAGTATGAAGGGAGGCCCGGAAGGGAAAAAACATTGTAACAGACTCAGCTGGTTGTAAGCACTTTCTATTGAGTGAATGAAAGATGATTATGTTTTCCAAATTCTTGTGTTATGATCTATGGTGAAGTGTTTTCCCATGTAATTTGTTATTCTTTTGTTTTCGCATATTGTTTTTCTTTATTTACTACAGATATAAATTGTTTTGTAGGATTTACCATGGGGTACCCTGCTCAGTCTTGAAACAATATTTTATGTTTTCCTCTGAGACCTGGATGAAAAATTCAGAGACGGTCTGCTTTGCATCCACGTTGAACCTTAATCTCGTCCCCCTACTCCATTTCACAAGATGTAAAGATCCATTGACATGGATAACTTGCCTTGTTGCACCTGACCTCAATTATTCAACCATTTGAATTGGTTTGAACCTATTTGAATCCATAGCCCAATGTCCCCCCTTCTGTTGCCTCAACCAAAAATATTCAACCAAACCCATATGGACTAATAGCTAGCCTAAAATGCCAATATAAAAAAATATATATTTAACAAAGAGATCCCTCTCTGAATCTAGGATGGCTAGGTCATAGATTCCGAAGTGGTTTGATGTTTCCCTTGCAATTTTGTCTTTAGCCTTTAGAATTACAGAGTGACAACATAATTTCGACCATATTGGAGAATGGAATTTATCTTCCTCAAAAATCACATCAAAGTTCAGATCTGATTACTGGTGGTGGACAGTGACCAAACACAAGAAGGTTGCCTTATTCACCTGGCGACTCCATAATTGAAAGAACCCAACTTTTGAGCATTCATTGTGACTTCACAACATGCTACCTAGAGTTCCTGTTGAACAAGATGGCAAGGTTTGTGGCAAACCTTCTATCTCGTGAAGTTTTAAATGAATTCAGGAATAAGTTATCAAAATTTTAGCTTGATGAAGATTTCCTAGAGGCTATCTTTCTCATTTTGAAATCAAGAAAATTTATTCCTAAAGCTAAAACATGTTTTCTCAAGATAGTTCTTTAATGATATGAAGTTGGTATTGAACTTTTGAATTCTCAAATTCAATCATAAAATTTTCGAGATCCTAAATAATTCTTGGAAAGTATTCCTTCCCCTAATCAAGAGGAAATTGTACTACCTCTTGACCTACATATTGAGGATGATTGTGATTTCAAGTACCAAATAGAAGATGAGGTTTCAAGGTTTAATACCGAGGAGATAATTGATAAACTAGTCATTGAAGGCCTAGAAGTAGAAATCATACATCATGCTTTTATTGATCCTGGAACACGTTATATAGAGCTTCTTTTTAGCTCAAGTTTTCAAACATGTATTTTATATAACGAAAAAATACATGAGAAGTTGCCATTACATATCACAAATTTGGTTATGAGGACACATAATCAAGTTATACTGTTGATTATCATGACAAGTAGTGAAGTTGTCCATTTGTTTCTGCTGCTACTTGACTGACCGCACTGACATTATTGTATCATTTAGAATAACAACAATTTCAGTAGAGTAGGGTAGGTAGGTGTGGATATAAGCTTAGTACTCGGAGCATTTTTCCAATTGTAGTTTCATATTTATTTCTAGTTTTCAGTGCAAGTATATTAGATACTTTAGTTTGTATAGAGTGTTGATTTTGAACTAAGCCTTCTCAGCCACAGAGTTTTTCTAGCAAATTAAGTTGCATATTTTGGATCAGCCCAATGGATCAAGCCACTATTCTACGATGTTCTTGACCCCTCTTGAAGGAGATGCCATCCCCAGCTGGAGCCACTGTTAGACTCATGTATTTCAAAATACCACAAGGTGACTGATTATTTCGTAGTTCTCTCATACTGAAAATAAAATTCCATGGCTATCATTTATTTTTAGAAAAAAAAGGAAAGCCTAACTATCAAGAGCATGAAATGAATCAATCTTCCTTTCAGTTTAGTTGAAAGAGGAAAGTGTTACTGATTAAGTGCGATGGCGAGAAAACTCCATATGGCCCTCACTCATTCCATTCACCATTGTTTACCCTTCATTTTTCCATTTTCCTAAAGTCCCACGGTTCATTTGGTTCAAAACAATTTCTTAACTATTGAAATTCAAATTTTATAGCTACAAAAGTGCAACTCCACCCACCCATTAAAAATCGTATACTTACCTCTGGCCCACACTTTTCACCCCGCAATTTTTAACCTTCTCTTCTTAATTCATTGTCGAAACATAAAACTCTGCCGATCAAATTTGGTGGGACTAATACAACCTTTATACATTACCAAATCCTCATGCAAAAAATTGTATTTCTCATTTTCCTTACCATTCGCCTTTTCACACTTTTGCAGCATTTAACGTGTTGCATTTCGCACTTCACACATTTTATAACTTACCTTTTAATCACCCACAATTTATTTTGTTTTAGTTGTGATGCGATCGCATATCGAACATCATAAGTTTTAAAGGTTAAGTGCAAAAGAAAGTTAAAAACTTCGAAATTTGAAGTGCGATGTTGGTGCGGATGCGATGTGGCTTGAAGGTGAAATCTAAATGATTTTAGGTCCTAGCATATGGGGTTTGAGTGTCATTTTATGAAGAAATAGGAAAAACACGACAAAAGGAATTATGGTAGAATAAGACCCAACAAGGATAAAAAGGTAGAGTAGGACTAAATGTCACAAGGAAATAGACAGAAAAGGTTGAGTCGGGCATTTGTGCAGAACAAATTGTGTTATAACAATAGAAACTTAAAATTAAGAAAAATGATCAGTTAGTCACTCACATTTCTAATTTGAGGATTTATTATGAAGAAAATGATGATAACGGGTCAAAGTATATAGATTGGCAAGACACTGTACAACGAACAGCAACTGATCTCCCTCATCTTGAAAAATTAATAAAATATATAATATTTGGAGATTGGGATACGGAAATGAAAAGTGTTGAATTAGCTATCATCAGAGTTAAAAATATTTCTTCCAACATCTCTGATTATATATAATATTTTCTCCTACAATCCAATATTATCCAAAAGGTATCAAAAGACACCATGCCAAAAATTAGCCTCTTGAAACAATATTGGCAAGAAACGTCTAACAAAAAGCCTCTTGACATAGAAAACTTGACAAAGGTAAAAATGGAGATTTACTAGTATTTGTTAGTCAAACCTCACAATCAATTGGGAGTACTGAGGTGTCCTTCAAATGATGCAGTTCAACTTCTTCCAGCACTCAATTATGCAATAATCATGGGCCAGATGAGAATGTAGCCAATTCATCCACCCTATCTCGAATATATCATCAAATCATGCCAACTCAAGGAACAGTTAGAGTGTGGATCCGAGAAATAGTCATGAGACTGTTATAATTTATGCATTTTAATTTAATAGCTTTTAGTTTATAGATTAGATTAATATTATAATACTTATTTCACAGGTCTTCTATTTTTATAATATTAATTAGTATTTAAACCCATTTCATGCATTTAGAAAGGGGTCCATATTTTTTATAAGAAGGCTTTTGGAACTTACACTATTGTTTGAACAAAAGTATCTAATTGAAAGTCTGAGCCCAGAGGCTATATTTTTAGAACTAAGCTATGATGCAACTGGTACTATTATCTGTGTATTAATCATTTTATGTTTCTGATATTTTAGGAAACTTGTTTCTATCTATTTGTCCCTTTCTGATAAGCATTGAAATGACATATATTCTTATTACTATTGGTAAAATGTATTGAATGATATGTTTTTAGATGAGTGACTTAGAGATATGTTATATGATTAATATTCTTCATTAACTGAATACCCGCTTGAGATCGATGGTTATAGGTTGAATCCGTGGCCTGAAATATGAGATGGAGATAGCAAGGGTGGATTCCATTACCTTGTCCCATTGATTGAACGAGAAATTGCATTGATTTAATTTCTTTAATTTTCTTATATTCATTTAGTATGTGATGATCTATATTGTTTCATGCTTATGAAATCTTATTCCACAATCATATAAATCATTCCAATCTGGGGAAGTAGTTAGATTTAGTTTTTTTTATGTTATTGTTAGACTCCTGTATTTCACAGTATCACAAGGTGACTGATTATTTCTAAGATCTCTCATACTAGAAATAATATTCCATGTCTATCATTTATTATCAGGAAAAAAGGGAAAGCCTCTCTATCAAGAGAATCAAATGAATCTATTTTCCTTTCAATTCAGTTGGAAGAGGAAAGTGTTGTTGATTAAGTGTGATGGCGAGAAAACTCGATATTGACCTCCCTCATTACATATACCTTCATTTACCCTTCATTTTTCCATTTGTCTAAAGTCCCACGCTTCAGTTAGTTCAAAACCATTTATTAGCTATTCAAATTCTATTTTTATATTTAAAAAAAGAGTAGCTCCACCCATCCATTAAAAACCATATAGTTACCTCTTTCCCGCACTTCGCACCCCTCAAGTTTTAACCTTGTCTTCTTAATTGATCGTCGAAACATAAAAATCCACCGATGCGATTTGGTGGGACCCATCCAACATTTATACATTACCAAATCCACAAGAAAACCTTTGCATTTCGCATTTTCCTTACCTTTCACCTTTTCGCACTTTCCACATTTAGCGCGTCGGTTTTCACACTTCGCACATTTTATAACTTACCTGTTAAGCACCCGCAAGTTATCTTGTTTAAGTTGCGATGTGATCGGATATCACACATCACAAGTTTTAAAGTTTAAGTGCTAAATAAAATTTAAAACAATAAAATGATAAGTGCGATGTTGGCGCAGATGCGATGCGGCTCCAAGATGAAATCTAGATAATTTCAGGTCTGGGCGTATGAGGTTTGAGTGCCATTTTATGAAGAAATAGGAAAAACATGGCAAATGGACTTGCGGTAGAATAAGATCCAACAAAGATAAAAAGGCATAGCAAGGCTGGACATCACAAGGAACTAGAAATAAAAGGTCGAGTGGGGCATTTGTGTAGAACTAATTGTGTTATAACAACATAAATTGAAGGGGCAGTGAACACATCAACATAGCTATTGATCCGAGCACCTCATCGATTTAATAATCAAACAAAAATTTTAAGAAGATGAAGAGCCAAGTTGTCAGAGCCTTCCTCACCTCTTTGGCATCAGAAAAAGCTAGATTCTGATCATAATGGACTACTTCCTCCAACTTCTTGGCTAGAAGTATCTTATCATCGTCTATGAGGTTCCACATCTCAATGTGTTACTCCATCATAGTCTCCTCGGGATCCTAAAAGGAAATTTCTTCCTCACTTTGTAATCAATAATAGATTGCTAAATATACTGTTATGGATGAACTTATATTATCACCTCCTGCATATTTTGACTTGGAAAAGGTTTAGTTTGATTGTAATTAAGAACTATCATTGTAACAAATAGAGGAACCGAATTAAGTTTATATAAATACCGCATACATGAGCAGTATGAAGGGAGGCCCGGAAGGGAAAAACCATTGTAAGAGACTCAGCTGGTTGTAAGCACTCTCTATTGAATGAATGAAATATGATTATGTTTTCCAGAGTCTTGTGTTATGATCTATGGTGAAGTGTTTTCCCATGTAATTTGTTATTATTCTATTTTCGCATATTATTGTTCTTTATTTACTGCATATAAAATTTTTTTTGTAGGATTTACCATGGGGTACCCTGTTAAGTCTTGAAATATTATTTTATGTTTTTCTCTGAGACCTAGATGCAGAATTCAGAGACGGTCTTCTCTGCATCCACGTTGAACCTTAATCTCCTCTCCCTTTTCCATTTGACAAGCTGTAAAGATCCATTGACATGGATAACTTGCCTTGTTGCGCCTAACCTCAGTTATTCATCCATTTGAATCAGTTTGCACCTATTTGACTCCTTATCCCAATGCCCCCCCTTCTACTGCCTCAACAAAAAATATTCAAAAAAACCCCTATGCACTAATATCTAGCCTAAAATGCCCCCATTAAAAAATATATATTTAACAGAGAGATCCGTCTCTAAATCTAGGATGGCTAGGTCCTAGATTCTGAAGTGGTTTGATGTTTCCCCCGCAGTTCTGTCTTCAGCCTTTAGAATTACGGAGTGACAACATAATTTTGATGATATTTGGGAATGGAATTTATCTTCCTCAAAAATCACATCAAAGTTCACATCTGATTTACTGGTGGTGGACAGTGACCACACACAAGAAGGTTGCATTATTCACCTGGTGACTCCATGATTCAAAGAACCCAAATTTTGAGCATTTTTGGCGACTGCAAAACATGCTGAACAGAGTTCCTATTGAACAATATGACAAGGATTATGGAAAACCTTCTATCTCGTGAAGTTTTAAATGCATTCAAGAATAATTTATCAGAATTTTAGCTTGATGAAGATTTCCTAGAGGTTGTCTTTGTCATTTTGAAATCAAGCAAATTTAGTCCTAAAGCTAAACATGTTTTCTGGAGATAGTTGTTGAACGATATGAAGCTAGTATTAAACTTTTGAATTCTCAAATTCAGTCATACAATTTCCGAGATCCTATAGAATTCTGGGAAATTATTCCTTCCCCTAATCAAGAGGAAATTGTACTACCTCTTGACCTACATATTGAGGATGATTGTGCTTTCAACTACCAAACTGAAGATGAGGTTTCAAGGGTTAATACTAAGGATATAATTGATCAACTAGTCATTGAAGTCCTAGAAGTAAAAATCATACATCATGCTTTTATTGATCCTCTAACATGTTATATAGAGGTTCTTTTTAGCTCAATTTTTCAAACATGTATTTTCTATAAGGACAAAATATATGAGAAGTTGCCATTACATATCACAAATTTGGTTATGAGTACACATAATCAAGTTATACTACTGATTATCCTGACAAGCAGTCAAGTTGTCCATCTGTTTCTGCTGCTTCTTGACTCGTTGCACTGACATTATTGTATCATTTAGAATAACAATAATTTTAGTAGAGTAGGGTAGGTAGGTGTTCAAATAAGCTTAGTACTTGGAGCATTTTTCCAATTGTAGTTTTATATTTCTTTCTAGTTTTCAGTGCAAGTATATTGGAGACTTTATTTTGTACGGAGTGTTGATTTTTAACTAAGCCTTCTCAACCACAGAGGTTTTCTAGCAAATTAAGTTCCAGATTTTGGATCATCCCAATGGATCAGGCCAATAGTCTATGGTGTTTTTGACCGCTCTTGGAGGATATGCCATCGCCAGCTGGAGCCACTGTTAGACTCTTGTATTTCACAAGACCACAAGGTGATAGATTATTTCTTAGTTCTCTCATACTGAAAATAATATTCCATGGCTATATTTTATTTTCAGGAAAAACAGGAAATCCTAACTATCAAGAGCATGAAATGAATCAATCTTCCTTTAAGTTTAGTTGAAAGAGGAAAGTGTTACTGATTATGTGTGATGGTGAGAAAACTCCATATGGCCCTCACTCATTCCATCCACCTTTGTTTACCCTTCATTTTTCCATTTTTCTAAAGTCCCACGCTTTATTTGGTTCAAAACCCTTTATTAACTATTGAAATTCAAATTTTATAGTTACAAAAGTGCAGCTCCACCCACCCATTAAAAATTATATACTTACCTCTTGCCCGCACTTCGCACCCCGCAAGTTTTTACCTTCTCTTCTTAATTCATTGTTGAAACATAAAACTCTGCCGATGCGATTTGGTGGGACTAATACAACATTTATACATTACCAATCCTCATGCAAACCTTTGTATTTCTCATTTTCCTTACCTTTCTCCTTTTCACACTTTTGCAACATTTAGCACATCGCATTTCACACTTCACACATTTTATAACTTACCTTTTAAGCACCTACAAGTTATTTTTTTAAGTTGTGATGCAATCGCATATTGAGCATCATAAGTTTTAAAGGCTAAGTGCTAAAGAAAAGTTAAAAACTTCAAAATGTGAAGTGCGATGTTGGCGCGGATGCGATGCGGCTCTAAGGTGAAATCTAAATGATTTTAGATCCTATCGTATGGGGTTTGAGTGCCATTTTCTGAAGAAATAGGCAAAACACAACAAAAGGACTTGTGGTAGAATAAGACCCAAAAAGGAGCAAAAGGCAAAGTAAGATTGAATGTCACAAGGAAATAGACAGAAAAGGTTGAATCGGGCATTTGTGTAGAAAAAATTATGTTATAAAAACAGAAATCGAAGGGGCAACAAACACATCAGCACAACTATTGATCCAAGCACCTCATCGATTTAATAATCCAACAACAGTTTTCTGAAGATAAAGAGCCAAGGTGTCAGAGCCTTCCTCGCCTCTTCGGCATCAGACAAAGCCAAGTTCTGATCATAATGGACTAGTACCTCCACCTTCTTGGCTAAAAGTATCTTATCACTGTCTGTGAGGTTCCACATGTCAAAGTGCTACTCCATCATAGTCTCCTTGGGATCCTGAAAGGAAATTTATTCCTCACTTTATAGCCAGTAACAGATTGCTAAAGATACTGTTATGGTTGAACTTGTCTTATCACACCTACATGGTTCCACTTGGAAAAGGTTTAGTTTGATTGTAATTAAGAACTATCATTGTAACAAACAGAGGAACCAACTTAATTTTATATAAATATTGCATACATGAGCAGTATGAAGGGAGGCCCGGAAGGGAAAAACCATTATAACATATTCATCTAGTTGTAAGCACTCTCTATTGAGTGAATGAAAGATGATGTTGTTTTCCAGATTCTTGTGTTATGATATGTGGTGAATTGTTTTCCAATGTAATTTTGTATTCTCCTATTTTTGCATATTGTTCTTCTTTCTTTACTACAGATAAAAATTTTTGTGTAGGATTTACCATGGGGTACCTTTCTCAGTCTTGAAACAGTATTTTATGTTTTCCTCTGATACCTGGATGCAGAATTCAGAGACGGTTTTCTTTGCATCCATGTTGAACCTTAATATCGTCCTCCTTTTCCATTTCACAAGCTGTAAAGATATGTTGGCATGGATAGCATGCCTGGTTGCACCTGACCTCAGTTATTCATCCATTTGAATCTATTTGTACCTGTTTGACTCCATAGCTCAATGCCCCCCCTTCTACTGCCCCAACCAAAAATATTGAAACAAAATCCTATGCACTAATAGCTAGCCTAAAATTCCCCTATAAACAAAGCTATATCTAATAGAGAGAGCCATCTCTGAATCTAGGAAGGCTAGGTCTTGGATTCCAAAGGGGTTTGATGTTTCCCCCACAGTTCTGTCTTTAACCTTCATAATTACAGAGTGACAATAGTTATCATTAGAATATATCACTCCATTTGTTTTGATTTTATTCAATTGTTATATAAATTCTTTCTTATACTATAAATTGGTCCATATATCCCCAATCAGACCCACCATTTCAAGGGAAAAGGAGTTTCTTTAAACTCCCAACCGGGTGGAACCCCTAATGAACACAAAGTCACTCTCCAGCCTTCAATAGGTCCCAAAGTCCTGAAGCTCTCTTATATTTTGAAAAACTATTAAATACAATATCACAAAATAGACAGTTATGAAACTGTCAACATCTCAAACTGTTTCCACTCGATCATTACATAGAAAATATAAAATAAATTTTCTTCAACAAATAAGGTCAACATAAAATCTGAAATAACATCTTATCTTTGAGAGGGAATGGCTTGAGATCCTTGGACAAAAGAGGTGCCTGCATCTACATCATTTTATTTTGGATATATCCAATTTTTACACTTTCTCCATAGGTCTACGTTCCAGCTAGGAAAATTTGTGAGCTTGACATGTGTCACTATGAAATTAGTGATCCTGGAATATGTAGGTCTCTTTGAAAACAATTTTTTCATCATTCATAACAGGTGGAAGTATTTATGTAGGTAATTAACAATGGTGGATCCTTTTAAGATAACGGTCTTCTCATGGGAATTTCCATTCTTACTCTTCGCTTCCACATGGAGTGTCTAATATGTTTCCCAGGGAAGAATATTTCCCTGTTCATCCCAACAGGATGGTAGACCATCCTTCGTATTTTTATCAAATAAAATATTAAATCTCACCACTGCTTTTTTAACTTCTTTTACTCATTTCTCTGCAAATTTCCTATATGAATTCTCCATAATAATCCTATTCATATCTAGCACACATTTATTTCTATCTTCAATTCCGAAATATTTTAATTCTTGTGTGGACCTAGAATTTATTAAATAAATCAATATCTTAGCATATGAGGCCATGTTTTGTGACTTCTGTTTCTTTGTCACAATGAATTCCTCCAATTCTCTCACAATGCTCATTGATTCCCCAATTATAATGAACAAATCCCACAAATTCTTGAAAAAATCAATAATGTCATTCCAAATAATCTCCCTAGGTTAGATGAGGGGCATATTTCCCTTCACTTTCTCTTTGATTTATTTTATTTCTTGAGAGGAAATCTGGTAATCTTGTTTGTACTTATCAACATTTTCCTTTTTCATCTACACCTCTTTATTTTAAGTTCATATCACCTTGCATTTTATTTCTAGTTTTGTTTGAGTCTTTTTTAAATCAATATCTTCTAACTTTAACTCAGTCATGACTTGAGTTAATTTTGCATCAGGGTGTTCAAAATCTGATGCAATAACAACAATACACACATGAGAATATAAATTTTTCTGCAACATATCATTTGCCTCTTTAAACTTAGATATTTACCCATATTTAGCCACCATAGCTTGCAACAACTACTCTTTTTATGTCTTGACTTGAGATACTTCAGTAGCCATAGTATTCTCACCAGTAGGAAGCTTAAGCTTCTTCTTCAATATATGAATTCTATATTGAACACTCTGCAACAATTTATAAATAGCTGACTTATCTTCTAGATCAACAACAATCTTGGCAATGATCTTCTTCAATTCTTCATTTTGTGTGGAGTAAGATATAGAGTTTTACTTCTCCAATTTAAATTACTTAACTGCTTTACCCAACATATTTTTAGCTTTAGCAGGAGCTAAATTGGTCTTGTTCAAATCAATAAAAATCATTTGTAAAATTTTCATATGAAGGTAGATCTTATCAGGGAGAGGAATGTTTTTTGCATCGAGAGTTACATTAATAGTTTTGAAAGAAGTAGCATATGTCACATTCATAGATGAAGGATGAGAAACGACTATCCTTAGCTGATATTTTCCTAAGTCCATTACTCTAAAAAATATAGTCTTCTCAGGAGATATTTGAGCTTCTGACTGAGATTCAATATTCTCCCTTATCCTTTTATTTCTTTCCTCAATTTGTGAAAATATCTGCTCGATATTACAGATAGGATCATGGCTTGTGCCATCAATAATAGTACATGAGGGAGTACAAGAACGGTCACCCAACTATAGAGAATATCTAGGCATAACTAAGGAACTACTCTCCTCCGTCATCTTTGCTTTCTTGGCTTAATTTTCCACATCATTCTCCAAATAAATCAGGTCCTCCCTTATTCCTTTTAGTCCCTTTTCAGTAGGGTGTGGGTTTTCCACCTCCATATCCATATATGTAGAAGTAATTCCATCATTTTCCAGCTTCTCAACGTTTGTCTTGGATTCATGAACAAAAGGAGAATAACCATTCTCCACCTTGCGATTGGAAATTACATGATATGGGTCATAAGCCCATTTCTCTACTAACAAAAAACGCATAACAATCAACAATTTATGATCCTCTTCAATGCCATGTATGGTATTTACAATGAATGGGCCCACTGTCCTAGGTAATTTGAATAAATGGCCCTTATTTACAAGCACAAAATGAATATTTTCAACATTAAGACTTTGCCTGATGAACTCCAATGAAAGCATCCTCATAGGAAGAAAAACAGGTAGCCTAAAAGTATCTACATCATCTCCATACAATTTTATCTCAGTTTTTTCTTCATGGGAAAACCAATCCCCATACTTTACATATCTGCTTAAATTCAGAAATTATTTAGCTTCAGGCAACAACCTTGGTGTAGGTACTCCATTCAAAATTGAATAAAAAATATGAAGGAAATAAGAATTAAACTCAAACATACCCTCATTTCCTACCTCCTTTCTTACTAAATTTGTCCAAAAGACCATTGAATGCTTATTTTTATTCACGTCAACAATATTTAATACCAATTGAGTAAAACTATCGACATGACTATAAAGAAATAAATAGGTAACTATGGATGGAAACCTAAGACTCCCAGTAAGTTATAAACTTATGAAATTTTTATTTACAACATCCTCCCAGTAAGTGGGAATATCTAAAACCACCCCAGGCTTCATCATTAAATCAAACATTCCTAGAATTTACCTATCTATCATTACAACATTTTCTTTACCCGAGATTTTAGCCAAAATTTTGAGAATTGGCCTCGTGTCTTCTACAAAGAGACTCAAAAGAAATTCACCTCAATCCATGGAAATTTTTTCCTTTTCGAGCATTAAGTAAAATACAATCTGGCCAAACTCAGGTCCAAACAACTCTTCAAATTATGTAGAATTTATTCATCAGTGAAACTTAAATATGATTCTGTAGAGTGATAATAAATATATTTCCTAATTAACTGAGTGGAGACCTAGAAAATGTTTTCCCCTAATTGGTTCATGAAAAAACACTTCTGAGGGTACATAGCAGAGAAAAACCAATGAATGAACTCTGGGAAGAGGTAAGTATGTGCTACAAAAGTTGAAAAGACTCCGGGCTTGATTAAGGCTAAGTAAATAGGAAATTTATATTGGTTTAATATGACATGATGATAACATAATGGGTGATCAATTATGAAAACAGTGTCTACAACGTCAATTTCTATATCCATTAAAGGAGTGTGGGTGGAAGATCTAACCAAAAACCTTTTCTTTAAAATTTTTGAAAATTTTAATTACTGTTATACAGAATTCCTAGCGCTGCAAAAGTGGTTGATGACTTGGATGTTGGTAGAGAGGTTGAAGAATTTTTAGTTTCTCGGGAGAAGACGTGGAAAAAAATGAGGAAAAAAAAACCTTTTATAAGTGGAAAATGAATGGGAGCGAAAAACGTTATACAGAAGTGAAATGAAGGAAAAAATGAGTGGCAAGACAGGTGCACAAGGATGACATGGAGGGGGACATGGCTAGATCGCTTGTTGATTTTTCAGGCTCCCCTGCTCTTGTCACTGCGAGGGGACTCTACAGTACCAGATTGATCCTAGAATAGTGCCCCCACACTTAATCTGGGCTGATCACTCTGTTCAACTTGCAGGGCTCAAATATTGCAACGTAGGAACTCTGTTTGATAACCCCCGATGACTTTGTGATGCCATGCTTCCATCATTTTTCAAAAAATTTGGAATGGTTGGTCACTATGGTGTAACCCGCTCACCCTTTAATTTTACGTATTGGATGTTGTCCCACTATCTGTCACAACTACTCTGACCATTCTTTAGTGAATCATTATTTAATTTTTTTATTTTTGTGCATATATATATATATATATATATATATATATATATATATATATATATATATATATATATATATATATATATATATATTTCTAGGAGACATATTTTTCTATTTACAACATAGAGAAATTTAAAAGAATCCAAAACATCTGGCTCCACCTAGTGATAGTTTTTTTTTTTTTAAGAATAATAATAACCACAGATTAGTGCCTTCACATCGAGCATGGAGTCAAAGGGTTACTTACACATTGAAATGAACTACTCGCTGACTTATGTACAGTGATCAAACTATTATGTACAATGATTAAAATAAAAAATTCAATGCCAGAAATAATGCTTCAGATAATGCCCATTCAATGATAATGGAAGAAGTTCACCATCCAAATTTTCTAGTAAAAAGGTGTTGTTAGCTCTGGATTCAGTAATATTTATAGGGCCATACCAAAGGGGATAAAATTTCCCATGTTTCCCTTTATCTTCCCTTCTGACATCCCATCTTAAAACAAGATCACCTGGCTTGAAAGAACATGCTTGGATTTTCTACCAAAAAATGTTTTCATCTTCTCTTGATAGCCAATTAGATTTTTTGTGACCTTATCCATACTTTAATTTCGCTCTACCAAAATATTCATTGTTTTGATTAAAGGGCTTAGTTCTTCCTGGAAATCTTGAATTAATGCTACCACGGACTTTATCAGCTGACTAGGGAACAATTCCTATGTGCCATATACCAACTCAAAAGGTGATTTACCATTTGAAATTCTAGTATTTACTCGAGTTTCCCAGAGAGAAAACTTCAATTTTGAATCATAATCCATCTGATTCTCTGCTGTAATTTTCTTCGAAATTATTACCAATGTCTTGTTTGAAGATTCTGCTAATTCATTCCCTTGAGGATGATAACTAGTAGAATGTGACAAGATAACATTGTATTCTTTGCAAAAATCAATCAATTTAGTAGATTTAAAAACTTGTGCATTATCAATTACTATATTCTTTCAAGAACCAAATCTATTGAAAATATTTTCCTCTAGAAATTTCATCACCACCAAGTCATTTTCCTTTCTTTTTGGCACTGCTTCGACCCACTTTTTAAAGTAATATTTCCCTATCAATATCCACCTGCACTATCCACTGGATGGTGGATTAGTGTTTCTAAAAAAATATAGCCCCCATTTCCTAAAAGGATCTTCTATGAACACATGGATTAAAGGTAGTGGTGCCAACTTCTTCTTTTCAGCAAAAGTTTGGCATTTCTAACAACTTCTCACTGATTTAAAAACACCTGAAAATAAATTAGGCCATTAGAAACCTACTTTCAAGATCTTATGAGATGCAGGGAAAATTTTAGGGGCTAATCTTCGAAGGTGGGGTAATTTTACATGTTTTTTTCCAAAAAAATGATTCGCTAATTTCCATTATTTCTAAAAATTATTGGCCCACATTTTATAGTATAAAATTATTTTACCTTAAAAATCACCAAAATTTTCATAAACTAATACAAAAATATTTCCAAAAATTTTACAATTTACATATTAGGGATTATTAAGATTCACCAAGGTTTCTAAACTTTAAGATAAACTTCCATCCTTAATTTTTTCCTTGATGATATGTCACCTTCTAGCTATAGTGGCCTCCACATACACTATCATGATATTATTTAATTATTTCAACAAATTATCCTTTTCTTAGACAGAGCAAAAAAATACCAACTCGATCTCTCCAATATAACTTCCCATTCACAATTACAAAATTGTGAGCCTTTGCCTTTACAGATATTTACTTTGATTTGTTCATGGTAGGAGGACAACAAAGAAAACATAGATAATTTCCAATATATTTGTACCATTCAGAACACAAGAATTTGTATTGAATTTTATCACCAGATTCATACGTTTCCTGCTTATTAGCATTTTCTTTTTCTTCAACATTTTCTTTCTCTTCAACTTCCGCGAACAAATTAATTCCCAAAGCTTGAAAATTAGTTTCTATTATATTTTTCGCTAAACCTTGACCTTTTATTAGCTTATTTGGTTCTACGTCCAAATCATATTCTTTTATCTTTTCTATCCACTTACCCCTTTTACCTTCAACATCAGTCTGAACTATAACATCCTTAACACCAACATTTGGCACATATACAGTCACTTGGGGTTGAAGAATATAAACCCAGAAAGCTTTGAGGGCCTTAACCAGAGCATAATACTTCTTCTCCAAAATATTTTATTTGAGTTCTGCATCCCTCAAGAATTTATTGAAAAAGGATACATGTTGTTCTATCTGCTCCTCATTCTTCTGTAAAAGTACAATTTCAATAGTACAGTGAGAAGCAAATGAAAAGATTTGAAATTTTTTTTCGTAATTAGGACTTATCAACATAGGAACTTCTTTCAAGTCTTATTTAATTTTTGGTGTTGTTGTAACATTTTCTAGTTTTGATAAGTTTGAATAAGTAGCTAAGTAATTTTGAAAATGTTAATGTAGGATATGGATGCAAAAGAATGAAAAGAGTTAAAAAATGTTAGTAAAATTATTATGTTTTATAGGCATCCATATCAATAAAATTATAGGTGTTAGCTACCCTAAATAAAGAAGGAAAATCAAAATAAAATGTTAGGGAAGCAAAAAGAAAAATAAAAGCTTCATTTAAAAAAAAGGATTTGATTGGCTGCTAGTCTTACTGCGCCCATAAAAGGAGAAATTTATATGGTTTAAATATCAATTATTAACCAATATCCTAAGTTTTAAACCATAATAATATGCCCCACCACTCTTCTCATTTCATTTCATGTCCCTAAAGCATATACCGACATTTATTCCATTTATTTATATTTTCCTAAATATCCCTTCGTCCATTCCCGACACTTTATTTAATAAATATTGACCTCACCTTTTCCACATCCTCACATATTCCTATACATCTGATGGTCCACCTCACACTTGTCTACATCCAACGTCCCTCATGGCCTTTTGGCCACTCTCTGCCATTTGAACTTTATCACTGGTGGGAGTCGAAAATAATTGTATTCAAAACCGCCCTCTAATACGTGTCAGCTCCACATGATTTCATACCTGCCTCGAGAAAAATCGTAAACCATCTTACTCCCCCTTCGAAATTTGTTTTTGGTATATCGCTTACCTTTCATTGACTGTTTCACATCTATGCATTCACCACTCCTTCGCTGCCACCTCAATGGCCATTAGCCACTTAAATACCTTACCTCCATATTTCTGTTATGAATCTAATCACCTACTCATTAACCCGCACCATCAATGGAAACTGTATTTTCTCTATTAAAACCTCGAAACCCCTCTGTACTCATCTTCTTTTGTTTACAGGTTATAACGCTCCATTTTTTCCAGGTTTTCCCTTGATCCAGAGACACTACAATTTCATGAGAAACGCCCAATATTATCATCTTCCACTCCTTTCCCTATTATTTCTCACAAAATATTCTTTCTTCCCTTTGTTGAAATTCAATTCCACTATCAGCTATAGCCATTATGTCTCCCAAGGATAAATAACCAAAGGAAAAAATCAATCTTATAATTTTCCCTCCTCTAGACCTTCATCATATTCCTATGGCTAACAATGACTACATGATCTATGAAACACATTATGATATTGATATTATCGAGATGTATTATTGGCCAGAAGACAAATGGATTGAGAAATCTAATGAAATCTAGCTCTCGAAGTCAAACCTACCTCAATATATCTTTCCTCCAACCTATAGTGATCCCGATTTCATTGGGAAGTGCCATGCCTCCTATTTCCCAATCTAGAGAGCCATATTTAATTCTAATGGCCGAGTTCTATTTACCATAACCCCTCACAACATTGAACAAATGATGCTAGCCCCCACAGTGAACAATGGTTCCCTATTTGAGTTTTTTTTTTATTTGATGATTCCTGAAATGGAAAGAGCGTGGGCTTCTGAGAAGAGGTGATAGGGCTGAATCTCTGCAGTTCCTGATCATGGCTCTGCAAGCCTGCCAACCATTCCGGAACGCGACAGACAGATCCCTTAGCGCCAATCTTAACTGATTCGACACATGCATAACTCAGGGGGGGGTTCGACCCCCCCTAACTCCACGTCATTCATATTCGGTAGCATACCCTAGGACACCTTCAATACTCCATCCAGCTCCAGATCTGCAGAACAAAGCAACGATTCAGCGCCCAAAGGATCTACGTCTAAAGGGCAAACTCCAGGACAACGCCGCGAGCAAACTCCGTCCACATGCAAGCCCATATAAAAAAAAATACCCAAACTAATCATTGATGACCCTTGGATCGAGGAATACAGGGACCATATGAGCAAGCAGGCCCTGGTCTGTAGATTCATGGGGGTTCGACTTCACGAAAAGGCCCTATGCTGGTGGATCAACCAAAAATGGAAACCTAAAGGGGACTATGATCTTCAGTTGGGATCGAGAGGCTTTTTCATAGTAATTTTCACTCACAAGGATGACAGAGACCGCATCTTCGAAGGCGGCCCATACTTCTACAACTCTGCAGGATTATACATAACGTACTGGAGGCCAAACTTTGCACCAGAGCAGGAGGATTTCAAGAAAGTTCCAGTATGGATCCGCCTGCACTCTCTACCTATGGATTACTGGAACAAACGCATCTTGGAGGCCATCAGAAACCAGTTGGGAGTCTTCATCAAAGCCTCAGATCTCACTATACAAGGTAAGTACACAGCCTACGCTAGACTCTGTGTTTACATGGATATCTCAGGGCCCCTCCCAGATCATATGGAACTTATCCATAAAGAAGTGCAATGGAAGCAAACCATAGACTATGAAAATATCCCTTTCAGATGCCGCACATGCAGACAGCATGGCCATCTAAGTCACAGCTGCACTGTAAATAAACCACAACCTTAGGCCCAACAGGAACAGGAGGCTACTCCAACGCCTGGCTTCACCACAGTCTCAAGAAAGAGCAGAGGTAAGAAAGGAAAAAAGCCTCCAAAACCCCCCACCAATACCAACCCTACCAATAAAGCCTCCACACAGCAAAACAACTTTGAAGTTCTGAGCAATCTTGATTCACCGGAGAACCCTAAAGTCTCACAGGCCCCCACTGCACAGGATCCATCGTTATCCAATCAACCCATGACGACGATCAATGCTCCAAGCACAACCTTTGTTTCTTTTCAAGCCTAGGCACTGCAACAAAACCCAAATCTCACTTCCAACCAGACTACTACCAGCCACACCTCAATGCAAACCCCTCAATGCACAGAACCGCAACCAGATCAGCCCTCCACTACCACCTCAAGCAATCCTCTGGAGGAGATTTTGGGAGATCTTGATCTCCAAAAGGTCAATGAGCAATGGTCCAAACTGGGTGTTGATGCCATTCCCTAGGAACACTTGGAGAAGATAGAAATGGCATACTTACAGTTGGAATACATCAACCAAAATACAGCCAAAAGGCAATGGGGAAATAGCAACCAAACAGGCATTCAAGCCAACCTGGATCTGGATCAATACAAACCACAAGGACCAGTCAGAAAACGAGGACGCAAATCCACCAGACAACAAATACAAGAGCTAGGCAGACGTCTAATCAATGAAGGAAAAATCAGGGCCTTGGTCCTATATACTCCAAAAAAATCTCAATGAAAATCACAACCTGGAACATCAAAGGGCTTAACGGCACCAGCAAAAGAAGAATCCGGAAAAACAGCATATTCTCGCAGCACCCAGACATTTTCCTTCTGCAAGAATCCAAATGCTCTCCCAAGGGCACAGAAATGCTCAAAAAACTCATTTCCAACAGTCATCAATGTATAAGCATAGATGCCCTTGGGCAATCAGGAGGGTTATTAACATTCTGGAACAAAAACAAACTCTTCTTGCAGAATGCTCTCTCCACCAAGAACTCATTATCGATCATCCTCAACATGCCTGATTCAAGCCAATCGATATGCATCACCAATGTGTATGGGCCTCAAAGAATCCAGGAAAAGCTGAAGATGCTGAAGGACCTAGACGAAATCAGACAACACCATGGGGAAACTCACTGGATTGCAGGCGGAGACTACAATATGATCACCACTGTAGCGGAGAAAAAGGGAGGCTTACGAGAATTGGATAAGGACTCTGAGGCATTTAACACCTTTATTGCTAAATCCAGACTTACTGACATCCCTACAGTCAATGGTTTGCATACCTGGAATAATAAGCAAGGAGGAAACAGGCAGATAGCATCAAGGCTCGATCGGTTCCTCTTATCAGAATCCATTCTGTTGCAAAACATCGACATGGAGGCCAACATTCTGCCTATAGGAGGCTCAGATCACTGGCTTGTGCAGATCCACTTCACCAATTTAGAAAATCCCCACAACAGACCTTTCAGATTCGAGGCCTTTTGGACAGAACACCCAACTTTCATGCAAAACATAAAAACCTGGTGGACTCAAACCACCATAAGTAGCGACAACATCATGTATATCTTCCAGCAGAAGCTCAAAACCATCAAATCCAACCTCAAATGATGGAACAAAAACACCTTTGGAGACATCTTTGAAACCAAAAAGGAACTCGAGGAAAAAATGGCGTTACTACAACAAACAATGATCACAGAAGGGCATGATGAGGAAAGGAAAGCTCAAGAAACAAATCTACAAAGACAATGGGAAGAACGACTAAAGCAGGAAGAGCTGCTGTGGAGACAGAAATCGAGGGTGCAGTGGCTAAAGCAAGGAGAACGCAACACTAGTTTCTTCCATAAGTCCACTATCCAGCACAGAGCCTACAATCGCATCCTCTCTCTCAAAAAAGCTGATGACGATAAGGTGTTCTCCAGGGAGCACATTGGGGATGAACTCAACTCTTATTTCACCTCTCTTCTCAGCAAACCTAGCCTAAACAGAACCCAAGCCATCAATGCAATCACTGATGCCATTTCCAGCCTTGTTACTCAAGAGAAAAACTCCCTCCTTCTAAAGGATTTTACCAAGCAGGAGATTTAAGAGACAATCTTCACCATCGCCACAAACAAGGCTCCCAGACCGGACGGATTTACAATTGAATTTTTTAAAGCCTACTGGTCCATTATTAAAGAAGACCTCCTCATCCTGGTAAGGAACTTTCACAGAACCAAAAAAGTGCTACCAGCCATCAATGCCACTTTCCTCACCTTAATTCCCAAATCTGGCCAGGCTGACTCCCCGGACAAGTTTCGCCCCATCGCCCTATGCAATGTCCTCTATAAAATCCTTTCCAAATTGATGGTTAACAGACTCAAACCCGTCCTCCCTTCAATTATTTCTCAGGAGCAAACCGGCTACGTCGAAGGCAGGCAGATCACGGACAACATTATCGTCACCCAGGAAGTGCTGCACTCTCTCAAAACGAACAAGACTCCAGGCATGCTTATCCATCTTGACCTGTCAAAGGCCTTTGATAGAATCAGCCGGAAATATATGAGAGCAATCCTCCAGGCTTTCGGATTTAGTCAGCAATGGATAAATTGGACAATGGAACTAGTCTCAGGTGCTTTCTTCTCTATCCTGCTGAACGGAGGACCCCTTCAACGCTTCACACCATCCAGAGGTATATGGCAAGGAGATCCCTTGTCTCCTTTTCTCTTCATCATAATGGCAGAAGGGCTGGGCAGATCTTTAACCAAGGCAAGAAGGCATAATCAAATCAAGGGCATCAAACCGGCACACCAAGGACCCACAGTAACGCATCAGCAATTTGTAGACGATACAATGCTCATGGGTGCCCCCACAGTGTAGGAAGCTCGAACCATCAGCCAAGTGTTAAAGACTTTCTCGGAGGCCTCAGGTATGGAAATTAATCTTACCAAATCAAAAAAAAAATTCTTCAACACATCCATTCATGTGCAAAGAAATCTCAGCAGAATTCTGAAGATCCAAAAGACCTCCCTTCCAACCAAATATCTTGGCATACCACTTTCGGAATATGCCTACAAATCTGCCAACTGGGAAGCCCTCCTAAACAAAATGAAAGCTCGGCTAAGCAGCTGGACATACCGAGCCTTAAACATGGCCAGCAGACTGATTTTAGTCAAATCAGTCCTGCAAACCATGCCAGCATACATGTTCTCATCACTTGCAACACCTAAGGCGGTGTACAAATCCATCCGAAGCATTCAGCGATCCTTCCTCTGGAATGGAGCCTTGAAGCAATCCAAATGGGCCCTCATCAAATGGAAAGACATCTGCAAACCAAAAAGGGAGGGAGGTTTGGGCCTAAGAGACCCAGAAATATTAAGCAAGGCAGTAACAGCAAAAATCTAGTGGAGATGGGTAGAAAATCCTAACTCCCTATGGGGAACCTAGTGGAAAGCGAAATATACAACTCAAGTTAGGGATAGAGACCTCATTCGGCTGACCAGCACCAAGCAAGGATCCCCCATCTGGAACAAGGCCTGGGAAAATAGACATATCGTGCAGCAGCACAACTTCTGGGAAGTGCACCAAGGAAAAACTGCCATCTTTTGGGAAGATGCTTGGCAGCAGCTTCCTCCCTTGGAACACCCAGATTGGAATATTCTTAAAAGAGCTATGCAGGAGGCCGGCAAGGTTACGGTAGCAGACTACTGGCAACCTGCAAGCGATGCCACCACCTGGAAAAAGTGGCTATCCAGAGAACAATGGCAAGCTCAAGTAGGCCTGCTGAACATAGACCAGCTTTTACAAGACCTGGACAAAAGAAGAATCCTTAAATCCAACAAAGAGGACATCCTGAGATGGGGAAGAAACCCCAAAGGAATGTTCAAACTCAAAGAAGAATATTAGATCTTGGCGGCCTCTTTGGATCTGCAACCAGACCACAGTTGGCAAACCCTTTGGAACAGAGGAACATGGCCAAAAATCACACTTTTCTCCTGGCTGGTCATGCACAACAAGGCACTCACATGGGACAATCTTCAAAAACGAGGCTTCATAGGCCCTTCATGATGCATACTCTGTGAGGATGGTCCAGAAACTCTCAATCACATACTCAATGCCTGTCCAATGGCCTGCTCTCTATGGGATGACATGGCTATGATCTTCAGACAATCTGATAGAAACAGAGACTCCATTCAACTCTCACTCAGCCAGTGCAGAACTTCCATGTCCTCCAATCCCTTGGTCAACAGTGCCTGGAACTTAATACCAGGAGCAATAGCCTGGATCCTTTGGAAAGAATGAAATGCATGAATCTTCAAAAACTCTGCACTGGCAGTAAGCATGCTGACAGGAAAAGTGAGACAGCTCATCAAAGAAACGGTCAATGCCATGGGCACTTTGCAGAAAGAGGGAAACACTTCACCGAATGATGATAGAATCATTCAAATCCTAAATCTTCAAACCCAGATCAACCCTGCTGGTAAAAACTGCGTCTCCAAAGGAACAACGCAGGACAATTGGACTCTACCCCCTTCAAACACGTTCAAACTCAATTTCGACGGGGCTTCAAGAAAGAACCCGGGAATCACTGGCTATCGAGGCGCAGTAAGGGATCATACAGGCACAATTCATCTCGTCTATCATGGCAACATTAGAGTGAACACCAACAACGCTGCAGAACTATTCGCTCTCATTCAGGGTCTCACTCTGGCAGGCCGCTACAGATTTCTACCACTGATAGTGGAAGGCAACTCGGAGATCATAATCAGGATGATAAAGAAACTCCAGATGGGAGCCCAGGTACATAAAGTAACCCCTAGCTGGAGACTATCGGCAACACTGCAGGATCTCCAAAATCATCTCTGCAACTTGCAAGGGATCACATTCCAAGCAGTTTGCAGAAAGGAAAATAAGATAGCTGATGTCTTAGCAAATGCAGGGATGGATTCCAAGATGGCAGAATTCCACAGCCTCTGGCACGATCTAGCAGAAGGAGAGCTCAAAGAAAACTTCAAAAAGATCCAGCAGATAGATCTGCACACTTAGGCCTCGGCAGCAAGGCACACTATGGTTTTAAACATAGGAAGGAATGTCAAACCACGGTAGAAGAGCCACTAAAAAGAGAAGATCTGCGCCAACAGGCTTGCGCAATCTAGATTGGAAACACATCCCTACACACCCAAAAGACGCATCAACAAACTGAATGCTCATACACTTCAAGCATGACGATCTCAGGAACTTCAGGCAGCAATCTTCCCACCTCGCAGCATTCTGCCCATCTCGCAGCAAGCTGCCCACCACACATGCAGGATCACCTCACGGGCTCCACGAAAACTTTCCTTAGACAGCGCACTGTATATGCAGTCGGCACATGCCTTGAATGTAATGTAAACAAAAGGCTACCCAGTCAACGCAGGTAGGTCGCTCTGACCCTTGCGGACCATTGTATTTTTATTCACAATCATTAATATAACTGCTTAATTTTACAAAAAAAAACAATGGTTCCCTATTTTCTCATGAATCTCTGGTTGAAATATATTATAGATTATACCTTGCTAAGAGAACCCAAACTTTAGAATTATTCCTAACACAAGATGCTTCATTTCCTAAGACAAATCCTCCTTATCCTTCATCCATATTCTATGATAGAACCAAAAGATAACCATTGTACTATCTTACCTACTTGGATACTACTCTGATCAATATATAGATGAGGCCGTTATAGGATTTCTATCAATTTTTTCCAGTGATGCCAAACCTTCCACTGTATTCAATTTCAGTCATTTCCTTGCATATTCCATTCATCAAAAATTCCTCGATTTCAAAACAGAGGAGGTATTTAAATATACCTCTATCTTAATTTACATGTTCATATACTTTGAGGGAGACAACATGAAATTGGCATTGCAGATATTAAATGATAAAGGAGACTAGCAGTCAGTCATTTTCTGGACCACTCTGGTCATGAAAGATCAAAATGAGATCACATATAAGTATTTCATAGAGATTTTGTCCACCCAACTATTCATCTTCTAAGTAGCAGAGAAGAAACAAGAATCAGTGAAGAAATTCAAAAGATTTTGCAATTGTCAGAACAGGTACAAACAGGAGATTGGTACTTATATGAAAACTATACAGAAATAAGAGTTTTTGGATGTGAGTTTCAACCATATAAGTTGCCAAAATTATTCCTAGTGAGGATTTTGGCCTTAGAATTGATTAGGCAGATGATGAAAATGGATCAAGTCCATTTTTGTATGCCAAGAAAAAGTCTCAGTTTAAACCAAAAATGCAGGTTGGCCCATTCATATGTAACATCAGGAAAGCAGGAGCAGAGGAAAATCAACTATTGAAGAAAATGGAGTTTGATTTAAGCTTCACCTAGTCATATGATCCAATAGGGATATTTTCTAAATTAAGGGTAGAAACCAAAACTACTCCTTACTTTCACACAGCATGGCCAGAAATAGAGTAGTATAAGAACAAGCTAGAATGGACAGAGAATACATTGCGTGAGGCAGAAGAACAACCAGTTTCTTCATCAACAATATAGACTCCAAAAAATCAGGAAAAGACAGCCAAAAGGAACAGAGAAGAAGGATCCCCTTCAGAGTCATACATATTCAGCAAGGGTTTTAAAATCATGTACAGAAACAAGGCTAAGCTTAGTTCTAGATTAAGAATTAGCAAGGATTTTGAGCATCAGACTCCTATCAACACTAATGAGCCTCTTGAGTAGTCCAAAGAGTCTCCTACTACTTCCATTACTACTTTAGCAAAAACAAATCATGCATACAGGTACATCAACTTCAAGAGAGCCAAAGAAGAGAACTATGGATATCTTCAAGGAAATAAAACTAAAAAATGAAGCCATGAATATAAACACATAAAACCAATTCTGGAAACAAACTTCAGGTGCCCAAAACAGGCTATTGTTAGCCTTCGCCGGAGATAAAGGAAGAATACTAAGGACATTACTTCAAGCACAAGTTCCTCATCCTAAAGGAGAAGAAGATTATAAGAAGACATATCTTGAGTTTAATGTCAATGACATACATACCATTGACCAAATGGAGATGCATAAACAAACTGGGGAGATGATATTATCCATTGTAACTAACATTTATATGTCTTTATCTAAATTGCAAGTCACACTAGCAAATTTTCAGTCACAACTGAACATGGAAAAAGTTTCCGCTTTTGCCAAAGGTACCATGATTAAAACCTTGAAATATTTTGTAATAAAATTGGGTTATGATCCTACAAATGTTAATGCTGCAGAGGAGTTGATTAAGAAAAATATTGTATATATTGAAGCATTAAGGAAGCAGTTGAAACTACCAGCAACAGAATGTCCTTTAGCCAAGGAAATTGAAGAGATAGAGATAGGAAAGGCAAACATGATGAAGCTCATTCTAGAACAAAGTACACAGTTGAAGAAAATGGAAATAGAGATGGAGAAGTGGATTAAATAAAGAAAGAAACCAATCAAGCAAGTTTCTCCTTTAGAAGAACTTCCTATGACAGTTATTCTTACTGCTATAGTTGCTACTACTAGTAGAGGAGATGTTGTGGACCAGTTAGCTTCTACACTCCAAAACATGACCTTGCAGACTGAAGAAATAAAGAAGTTACAGGATACAGTGAAACTTCTTGAGGATTAGAAAAAGAAGTCTGACACTTTCCATGCATCAGAGCTTCATAGAGCTGAGAACCAAGTATAAATATGGAAGAATTTAGCCACTCAAGATTCTATTGGATATACTCTTGGAAATGTCAAAAAAATCATTTGGAACAACATCATTGAGGAAATTAATGAAATATGGGCATCTATCAAGATCATATTTTAGCAGAAGGAGTTAGTGGAAAAGGAAAACTAGGCAATTTCTGATATAAACACTCAATTGGGAGAAATTCCTAATACAGGCAGCAACATTATAAAGTTTGTAAACTCTAAGGAAAACAAATAATTGGATGAGCTAGGGGTAGATGACAGGACTAAGACTATCCTTCAAGTAAACAAAGTTCTAATAAAAAATAACTTACTAGTATAATTAATGAAAAAATGTCATACTCTTGATGTGGCAATCAACAGGTTTGTCTCAAGGATTGATGCATTGATTAAAAAAGTACTTCCCTTACTATTTGTTATAAATGATAAATTAATGGCCAAGGAAGGTTATATTAAGAATCTCAAAGAAACAGTAAGTTCATCATCTATGTCTTCTATTCAAGGTTCTATGACAAGCAAGCATTTTATAATGTTGTTGAAGATATCAGTTTTATTCACCATGAGATAAAACACATTTTCACTGTAAAAAAAACTTTTACAAAGTACACTGAGGTAGATGAAATCTACCGTAAGGTTATTAATGTTTTAATTCTGGATGAGGAGCGGTGGGAGAGGCTTTGTGAATAACAATATTAAATTTCAATTTATTGTGCCAACACAATGCTCAGTTTTCCAACGCATTACTAAAAAGGTGGTGACTCAACAACAATTTTCCTAGAAGAACAGGGCCAAAAATGCAGATGCACTACTTTTAGATCAATTTCTTTCCTTTCTGTTCATTTTCAGAAAAATATAGTTTTCCTTGTCACTCAGACATTGATTGTAATATTTTACATTTTGTATAAATACTTAATTTATGAAAGTATTCGAGGTTGCACCCTTGAGCTAGTTATCAAATAGCCTTGTAATAGCTAGAGCAATTTTTATTGAATAAAGGATTCTAGATTTTACTTCATATGGCTTGTCTTCCTGTGAGTTATTTCTATTATGTTTTTCATTATGTATTGCTCATATAATTTAATTCATTAAGAGTTATCCAATTGGAAATTTAATTGAATCTCAGATTCATCTTCGATTCATTGTGAAGTTGTAATTGGATTAAGAGGCTAATTTAGAAAGCTATATGTTATTGTAAATTCCTCTTGAAATTTAATTACACATAGGTTCCTGTTATGAATTAATTATATTTTGTTAACAATGAAAACACAGTTTTCATTATTTCTGCTTATAAATGATTAAATACACTATTTTATTATTAAATCATTTATACCTCTACATTATTCTATCCATCTCACTTTAAATCAAATTAACCATTTGTAATTAAAGAACAGCCTTTTATTTTATCAAAGATCTTTCTAAGTAAAATCACCTATTTCAGAAAAATGTTCACTGGTCATCCAACTATTTGAAAACAAACAAACATTTTAGATGCTTTGGCATAACTTATCAAACTTAGTTTATCTCAAAAGAAAACATCATACTGGCATCGTTGTCGGGGAGATGAAGAATTGAAAGCTAAATTTTCCCTAGGCCAACGATTTTCCCCTTTCCTTTAAGGTGAATAAAGGATAAGGATATAGGTTAAAACCTTTCACCTGGTGATTCCATTGGTTCAATCTAGCTCCCTTTAAGCACACTAGATCAAATTTTTAATCTGAGATTGTTAACCCGATAATAGATCCAGAAAAACTTATTAGGGAACCCTCTTTAAGAAGAAAACATAACATTGCTGCTTCTTCCTCTTCAGCTTTACACCCTGAATAGCTTTCATCTATAGATCTCTTTTCAGTAATATCATCTCATCCTTATTTGACTCAAGTACCTCCTATAGTTTCTACACTTTAGTACATATTCAGTCAACCTTGTTGACAAAATACTTGATTCATATCAATTTCCATCTTTCCCTGCAGATTCACCTACATATAATACATAATTGGGCTTACATTTACATGAATTTAAGCCTATAGATTTTTTCACTCCATTTTATTATCCCATTCCATCATCCTCTACTAAGAAAGAATATACATTTCCTGTCTATTCTAGTCCGTTGTTTGAATATAAGGAAGAATATCTAACACCATTAGCTCAAAAGTTGGTTGTTAGAATCCCTTTGAAATCCTCACTTCCTCCTCCTCCTACACACTCTCCTCCATATTATAATACACATTCACCTACATCTTCATCATCATATGAAATGGATTTTCAACCCATTATATAAGTAAGGTATGTTGCGCTTATTATTCCTAACATATTGGGAAAATTTCTTGATGGTTATCTTAAAAATTTACCACGATTTAATGGAGAAACATGCCCATAAGCAGAGGATCATATAGTAGCCTTCTTATATTTCTCTGATAATATGAACATCAAGCATGAAGATGTTTATATGAGATTATTTGTAAAGTATTTCAAAGGTAACATTAGGATCTAGTTTAGGCAACTTAGAGAGGATTATATTCGATGATGGAATGAACTTATAACTATATTTAAAAACCAACGGGGGGTAAAGAAAGAGGGTGCTTATTTTCTCACTGAATTTCAAGTGTTAAAAAGAAATCTTAGTGAACCAGTTTCTAATTTTATTAAGATATTTAACAAACTCTACCACAAAATGCATGCTGATTGTAAACCTCTAGTAGCAGCTGCAAAGGTCATATTTTCTAAAGAATTTGATGATGACTTTGTAGTTATGCTAAGGGAGAGAGTTTCTAACACATTACAAGGTATGTAGACTAATGCTATTGAGGTATAAGCCAATAGGTTAGCTTCTGGTAAAATTAAAGCTAAATAAGAGAAAGAACAAAGAAAATTAAAGGCTAAGCTTGATGAATCATCCTCTTCAAAATATAAACTTGAAGATCACGAAATTTATTAAACAAGAACTTTACTTACAAACCTTTCCAATACAATCTCTAAGGTTGAAACAAAACCTATATCTTCTTTGCAAATTGTTGTCATACCTCAAAATCCAAATCAAAAGAAATCTCGGAGAGCTCCTCAACTTCAAATTCTTCAGAGACCAGATCAAAACATTCAACCAACTTTGTGGATTGATGACTAGCAGCCATAGGATACAGGCCCTGTAATCACAGAAGATATCAATAGTTTTTATTCTTCAGTAGAGAAGATGGCCGTAGTCCCTTCATCTTCATCACAGTCTTTGGAACAAGAACAAGAAGATAATCGACTTTCAAAATACCAAGCTTTTTCTGAATTTCTCATTGCAGAGTTAAATAAAAGGTATGATCTTAGGCCAATATTAGGACCATGTAGACCTCTAAAATATACCACAACCATTGAACTTACAATAAAATATATTCAAACACAAACTCCAACACCTCAGACTTCAAAGTCATCCACTGAAACTGTTTCATCTGATAAAATCATTTTGAAAAATTTTAATATTGAAAAGGAATTGGAACGGGTTAAGATTGCTATACCTTTAGCAGAACTTTCCAAAAATCAAGGTTATATAAATTAAGTGTCTAAATGGATACAATATTCTAGTGTAGATGTTGAGTGAGATATTATCATTTTGCAAGATGAAAAGACCTCAGTAGTATTTGGCCCTAGTTCTGATATGGTCAATGAGATTGTCCCACCATTTTATGTAACCTTTAAGGCTCATGAATTTTTATTGTATAACTCTATGCTTGATTGTAGTGCTTCACACAACCTTATGCCAAAGGTAATCATGTACCAGCTTTAGTTACAAGTTACTCATTCCTATCATGATCTTTACACCTTCGATTCAAAGAAAGTACCATGTCTAGGATTGATCAAAGATCTAGTTGTAATCGTAGCCCAAATCCTTGTCAAGAGTATTGTATTAGACATTGTTGTTACTGATATTCCACCCAAATTTTTCATGCTTCTATCTAGATCATGTTGTGCTAAACTTGGGGGATCACTTCAGATGGACATGTATATTGCTACTATTCTAGTCTATGGAGGTGAGAATTTAAGGTTATATAGAGAAGTTAGATTCCTTCACATTATTTGTAGAGATGATAAAGAAAAAAAACACCCTGTCTATGCAGTAGATCAGGATTTTAGTTGCTTTCAGTTATATTCTCAAAAATAATCAAACACTCAACTTTCCATTGAAAATATAATTTCTAAACCAGAGATTGTAGAATCAGATATTTGGAAAATTGTTTTGATGGGTCTTGCTCAAAGGAAGGAGAAGGAGAAAGAATGGTTTTAATTTCAACAATTAAAGAAATCATTTCTCAGTCGTGTAAAATTGAATTTGAGGTTACCATTAACGTAGTTGAGTATGAGGCTTTTCTTCATTGTCTTGACCTGGAAAAAAGTTTAAAGGTTAAAAACTTGAGTGTTTTCTCTAATTTTGAGCTTATAGTCAAACATGTTATAAACTAGTGTCAAAATAAACACCCAAGGCTTAGATCCTATACAAATAAAGTTTGGGATAAATTTGAAAACTCTTTCCTTGGATTTAGCATAATTGCTATTCCCAGAGATGTAAATATGCATGCTAATTCACTTGTGGTTTCAACAAGATCTTTCAAAATTCTATTGGAAATATGATGCAATGTGTTGTCCTTGATGGCAACCTACTTGATGAAGTTTTCCTTGATGGAAACCTACTTGATGAGTTGTATTTTGATAGCAATCTATTTGTTAAAGATGTAAAAATGATGTATCTACAGATCAGTTCAGAAGTAGCAGAAAAAGGAATTTCAGTAAGTGCCAGAGAAATGATAAATATAATATGTCACAATGTATACGGTACTTTTATGAAGGCAACCCACATATGGATTCAATGTATACACTAATTTTGTGAAGGAAACCAACGTATACATTCAGGACTAGTATATACGCATCTAGTTTGAATAGAAATCGCGTATACACGTGGATACGAACCTCCAAGTGGCGTATTCCTTTTGCGCTCTAAAAAATATGATACCTAGGGGCATTACCATGGTATTGGCCCACTGTATTGAGCATTGGATTATCTATTTTATCCCATCCAGGAATACCATCAGTGGTTGGGTGGTTTTAACTCATGGTATTGACAAAGGATAAATCTATATAAGGAGAAGAAGATCATAGTGCAAGAGAGCGTATAGGTCTGCGTTTTGATGAATACTTCACTCTCAAGTATATCTACATGGGATGGGTAGCAGTTTATTGATTTATTTGAATTAATAATGCACCTATGAATAAAATGATGAAGAGGGATCTCTAGATCTGAAATGACTATGTATTTTCTAGATCTGTTTATGGAATGTTTAGATATGTGATCTGGTGAATCTTTGCTGAAGTAAAGGGTGAGATATGAGTTATTTGTTCTGAAGAGCTGCATAGTTCTAAAAATTCACAGATCTATATGCATGTTCATCTCAGCGAAAGTGCGTATATACACAAGTTCGTTTCAGCAAAAGCGCGTATGAAATCAAAGGTTAGTTCTGAAATAGTTGCAGCTCTATACGCAGGTTTGTCTCTGTGAAAGCGCGTATATATACAGGTTCAGTGAAGTAAAAGTGCGTATGGAATCTAGGGTTTTGCTGAAGTGTGTGGAATGAAATTTTTGATCTGTTTTGCTGTTTTACTGCTATCTGTCAATGATGTATTCATACAGATCTGGGTTGTTTGAATGTTGATTATGCTACTGATTATGTTGATTAAATATCAAATTGTTGGTTGATTGGTTGATGATTCAATGAATGAATTGATGGGGTTATAAGTTTCAGTTTGATGTATGTTGAGCTTAAATGTGTGGAGTGGGTCCAGTCTGAAAATCTGATGAAAAGTGGCCTACAAGGTATGTTGTGTGGAAGTTGTTGGATCCAGTATGAAAATTGATGAAACGTGGTCTGTAGTGGTGTTGAGGGTCGAAGCCTTCAGTGAGGGGATTGTAGCTCCCTTCCAGTGGTAGCTGGTAAACGAGAGCAGGGGGTAGTAGCTCCCTTCCAGGAAAGGCTAGTAAACAAGAGCAGGGGGTAGTAGCTCCCTTCCAGGAGAGGCTGGTAAACGATATTAGGGGGTTGGAGCTCCCTTCCAGTAGTGGCTGGAGAACGAGAGAAGGTTGCAGCCTTCTGCAGGTGGGTGCCTGCGTGCTGGTATGAGTCTGCGCTAGTACAAAATTGTAAGAAGTTTTCTTTATAATAAATATTGAAGACAGAGACGACAATAGCGGTGGTTTTCTCCTGAATTGGGTTTCCACCTTAAATACTGGTGTTCATGTGTGTTGCTTATGTGTGATGATTTATTCTGTTATTACTGCACATGCTTACTGCTTACTAAACATCTGATGAATGAATGATGCAATGATCTAAGTAAATAATTAAATGCATAATAAGATCTCTGGACATACGCAAGTTTTCTTAAGGATATCCACGTGTATATGCGAGTTGGGTTCAGTAAAGTAGTGTATGGTTTTAAGAGAAAGAAAAAGTAAAAAGTTTTCAGTCAGCTCTAAATACTGATTCACCCCCCCTCTCAGTATCTTTCCCAACAATTGGTATAAGAGGAGGTCCTTCTACAGAAGCTTGATCGCTTGAAGGAGATCCGTTGCAATGGGAAGTCATGAAGGAGTATTTTCTATAAGGCTACCTCTATTCAATGGAAGTAATCTGTTATTCTGGAAGATACGAACAAAAGCATATTTCCAAAGTCTTGGTGCAGAAGTATGGGCAATCATGGAAGAAGGTTATCAGTATCCGGAAATTATTCCTACTGATGCAACAAAAAGGAAGAAATATGAAATCAATCCCAAAGCAGTCAATGTTTTATTAGGAAGCATGTCTGAATTAGAATTTGTTAAAGTGATGCAGCTAAATTCAACAAAAGAAATTTGGGACAAAATCATTCAAAGCTATGAAGGAGACACAAAGGTAAAAAGTGAAAAACCACAAACTCTCAGAATTGAATATGGAAATTTGAGGATGAATAGATCTGAGAAATTGGATAATTTCTAGCACACAATAAGAAATTTCAAGAAAATCTGGAAAAAGAAGGAGGACCAGTCAAAAACGTAGGGGATAATAATCCTACTGCAGTCTTCCACTTCTAAAGCTTACTTCTCATAATGATTGCAGGAGTGATGTGAGGTACATTATAGGAATCAATAATGTATCATCACAAGGGGAGCAATATATGGTGATTCCCATGGTTGGTTTGGTAATTATGGTTGTGTTTATTTCTAACAGTGCATCTAATGTGAAAACAGAAGACATGTACAGAATGTATAAATCCAGGAGAAAATGGAGCTATGCAATTTTCAGTATTTCACTTTTCATACGCGGGTTTCATGAACTAAAGCCGCGTATACACGTGAGTTCCATTGGAGACAGAAACGTATGTTTTTTTGATAAGAAAAATAGTGAGTCAGTGCAATGACAGGAGCATAGTTTCAGGGGGGGGCATTAGCCTTGCTGAGAGTAATGCATTCTTGGCATTATGATGGTTCTGAAATATGATCTCTCTCTTGAGGTATTTTTTTTATTGGTTATAAAAAGTCATATTGTAATTTGATGAAAAGGTTATGTTGAGACCTATGATGTAAATTGTTATATTCAATCATGTAAGGACTTCTTCAAATTTTTAAACCCACTTGGTTGGGTACTTGAGTCACATATGTAAATCCACTTGGTTGGATCATTGATGTAAGTATGAGTCCTTGGTGATAGGAAAGGTCATAGGGTCATGTACGATCTGTCTCACTCTGAATGACTGCTATGTCATGTATTTTATGTATAAGTGGTAATTGCCACATCGGATCAGAAGCAGCTTTTCTTTCTTATGGGGAGAAAACTGTTTTGGTTTTTATTCATTTCTTTGCCCTTGATTTCAAAGGGGGAGAGTATCATGGTGTTTGAATAATGGTTATAATCAATGTATCTATCTGTTGTGGTGATCAAACACCATCATGGTTGCCATCAAGTCCAAAGGGGGAGATTGTTGGAAATATGATGCAATGTGTTGTCCTTGATGGAAACCTACTTGATGAAGTTGTCCTTGAGGAAACCTACTCGATGAGTTGCATTTTGATAGCAACCTATTTGTTAAAGATGTAAAAATGATGTATCTACAGATCAGTTCATAAGTAGCAGAAAAAGGAATTTCAATAAGTGCCAGAGAATGATAAATATAATATGTCACAATGTATACGCTACTTTTATGAAGGCAACCCACGTATGGATTCAATGTATACACTAATTTTGTGAAGGAAACCTGCGTATACATTCAGGACTAGTATATACGCATCTAGTTTGAAGAGAAATCACGTATACACGTAGATACGAACCTCCAAGTCGTGTATGCCTTTTGTGCTCTAAAAAATATGATACCTAAGGGCATTACCATGGTATTGGCCCACTGTATTGAGTTCTAGATTATCTATTTGGTCCCGTCCAGGAATACCATCAGTGGTTGAGTGGTTTTGACTCATGGTATTGACAAAGGCTAAATCTATATAAGGAGAAGAAGATCATAGTGCAAGAGAGCGTATAGGTCTAGGTTTTAATGAATAATTCACTCTGAAGTATATCTGCATGGAATGGGTAACAATTTATTGATTGATCTGAATTAATAATTCACCTATGAAGAAAATGATGAATAGGTATCTCTAGATCTAAAATGACTATGTATTTTCTAGATCTGTTTATGGAATGTTTAGATCTGTGATTTGGCGAATCTTTACTGAAGTAAAGGGTGAGATCTGAGTTATCTGTTCTGAAGAGCTGCATAGTTTTGAAAAGTAACAGATATATACGAATGTTCATCTCAACGAAAGCATGTATATACGCAGGTTTGTTTCAGCAAAAGAGCACATGAAATCAAAGGTCAGTTCTGAAATAGTTGCAAATCTATACGCAGGTTTGTCTCTGTGAAAGCGCGCATATACACAGGTTTAGTGAAGTAAAAGCGCATATGGAATCTAGGGTTTTGCTGAAGTGTGTGGAATGAAATGTCTGATCTGTTTTGTTGTTTTACTGCTATCTGTCAATGATGTATTCATACAGATCTAGGTTGTTTGAATGTTGATTATGCTGCTGATTATGTTGATTAAAGATCAAGTTGTTGGTTGATTGGTTTATGATTCAATGAATGAATTGATGGGGTTATAAGTTTCAGTTTGATGTATGTTGAGCTTAAATGTGTGGAGTCGGTCCAGTCTGAAAATATGATGAAAAGTGGCCTACAAGATATGTTGTGTGGAAGCTGTTGGATCCAGTATGAAAATTGATGAAACGTGGTCCGCAGTGGTGTTGAGGATCGAAGCCTTCAGTGAGGGGGTTGTAGCTCCCTTCCATTGGTAGCTGGTAAACGAGATAAGGGGGTAGTAGCTCCCTTCCAGGAGAGGTTGGTAAACGAGAGCAGGGGGTAGTATCTCCCTTCCAGGAGAGGTTGGTAAACGAGATCAGGGGGTTGGAGCTCCCTTCCAGTAGTGGCTGGGGAACAAGAGAAGGTTGCAGCCTTCTGCCGGTGGGTGCCTACATGTTGGAATGAGTCTGCGCCAGTGCAAAATTGTAAGAAGTTTTCTTTATAATAAATATTGAAGACAGAGAGGACAGCAGCAGTGGTTTTCTCTCGAATTGGGTTTCCACCTTAAATACTAGTGTTCATGTGTGTTGCTTATGTGTGATGGTTTATTCTATTATTACTGCACATGCTTACTGCTTACTAAAAATTTGATGAATAAATGATGCAATGATCTAAGTAAAGAATTAAATGCATAATAAGATCTCTGGACATACGCAAGTTTTCTTAAGGATATCCGCGTGTATACGCGAGTTGGGTTAAGTAAAGTAGTGTATGGTTTTAAGAGAAAGAAAAAGTAAAAAGTTTTCAGTCAGCTCTAAATACTGATTCACCTCCCCTCTCAGTATTTTTCCCAATAAATTCGTCATCCTGTATCATTAGAGTACCATATTCAGGTTAAATACAGACCATCAATCCCTGATAACCTTAAACATTGGCATATTTTTGAAGATGACGAACAATTAAAGTATTTCCTTCAAGTCATCAATGAGTTCTCAAATATGCAAATTGAAGAAGACCAAAGATATATTAAAGAATTAAATCATCAAAATCCAGAAAATTCATTTAATTCTAAAATTTGTGATCATGATATCATTCAATTATCTAATAATTTTATTCCTAAAGGATTAATTCCATTGGAAAAACTATTCAATGATAATGATCTCTCCAAAAATACTTTGTCTAAATCACCTGAAGAATAAATTGAAGAATACAATATTGGGACTGTAGATGATGTTAGGAATGTTAATTTATCATATCTTTGCCTTTTGATGTAAAACTCAAATACTTTAGTCCTCTTAAAAATTACAAAGATGTTATTTCTTGGTTTTATAATGAATTAAAAAATTATGATATAACTTTAATAGAGCATAAGATTCGTTTAAAACCAGAGGAAAAACCTTTCCAACAAAAATTAAGAAGAATTAATCGTATACTAATTCCAACCATTGAAATGGAACTCAATAATATGCTTGATGCTCATATCGTTTTACCTTTAAGGTATTCTAATTAGGTATCCAACCTACTTCCAGTCAGGAAGAAGAATGGAGAGATTAGGCTATGTGTATACTTCTGAAACATGAACAAAGCATCCTTAAAATATAATTATACATCACCTATAATGGATTATTTACTTCAACAAGTTTCAGGATCAAGTAGGATGTCTATGCTAGATGGGTTTTCAGGTTACAACCAGATCATCGTAATTCAAGCTAATCAAGATAAAATTGATTTCATCACATCTTGGGGTACATTTATGTACGCCAGGATGCCATTTGGGTTAAATAATGTAGGAACCACTTTTCAGAGAGCAATGGATCTTGTGTTTGTAGGTAAAACTATTGAATTTACTGTTATTTATTTGGATGATTTAGCTATTTTCTCTTAATCCAATGAAAATCATCTAAAACACTTGAGTAGGGTTTTTAACAGGTGCAGGAAATTTGGCATATCCATCAACCTGAAAGAAAGCTCTATTTGCTATCAAGGAAGTTGAATTACTAGGCATATAATCTCCAAGGATGGAGTTGTAATTGAACCAAAGAGAGTATCATTCATTCAGACTCTATCTCTACCAAGGAATAAGAAAGAGATTCAAACCGTCCTTGGAAATATTAATTTTGTCAGAAGGTTCATCCCAAATTATGTAAAGATAGTGAAGGACATAACTGATATGCTAAAGTAAAACAATGAAGTCAAATGGAGAGTTCCGGCTAGGTATGCTTCTTACCAAATCAAAAAGGCAATATTTGAAGTCCCTACTTTAGCTAGTCTTGATTATTCTTTACCTTTTAGCATATTCTCTTTTGCAACTGAGACAACCCTAGATGATGTGCTGTTACAAATTAACTCCAATGGTTATGACCATCCTATAGCCTTATTTTCCAAAGTTATGAGGGATGTTGAAGTAAGGTATGATATTATGGAAAATAAAGCTTATGCCTTAATCCAAGCCCTCAAAGCCTTTATAACCTATGTCATGTACTCACACATTACTTCCTATGTTCCCAATTGTGCTATCAAATTTTTTTTAACCCAGCCTGATACTGATGGAAAGATTGGAATATGGATTGCTAAAATACTTGAATTTGACCTTGATATTAAAACCACAAAACTAGTAAAAGGTCAAGGCCTTGCCAAATTATTAGCTGAAATCCAACTACAAAGTATTAGGGATAAATCTAGATGTTGAAATGTTAATAAGGGAGAATCCACAAGAACCTCCTTCACAATCAAAATAGAATCCATAGGAACCTATTTCCATATCAAGGGAGAATCCACAAGAATCTTCCTTAATATCAGAGGAGAATCCACAATAACCTCCTTCTCTTAGGGAAGGAGAGAACCCACAAGAAACTCTTCCTTTAGACCAATCCATTACTGTTCACATAGATCAGAAATATCTATTCTCTGATTGGTATTCTGATATTGTGTAGTTTTTCAGATATTCCCAATGTCCAACTGATCTTAATTTGAAGCAGTGCAAAGCTCTAACAATTACATTAATAAAATATTGCATTATCAATGCTAATCTATACTGAAAAGATCCTCTGTATATTCTTATTATTTGTTTAAATGAAAATGAAACAGAGGGAATTAGAGATCATTTCCATGCATGATTTTGTGTTGAACACTATGCTTGGAGATAAATAGCCTACTAAAGCTTGAAAGCAGGTTTTTGTTGGCCCTCACTTTTCAAGGAAGTTGGAGAAAGAGTAAGTGGTTGTGTATAATGTCAATTATTTGTAGGAAAGAACAAACTATCAAAACTTCCTTTAGTTCCAGTATCATTTTATGTTCCTTTTATACAATAGGGGTTGGAATTTATTAGGGAAATTCATCCTCAATCAAGTAATCAACACAGATGAATTCTAACTGCTACTGATTATTTTACCAAATGGGTAGAAGCCATACTTGTTAAAAATGCAATTGATATTATTATGATTAAATTCCTTAAAGAGAATATATTATAAAGATTTGGATGTCCTCAAAAAATTGTAACAGATAATTTAGAAGCCTTCAGGAGTGTTAAAATGATAGATTTCTGTCAAAAATATTCAATCCTACTACATCATTCTACACCATATTATCATTAGGGTAATGGGCTTTCATAATATTCCAACAAGAGCTTAGTTAAGGTCATTAAGAAGACTCTTGAAGATCATAAAAAGAGTTGGGACAACCACTTAATCCATGCCATTTGGGCAAACAAATTTTCTCCTAAGAGATCAATAGGCAAGTATCCTTTACAATTAGTTTATGGTAACGAAGCAGGTTCTCCTACTAATTTAGCTTTACATGTTATGAGATTTTTCCAGGAATATTATGAAGAAAAAGACGATTTCTCAAGAAGGATTAACCAAATTATTGAGTTGAATGAATATAGGGATAAAATTCAGTTTCAGTTAAGAAAATATCAAAACAAGATGAAAGAGTTGTTTGACATAAAACCAAGAGAAGGAAATTTTAAGAAAGGTGACCTTGTGCGCAGATGGGATACAAGGAGAGAAGAAAAAGGAAAGCATGTTAAATTTGACAACTTGTGGTTTGGTCCATTCAGCATTGCAGAAGTCAAAGGGAACAATGCATTTTTCCTACATAATTTGGAAGGAGAGTATTTCTCATTGCCAGTCAATGGGAAGTACTTGAAACATTATATTGAGTATTTATTCTTCATCAAAGAGTTTATTTATTTTTGAAAATTGCAAGTGAGTATCTGTTTCAGAAAGGACTCCATAGCCTGAGGAGAAGGCTTTTGGATTTGCTTATTCTCTACATCCCACAGGGGAAAGCAGTCCCTAAATGGAGTCGATGTTGTAATATTTTCTAGTTTTGATAAGTTAGCATAAGTAGTTAAATAATTTTGAAAATGTTAAGGTAGGATATGGATGCAAAAGAATGAAATTTTTTTAAAAAGTTAGGAAAAATATTATGTTTTATAGGCATCCATATCAATAAAATGATAGGTGTTAGCTACCCTAAATAAAGAAGGAAAATAAAAATAAAATTTTAGGGAAGAAAAAAGAAAAAGGAAAGCTTCATTTTGTTTTTAAATATTTGATTGGCTACTAGCCCAAATGCACCCATAAAAGGAGAAATTGATATGGTTTAAATATCAATTATTAACCCATATCCTAAGTTTTAAACCATAATAATATGCCCCCACCACTCTTCTCATTTCGTTTCATGTCCCTAAAGCATATCCTGACATTTATTCCCTTTATTTACATTTCCCTAAATATCCCTTCATACATTCCCGATGCTTTATTTAATAAATCATGGCCCCACCTTTTCCACATCATCACATCTACCTTCCTCGCATATTCCTATACATCTCACGATCGACCTCACACATGGCTGCATACAACGGATCTCGTGGCCTTTCGGCTCTCCTCTGCCATATGAAATTTATCACCAGTGGGGGTCCGAAAAGAATTGTATTCCGAAACCTCTTGCTAATATGTGTCAGCTCCACATGATCTTGGACCCCCCTTAGGGAAAATCGTAAACTATCTTATCCCCCCTCCGAAATTCGTTTCAGTAGACTGCTTACCTTTGATTGACTGTTTCACATATACGCATTCACCACTCCTTTGCTGCCACCTCATTCGCCGTTAGCCACTTAAATTCCTTCCCTCCATATTTCTGTTATGAATCTAACCACCTATCTGTTAACCCGCGCCATCAACAGAAACTGGATTTTATCTACTAAACTTTCGAAACCCCTCTACAAAATTCTTCTTCTATTTACAAGTTTTCACACTTCATTGTTTGCAGGCTGTGCACGGATCTGGAGACGCTACAATTGCATGAGCAACACCTGAAATTATCATCTTGCACTCCCTTCCCTATTCTTGCTCACATAATCTTCTTTCTTCCCTCTGTTGAAAATCAATTCCACTATCAGTTGTAGCCATTATGCCTCCCAAGGATAAATAATCCAAGGAAAACATCGACCGTATAATTTTCCCTCCTCTTAACCTTCATCATATCCCTATGGCTGACAGAGGCTACAGGATCTATAAGCACATTGTGATATTGATATTATTGATATGTACTGTTGGATTGAAGATAAATGGATTGAGAAATATGATGAAATCCAGCTCTGGAAGTCAAACCTACCTCGCTATATCTTTCCTCCAACCTATGGTGCTCTCGATTTCATTAGGAAGTTCCTTTCCTCTTATTTTCCAAGCCAAAGAGCCATAGTCAATTCTAATGGAAAATTTATGTTTACCATAACCCCTCACGCTATTGAAAAAATTATGCTAGCCCCCACAGTCAATAATGGTTCCATATTTTCTCATGAAGATCTCGTTGAAATATATTATATATTAGAAATTGCTAAGAGAACCCAAACTTTAGAATTATTCCTAGAACAATATACTCTATTTCCTAATAGAAATAATCCTTATCCTTCATCCCTATTCCCTGAGAGAACCAAGAAGATAACCATTGTACTATCTTACCTACTTGGATACTACTCTGATCAATATATAGATGAGGCATTATAGGATTTCTATCAATCTTTTCCAATGATGCCAAGCCTTCCATATTGTTCAATTTCAGTAATTTCCTTGCAGAGTCCATTCATCAACAGTTCCTCGATTTTAGAATAGAAGAGGTATTTAAATATACCTTTGTCTTAATTTACATGTTCATATAATTTCAAGGAGACAACATAAAATTGAAATTACAAAAATTAAATGATAAAGGAGACCAGCAGTCAGTCATTATCTGGACCACTCTGGTCATGAAATATCAAAATGAGTTCACATATAAGAAGTTCATTGAGATTTTTTTCCACCCAGCTATTAGTATTCTAAGAAACCGAGAAGAACCAAGAATCAGTGAATAAATTTAGAAGATTTTGTAGCTGTCAGAATAGGTACAAACATGAGATTGGTAATTATATGAAAACTATACAGAAATAAGAGTTTTTGGATGTGAGCTGCAACCATATAAGCTGCCAAAATTCCTTCCAATGAGGAATTTTGCCTTAGAATTCATCGGGCATATGATCAACATGAATCAAGTCCATTTTCTTGCTGCCAAGAAAAGGTGTTGGTTTAAGCTAAAAATTCAGGTTGTCCCATTCATATTTAACAACATGAAAGTAGGAGCAGAGGCAAATCAATTATTGAAGAAAATGCAGTTTGATTTAAGATTCACCTAGTCACATGATCCATTAGGGATAGTTTCTAAATTAAGGGTAGAAACCAAATCTACTCCTTACTTTCACACACCAAGGCCACAAATAGAGAAGTATAAGAACAAGCTAGAATGGACAAATAATACAGTGCATGAGGCAGAATAACAACCACTTTCTTCATTAATAATACAGACTCCAAAAGATCAGGAAAAGACAACTAGAAGGAAAAGAGAAGAAGGATCCCATTCAGAGTCAGGCATATTCAGCAAGGGTTTTAAAATCATGTACAAAAATAATTCCAAGCTTAGTTCTAGATTAAGAATTAGAAAATATTCAGAGCATTAGACTCCTATCAACACTAATGACCCTCTTATATCCTCATTAGTAGGTGATCATTCCACACAGTCTCCTACTACTTCCATTACTACTTCAGAGCAAAAGAAAATCATGCATACATATACATCAACTTCAAGTGAGATAGAGAAGAGCACCATGGATATATTCAAGGAAACCAAACTAAAAAATGAAGCCTTGAATATTACCACATACGACCAATTCTGGAAACAAACTTCACATGTCCAGAGCAGGCTATTGTCAACCTTCGATGTAGAGAAAGGAAGAATTCTAATGCCATTTATTCAAGCACAAGTTCCTTAGCCTAAAGGAGAAGCATATTATAAGAAGACATCTCTTGAGTTTAATGTCAGCGACATACATCCCAACGAATAAAGGATTCTAGATTTTACTTCATATGGCTTGTGTTCATGTGAGTTATTTCTATTCTTTTTTTCATTATGTCTTCTTCATATAATTTAATTCATTAACACTTATCCAATGGGAAATTTAATTGAATATTGGTTTCATTTTCGATTCGTTGTAAAGTTGTAATTGGATTAAGAGACTAGTTTAGAAAGCTATCTGTTATTGTAAATTCCTCTTGAAATTTAATTACACGTAGGTTCCTGTTATTACTTAATTATATTTTTTTGATAATGAAAGCATAGTTTTCATTATTTATGCTTATAAATTATTAAATACTCGGTTTTATTATTAAATTATTTGTACTTCTACATTTTTCTATCCATACCACTTTAAATAAAATTAACCATATGTAAATAAAGAACAACCTTTTATTTTGTCAAAGATATTTCTAAGTAAAATTACCTATTTCATAAAATTGTTCAATGGTCATCCAACTATTTAAAAACAAAAAGAAAATTTAGATGATTTGGCATAACTTATCGACCTTAGGTTATCTCAAAGGACAATAGGTGTTCGTCTCCACAATGTCTCAAGGATGAGAAAGGATATCAATGGAGTTAACCTCGAACCAAGTTTTTAATTTGGTAGCTAGTCCTACCAAACAAGAGAAGGCTCTCTATATGAAATCATAACCAAAGGTTTTGACTAGATGAAGAGTGGATTTTAGACTAGTTAGGTCAGATTTACTGTTTTGAAATTTTTATAGTTTTTATGTTGGACCAGTGATGAAATACAGGTAGCTAGGTCGAATTATCGAAGGGCTACAGCTGCAAAGATATGAAGGAGGAAGATCGCAATGATTTTGTGATGGGATTATGGTTTTTTTGGTGTAGTGTATGGTTTGAAAATGAAAGAGGATATTAATGATCATGTGTCATGAATTCATTAAAACAGAAGGAAGATTACATAAAAGGACATTCCCAAACAAAATAGATATTTATGAATAATTATGCTTATCAATATTTTAGGAAAACCGTTGAACAAAGCAAGACATGAAAAGGAAACATGTATATCATTTATATAACAAGATAAAATAAAACATCAAAATCTCATTTCACATGAATTCCTAGATAATAGCTGCAATTGGTCCTCTGATTTCTTGAATAAAACCTGAAGTACAAGCTACAATAGTCTAACCCTTTTATGTCTAACTATAAAAATGACTAATAAAAGCATGCATATAGACAAAAAACCTTTTTCCCTCTCCCAAGGGTCGAATCCTAGAGTGGAGTAGCAATTCACATGATTCCCTCATCTAAAACCTAAAGACTAGGTAGGTTAACAAGACTCTCCTCAAGATAGACAAACAGATACATTTGACCATGAAAGATATTTAAAATCATGTATCCACCTATTTTTCACTCTAACCAACCTATTTACACCTCAAGGCATCATCACAAATTAAAAAATGACAAATTACATTAGGCGAAAGTGGGTTTGAATGATCAAGTGGAGAAAATTAGCATCTAGGAAAAAACACAATGAAATATTAGCAAAACGCGGTGTGTTAGGAAAAAACACAGTGAATTTAGTGTAAGAGACTTTTGGAGGCCTTCCTGAGGTCCAAATCCTAATCTGAAAGATCCTAGAGAAATATTTTCCTATATACTACATGATAGAATCCTCAAGCACTCGAAAATACTGCTTCTAGTCGCCCTAAAATCAATTCTCCACAAGTACTCCAAAAATGCAACGAACATTTGAAAAACATGGCAGAAATGGTTTTTTTAGGTGGTTTTTTGAGATTGTTACCTACTAGAATATGCTAAAAAAATTTTCTCAGGGGCTAAGGTTGATGTAAAGGTCACTAGACACCTAAATATATAAAAAAATTAGCATTTGGAGGACCCTAGCAAAAGTGCAGCGTGAGGCACATTGCGTTTTTGGACCAAGGATTGTGCATAAATTTTCAAAAAGTCCAAAAACTTTAAAAAAATCCAAAATTTCTCTAAATTTGCTAAAAAATGTTCAAAAATTGCTCCATAAAGACCTGAGATGGTATGCACTTCTATGAGGGAAGCATCAGCCCTCAAATCGAACCTACCCTTCTCTTCTTCCTTCATTAGGGTTTCTGTGAGTTTTTCCTTCAATTACTTGATTTTTGCCTGCAATAACTGATTTCTTGTGTAGTAGTGAATGGACATGTATATATGAATTTTATTTTTCTTATTTTACCTCTTCAAGAGTTTTTGCAAATTACCATTTAATATATCACGCCAATATTCCCTGTCTTGCTCAATTTCTGCCAATATGAGCTCATTCACTGTCATTTGGGTCCTCGGTGGAGATGCCTCTCTTTATTGCTGAAGTGCCCTTTTTGGGCATCTAGTCCTTGGCCTATTTCTTCTTACCTTCTCTTCATGCTCATCTAAATCATCTATTCAAACTACTACATTTCCCTTTACATCGTCCTTGTTAACATCAACTTTATGCATATTCAAGAGTAGTTAATTTACTTTCAATTGCATATTGTCTTGATCTAGGAATGAAATCAAGAAAGTGGCCTTTGATAAGCTATCCTTAAATTCTATAATCTCAACATATTTCTCGATTATGACCTTCTCTAATGTTATGTGCTCTTCATTCATCTCCAAGTCTGCCATATTTGTGTCAAGATGGAATGGATACTAACCTTGAAAAGGTGCCTCATGATGTGATGGTGATCTTTGTTTTGCTGATGTAGGTTTGGCCCCTTACATAATTTTTGGAGAAATCACAAGCCTCATTCCTCTCTGATATGTTTGACTTAATTTAGCCCTAGGTGTCCTCTTGATTTAAATTATTCTAGATGAGCCAATCTCCCTTTGCTTGGATGGTGTTGACTGTGTTTCTCATGGTGTACATTGGCTAGTAGGCTGAATAGCAGGGGGAAAGAAGACATTAGATTGAATGAATTTCTCCAAAGTGAAGTTCATATATGAAAGCTGGTGGAAAAAAATTATTTTGATGAGGGCATGGTGAAAAATGCTGGCTTGATGATGACTCTCTCTATGATGCACTTTCTCTGCCATTTTAGCCAAGCTCTTGTATATGTAGTAGGATAGGCTGAGAGGTTTTACCCCTGTGAAGTGCATTGGAAATATGACATGATATTTTTACAACCTTGAAAATATTACCTCACCTATAAAATAATTCATAATGGCCCTCATCAATGGAAAACACTTATTAAGCAGTTGTCGAAAAGAAAAAATCTTCTTAATGGCATCTTTGTAGTGACTTTTGATGAAGACTTTGTAATTCTGCACATCCAAATCTGAGCTATTAAACAAATTTTCCCCACTATTTGGTATCCCTGTAGCTGTATATATGGCCTGAGTTGAAATTTTGAAGCTGAATCCCACAATTGTGACCATATCTCTCCTGAGGTTTGTGGCAAACAAGCTTGTCAGCTTGGCATAATATTTCACTTACTGAATTTTCTCACAGAACCCTAAACATCCTACATTATAAAAGAATTTTATGGCCAATGAGGGTTAAATTAACTCGTGAGTTTCAAGTGCCTCAAACATTTATATTTTACCTCCTTTCTTATATGATTTCCTTTCTCCCTCCATGTTGACAATTTCTAAGGAAAAACCCTAGTGGGAAAAACAGGGGAAGTGAGTGAGGGAAAGGGATGAAGGGATTAGGGAGGATATATGATGGAAGGAAAATATAAGGAAGTACATAGGGGCATTAGGGAGCTTAGGGAAGTTGAAAACAATGAAATGAATCAAGGGATTGGTACAAGGAATTTAGATACAGTCCTAACCCTAAAACTGCCAAAAACACAGTGTAGGAGATAGGGTTTAGATGTAGGGGTTTAGAAAATGAGGGTGAGGGGGTGTGAGGGATATGGGAAGTTTTTTTTGTGTGAGGAAGGGTAGAGTGTGTATGGTATAGGTTTTCTTTCTTGAAATTTTATAAATGAAGCTCACCCACCAAAAACACAACATGGGGGCAATAGGAAGATTTTCACCACAAAATCAAGGAAATTTTTTTTGATTTGAGATGTCAAAGGATTGAAGCTACTTGTAAAATACTGATGAAAACTTCAATTTCCCATGATAACCCTTGGAAACAAGTTTTTTTTTTTTGTAGGAGTGAAAGCACAATGAATTGGGAAAAATGTAGCGTGGTTGCCTGGAGAGGGTGCTAATCACTTTCGTAGAGTTTACTTTGGTGTTGAATGTGCTCAAATAGCCTTTGTTGGTGAGTGAGTGCTCTATGCCAATGAAATAAGTGACATAAATGATTTTTATGGTCTTTTATACCTTGTGGAAATCAAATTCGTCATAGTGGTGTGGTGGCCCACCATGTGATTTTCACTTTTGACTTGGAAAATTTGTAAATTTTGAACATTAGAACATATTACATCATATTTGAAATAAAATTACGTTTGAAAAAAAAAATTATTGAGCAGTATCCCTATTCCTACTCCTTCATTTCTGGATTTATTGATGAGATGATATATTTTAATGGCTTAGACCCTAATGACCTAATGGTGACACTGAGTTGAATGAGGAAAATGGTTGTATTACTGAGATGAAAATGGAGATTTTGTAGTGATGACTCATCCAAATGAACGATTGCAATTACCAGCACATTAAATTTTTTGAAAGGAGAAGCAACAGACCTAGACACACTAGCTAGTGACCAAATTTTTCTTTCAAGACCTACTGAAAGCATAAAAATTTGACTCGAAACCCTAAAAAAAACTTTGTAAGAGCACATGTGATCACTAGTGACAGGAAGAACTGACTTGAAATAATATTAGCTCCAATTGGGGTTGGCAGATCCTTGGAGGTGTCAAGAACACCATAGACCAAGTAGCCTTATCCATTGGGCATGGAGTCAAAAATAAAAATACTAAACTTGAAACTAAAATTAGACTGAAGAATTGAACAGAATTTGAATGAAACAAAAAATTACTATACTTAGAAATCACAATGAATAATGGAAACTTTATGGCCTTCACTTTGGGCTCAAAGTTTCGATGATTAACTCCTTCACACTTTAGCAGAAAAAGTAAAATGATATGCACAATGGTGTTGATAAAATTCAAAACTTCGATAAAAAAAGGTAGTGTTTGAGAAGCCTACCATTAACTGGTCCTCCTCCACAATCTTTCCCATTCATTTCCTCCAAAAATTAAGCATACTTTCCTCTTGAAGCTAGAATCTTGTACAGTCCCTTCCATAAACTATTGAACTTACCTTGATTTCTATTATCTTCATTTCAAGCATCCCAACGAAGGACCACATCACCAATGTTGAATTCATGCACCTTTTTTTTGCAGTCATATGCATTATTGATTCTTTCCTTAAGCTTATAAGTGTTTTGAAACACTTCCCCCTTGGTTTGTTGCAAATGGACATTTGGTTTATTCTTCGTTGAACATCATTCAGTTCTCTACTAATTTCTTGCAATATCTTCATGAATGGAACAACAAGATAAGTATGAAATATTGTATCAAATCCATACACTAACTCTAAAGGCAGCATGCCTACGGACTTCTTATTAATTACTCTATCTTCCCACAAGGAATTGATGAGTTTCTTATGCAAATTTTTCTTATTTACCTCCAACATCTTCTTGATAATAATGACCAAAGAATTATTTGAAGACTCTGCCAAACCATTACCTTGTGGGTAGTATGCAGTCGAATGACCCAATGTGATATTGTACTTCTCACAAAACTCTACAATATTTTTGGACTGAAATGCAGTTGTGTTATCAGTGATGATCTACTGTGGGGAACCAAATCTAGATAGGATATAAGATTCAAAAAATTGAATGATGACCAAATTAGTTTCTTGCTTTGTTGGGATTGTCTCAATCCACTTTGTAAAATTATCTGTAGTAGTCAAAATACACTTCTACTTGGTGGATGATGAAGGGTTGATCTCACCTATGAAATCGAGACCCCATTGCTAAAATGGTTTCTGGACTAATATAGGCTGTAAATGTAGTGGGAGTAACTTCCTTTTCCCTTGAAAAATTTGACATTCATGACATTTCATTGTGGTCTTGTACAAATCAGCAAAAAGAGTGGACCAATAGAAACCATCCCTCCAAAATTTGTCCTCTGTGGTATTCCAGTATAAATGATTGCCACAATCGCCCTTGTGGAAGTCACTCATCACTTCCTTTGCTTCAGTTTTGACAAGACAATTCAGGAAGACACCTCTAGGGTCTTTCCAATACAAAAAAAGGTCTAAAATACAATACTTCGAAGCCTTTAATTTCAGTCATCTTCCTTTTATTTTATACACGCCCACCAGAGGATTTAAATGTTGCAAAAAATAAACTATATCAGCATACGAAGGGGATGACATAAAAATTTGAGATACCTATGTCATCGAATGATCAACCTCTTCTTCTGAAAGTGAAGAAACCATATTTATGTCTAGTGCATGTAGATTTGATTATGCCATCATATTTTCCAAATCCTACCCCTTGATCAGCTTTGTCGGCTTGGTTTCCAAATCACATTCAATCATGGCTGCAATCAATTTCCCTCACCTCCCTTCTGGATGAATTTGCATCCGCACATCTTTCACCGTTGCATTCGAAACATAATATGTGATGTGAGAATGTAAGATGTATACTCGAACTTCCTTCAATGCTTTCACCAAGGCCAAACCTTGCTTCACAATTACGTTGTATCTTCACACTGCATCTCTTATGCTCTTGCTGAAAAAGGAAATTGGTTGCTCTGTCTTTGAATCATTTTTTTGCAATAGTACGACAGCCAAAGAGTGATTGGAAGTGAATGAAAATATTTTGAAATATAAAGTATAATTAGCGTTGATAAATGTGGGAGCACATGTTAAATAATATTTGACTGAATTGAATGACTTCTTTTCATGTTCTGACCATCTTACCTCACTTTCCTTCTTCAACATATATGTTATATCTCTAAGGTGCTCAGTGACATTTGGGATGAATCTCCTCAAAATATTATCTTTCCATTAAATGATTGGATCTCCTTTTTGTTCCTTGGGAAGTCTAATTTGTGTATTCCTTCGATCTTGGAGGGATCAATGTGAATTCCATCTTTTGAGATAATGTGCCCAAGTAATTTTCCCTCCTCCATGGCAAATAAGATTTTCCTAGGATTTATTGAGATGCTGAATTTTCTACATTTTCGAAATACTATCCTCAAGTGGTGTAAGTGGTCATCATATGACCCTAAAAACACAGTAACATCTTCATGGTAAGCTATAAGAAATACATCCTTCTCATTCAAGAAAGAAATTTCCATATCCCGCTGAAAAGTAGCCCCTACATTCTTGAGCCCAAATGACATTTTGGCATACATGAAGGTACACCATGGCATGGTGAGTTTTTTTTTCTCTTCGTCATCTTCATGAACCAAGATCTGGTTGTATCATGAATATCCGTTGAGAAGTGACATCCTTGAAGCTCCAAAAACCCTCTGATAGACGTGGTCCATCTTCGTTAAAGGATAAATGTCCTTTAATGACACCTTTTTTAGATTTCTGAAATCTATGAAAAGACGAATCTCTCATGTCTTTTTCCTTACCAGAACAAGATTATTTATCTAATATTGAAATATAATAGGAAATATAATACCAACCTTGTAAAGTCTATCTACCTGTTCTTTTATCGATGCAAACAGCTTGGGATTAATTCTCCTCAACTTCTGGCGGAATGGCTTCTGATCCGACTTGATTGGGATGGTGTGCTTGATTATATATTTCTTGTACACCTTTAGATTTGAATACTCCCAAGGTAAAACATCAAAAAACACACTCAATAGAGCTTTTTACTTACATTTCATCTAAAGGGATAAAGATATTTATAGATTGACCATCTTGGGGTTACCCGTTTTATCAATGTTCACATCTTCAACACATGTTTCTATGGGGACCATCGTTGGATTTTTGGCTACATCATCATGATCAAAAAATTGTTCCAAAGGCACTAGACCTCGTGGAATGTTTTTTTTCTTCGACTTTAGCAACTAAAATTTAGTAGCTTCAATTACCTAATCATCTTCGTTGTACACTTCATCAATGTGGGAGTTAGTGAACTCCTCCATATGGAAAATTAGTTTATCTGTTTGTCATCCTAAACTACTTGCCAATATTTCATATTTTTAGGGATAGCTAGGCGATGCTTCACATGAATTTCAAGTTTTTTACTAGCATGAATATCAATCTTAAAATTGCTAGCTCATGTGGCAAGTGAATCAGCCATAAAATTTTGACTTCAAGGAATCAAAGACAATGTTTATTCTGGAAAAAAATTCAAAACATCAAGAAAAAAATTACGATAAGGTCTCATCCTAGGCTGTTTGGCTTGTACTCCCATTTTACCTACTTTATCACCAACACGGATTCACCATATACTGTGATTCTCTTCCTGCGTAGCCTTTTCAAAATTTAGAGACCGGTGATCAAGGCCTCATACTTTGCCTCGTTGTTATAGAAATCAAAGGCTATCTTGTAAGAACATAATATTACATTCTATGGGACTTTATCTATCTAATTTATATGACTATGGATCCATACTCTGATACCAGGTCCATATTTTCCCAAAGCACCATCGAAATCCGTGGTATAAATACCCTCCTCATCATCGCGAAACTGAAATTCAGTGGGTTGAACTTTTTATTCTTTCTGATTGGTTGTCTTAATCTGACCTTTGGCTTTTGTTTGATTTAACTGGTCTCTACTGTGACTCCTTTGTGTTTTTCTCTAAAGTGCTTGGTTGCAATCTTTTAGAATTATGATTTCTGTTTTCTACATTCAAGATCACTTGGACACTAATTGACAACTCTGAAATTTCTTGACCTTATACAAGTTGAATATATAAATCATAAGTACCACTATCATTATACAATATAAAAGGCTCTAATTAGTATGTAAATATTGAATTGGGTGATTCTTAGGCTTATACTTACTATTGATCATGTATTTCATTTTCACTTCTCAATAGAGCTCCCTAAGTTGGCCAAATACCAAAATTGTTGCATATGAAAAATAAATTTGTATTGTACCCCTTAATTTTTCTCCCCAAGACCTTGAAAGCAACATGCCATACCTTGGAGGTATGTCAGAAACTACAACATCCATCAACACATTTTTTGTGGGAATATGATCCAAAGATACAACTAAGTCTTTGATAAGACCAAGGCATTAGACACTACCACAATCAAAAGAATAGAGGTCATGATAGCGATGGCTTATGTCCAGCCCCAAATTATCCATGATAGCCTTCGACATTAAATTATGTGAGGTCCTAGAATCTAACATGTAATTATGGATAATATTACCATGAACTCTCAAGCTGAGATAAAAGGGAGGGAGTTCACTATCTTCTAGATTTCCATCTATGGCTGGACCAAATAGTAGTTCGAGATGGTCATCATTGACATTGACCATGTCTGACATGTGATCTACTTTAAACATATTGGCAATATGAGATTTATATCTACCCATTTTTACAAGCCCAGTGAGAGGAATAGACACCTTTAACTTAGAAATTTCACTCTCTAAGCTAAACAAGTTAGATTGTTTCTCTACCTCTTTCATGATGGTATCCCACTTTTCAGGCTGCTCTTTTGCTGGAGATTCCTTATTTTTCACTTATTTATCCTTCTTTTATGTACTTGTAGATGGCTAAATATTATTTCTTTGATTTATGGTAGCAGACTCCTCCTCCTTGTTTGGAATAGCTTGGGAAGTTTGTTTGGGTTGAGTATCTTTTGGTTGAGTTGTCCTCTTTTGAGTAGGAGTGATAGGAACATCTCAGTTTCTCAAAGTGCATTGTCTATGTGTTGAGCTGAGAGAATTTAGCTAACATATTTGATAGTCTTTGGATTAGACTACCAACCCATCATCATTTACAATTACAAGTTCATGGTCATATGGCACATAAGTTTCTTCGATATAATCATCATCCTCTGTAAGATAAATAGGTTCCTAATCTTTCGAAAAGAGAAGTTTATCTTCAATAATATCATCATAATATTTCGATGCTTTGGCATAGTTATGCTACAATAGAGTGCGGATTTGTTGTTGAGCTTGGTGATATGTAGCTCTCTATTATCTCTACTTAATCCTAAATTGTGAATCCTGTTCCTGTCCTCGGAAGTTAGGATTCTGAACTTGATTGTCTTGTTTCCTTTATCAAATGGACATTATATCTACCATATTATATAAAGTTCATATCAAACTATCCATCTTTTCTTCGGATGAACTTGATGACTCTTCCTTTATTGTGACTCTCTTTTCCACTTTACTTTTTAACTTCTTGATCAAAAGATTATCTTCAACGTTGACTGAATTTTTCTACATCTCCTCTAATGAGGTAGGATTCCTTTCTCTAATTTTATATGTCATATCAGGGTCAAAGGCATCTAGATAGTGCAACAAGGCCAAATCAGGTGGAGGTTCTATATTAGCGAGAATGGAATTATATACCTTATTAAAGCGGGTGGAATAGTCTTGGACCAATTCATTAGGTTGTCTCTTCAGTAAATTATACTCAACCAATATATAAAGTTGATTTTTCTTTTCCTCCCACTTGGCGAGGAAAATATCCCTCAAATGTTGTGAATTCTGCACTGAACCAATGGCCAAGGCTCTAAACCATTTCTTTAATTCTCCTAAGAAAATATGAGCAATGATTCTCATCTTCACATCATCTTTGTCTACTTCTTCTAAATATATGAAATCTATGATATTATCAATGTGATGCCTCATTATCACATCAGTGGTTCCATCAAAGTGAGGAAACCTTTGTCCATATTTCTGAGGTAAATCAGTGAGTTGTCTCGGTAGAACCAATGGAGAAAAAACTAGCCATGGTTGTTCTAGGAGGTAATCTTGTAGTAACAACAGGGAGTGCTGGTATAAGAGGTTTTTATGTAGGAGGAAGGGTAGATAATGTAAAAAAAATGATATTTATGGATGAAACTAAAAGAGGATCAGCAGACAAGATATCTTACTAATATTTTATGAAATCCTTCTCTAAGGTATATTGGAGATGGTTTGCAAGTTTTGGAAGCTTATCAAATTGACTCCAAAACTTCCTATCAAAACCTGATTCTGAATTGGATTCTATGGAAGATAAAATAATTTCATAATTTAAAGGATTGAATACAACTTCAGATAGAGATGTTACTTCAGAAACCTTAAATCATAATGGATCAAATACAATTTCGAACAAGGATGTTTTTGATTTGGATCCAAACAGTGATAATTCAAATTTCAGATCGAACGGAATATCTTCAAGAGAAACTAATTCAGAAGGAAAAGATGTATACCTTACCAAAGTAGATGAACTCGAATGAATCTATAAATGATTAGATATTTGTTTTATGATGGGTCTCTCTGGATCTTCAACAAGAGAAGCTGGATGTGGATCACGATTCGATTGTGAGTGCCTTTTAGGAGCGAGTGTATTCTTGTTTCTTCCCTTTAGCTCTCTGGAAATTTAATCATCCTTCATGAAAACTAGGGCCTATCACCCACATGCCTAGATTTTGATGAAAAATTAATGATACACCTACAGAAGACCTATCACTTATCTCCCCGGCAACAACGCCATAAATGTTAGCCCCGACAATGTCCCAAGTCTGAGAAAGGATATCAACATATGTAACTTCAAAAGAATCTTTTAGTTTGGTAGCTAGCCCTACCAAACCAAAGAGGTATCTCTCTATGAAATCACAGCCAAATGGTTTGACTGGATTTTGGGATAGTTAGGTTAGCTCTTGGGTTTTGAAATTTTGATGTTTTTTCTACTGGATCAGGGATGAAAACCAAGTAGCTATGTTAAATTATCAAAAGGTTACAACTACAAAGATATGAAGGAGAAATATAAAAATTATTTTGTGATGGGCTTAGGGTTTTATTGATGTAGTGTAGGGTTTTAAAATGAATGAGTATCTTAATGAGCATGTGTCATGAATTCATTAAAACTGAAGGAAGATTACATAAAATGACATTCCCCAACAAAACAAAGCTTTATGAAGAATTTTTATTATCAATATTTTAGGAAAATCACTGAGGAAATAAATATATGGAAAGGAAACATGTATATCATTTATATAAGACTATAGTAGAGAAAATAAAACATCAAAAACTTAATGCACATTAATTCCCAGATAATAATTGCAACTGGTCCTTTGATTTCTTCAATTAAATCTGAAGTACAAGCTACAATAGTGTCACCCTCTGACGTCCAACCATCAAAATGACTAATAAATGAATAAATATATAAAAATATCATTTCCCCTCTCTCAGGGGTCGAATAATAGAGTGGAGGAGCTGTTCACATGATTCCTTCACCTAAAACCTAAAGACTATGGAGGTTAACAAGACTCTCCTAAAGATAGAAAAATTGATACATTTGACCATGAAAGATATTTACAAGCACCTATCCACCTATTTTTCACTCTAACCAGCCTATTTAGACCTGAAGGCATCATTAAAAATCAAAAAATGACAAATTACATTAGGCGAAATTGAGTTTGAATGATCAAATGGAGAAAATTAGCTTTTAGGAAAAAAACGTAGCGTGTCAGGAGAAAACACAGTGAATTTGGTGTAAGAGGCCTTTGGAGGCCTTCCTGAGGTCAAAATCCTGACCTAAAATATGATGGAGACATTTCTTCCTGTCTAATAGATGATAAAATCCTCAAGCACTGAAAAATATTTCTCCTTTCCCTCCAAAAATCAATCCCCCACAAGTACTCCAAAAACGCAGCAAAATTTTGAAAAACAATCCAGAAAGGTTTTCTTTAGTTGGTTTTCTAACCTTTTGATCCACTAGAATCTACTGACATGATTGTACCATGGGCTAAAGTTGATGTAGAGTTCACTAGAAACCCAAATATGCAAAATATTTGTCATTTGGATGCCCCCAACAAGAGCCCGCGTGAGGCACGTTACCTTTTTGGACCAAGGACCGTGCAAAAATTGTCAAAAACTCCAAAAACATCAAAATTATCCAAAATTTATCCAAATTTTCTCAAAAATGTTTAATAATTTCTCCATTAAGACCTTAGATGATATTATATTCTATTATGGAGGTATCATCAAGCAAATCCAACTTACCCTTCTCTTCTTCCTTCATTAGTGTTTCTTCTAGTTTTTCCTTCAATTGCTTGATTCTTACCTGAGACACCTAATTTCTTGTGTAGTAGTGCATGGCCATGTTTCTCTAAATTTTATTGTTCTTATTTTCCCTCTTCAAGAGTTTTTCCAAATGACCATTGACTCTATCAAGCCAATGTTCCCTGTCCTTCTAAATTTCTACCAATATGAGCTCATTCACTATCATTTGGGTCCTCAGTGGAGATGCCTATCTTTGTTGGCGAAGTTCCCTTTTCAGGACTCTATTCCTAGGCCTCTTTCTTCTTAGATAATATTCATCATCATCTAAATCATATATGTCAACTACTACTTTTCCATTTACATCTTCCTTGTTAACATAAACTTTATGCCTATTCAAGAGTAGTTGATTTAACTTCAATTGCATATTCTCTTGCTCTAGGAATGAAATCAAGAAATTGGCCTTTGATAAGCTATCCTTCAATTCTATAATCTCAGTATATTTCTCCATGATGACGTGCTATATGGTTATGTACTCTTCATTCATCTCCAAGTATGCCATGCCAATGTCAATATGGAATGACTCCTCAGCTTGCAAAGGTGCCTCATGATGTGATGGTGATCTTTGTTCTGCTGATGTAGGCTTGGCCCCTTCCACAATGTTTGGAGAAAACACAAGCCTCATTCCTCTCTGATATTTTTGAGTCACTTCAACCCTAGGTGTCCTCTTGACTGAAATTCTAGTAGATAGGCCAATATCGCTTTGCTTGGATGGTGTTGATGGTGTTGTTGATGGTGTACATTGGCTAGTAGGCTGAGCAACATGGGGCAGAAAGACATTATACTGAGTGAATGTCTCCCAAGTGATGTTCATTTGTGAAATATTGTGCAAGACAATGATTTTTATGAGGGCATGGTGAAAAAGGTTGTCTTGATTATTACTCTCTCTCTGATGCACTTTCTCTGCAATTGTAGCCAAGCTCCTATGGAGGTAGTAGGATAGGTTGAGAACTTTTACCCTTGTGAAGTGTATTAGCAATATCACATGATAATTTTAAAACATTTAAAATATTCCATCACATTTTAAATAATTCATAATGGCCCTCATCAATGTAGAAAAATTTTCAAGTAGCTATCCAAAAGGAAAAACCTTCTTAATGACATCTTTGTAGTGACTTTTGAGGAAGGCTTCGTAATTATGCACATCCAAATCTGAGCTCTTAAACCATTTTCCCATAATTTTTGGTATCCCTTAGCTATATCTATGGCCTCATTTTAAATTGTGAAGCTGACTCCAGTAATTATGACCTTATCTCTCCTAAGGTTTGTGGCAAACAATCCTATCAACTTGGCATGATATTTCACTTGCTGAATTTTCTCACAAAACCCAAAAAATCCTACATTATGAAAGCATTGTTTGGCCAATGAGGAATAAATTAACTGATGAGTGTTGGGTCGCTGAAACCTTGATATTTTACCTCCTTTTTTATATGATTTCCTTTCTCCCTCCATGTTGACAATTTCGAAGGAAAAATAGTAATGGTAAAAACAAGGTAAGTGAGTGAGGGGAAGGTACGAATGGATTAGGGAGGATATAAGAGGGTAGTAAAATTTAGGGAAGTATATATGAGTATTAGGGAGCTTATGGAAGTGGAAAATGATGAAATTAATTAATGGATTGGTTTAGGGAATTTAAATACAGTCCTAACCCTCAAATTTCCAAGAACACAACGTAGGAGCTAGGATTTAGATGTAAGGGTTTGGGAAATGAGGTTGAGGGGGTGTGAGGGTTGTGGGAAGTGTTTTTGGCTATGATGAAGGGTAGAGTGTGTATGGTATAGGTGTTCTCATTTTCAATTTTAAAAAAGAAGCTCACCCACCAAAAATGCAACATGGGGGCTATAGGAATATTTTCACCGCAAAAATAAGGGAAAAAATGTTGATAGGAGATGTCAAAGGCTTGAAATTATTTTCAAACTATTGATGAAACCTTCACTTGCCCCTGCAAACCCTTGGAAATGAGTTTTTTTCTTATAGGAGTGAAAAGACAATGAATTGGAAAAAACACAGCGTGGCTGCCTAGAAACGCATCGTGGCTACTTGGAGAGGGTTCCAATCACTTAGTTACAGTGTCCCTTGATCATGAATGTGCTGAGATAGTATTTTATAGTGAGTTAGTTCTCTATGATAATGAAATGAGTGAGATAAATTATTTTTCTAATCTTTTATAGCTTGTGCAAATCAAATTATTCATAGTGGTGTGGTGGCCCACCATGTGCTTTTCACTTTTGACTTGAAAAATTATCGGATTTCGAAAATTAGAACATATTAAATCATATTTGAAATAAAATTACATTTGAAAAAAAACTTTATGGATCAATTTTGCTATTACTACTCCTTAATTTTCGGATTTATTGATGAAATGACAGATTTTAATGTCTTAGACCCTAATGACCTAATGGTGACACTGAGCTGAACGAGGACCATGGTGGTATGACTGAGATGAAAATTGAGACTTTATAATGATGAATATTCCAACTGAAATATGGAAATGACCAACACATGAAAGTTTTTGAAAGGAGCAGTAATGGACCTAGACACACTAGCTAGTGACCAATTTTTTATTTGAAGACCTACTGAAAAGATAAAAAATTGACTTGACACCCTAACAAAAACTTTGTAAGAGAAAATTTGATCACTAGTGATAGGCATAAGTGTTGGAAATACTGAGAGGAGGTGAATCAGTATTTCTTTTCAATTGTTAATTTTTTCTAGTTAGATTATTCACAATTAAAGAAAAAGAGGTGTACAAGAATAATATTATTAAGGATTAATAAGAACTTCAGTCCTTTTTCAAATAATTGAGTACAATAGATGTGTGAGAGCACCAACCCTTCAATGAATCAGACACCAACCTATTTCCAAGCACAAAATTGGACTTAGATGAGGCTCTGACCTCTAGGGATTTGACCCTATCTTCTCAAGGCACCAACCTTGTGTTTAGGAGCACCAACTCCAAGGACACCAATCCTTTTGTCTTCTTTTAATAGAGAATGCGGATAATGTTTACTTGAACATCCTTGACACAATTATTCATATTTTAATCTTCAATTCTTCATAATATATTCATTATCAAATACAGAGCTCGTTTTTTATATGATTACAGATGTACCCATTAGAAAGAACTATGAACTGTTCTTGACTAGACACCAAAAGTCCAAGCTTCGATAGGATAACACAGATCTGAGGAAGGTGTTACCTCTAGGTCTATTCATAAATCCGAGCCACAAGAGATGATCTTCAAAAAAAAAAGTCTGAGTTCTTCCCAAAAACAAGTTCTGGTCCAAGTACCAAGCTACAAGCCTGGTCCGAGCCTCCAAGGGTGTTATAGATATCACACAATAAGTCTGAACTATTTGTTGACTCATTTCCACAAATCTCAAGTTTTGGGTTATCTGAGCCTTAAAACAGGTCTGTGATAGTCCAAAGAGAAAAGGTATAAAGCTCTATATAACTGATCCAGAGAAGGTAAAAATTTAAGGATGGAAGTTTATCTTAATGTTTAGAAACCTTGGCGAATATTACTAGTCCCTAATATGCAAAATGTAAAATTTTTGGCGATATTTTTGTAGAAATATTTATATTTCCAATGATTTTATATTAGTCAATATAATATTTTGGTGATTTTAAAGGTAAAATAATGGTGTACTATAAAATTTGGGCGAATCATTTTAGAAAAAAATGGAAATTGGCGAATCCTGTTTTTTGTAAAAGCATGGAAAATTAGCCCACCTGCGAATATTAGCCCCTAAAATTTTCCTTGATACGAAGTCCTGTAGCCAATTATCTTCTTGAATGAATAGAGCTTTGGTACATGTGTCTGTTCTAAAGTTTCACAATACTGAGCCTTTATATTGATCCCCAGTCCTGTAGCATTTGTTGTTCTTGAAAACTGGGTTGTTCTTCCCCTAAGGGTTCATGAGATGTGAACCTATTCCCTTTCTCTGTGCTTCACACTTTACCAAGCCACAGTCCTTATATTTGCTGAGATAATCACCAAAATTCTTGACTAAAACAAATGATTTTACCTTTATATTTATAGTGGTTTGTCATCTTTGAAAGGACATGATTGTTGGGGAAAAGGGCCGACATGAGAGTGTGAGTGTAGGTTAGCTCACAACTAATTAATATATTTTTAACCTAAAAATTCAGTATCTCATCAACTACTGGGAGTTTTAGGGCAAGTGAGGACTTTTTAGAAAGAGGAAAAAATCCTCTTCTAGATGGTCTAGGGCTCATTGTGATTTCCTGCCTCCAAGATGCCAAAATTCATTTTTTCTTTGTAATTTTCTTTAATTTTTGCGTGCAGAAAGTGCATAGGATAGAATGCATTCTCCATTGCTTGGCTTCTCCTTCATTTGTCTTCTCCATTATTTATCTTATCAATCATAGAGTCGTAGAATCACCATGTAGGACATCTATGTCATCATGATAGTACCCAACAAGGTCATGAAGGTATAGCATCATGTATTCAACTGTAGTGCAGCATCATTACGAGAACTTCAAATGATATCTTCCATGTTATCATTAAGTCTTTCAACCCTCATCAACCTGTTTCCATCAATGACAAATTGGATTAACAATCCCCCCCTTTGTTATTGGATGGCAATATTTTTCTTCTCTCCCCGTTTGACATCAATGGCAATGGGGTGCCAAAGTGCTCCCACTGTCATGATGCTCCCCCTAATATACTGCTCGATTTAATGTGATGCAAGAGCAATGACCCCCATCTTTTGGCGAAGATACTCAAATGCTTCTCATGGAAAGGTTTTTGTAAAGAAATTTGCAATTTTCTCTTTTGTATTGACGTATTCCAACCTGATATTTTGTTCAACAACTTGTTCATGGAGAAAGTGGTATTTGATTGGAATATGTTTGGTCCTTGAGTGCATCACCAAATTCTTTTAAATATTGATGGCGCTAGTACTGTCACAAAAAATAGTAATTGGTTGCTTAGTTTCTATATTGACATCCTTTAAGGCTTCCTTCATCCATAGAATTTGTGTACAACAATCAGCAACAACTATATATTTGGCTTCACCTGTAGAAAGGGATATAGATGATTGCTTTTTGCTAAGCCACGATACAAGACAATCTCCCATAAAGAATGCATTTCCACTGGTAATTTTTCGATCATGCATGCTTCTAGCCCAATCAGCATCAGAGTAAGTTGTCACAATAAAATTTGAACTCCTAGGATACCAAAGACCAAAATCAATCTTTTCTTTCAAATATCTAAGAATTCTCTTCACAGTTGCTAGATGGGATTGTTTAGGACTTGATTGAAATTTTGCTACCATTCCTACTGCTTGCATAATATCTGGTCTTGTAGCAGTTAAGTATAGGAGAGCTCCAATTATTGACCTGTAAAGAGTTTCATCTATGAGAGGGGTATCATCATCTTTCCTTAATTTACAATCTCTGGTCATCGGTGTGCTCATAGGTGCACAATATTCCATCCCATATCTTTTGAGCATGTCTTTAAGATATTTTTCTTGAGATATAAACATGCCTACAGAGGTTTGAGATATTTGTAGCCCAAGAAAGTAAGACAACTCATCAATCATTGACATCTCAAAATTTTTGGACATATTTAGAGCAAATTCATGGCTCATTTATTCAACATTGCTAGCAAGGATTAGATCATCAACGTAAACAAGAGTGATCATAAGTTTTTTCTTATCCATCTTCATGTAGATATTGTACCTACCACTCCCTTTTTGAAACCTTCTTGTTTCAGATAGTGATCCAACTTTGCAGACCATGCTCTAGGGGCTTGTTTTAATCCATACAAGGCCTTTTTTAGCTTGCATACAAGGTCTTTTCCTTCAACAAGATCAAATCCTTCTGGTTGCTCCATATAAAATTCCTCCTTGAGATCTCCATTCAGGAATGCTGACTTTATATCCATTTGATAAACCTTGAATCCTTTTGAGCAAGTAAACGCTAAAAATATTCTTATGGCTTCCATTCGAGCTATTGGTGCAAAGGTTTCTTCGAAGTCAATTCCTTCATTTTGCGAGTATCCTTTGAAGACAAGTCTAGCTTTATTTCTGATGATTCTTCCATCTTCATTCATCTTGTTTTTGAATACCCATTTTGTTTCAATTATATTTTTATCTTTTGGGCGAGGTACCAGTTCCCAAGTCTCATTTTTTTCAATTTGAGACATTTCTTCTTCCATGGCCTTTATCCAATAAGGATCTTTGCTTGCTTGAGAAAAATTTTCAGGTTCTATTAAAGATAATAGAGCCACACCATCTTTTCTTGGGGTGCTTATCATCCTTCTTCGAGTTTGAATTCCTTCATCTATATTTCCGATGACCTGTTCTTCCGGATGATGTCTTTGAATAAACTTGATCTTAGAGGGATTTTGTGAAGATTCACTTTGAGATTTACTTTGAGGTTCTCCATTCTCCTCTTCTTTTTCATGTTCTTCTTCTTCACTTTGTTCAAAGAAAGGCTGAACTTCATGATCTTCAATTCTATTTTCTGGAAGGCCTTCATCAATCTTCACATCAATGCTTTCCACTATTCTTCGTAGATGATTGTTGTAACATTTGTAAGCTTTGATCCTAGTGGAGTATCCAAGAAATATTTCTTCATCAACTCTAGAATCAAATTTACCTGGTGAGTCATCATTTATTTTTATGAAGCATTTGCTTCCGAAAACCCTGAAATATTTTACTGAAGCAGGTCTTCCTTTCTATAATTCATAAGGATTCTTTTCATTATTTTGTCTTAGTTGAGTTCAATTTAAGGTATATAGTGCAGTTCCAACTGCTTCTCTCCATCATTTTCGTTGCAAATCAGCTGCTAGTAGCATTGTCCTTGCCATTTCTTGAATGGTTCGGTTCCTTCTTTCAACTAATCCATTTTTTTGGGGTGTCCTAGTAGTATAAAGTTCTATTTTGATTCCATGCTCTTTACAAAATTCATAAAATTATTTTGAGGTGAATTATCCTCCTCTATCCGTTCTAAGACATTTAATCTTAGAATATTTCTCATTCTCAATGAGATCCCTAAGATTATTAAAATATTCAAATGCTTCGGATTTATATTTTATGAAATATATACACATCATTCTAGTATAGTCATCAAAAAATAGAGAAAAGTACCTTTCACCTTGAAGAGTTGGAGTTCTAGTTGGCCCACGCAAATCTCCATGAATGATTTCCAAAGGTTTTTTGTTGAGAACTCCTTAGTTTTGTTGCTAGTTCTGGTTTGCTTTCCATGTTGGAATGGGCCACATACAACTTGATTTGGTTTTCACATTTTTGGAATATCCATTACTGCATTAATTTTGTTGATGTTGACTAGGTTATCAAAACTTGTATGCCCCAATCGCTTGTGCCATAACCAACTTTCATCTTTTTAACTTATGTAACATTTATCTCCTTGGATTCTACTAAGAATGTAAACATTATCTCGTGTTCTTACTCCTTTCATCACAATTTCTCCCGAGGATGAGTCTCTTATTTCACAATTTTTCGTACTAAAGACAACATTATGTCCTTGGTCACAAATCTAGCTAACACTTAAGAGATTGTGTTTGAGCCCTTCTACCAACATGGTATTTTGAGCCTTTCCTAGTCCATTGACAAGGGTAGCAATTCCTTTTCCAGTGATTTTAGCGGATCCACTTACAAAGGATACATTTCCATTTTTCTTGTTCAATGAGATAAAATTCTTTTGATCACCTATCATAAGTCTTGAGCATCCACTATCCACGAACCAATGATTTTATTCACTATGAGCACATAGAGATAGGCCACATTTATCAGTTTTGAGATTTATGTTTTTAGTTTTCTCCCTTTTGAGAGGGAGATTTTGTTCATTATGATAATAATTATCACATAATGAGCAAGATGGATCAAACTTAGCTAAAGGATCAAAGGAATTGTAAGTTTTGATTTTTCCTTGCTCTTTAGGACCACGTAGTTGGTTTGTTTGATCATTCAATCTTGATGCTTTATTCTTATGAGCCTTGCAATGCTTAGCTTGATGCCCAAAGTTTTTACAATTGTAACAATGCCCAAGAAAAATAGCTTGATACCTGTTGTAGTATCCATAGCTTGAACCAACATTCTTCCTTGGAATTCCTCTTTCTTCAATTATTGGTTTTTATATGGGACTTTTTTCCTGACGAGATGAATTTTCTTCTTTTGGAAGGCAAGAGAGTACATCAACATAACTTCTGGCATTATTCTTTGTACTTGATGATTCTCCTTTGAAGAAAATTCCAGACTTGTCATGTTGAGGTTTTTGAGTATTAAGAATGTTGTCAAGAGCTAGAGAGCTTTGCCAACTCCTTTTAACTTGCTCTAATTCCTTTCTTAGAGATATTATTTCATCTTCATGTTTTTCACAGATATCATCCTTCTCTTTTAGCTTAATGTTCAAGAAGTCTTCCCTTATTTTTGGTTCCTCTCTTTCTATTTTGAGAGAAATTATCTTCTTTTGTAGATTCTCATTTTCTTCAATGGAAATTATTAGCAAACCATCCATGTTTCTTTCATCTTCTAGTTCTGAGTCATCATCATTTGTAAATGCCATGAATAATGTTTCTCTGCTTCCAACATAATTACTTTCCTCATCTGATTCATCATCACATTCTTTGTAATGATGCACATTTCTAGTTGATTTCTTTTTTGTGACTACAAATTCATCTTCATCAGACTCATCTTGTTTGGAGAAGAAGTTCTTCCTATTAAACCCTTTCTTTTTGTACATCATTATTTTAGAGTCCTTTTCACCATCACTATCATGTTTATGAGGAAATTTTGCATCATAATGACATATCCTTCCACAATTGAAACAAATAAGAGGGTACTTACCTTTTAGCTTACATCCCCTTTTTAGTCTTCATACAAATTGAGCTAACTTATTTTCAGTATCAGATTCATTGTTGTTGGAATTACATCCTTTTCCTTCCTTTGTAGATCTTGAGGCTTTGAAAGTTGTTTCTTTGAAATTTGGGTTCCCTTTCCTCATCTCATATGCAATAAAAATTCCATGAAGTTCATCCATATTGAGAGTATCTAGGTCCTTCATTTCTTTTATGGCACTTACTTTGGAGTCAAATATGTCAGGAAGTGGTCTCAGGATTTTTTGAACAATGGTGCTTTCCTAAATATTTTCTCCTAGTTATTTAAGAGAGTTAACCAATTTAGCTGGTCAGAGGAAGTATGATGCAATATCTTCTTCATCATCCATTTTCAGAATCTCGAAATGTTTTCTATAGGTTTGAAGATTTGCCTTATTAACTTTGGATTCCCCATCATATAGAGAAACCAACTTATCCCATACTTCTTTGGCTGAGTCACAATTCATGAATTTCATAAATTTGGAATCGGTAATTCTACTAGTGATGGAATTTAAAGATTTGGCATTAGAAATGTAGGCTCTTCTTTCATCTTGATCATTTGGAATATTTGTGGGAGCTTTCTACCCATCCAAAACAAAGTGCCATTCAGGACCAAGAGACATTAGATAGTAGGACATCCTATTTTTCCAAAAACTAAAATTTATTCCATAAAAGATAGGTAGTTTCCTTGCTGCTTCCATGTTCTTCATTGTGCCTAAGAATCCTTCTTCAAGTTGTTGGGATGATAATGAAGAAGATTTATATGATACTATTTGTTGGAAATATTGAGAGGGGGTGAATCAATATTTATTTTCAATTGTTAATTTTTCCCAATTAGATTCTTCACAATTAAAAATAGAGAGGTGTATAATAATAATATTATTAAGGATTAATAAGAACTTCAGTCCTTTTTAAAATAATTGAGTACAATAGATGTGTGAGGGCACCAACCCTTCAATGAATCAGGCACCAACCTGTTTCCAAGCACCAACTTGGACTTAGATGAGGCTTCGACCTCTTGGGCTTCAACCCTATCTTCTCAAGGCGCCAACTCCATGGACACCAATCCTTTCTTCTTCTTTTAATATAGAATGTGAATAGTGTTTACTTGCACATCCTTGACACAATTCTTCATTGTCCAACACCAATATCATTGTTTATATAATTACAGATGTACCCATTGGAAAGAGGTATGAATTGTTCTTAACTAGACACCAAAGGTCCGAGCTTCAGTAGGATAACACAAATCTGAGGAAGGCGTTATATGTAGGTCTATTCATAAAACTGAGCCACAAGAGATGATCTTCCACAAAAAAAGTCCGAGTTATTCCCAACAACAAGTTTTGGTCCAAGTACCAAGCTACAAGCCTGGTTCGAGCCTCCAAGGTTGTTACAAATATCACAGAATAAGTCTGAACTATTAGTTGACTTATTTCCATAGGTTTGAAGTTTTGGGTTATCTGAGCCTTAACACAGGTCTGTGACAGTCTAAAGAGAAAAGGTCCGAAGCTCTGTATCATTGATCCAAAGACTTGTAGCCAATTATCTTCTTTAATGAATCGAGCTTTGGTACATGTGTTTTTTCTGAATTTCCACAATACTGATCCTTTATATTGATCCACAATCCTGTAGCATTTGTTTTGCTTGAAAACTGGGTTTTTCTTCCCTTAAGGGCTCACAAGATGTGATCCTGTTCCCTTTCTCTATGATTCACACTTTACCAAGTCGCAGTCCTTATATTTGTTGAGATAATCACCGAAATTCTTGACTGAAAAAAAATATTTTACCTTTATATTTATAGTGGTTTTTAATCTTTAAAAGGACATGACTGTTGGGCAAAAGGGCCGACATGAGAGTGTGACTATATGTCAGATCACAATTAATTAATATTTTTTTAACTTAAAAATTATGTATATCATCAACTACTGGGAGTTTTAGGGCATGTGAGGGCTTGTTATAAAGAGGAAAAAATCCTCTTCAAGATGGTCTAGGGCTCATTATGATTGGCTGCCTCCGAGACGCCAAAATTAATTTTCTCTTTGTAACTGTCCTTAATTTTTGTGTGAAGAAAGTGCATAGGACAAAATGTCTTCTCCCTTTCTTGGCTTCTCCTTCATTTTTCTTCTCCATTGTTTGGATTATCAATCATAGGGTCATAGGATAATCATGTAGGATATCTATGTCATCATGATAAGTACCCAGCAAGGTCATGAAGGTATAGCATCATGTATTCAATTGTAGTGCAGCATCATTAGGAGAACTTCAAATGATATCTTCCATGTTATCATTAAGTATTTCAACCTTCATCAACCTGTTTCCATCAATGAAAACTTGGATTAAAAATAAGTGACTAATAGTAATTCTTGGAAAGGAATCTTCACTTCAATTCCACCCTTTTCTTTAGCATATCAGTGATTTTCTTGAAAATTTCAACATAATTTGGAGAAAACTTCATGAGGAAGTTCATTGTTCCTAGAATACTCTAAATTTGTTTCTTACTTCTTGGCAAAGGTATATTACCTATTAATTCTACTCTCACAAGGTATGTCTTCAGTCCTTATTTTGAAACAATATGCCCCAATATGTTTCCCTCCTTAAGAGAAAACTAGAACTTTTTGGGGTTCAAGGATAAACCATACCTTCTCCACCTCTCAAAGGTCTATTGTAGATGCTCCAAATTATCTTTGTATGACTTAGAAAAGAGAATTATATCAACTAAATATATCACCACAAACTTATCTCTTTATCCTACAAATTTTATATCCATAGCTCTCTATAATCCAGAGCCAACATTCATCAACCCAAAAGGCATTCTGGCATACATGAAGGTAGCCCAAGGGGTTGTAAATTTTTTTTTATTCTAATCCTCTTTTTCCACTAAAATATTATTATAGCTGGAGAATCCATCAATCATGGATAATTTATATGATCTTGTTACCTTTTGTAAAATATGGTCCATCTTGGGAAAATGATAATTATCCTTCAGAGATGTTTTGTTGAAAGTTCTGAAATCAACATATAACCTTATCTCTCCATTCTTCTTCCTTGCAAATAATAGATTGGCTACCCCATCTGAATACCTTAAGGGAAAATTTATTTTTTCCTGTAATAATTTCTTAACCTCTTTCTCAATTGAAGGCAACACCGAGGGATTAATCTGCCTCATCTTTTTTATGAAAGCTTTAACCCCTGGCTTCAAAGGGATTTTTTCTTTGATGATACTAGTATCATAGGTCTTCAAGTCTTCATATGATACACAAAAATTTTTAAAAACTTCTTAAAAAGGCTTTTATATCTCTGTTTAAAATTTTCAGGAACACCTTTAAATAATCTTACCATCATGGGTTGTTGATCTGTTCCCAAATTACAATCTTGCATGTCCTCTTCAAGGTCTTCTTTCTACGAATTCCTAGAAACGTCATCATAATTAAATAATGTTTCCAGGGGAACCAATCCTTTTGGTGTCATATTATATTTGAGTTTTAAAATATTTTTATTATTGAATGAATCCTTGAAGGAAACTACTCCTTCCTGCTGATTCCCAACATCTTCCTCCTGATCAAGTTATAAATTAGAAAATTCTCCTATCATCCCCAAAAACTCCTTAATTTGTTATTCATATTAAAAAACTTTCCAATGATTCTCATTATCTAGAATTGAAGGCATGTGCCCAATTTCCACTTCATATCTCAACTTAGAATTTAAAGGAGGTTTAAAAGTGTTGCCTGTAACAAAAAAAGAATTTTCTAGTCTGTTCCCTTCCCTACGAACAAATTTTATGTTAAAGGAAAGGAAAATATTCTCCACTAAGTCCCACACTTCATTTATATAAGCTATTTGTCTTGGTTGTCTTGCCGGACAATTATTTTTAATTTGTTTAACCACTAGTTCAAAATCTCGAAAAACAAATATATTTTGCACTCATAATTTTTTGGTAGTTTGCAACCCAAATATTAAAGATTCATATTCTAAGATATTATTAGTAGAATCAACTTATAAATTATATGAAAATGGCATCAAGTGACCCTTCAAAGTGATCAAAATGATACTTTCTCTAGTGCCATCCTTCGAATAAGAACCATCAAAATAAAGTTTCCAGACTCCATTTTCTGTTATACATGTATTCTCAATTGTTGAAGGTAGCTACACCTGAGTATCTTTAGAAATTCCTACAACTTCTTACAACAAGAAATAGGAAAAATGATCGTTTTCCTGGTTGTACACATGAGAAATACTTGCATTCTCCTTAGTAATGGATTTCAAAAACCTAGTTTCTTTGTATAATCTTCTCTCTTCACCTCCAAAATTGGAATTAAGGCATAAGTAAAATCCAACCTCAAAACACCTCCCAACTGATCTCCCTGAGAATTGGAAAGGATCATCAAAAAATGAGTTGGGATATCTGCCACTAACAAATCTAATCAAAAGCTGAATTGGGGGAAAAATTTGCTAAAAAATGAAAGTTCTCAGATTCTCTCAAAACCTAAATGGCAAGATAGGTCTCATTTCCCTGATTCTGGCGCACTTCGTTTCATAAAAAACTGACTCCGTATGTGAAAGTTACAGCCTGCTAATTGTTTTCACAAACACCTAAAATTTGTGTGGAATTGAAAGAATGATGACTAGGCAGCCTAGTTAGAAAAAATAATATTCCAAGGAATATTCCTTGGCATATTCCAAAAATAATCCTCTAGTTGGTCAAATCCGGTGCTTATGGGTGTTAGATGGTGGTTGGTTTCCATTTTGGTTCGTTGTAGCAGTTTGATTGGTGTTGGTAGGACCAATTGAGGCACGACACGTGGCTAGCCCAGACTCCAACATGTGCCCCCTCCCAAAGGTCGAATCTTAAAAGTTTGTTCGAATAAAAATTTATATCAGAGGACTGGTGGAGGTCCGAGTTGACCCCACGACCTCTCCCACACAACGCGCAAGCAATACCAACACAGCAGAGCAGAAGTTCTTAAAAAATATGGACTTTGGTTTTATTTGTTTTAATACAAAGTGCTTGGTGGAGGTAAAGAGGGCTAGCCTTCGATCCATAGGACCACTGCCCAGAACCACTAATGGGAGCACAATTAAGCATGAATTTTAACAAACTATAACCATGATTTATTAATACCTAACCACTACATTAGCGCTAATCCAAAGTTAGTGCAGCTTAATTAAATTCATAGTTAGCGCATTAAGCAAGCTATAATTGAGCTTAACCCTTAATTAATCCAAGTTTAAATGGGCAGTAGAGTTGGTAGTGTTCGCCATTTTTAGTGGAACTCAATTTTTGTCGGATTTGACTAGAGTTCTCTCCAATTTTGGTGGGGTTTCCTAGGCCAAAATTTATTAGGCCATAACTTGAGCAAATTTGTACCAATTTGGGCTCAGAAGGAGTCTATCCTAGAATTTTTGGATATTCTGAGAAGTTTTGTGCATTTTTTAGAGGCATAGGAGAACTTTTGGTGGTGGTTCTTCTAGATTTAAGATTCAATATTCTTAGGAACACTAGGAGAGGAGGCCACATCTGCTTCACCTAAAGACCATTTGGAGAGCCAAAAGAGGCTACTTAGGGGTTTTTGGATGGTATGAATCCATTGGTAACCCCTGTTTAGTGATTGCAGCACATATTTAGGGTCATATTTCAGGCTTGACAGGTAAGTTGTATGGATCAATCAGATGTTTGAAGCCATTTTGGAAGCTATTTAGCAAGGTTGAGACCTTGTAGGGGTTTTCCCAATTCTAGAACACTTTTTGTAGCAACTTGTTGGGAAAAATACTGAGAGGAGGGGGGGGGTGAATCATTATTTAGTGCAGACTGAAATTTTTTTACTTTTTATTTCTCTAAAACCCATACACTACTTTACTGAACCCAAGTCCTGTATACATGCGGATATCCTTAATAAAACATGCGTATGACCAGAGATCTTATTATGCATTTAATTCTTTACTTAGATATTTTCATCATTCATTCATCAGATGTTTAGTTAGCAGTAAGCATGTGCAATAATAACGGAATAAACCATCACACATAAGCAACACACATGAACACCAGGATTTAAGGTGGAAACCCAATTTGGGAGAAAACCACCGCTGCTGTCATCTCTGTCTTCAATGTTTATCATAAAGAAAACATCGTACAACCATGTACTGGCACAGACTCATACTAGCATGCAGGCACCCACATGCAGAAGGCTACAAACTTCTCTCTTTTACCAGCCTCTCATGGAAGGGAGCTACAACCCCCTGCTCTCGTTTACTAGCCTCTCTTGGACGGGAGCTACTACCCCCTGCTCTCGTTTACCAGCCTTGCCTGGAAGGGAGCTACTACCCCCTGCTCTAGTTTACCAGCTACCACTGGAAGGGAGCTACAACCCCCTCACTGAAGGCTTCGACCCTCAGCACCACTGCAGACCACGTTTCATCAATTTTGAAACTGGATCCAACAACTTCCATACAACACACCTTGTAGGCCACTTTTCATTAGATTTTCAGACTGGACCCACTCCACACATTTAAGCTCAACATACATCAAACTGAAGCTTATAACCCCATCAATTCATTCATTGAATCATCAACCAATCAACCAACAACTTGATCTTCAATTAACATAATCATCAGCATATTCAACATTCAAACAACCCAAATCTGTATGAATACATTATTGACGAATAACAGTAAACCAGTAGAACAGATCAGACATTTCATTCCACATACTTCAACAAAAACCTAGATTCCATATGTGCTTTTACTTCACTGAACCTATGTATATATGCGCTTTCATAGAGACAAACCTGCGTATACTTCTACACATATTCCAGAATCAACCTCACATTCCATATCCGCTTTTGCTGAAGCCAACCTGCGTATGCACGTGCTTTTTATGAAGTGAACCTGCATATAGATCTTCAAACTTTGTAGTGCTGCGCAACTCTTTAGAAAAGATAAATAGCTCAGATCTTACCCTTCACTTCAGAAAATATTCGCCTCATATTAGATCTAAACATTCCATAAATAGATCTAGAAAATACATAGTCATTTCAGATCTAGATATCCCTCTTCATCATTTTCTTCATAGGTGCATTATTAGTTCAGATCAATCAATAAAATGTTACCCTTCCATGCAGATATACTTCAAAGTGAAGTATTCATTAAAACCCAGACTTGTGCACCCCCTTGCACTATGATCTTCTTCTCCTTATATAGATTTAACCTTTATCAATACCATGAGTCAAAACCACACGCATTCCGATGGTATTCCTGGACGGGATCAAATATATAATCTAGCGCTCAATACTATGGGCCAATACCATGGTAATGTCCCCTGGTTTTATAAATTTAGAGCGCAAATAGGCATACAGTACTTGGTATGTTCTTTTCCGCATACATATGCTACTTCGCCTTTACAAACCCGCGTATGCTTTGTGACATACCATTTTAATCATTTCTCTGGCCCTTACAAGAATTCCTTTCTCCATTACATCTGAACTTCTCTGTAGATACATTAGATTTACATCATTAACAAAAAGGACAATTCAGTTTCCATCAAGGACAACTTCATCAAGTAGCTTGCCATCAACTTTATCAAGTAGGTTGCCATCAAGGACAATACTCCGCATCATATTGCCAACAATATCCCCATTTGGACTTGATAGAAACCATGATGGTGTTTGATCACCACAACAGATAGATACAATAGCCATTATTCAAACACCATGATACTCTCCCCCTTTGACATGAAGGGAAAAGGGCGGATCAAAACCAAAACAAGGTTTTTCTTCTCTTATAGAAAGAAGAGCTCTGTAGATCTGATGTGCACTGAAGTTACCATGCTCCCCCTGAGTTCATGCTAAATCTTCAAACATATTTTTCAATGAAGTACATGACTCTATGACCTTTCCTATCACCAAGGACTCATACTTACATCAATGATCCAACCAAGTGGATTTACATATGTGACTCAAGTACCCAACCAAGTGGTTTTACACATTTGAACAAGTCGTTATATGACTGAATATTACAATTTTACATCATAGGTATCAACATGACCTTTTCATCAAATTAAAAATATGAATTTTTATGACCAATACCAAAACGAACCTCAAGAGAGAGATCATATTTCAGAACCATCATAATGCCAACAATGCATCTTTTCCATATGACCAATGCTCCCCCTTAGCCTGTGCATCCTAAACACTTTCAACAGCAAATCATCAAGGCATCTTTATCAAATATCGAAATATGAGAGTTGAAACATCACCAGAGATACCAAACAGTATTGCAGCTGTGTTGAAAAAAATGCCGACCCAGAAAAAATTTGTCAGCAAACACCCATACGCGGTTTTCTGTGTATAAACTCACGTATATACGTGACTGTCTTTCAGGAAATCTACTTATCCAATTTAATCTTTTGATTTTAAGTAGATCTGATCTTCTGAGAGGCAGAGACAATTCCCAGCTTCTGATTGAGATACTCGAATGCTTCCCTGGAATATATGAGAGAAGAAATATAGGACATTGTAGCTATGTTTTCAAGTGTCGTGCAACAGTTGTAGCATAAGCACATCAGTAACCAAGTCTTCAGGCTCTTTGCAGCATCAACATATTCTTCTCAAGAGGAATTATCATACCAGAACAACTTCAAGAAATCATCAATGTGATCTGATATCACCAAGATCTTCATGATTCATAAACATGATGTAACATGTGTAGGAATTATGTATTAAAGGTCTCAATCCTGATAAAAGTCATCAGCAACAAACTCTGCATGATCTAACATTATTTTTGAATCATAAGACTTCCATCTCATCCAAGTGAGAAAACAAAAGATACTCTCCAGCAAAAGGCAATCATGGCTCATCCATAATCTCATCGTAAGAAGCCATGTATCATGTCACCATCATTTGAGCATGATTATTAAAATAAATAAGGAATAAGCAGATACAATTCCAACAATGCAATCATTAGTAGTTAGACTGATTCTCCCCCTGAAACTGTGCTCCTAATCTTTAGTTGAATCACTGTTTTTCTTATCAGAAAAGCATACGCTTTTGTCCCCAAAGGAACTCGCATGTATACGCGACTTTAGTTTATGAAACCCACGTATGGAAAGTAAAATACTGAAAAATTCACAACTCCATCTCCCCTTGATCTTATGCCACCTGTACCTGTCTTCTTCACATCAGATGCACTGTCAGAAATAAACATAACCAGAATTACCAAATCAACCATGGGAATCACCATACATTGCTCCCCTTGTGATGATACATTACTGATTCCTATAATGCATCTCCCTTCACTCCTGCAGTCATTATGAGAATTAAGCTTTAGAAGCATATGACTACAGTAGGGTCAATATTCCCTACGTTTCTGACCGGTCCTCCTTCTTTTTCCAACTTTGCTTGAAATTTGTTATAGTGTGATGGAAATTGTCCAATTTCTCAGATCTATTTATCTTGCACTCTTTTTCTACATGTCCATACTTGTTACAACCATAACATCTTTTGTGACCAAAAAAGTAAGCATAGAGATCATAATGTGTTTTTCTGTTCTTTCTTCTATTGCAATCAGCTGCTTTATGACCAAACTTGCTGCATGAAAAACAATATCCTTTAAAGAAACCTGAGTACCTTTTTGTGTAGAATCTGTTTGTTTGTGACTGAAACAATCTACTTCTGCAATTGGCTACAACATGCCCATAATTATGAAATTTAAGGCATTCAACATTATTTATCAAAGGAGGGAATGAATTCTTTTGAGAGTTCATGATTGTCGGTTGACCTTCTATTTCTTTCAACACTTCAGATTTTGCATTGATATCCTTTGAATCTTTAGCACTTCCTTGTGAACTAGATTCTTCTTTAACAGTTTCATGAAAACCAAGACCAAATTTAACAGAAGGAGACCTTTGACTACTAAGAATATTGTCCAGAATCTTAGTACTATCTTGAAACCTCAAGAGTGTATCTTTTTCTTCTAATTTACCTTTTAAAATGTTTACCTCAACCTCCAATCTTTGGCATTGCTTCTTCATACTTTCTTCAACCCTTCTTCCTTCTTCTACTTGATCATTCAATTTTAAAATCTCTTCCTTCAACCCATTTTCTTGTTATTCAAAATTTTGTAAATGTTCTTCATTCTTCTTATTTGATTTTTCCAGATTTGATTTGAGAAAGATGATATCTGCTTCAAGTCTTCTACCTTGATAGCTTGCTTTATCTTGTATTTTTTGATACATTTCTATCTGTTCTTTCATTCTAGAGATCATCTCTTTGTAGATAGATTCTCTCTCATTAAATGATCTTTGTTGATCTTCAACTTTAATTTTGAGAGCTTCTTCTAGATCCATAACATTACTTTCACTATCTTCACCATTGCATGCACAAGAATGTGAATCACAAGAACAACAATCAATACCTGTTTCCTCTTCTTCATTTTCTGCTGCACATGTTTTCTGAGATATCTCCTTTTGAGTAGCCTTCTTCTTTTTCTTCCTTCCCATTGTGATGGATCTCCTTCAACCGATCAAGCTCCTTCAGAAGGACATGCTCTGATACCAATTGTTGGGAAAAATACTGGGGGGGGGGGGGGGGGTGAATCAGTATTTAGTGCAGACTGAAATTTTTTTACCTTTTATTTCTCTAAAACCCATACGCTACTTTACCGAACCCAAGTCGCGTATACACGTGAATATCCTTAATAAAACATGCGTATGACCGGAGATCTTATTATGAATTTAATTCTTTACTTAGATCTTTGCATCATTCATTTATCAGATGTTTAGTTAGTAGTAAGCATGTGTAGTAATAACAGAATAAACCATCACACATAAGCAACACACATGAACACCAGGATTTAAGGTGGAAACCCAATTCGAGAGAAAACCACCATTGTCGTCGTCTCTGTCTTAAATATTTATTATAAAGAAAACATCTTAAAACCATGTACTGGTGCAGACTCATACCAGCACGCAAGCACCCACCTGCAGAAGGCTACAACCTTCTCTCGTTTACCAGCCTCTCCTGGAAGGGAGCTACAACCCCCTGCTCTCATTCACCAGCCTCTCCTGGAAGGGAGCTACTACCCGTTGCTCTCGTTTACCAGCCTCTCCTAGAAGGTAGCTACTACCCCCTGCTCTCATTTACCAACTACCACTAGAAGGGAGCTACAACCCCCTCACTGAAGGCTTCGACCCTCAACACCACTGTAGACCACGTTTCATCAATTTTCAAACTGGATCCAATAGCTTCCATACAACACACCTTGTAGGTCACTTTTCATTAGATTTTCATACTGGACCCACTCCACACATTTAAGCTCAACATACATCAAACTGAAGCTTATAACCCCATCAATTCATTCATTGAATCATCAACCAATCAACCAACAACTTGATCTTAAATTAACATAATCATTAGCATATTCAACATTCAAACAACCCAGATCTGTATGAATACATTATTGACAGATAACAGTAAACCAGCAGAATAGATCAGACATTTCATTCCACATACTTTAGCAAAAGCATAGATTCCATACGTTCTTTTACTTCACTGAACCTGCGTATATACGTGCTTTCATAGAGACAAACCTACGTATACTTCTGCAGATATTCCAGAATCAACCTCACATACCATACACGCTTTTGCTGAAGCCAACCTACGTATGCACGCGCTTTTTATGAAGCGAACCTGCCTATAGATATTCAAACTTTGTAGGGTTGCGCAACTCTTCAAAACAGATAAATAGCTCAGATCTTACCCTTCACTTCATAAAATATTCGCCTCATCTCAGGTCTAAACATTCCATAAACAGATCTAGAAAATACATAGTCATTTCAGATCTAGAGATCCCTCTTCATCATTTTCTTCATAGGTGCATTATTAATTCAGATCAATCAATAAAATGTTACCCTTCCATGCAGATATACTTCAAAGTGAAGTATTCATTAAAACCCAGACTTGTGCACCCCCTTGCACTATGATATTCTTCTCCTTATATAGATTTAACCTTTATCAATACCATGAGTCAAAACCACACAAATTCCGATGGTATTCCTGGACGGGATCAAATAGATAATCCAGCGCTCAATACTATGGGTCAATACCATGGTAATGTCCCCTGGTTTTATAAATTTAGAGTGCAAATAGGCATACGGTACTTGGTACGTACTTTTCCACGTACATACGCTACTTTGCCTTTACAAACCCACGTATGCTTTGTGAAATACCATTTTAATCATTGCTCTGGCCCTTATAGGAATTCCTTTCTCCATTACATCTGAAAGGCTCTGTAGATACATCAGATTTAAATCATTAACAAATAGGACAATTCAGTTTCCATCAAGGACAACTTCATCAAGTAGGTTGCCATCAGCTTTATCAAGTAGGTTGCCATCAAGGACAACACTCTGCATCATATTGCCAACATAGGTGTGACCAACATGGTTCAGCTCTGGTTTGAATTCTTTATTCATGAAATTTTTTATTTTATTATTTAGTGTGGAATTGAAGAGTGTATGTGAGGGGCTTCTATCTCTCACCGATCAAAGAATGTCATCTCTATAGGAGACATGTTGTGTTGCTAATATTGTGAGAGCTCTTTTCTAGGAGAACATTACGTTGAAAGGGTAATAGCCACATGTGTTTGGAAGTAAAATGATATGTGATTTTCACGCCGAATACAAGAGTGTTCTAGTCATGTTGACAGTCCAAGGAGATGTATCCCCGGAGGGGTGAACTCCTTCAACAATCATTTTTGTCTCTTTTTTTTTTGCAAATTTCTTTTCAAGTGAAGATTATTTCATTATTTACAATTTTTTCATGGAATTATACTGGTTGAAGAACACTTAAAGGAAACCATTGAATTAATATTCCTTCATTCTCAAATCTATGCACACAATCCTTAAGAATACTTTTATTTTATATTTATGAGGAAGCTAGCACAACAAATTATCTTGTCCATATTAAGATTAGGTTGGTATCAAAGTAGAATTTAGCTTATTTTAGCCCAAGTTTATCTGAGGGTTTGCAAAGGTTAGCTATAAAATTAGCTATTTTTTATATTTTTTCAAGGATAATTTAACTATGTGCAAGTTTATGTGTGTAACATGAAGAGAGGAGAAGATCAAGATTGAGGACACAACTCTCAAATCACATAAAAGAATATTTTTATGCATTGAAAGTGTGATGGTAGCTTCATCGAATGAAATTTTTAATCAATATTCATTATCGAGACTTTTTTATGAAGATTTTTTGTAGAAGATCTTCATCATAAGAGATATGGTGCAAGAGATGTTTGAAGATAAGAAGGAGAGTACTATTCTTCAAGATAATTCGATGTCCATGAAGGAGGAGAAGCAAGAGCTTCTTGAAAAGATGCATGAGATGGAGACTCAACTCCATATTGAAAATGAAACCCTAGAAAATATCCATGAGATGGAGATTCAAATCCATGATGCCAAGGAAATCCTAGCCAAGTATGCTCGTGAAAATGAGGTAGGAAAATAAATTTTACCTTAAATTTCCTCTCAAGATGAATGTTTTTGTGTTTTTGAAAGAGATACTAGATGAATAGGGTCCAAATTGTTAAAAAAATGGGCTATGAAGGTAAAGCATTAGGAAAACATGTAGAAGGAATTATAGACCCTATTGTTGTTGAGGGAAGGTCTAGGTACATGGGTATAGGTTATGGACAACATGATGAAGAATGCTCCAAATCCAGGGAGGCATATGAAGGTGTTCCAAGAAAAACTTTAAATACATGTTCATTACCTCAAGCTTGTGAAGTTTGTGTTCATGACGAATGCAACATTTTTACACCCACTTTGCAAGAAGATGCTCATAAGCATGCAACTAATGGAAATGGAAAACAAGAGGATATTGAAAGCTCTAAATTCATTGAAGCCATTGATTGTATTATAAAGAGAGCCACTACCTCATTGAATTTAACTCCTTAAGAAGGTGACAAAGGTGAATGTGCAAGGTATAAATATTCATTTAATCAAGTCGCTTCTAATTATGATAAACATGTAAAATACTTGAATAATATTTGGATAAAATTTACATGTTCATTTTGTGGTTTGAATAACTATATTGTTTCGAGGTGTTGGAAGAAGATATCCATACATAGGAAAGTTTCAAAACAAAGGAGACATAAAGCCAAAGGTCTAATGGACAATGAAAACCATGCTGAAAAGAAGACTCAATTATTTTGCACTCATTTCCCTAAGCAGGGTCATCTTGTAGACAAGTGTTGGAATTTTTATCCAACAATTCATCCATGACATTTGCAGAAAGTGGAGAGATATTTTGGCAACAATGGAAAAGAGGATTCCATAGTCGATGTGGGTCAGGATGATACATATGATGAAGTGCAGCCGAAAGAAGCACCATTGAAGTTGTTTCGAAAGATATGGTTAGATTTCTTAACCAATTAAGGCCTTGCATTTATTTTGATCATTGATGCAACTCTTTCCTTATTGATGCATTTCATTATTATCTGAATGTGTTTCTTTCTCTTGAACATATGTTACATATTGCATGAAGCAAGATGTTGGAAAATTAGAGTTATGTTGACTAACTTGGATGTAGCAAAGATGGAGATTTGTAGTTTGAATTTTCATTTGAATGCATTTCTTTTTCTCTAGAATGCATGTTTCATGTTTACGCTAGGAAGGTGTTTGAAAGTAGAGTATGTTGACTCACTTTGTTGCAGCAAATTGTTAAGCCCCTATATTAATAGTGCAGTGCCTTATTATGTTAGTGTAGCCCCCCTTATTGTTATTATTGTACCCCTGTAACCCCCATATTGTTATTATTGTGCCCACACATTATTATTGTTAGGTCGGCTAGGATTACATTGTGGCCCACTAGGATTACATTATGGCCCCATGGACTCCTATATATAGAAAGGAGGGTTTGTAAATTGAATCATCCAAGAATTGTTCATTTATGTAATGTATTGGAGGTTGCCCCCTCGAAGTGGCTCATTTCTAAGGCGTTTATATCTCTTTTCTTCTCTTTTTGAGTTGGTTACACAACATTTGGTATCAGAGCTTTGGGATTCTAGGGTTTCGCTGCTCCAAACAGGTCATCGTGGAATTTTCGCTATAACTTTTTTTCTACGAAGCTTCAGAAGCTGAAATTTCTAGGGTGCGAAGCTGAAATCGTGAGGAAGGTTGTCTAAAAATTTCAGATCTTGGTTCGCAATATTTGAGGAGATATCATCTGTGGAAGTTAGGTATTTTTTCAGGCTCATAAACAGGTCATCGTGGCATTTGCGCTATAAAGTTTTTTGTACGAAGGGTCAGAGTCTGAAATTCATATGATGCGAAGCTGAAATCCTGAGGAAATTCGTCAAAAAATTTCAGAACTTGGTTCGCAATATTTTTGGAGATATGATCTGTGGAAGGTAGTGCTTTTTCAGGCTCTTGAATTGCATCTCAAAGAGGTGATCGTGGGAAAACTTCAATAACTCTCTCTCTGGGCATTGGATTGAAGTGCCGTAAAAAGTGGTCGCAAGTACACAGACTGAAGTTTCTGGGCTATCAATTTCAGAGACAAAGGACAAAACAGTGACACGTGGCAAGTCGTACAAGTGCGCTCTACTAAACCAGTCCAGAATTAGGTCATTGTGGGAGATTGGACACAACTTTGTCTTGGAGAATCCAAATCAGGTCAGACCTGTGGCATTTGAAAGAAGCTTCAGAGATCTACTACAGGGTTTAATTTCAGATATTGAAGATTTTCAACTACATAGATAATTCAATTTCAATATCGAGCTCCTAAAAGCTAGTAAAAGGTGTGTATTTTTTTCCGAATTGCATAAGTCTTGTTTGAAGAATCAAGTTGAATTGATTCCAAGGGCATATTGAAGAATTTTTTTCAGTAATGGGTTCTATAATGCCTCCAAAAAATAATTCCATACCCATTAATCCCTCAAAAAGCTATACTATGACGCACGAAGAGGAAGAGTTGCAGTATGAGATATCAAAATTACGGTACCAAGTGCAACAAGTTTCGATCTTACGAAGAGCAATTGAAGATGAAATAGATGGTTTAAAAGTAGAAATGGAGGCTAAGTTGGATGGTTTGAAGGATCAAATAAAATATATTATGGATGATAAAGTAGTGGAATATCACAATAAGCATCAACAACAAGTTCTCCAACTCTCAAAGGATAACCTAACTTTGGTGCAAAATCAAATGAAACAATCGGAAGATCAATATCACATCGAAAGAAGTTCTGAAGCAGTCACAGAAACAAGAACTCGACAAGTACAATCAATTTCAAATTATCTCAACAAGTGGAAGAACTTTCCTGTAGAAGATTCCACATGGGACGATGAGAATTTTATACAGAAGCATCAAGAAATAATCAAGCGTTGAGGACAACACTTGTTTGAAGGAGAGGGGCATGTTAAGCCCCTATATTAATAGTGTAGTGCCTTATTATGTTAGTGTAGCCCCCCTTATTGTTATTATTGTACCCCTGTAACCCCCATATTGTTATTATTGTGCCCACACATTATTATTGTTAGGTCGGCTAGGATTACATTGTGGCCCACTAGGATTACATTATGGCCCCATGGACTCCTATATATAGAAAGGAGGTTTTGTGAATTGTATCATCCAAGAATTGTTCATTTATGTAATGTATTGGAGGTTGCCCCCTCGAAGTGGCTCATTTCTAAGGCGTGAATATCTCTTTTCTTCTCTCTTTGTAGTTTGAATTTTCATTTGAATGCATTTCTTTTTCTCTAGAATGCATGTTTCATGTTTACGCTAGGAAGGTGTTTGAAAGTAGAGTATGTTGACTCACTTTGTTGCAGCAAATTTGGTCATTTAAGCTCTTTAAGTACTCGTACATACCAATGGTATTCTTTTACTTGTGATTGTACTTATGAGAGAGTTGAGAATTTTATACATGCATGAGAGTTTATGTGTGTGAACAGTAAAGCTTTTGATAGTTTCATTGTGCTTGAACATGTATGACTGATTGACTTGTGTTGGTTGATTGCATTGTTAACATGTATATTTTCAACTTGAGAGTGTTGATCATTTTCACATGCATGAGTGGTCAACTTGTGTTGGTTGATTGATTATTATATGTATGTATTATAAACATGGAAGAGTTGATTTAGTCTCCAAGCATGAAAGGGAGATGTTGATGAATTCTTTCATGAGATGTGAAATTCCTTTTGTTTTGGGAAAATAATCATCAAGCATTGTATATAATTTTATTTGACTTAAGAATCAATCGTTGAAGAGGCATTTTTTCTCAAATTGTGTTTGGTCTATGGGTTTGTACACCAATATGTAATAATTTATGAAGATTTTCACAGAATGTGACATCTGTTGCTTTGAAGGATCAAAAGGAAGATGCCGTCAAGTTGTGTTTATTGCATGATGTGTTTTTCAAATTAATGATTTTTCTTATGATAATATGTCACAAGATTTTGGAAGGTCCACTCTTGAGTGAGAGGCTCATGATTAGACTTCATTATCAAATCATTGTATGTACAACATGTCAATATTGGATGATGATGGAATCAAGAAGCAAAAACATGGATAAGATGACAAAAGATTATAGAACAAACAACAGCCCTTTTGTAGACCATATGGTGCATGATGCAAAGAAGTGAAAGAGATGGAAAATACATTCTTCCGGATGTTGAATTTGGTACCGTGGAGGTAAAATAATGGTCATTTATTTTCTTGTGATTATTGCTATTGGAACTCATTTTCGTAGTTCACTCAGATGCACTTAAATTGGAAAAGAGTTTCCAAGGAGAAGCTTGCATCAAATACATGTTTATGAAAAGGAGGAACATGATTCTCAGTGGGAAGGCCATTAGTCATATTTACAAGCACAAAGGTATTGCTTTGTTAAAAAAAGGTGTTTAATCGGTGAGAGAGTAGCCAACAAGTGTTGGATTGGGTCAACAACAAAAGGAGAACACTAGTTGAAGTGCCAAGACATTTGCAAGGCAAGGCATGTTAATGAACCAAAGTGGTTGTCATGGAGATTTTTCTAAGTAGAATGAAGTTGATAGAACTTGGAAAAGAGATGATTATTAAACTCTCATCAGATAACCAAATTTTGTGGGTCAAAAATCCTTTCAATGGGAAGGAATGATAAAAAACTAAATTGGGTGAAAAAAATCTATAAAATGAAAGTGCTCACATTCATTTGAAACCTGAATGATTGGATATGACTCATTGTCCTGATTCAAATGGACTTCATTTCATTGAAAATCGACTATGTATTGAAAATTTAGAGTCTGCCGATCGCTTTCACAAATAGATAAAATTTGTGAAAAATTGGCATAATGATGATTGGGTAGCCTAGTCAAAAAAAATAATATTCCTCCAGTTTGTCGAACTAGGTGCTAGAAAGTGTGAGTTCGTGGTTGGTTGGAATTTTGGTTTGTTGTCGTAGTTTGATTGGTGTTGGTAGGACCAATCGGGCCACGAAAAATGGCTAGCCTAGAGCCTGCCACATTCCCCTTCCCAAAGGTCGAATGGAAAATGTTTGGTCGAATAAAATTTTATATCGGAGGACCTGTGGAGGTCGGAGTCGACCTTGTGACCTCCCCCACACAACGCGCAAATAATACCAACACATCACACCCGAAGTTCTTAAAAAACTATGGAATTTGGTTATATTTGTTTTAATACAAGGTGGATGGTGAGGCTAAATAGGGCCAAGCCTCGGTCCATAAGACCACTGTCTAGAAACATCGATGGGAGCCCCATTAAGCGTGAATTTTAACAAAATCCAACCATGATTTATTAACAATTGACAACTACATTAGCGCTAATTTAATGTTAGTGAATATTTAATTAAATGTGGAGTTAGCACGCTAATCCATAGAGAAATGCTCTTAACCCTTAATTAATTCAATTTTAGTTTGGCATTGGAGGTGGTGGAGTCCGCCATTTTCAGCGGAAATCCAATTTTTATGGAGTTAACTAGATTTATCTCTAGTTTTGGTGGGGTTTTCTAGGCCAAAATTGATTAGGCCATAACTTGAGAAAATTTCGACCAAATTAGGCTCAAAAAGAGTTTATCCTAGAATTTTTGGATATTCTGAGAAATTTGGTGCAGGCTTTAGAGGAAGAGGACCACTTGTGGAAGTGATTTTTCTATCTTAAAGATTCAAGATCTCTAACGCCACCAGGAGAGGAGGCCACATCTACTTCGCCTTAAGACCATTTGTAGAGCCAGAAGAGGCTACTTAGAGGTTTTAGATGATGTGAATCCATTGGTAACCTATGTTTAGTGATTTGAGCACATCTTCAGGGCCATGTTGCAAGTTTGAAAAATAAGGTGTATGGATCAATCAGATGTTTGAAGTAGTTTTGGAATCTATTGAGCAAGGAGGAGACCTTGTAGGGGTTTTCCCAATTCTAGAACACTTTTTGCAGTAGTTGTGATCAGCATGGTTCAACTTTGGTTTGAATTATTTATTCATGAAGTTTTTTACCGTATTCTTCAGTTTGGAATTGAAGTGTATGTGAGGGGCTTATAAATCATTATCTCACTGATGAAATAATGTCATTACGGGAATTTTAGTTCTAAAATGGCCCCCCTAAGGAAATTATAAAATAATAGTGGAAACAATAAAATAATATTTGATTACATCATCAAATATTAGATGGATGAAAGGAAAAACCATTTTTTCAACTCATATTTTCAATTTATCTCCCTATAGGTTTAATCAAATTTCGAGTGGAAAAACTCGTCGGATGCAAAATTTGATTTCTAATCCAAGGATACCTATGTTCCATACTTTCAATGGACCCTGCTACACACAAAATCAGAAACATGTGAAAAACATGATTGCAAACACATTTTTTCATGTATTTGTCATTTTTTGTGTAGCAGGGTCGATCAAAACTATGCAACATGGGTACTCCTTATATGAGGAATTAAATTTTGCATCCAACGAGTACTTTTGTTAAAAATTTGAGTAAAATCATAGGGATATAAGTTGAAAATACGGATTGAAAAAGTAGCTTTATTATTTTCTTATTTTTTATTATTCTTACTATTTTCTCCAAAAATGGTTAATCATCCCCCATGGTTGACATCATCATATTGAATCCTATTGTTTCTTATAAAGTTTATTTTTGTTGTACATTTTTCTTAGGAGGCCCATTTTAGACCTCAAAATTCCCCTAATGTCATCTTTGCAGGAGACATGTTGTGTTTCTGATAATGTGAGAGTTCTTTTTTAGGAGAACATTACCTTGAAGGGGTAATAGCCACAAGTGTTTGGCAAAAAAATGATATGTAATTTTGACACCGAATACAAGAGTGGTATATTCATGTTGATAGGCCAAGGATATGTAGCCCAGCAGGGGTGAACTCCTTCATTAATTTTTTTTGTCTTGTTGTTTGATACATATTTTTTTTCAAGTGAATGATGATTTCATGCTTTACAATTTGTTCATGGAATTATAATGGTTGAAGAACACTTAAAGGAAACCATTGAAGTAATATTCCTTCATTCTCAAAACTATGTAGACAATCCTTATGAACACTTTTATTTTATACTGATGAGGAAGCTAGCACAACAAAACTAGTTTGTCCATATTCAGATCAACATCCATCATAAGTATTCTAGATCGAATTTGAGCCAATGAAACAACCATATCTTTGATCAAACCCACACACTTAACCTTTTTAGAATCAAATGAGTAAAGATATTTATAAGGCTTGGCGATTTGTAAATTCAATTGCTTCATTACTGACAATCGAATTAAATAGTGATAAGCCCCCGAATCCAACATACAATTATGAAGAATGAAAGAATGTACTAACATATATATGTAAAAGGGAGGAATGGATGAATCCACCTATTCTACATCAGGACCAAACATCACCATTGGTATGTATTCTTGCAAATTCACTATGTTTGCTACATCATTATCTCAAGTTAACAAAATATGAAAACTAATTTTTATACACTAAAGTTTTGACCAGCTGTTACATAGCATTTTGTTATCATTCCTGCAATCCCTCGTCCCGTACATTATAGGAATATTCCCGTGACCTGTGAACAGTAAAATTTCCTGAAAACACCTTGATGGCATCCTTCTGCATAAGGACAAGAATTCTCCTCAAGAACATTTCCTCTGGAAAACCCTAAAAACCCATGTTTTGGCTTGGCGCGGGTAGCCAGTTCATCCCTCGCGCTAATGGGGAAAATGCACACTAGTGGGTGCACCAGCTGGCACTCTGTCCCTGTGTTACACCCACACCAAGCCTATTAAGGAATTTTTTTTAACAATAGAAGGTGGAAATTTGATTCTAAAAACTTCAGAACGGATCATCAAAATGACGTTTGGTTGTTTGCCTCCGGATCTCCCTGTTTAGGAAGTGGTTTTCCACCTCTCATGGAACCTTCCTGAGAGATAGGACTCTCCCCCATGATTATAGGGAGCCTAACCTCTCATTATCCCTATATAAAAGCCTGCCCTCTCCATTTTCTAGCTAGCTGAACATTTGGGAAGAAAACTATAACAGAGCGACTATTGAAATCAGAGCTAAGGAGAACCCCGTAATAGAGAGAGCCTGCTGAGGTGATAAATCCCTTCTACGGACAGAGGTGATACCACTAGCCCTAGAGTGGGTCTAGAAAAAATCAAAACACACTATGATACTAACTCCTAGTTACGAAAGGCAAAGCTACGACGGATAGCCTACCTCAAGTCCTACGCTGTTGTCATCGAAGGAGAAGCGCTGCTTCTCGTCCCTAGCTTGACAGGTCACAATATTTTTTATCACTGCGCCCGGACACCTGTACACATGTAGAGAAGAAACTATGGCACACAATTTAATGATTCAACCATGTAACTATCAATTAGTCGGAAAATATTGAACTAAATTTCATTACACAGATAAATAACACAATAGTGGAACCAATAACATAGTCAAGCATATATTAAAATGTGAAAGAAATATTACAACCGAGTTCCAATGTCACGCTCTTCCTTTGGCAAGGCTTCCAGTGGAGTGTGTCTCACAAAGCTTGTTGGGAATTTGGACAAGGCTCTCTCTCTTACAGGATTCTCCTTGGCTCTACTCTCAATAGTCACTCAACTATAGTTTCCCTCCCAAATGTTCAGCTTCCAAACATTCATCTAGCTTGTAAATGGAGAGGGTAGGATTTTCTAGAGGGAGGAAGGGAGGTTGGGATCACTATAATCATGGAATACAACCCTATCTCTTAGGAAGGTTCCATGAGAGGTGGAAAAATACTTCCTAATCAGGCAGATCCAGAGGCAAACAACCAAACTTCTTTATAATGATTCATTCTGAGTTTGTTAGAATCAAACTTCTGCCATTTATTTTTAAAAAACATTCCTTAATAGGCTTGGCGTGAGCAAGACATAGGGACAGAGTGCTAGCTAGCACGACCATTATGGTGATTTTTCCCTATTGGCGTGAGGGATGAACTCGCTACCCACGCCAATGCCAAAACATGGATTTTTAGGGTTTTCCAGAGGAATTGCTCTTCAGGATAATTCTTGTCCTTATGTAGAAGGATGCCATTAAGGTGTTTTTGGGACATTTTATTGTTCACAGGTCATTGGAATAGTCCTCCAATGTACGGGACGAGGGATTGCAGGGAAGGTGACAAAATTCTATGTAACAGATGCCCCCTAAATCATGAGGTCTGAGAGAGAGAGAGGGGTGAAATTCTTTATGAGAATGCACCCAACTGAAAACACGGCCGTCAAAAAACCTACGAATACAAATAAAACAGATATCTCAGATACATGATATGTGGTATGGGTGCATCTATCCATAATAGAGTGTACAACAACTAGGATCCAAGGTATGGATGCAGCCATCCAGTAAATAAGGATCAACAAGTAGACTAAGGTATGGTTACATCCATCCAATCAAATGAGTCATGTAATAAATCATAATGATCCAGAAAGAACCTATAGCCTAGATGTTTATCAGACAAAATCGAGGGTCTTGTGCTCCATCTCGACTTGAAAATAGTACAAGTTCGAGCATGCGAATATGTGGGTTGAAGTTGAACATGCAAGAACATCACCTGATTACCGGAAAATAATGAAAGCCTTTAACAGACGCGAGAGAAACCACCAATAATGATGAGGGCTCTCAATGTACAAGAGGTACAATCTACAAAATATGAATAGTGAGCTGGCGTCGAACATATTCAAAATCATATGATCAAAGGCCAATGATGAAAACCTTGCGTCGAATGCGAAGAAGCTACCATTGAGGCATGCAAGCTCCAAGGTACCTGAAGGGAGTCTCTAGATCATCTTCCTGGATAATGAGTTGAAGTCAACAGGAAGTGACCTTGATCGAAGGTGGGCCATACTATTTCCCACATCATTGACATGAGACAGAGGAACACAATGTTTCTGAATCAAGACGAACAAAGAATCAGAGAGAGGTTGCAAACTCTAGAGGCAAACTTATCTTGAACATATCGGCGGCACGACATTGGATTTGGCAGTATTTGACATCAAGGGATTTGAGGTCATGGTGACGTGGGAAAGAGCAGATGAGCGGTAAAAAGAGATTACCAAAAACCATGAAGGAAAGTAGATAACAAGATGAGATGTTCCCAACTTGACACGAATGCAGACAAGTGCCATGTTCAAGAGTGACATACTTCCAACAGGACTATAATATTGGTTTCATTTTCCCTCACCATTTCTGGCGAGCACCCCAATTATTTTTGAAAACAAGCTTGAAGGCTATAACATATGCTTGCGATATAAATTCTTCCTTCAGAAAAATCCAACCTAGTACATTTAACGAGCCCTAAGAAGGAGAAACTCGAGTAATGTCATTACGACAGAGTCCGATGTCATCAGTTTTTAATGAGTCTGATAAAGGAAGAATTCATCGTCTTTTCATGTTTAGAGAGTTTGAAAAGACAGTGGAAAATAAAAATCCAACAATCCCTCTTCGTAGATAGTCTCATAAATCCGAAAAGGTAGAAAATTATGTTTGAGAGAACCTCCTAGTCGCGATAGGCTAGGGTATTGCTTTTTCGTAAATGATCTATTCCAGCCTGAAAAAGGGGTAAACGTATACTGGGTAGATGTCGTTTCGTAGCCAATTTAAAAAGCTCAAAACGACAAGCGACTCGGTAATATTTTCAATTTTAAAGAGTTAGAAAAGAGCTGAAAGGTTACTCCAGTAGTGACTTTTTCATGTTTTTACCGAGTCCGAAAATAAAATACAACTCGTATCGTCATCCTAATCACGTGAAAACCTGTCGCTGCACAAAAGGCAAGTGTAAAACCCATTTTCCGACAAAAATATAGTAAAATATTAGAAAAATAAGTCCCAAAACCTAATTTTGATTTTCAAAAGTTATAAATATTACCAATAGTAAAAACTTATTTACTTTTCACCTTTTTACCTCTTTGCAGTGCGATAGTGAGCCATTTCCTTTGCGATCTTGAAGTGTCGATTGTGAGCAATCCAGTGGACGAATCTGGATCCCGTCTTCTCCAGGTAAGAGCCACTTCCATTAGCCATCTTTTAAGCTGCATTTAATTATCTTTAATCATGATTTGAGGCCTTTTAGGGGAGGAATTTAAAAATTTAGGGCTCTATGTTTGGCACGGGTACCAGGCATAGACCCGCGCCAATGCACTCTATTTTACATAGAGGCTACGCCAGCTGGTGCGATTGTTAGCCAGGAAGCCGCGCCAATGGCGCAATGCAAATTTTGGCCAAAAATTCTCAAAAATGAACCAATGAAAAGAAAATTTGAATACTTGAGGAGGTTTCTAACACACCTATGCTTGATTTGATGTAGGTACCCAACAAAAATGGTGATTGAATGGAAGGAAAGAGAGCATAGTGAGGAAGATGAAATGGCAATGGAGAATGAGCAGTGTATGAATGGCCTCTGAAATTGCGGTTTGAAGAAATTATTCCTAACACCATGTCTCTGGGCTCAGCCCGAACTGTTGCAATATTTGATTAGTATCTGGGATGAGGATGAGGAGAAGTTTAAACTCTGAGATCAATTAATTGAGCTTGAAGTGTCATACGTGTACTTTATCACTGGACTGTCAAGTAGAGGTCCAGTTCCTATCTTGACAGGCACCAGGCCTTCTGGTGAAAACATGACAATGGTCATGAACAGAGTGTGTGCAGGGGCACACAAAGGGTTAGGTAGCGGAAAGGTAGATATTCAGACCATTCCTGATCTAGCACTCAGAGTAGTGCTACATACCACCACGTGGGCTGCGGGGTCGCAGGAACGACATGAGGCTACCAAGACACATCTCCTTCTTGCATCAGAATGCATGAGTCCCACAGTGTTTGACTGGGCCACAGCCGTGACCATGAACATTAAACGGAAATTGACCAAATGCAAAAAGACCAAATTGAAACAGTTTTGATATGGGTCAATATTGGTATCGTTATTCCTGGAACGACTACCTATCTTCTAGGGCTAGGGGGCTATAGTCCTGGATCGACCATTGAGAGAGCCACGAATGGCTCGATGGGCAGTATTGATGCCCAGGGTAGAGGGCGGCCAGTAGATTTCATGGCGGCCCGAGTTCTTTGGATGGATCCGATGACAACTGATCGTGGTAGAGGACTGGCCCTATGCAGGCACTGATTTTACTGGAGACCTAGACCTTCCGCTCCTAGAAGGAGAGGACTGGGATGAGGAGCTGGGTAAGAATCTTTTTAAGTTTTATAGGTTTTATGATTTTTTGGTATACATGCATGTTCTAACAGCTAATCCTATATGTATGTCGACGTTGGCCCAGAGAGGTCTGTCGGGATGTCACCAGTGGCGAGGAGGACCCCTCTTGCTTATGACCCTCAAGGTGAGGGGGGCGAGGGGAACACACTGGTACAAAACACAGAGGGGATTGTTTGCGGGGTTCTGGATTATGATCACCTAGCTGATGTCCCTTTAGCTTATCAGAGGCACACCGTAGGGGTGCCGAATCAACTCCACCACTTACTGAGGCGGTTGGTGTGGGCAATGACGTGCTACCATGAGCACCATGCCGATTATTCACCTAGGCTTTTTATATGCATATTTTTGAGAGACATGTCATCTCCAGATGTAACTAACACAAACATGTATATTTTTTGGTTTTATATGATGCACACATTGTAAAAATTCGACATATATATATACATCTATTTTTACATGGATCTTGCTTGCACATGATGGTGTTTTTACAAATTGCGTAAATGTATATCTAATACCATGTTGGCTACTGCATCTGTTAGTGTATCCATTCGTCTTGGTATATGCTGATATGTAATGTAATCAAAATTTCTTTCTAGTAAACGAATACATAGATACAGTCTTAAAATACATCTGTTTCTAACTGAATAATGACCATTGAGCTGTAAAACCACAAGATGCGAGTCCAGATATACAAGCAACGTGCTAATACTGAGGTTGACAGCCTCGTTTAATAATTCCAGAACGACACTATATTACGCGACATTATTTGTAGCAGGCCCTAGACAAACACCTTGTAAATTAACCAACTCACCAGCAGAATTGTAAATTACCCAGGCTACCGAAGACAGGTTCCTGGTACTGCGAGAGGCACCATCCATGAAACCGATGTAAGGAGTAATAGACATCTGCACAATTAGGAAGACCCAATAAGCAGAAAAATGCTTACAAAGCACACCACACCACACATGCACAAAAATGAAAAAATCACCTATGTACATATACTACGTAAGAATGATTCAAGCATAATATTTCTTCAGGTACAACCCATTTTTGGGTTGTTCCAAAGGAATACCATCATAATCGATCAGCTCATAATCCCAATTTTTCAATACACGTTTAATGATATAGGGCCCATGCCATATTGGTTGGAATTTTCCTACCCCAAGCTTGTCATGGGCTTGGTCATATTAGAGGACGTGGTCCCCTTCGATAAAAGAGCGCGGAGAACCGTTTGATCAAAATGAGCTTTAACCCGCTTTTTATGTCCCTTGATAACCAAAGTAGCCAAGCGGCGAGTTTCATCCAATCTCTCGAGATATAGGAGACGTTCTTCCTCCGGGGAAGTATCAGGAAGTAATTCCACAACCAATTTTAGTGAGGGGATCTTACATTCAACTGGAAGAGTAGCTTCCAGGCCATACACCAACTGAAATGGTGCAAATCCGGTCGCACTCTTCACTAACGTTTGGTAGGGCAAAAGAGTTGAAAACAACTGGAGATGCCAATTCGATTTGTGTATACCAATTGTTCATTGAAGCATCGTGACAAGAAATTTGTTCACGGCTTCAACCTGGCCATTTTCCTGAGAGTAATATGGCATCAAGCCGTCATGACGCAAGCCCAACTTAGATGTCACCTCTGCCATCATATAGTCCCGAAAATGAGAGCCATGATTAGTGACGATGGCTTGAGGAATGCCGAAACAAGTGATCACATGGTTGAAAATGAATTTTGCAGTTGTCTTACCATCTACAGCCAGTGTAGGCATCGCCTCAGCCCACTTGGTGAAATAATCTATGGAAATGATGATATAAGCATGCCCCCCGGCCGAGTGAGGGTTACACACCATAAAATCAATGCCACATTTGGAAAAAGGGCCCACAGTAATGACAGGATGTAATGGGAGGGGCGGCGCATGCATCTTGCGTTGCAATATTTGGCACTCATGACACTTCTGTACTGCAGCAATATAGTCTTTAAAGATAGATGGCCAGAAATAGCCCACACACAGAGTCTTTTGGGTATTAGCATAACTGGAAATGTGACCACCATAGGCGCCACTATGACAGTCATTCAAAACTTTCTCAACCTCTTCTAAGGCTAAACACCGGCGGAGTACATAATCAAATCCGACACGATATAAGGTATCTATGACAATGCGATATGGTTGCAACTAGTGTCGAACACGACATCGAGCATCCTTCGTTAACTCGGACCAAAAGGTATATTTCTAGAGGTACATGATGATATCACCGTACCATGGATCGAGAGTGCTGATTAAGAAAAGAGTTTTGTCTGGGATATGATCCTCGGATTGAGATGGAACAGAGTAGGTAGGGAGGGAGCAAATGACATCAGCAAAAACTAGTGACTTCTTTGATTTGGAAGTAGTGAGCTCCAAATCGAACTCTTGGAGGATGAAAATCCACTTTGAGTAGTTCCCCCCTAGCAATTGTCGAGACAAAATGTAAGTTATGGGGTTGCAGTCGGAAATAATGGTTACCGTACGCAACAGGATGTAATGGAAAAATCTCTGAATGGCCTGGACTGCAGCCAATGCCAACTTATCGACATGTGCATAATTTGTTTCCATGTCGAGGAGGTTCCAAGACAGATAATAAACTACATGTTCGTTACCGTCATCGTCATCCTGCACCAGAACCATGGCAATCATACTGAATGCAGCAGCCAAATAGAGGGTAAAGTCATGATGATAGTTTGGAGGATGTATTAATGGAGCATTGACAAGAAATGTCTTAATGTTATCGAAAGATTGCTGAGCAATCTCGTCCCAATGGAAAGGGACGTCCTGTTTGAGAAGTCGCATAAACCCTTTGGCTGCCTCTGCATAGTTTGGGATAAAGCGATGTAAGAAATTTGCTTTCCCCTGAAGACTCTAAATTTGATGAAGCGAGGATGGGGAGGGGAGATTAACAATAGCCTCGACCTTCAGAGGGTCAAGGTGAATTCCATCCTTAGAGACAATGAATCCTAAAAACCGGCCAGAGTCAATGCAGAAGACACACTTGTGATCATTAAGCCTAATGTTGTAACATCTGCAGCAGAGATGTTTCGGATGGTCTTCGCGTAGAGCCGAATGAGTCAGAAGGTCGTGCAGGTACGGCTGAACAAAATTATGTATGTCATGAAAGGCATAAGACATGGCACGCTGGAAGGTAGCCCCAGTGTTTTTTAATCCGAAAGGGAACTTCTTATAGGCGAACTTTCCCCATGGACAAATGAAAGTGGTCTTATGTTGATCGGATGGAGGGATATTGATTTGATTATAACCTGAAAAGCCGTCCATAAGGGAAAATATCTCACTCCCCGCACAATCGTCAATGATATGATCTATAAAGGGGATGGGATAGTTTTCCTTAGGGAAAGCCTGATTGATATCTCGATAGTCAACACAGACTGGAATTGTGCCCTGCTTCTTATCTATAGGGACAATATTGGAAACCCACTCTGTCAGAGGGATCGGATATATGAAGCCTGCTTTAAGAATTTTCTCAACTTCAACTTTTATAGCAGTGGCTTTCCGAGGATGCACTAGACGCAGACGCTGGAACATAAGCTTTGCACCGAGATAGGTGGGAATTTTGTGCACGACAATACTGGGATCGATCCCAGGAATCTCTTCATAAGACCACATGAAAACATCACGGAATCCATGGAAAAGGCTAGTGTACACTTGAATCTCATCGAGAGAACAAGTGACTCCCACATGGATGTTGTCGATGACCACCAGTTTAACGGAGATGTCGATAGGCATCGTTTGGGTAGTATTACTCAGATTTCCTTTCGAGAAAAATTCATGATTCAATATGGGTGTTTGGAGAGGTAGAGAGGGAAACTGAGATCCAAAACGTTCGAGAGAATTAGACATTGCCCCCAGGCCAGGCATGAATGAGGAACGATGATGTCCATCACTCCACAGCAGATCTTCGAGAGACATAGTCTCCACGATAGCTTCGTCAGACGGAAAAACTTCTCTCAAAGGATCGGGAAAATCTACATCGTTGAGCCAAGGCGATTGCGAATAAACATCAAGAGCCATGCTGAAAGGAGCATTATCAGTAGGAGGGGGATCTGATGCGGCAATGATCTCACAATAATTGACTTCAACCGGGGTCAGAGGCATTGATTCTGCAAAAGAGGCAACCTGTTCAGGAGAAGGGATGATCCACGGGTCATCCGAACTAGAGATCATGTTGACTTGAACGATGTTCGGTGGTGGAATGGGAAAAATACCCATGAGACCAGGGTCCTTGAAAAGACCGGGTCCTATATTGTCGGGGGAATTAGGAATTTGATCCATGTATGGTACGTTGTTCTCAGAGGATGAGGTAAAGAAATACAATTGATCTACAGTAATAATCTTGCCCTCATGTGGAAACTTCAAAATTCGAAAGAGGGTGGACGGAACGCACAACATGGCATGGGTCCAGTTGTGACCGAGTAGAAGATTGTAGTTGAGTTTTCCATCAACAACTTCCACTTCGACATTGACTATCTTACCTTGCAAAGTAATCAGTCGACTCGCGAGAAAACCCAAGGGTCTTGATTCCCTTCCATCAAATGCCTCGAGGGCATTGGGAGATGAACTGAGGTCTGGAGATTCAATAGCCTTCCAGCAGGTAGATGACATAACAGAGGTAGAGGCAGCTTCGTCCACAATGGATCTATGAATATTGAGGCCATTAATACTGACTTGTATAACAAGCGCGATTTGGTGCAGAAGTCGAGGGAAAAAATTCTCTAGATCGAAGGCGAGAAGGCTTGAATCGGCAGGGTCAATCCTATCGATGGAAGATAACTAAGCTTTCCATTGAGATAGACAACTCTGAAGTACTTCCAATGTCGACATCGCGGAAGGTGTCTGTGCCAAGTCCTCAACAATGCTATAATGCTGAGCAGCACAGGCGTTCGGATTATAGGAAGACTTTCAAAGAACACCTTTAAAAGGTGGTCGTACAATGGGTTCAGCACTGGGCCTCTCAATATCAAGGGGACTAGAGGTAGGTAGGGGAGGAGGGCCATGAACAACTTCCTTCCCAGCTGCCTGCCGTGATCCGGCATAATCCTTCGATCGAGTGGCGATAGAAACAGGTGCAGCACCATTCATCATGAAAACCTGAGACCCAAATGGTGCAGATGGCGAAGGCTGCTCGACCATTTGGGTCTACTGAGATGGAAACAATTCCTTAAGAACTGTTGGAGTTCCCTTAGAGCCCTTAGGAATTTGACTCACTTTGGATTGTCTAATATAATCTTTGGTGTAGTAGTCTTCGTCATAGATCAGGCAAGGGTACTTTGGTTTGTGTTGTGAACCATCATCAGCACGTGGTTTGTATGATTCTGGTTTTGGGGCATCAGATTTGGCTTTGCCTTTGCCCTTATTCTTCCCTTTGGAAGTATTTTCTGCAGGATTGGCCTGAACGGCATTGACCTTTGTAGTCTTACCAGAATCTGGAGTAGCTAGAGGAGCAGAATTGTTGGAAGAATTCGATTTCTGCTTCCCATTAAAAGACTTATGAGAAGTCCGAGAAACGGAACCAATAACATCGTCTACTGATGGGGTAGCTGGTGCTTTTAAGGTCCTTGGTCGTGGGGCATCAGTCAAGATGTCATATAAAGTGCCAGACTGGGAGTACACTAAATTGAGGTACTAGGCACGAGAAATGGCTTGTTCCTCGGTTACACATTCCCCCATAGCAATGTCTTGTGCAATCTTATTGACAAAGGAGGTAGTGAACCAGTGAGTTAGAAGATGATTAGGAATATCAAACTTGATCAAATGACGACGATGTATCCATTCGTGAATATGATCTGAAATATGAGTGGCTTTGTCTTGTTTCAGAGATGTCAGGAGATGTGTCCTGTCTTCGTAACAAATCGATAACTGGAAATGTGTTACGAATTCCATGGCTAGAGTATTAAAATATTGAAAAATACCACGGGGTAGTTCTATATACCATTTAGGAGTAGCACTGATGAGAGTGCGTTGGAAAAGATGTAGACTAATCGAGTCATCGATCCAAGAATTCGAAGAACACCATAAGTGGTATGTCATGACATGTGCTTGGGGGTCTTCTCCATATTTACCCTCAAACTTAGGACAATCACCAGGCACCTTGGTCGGAACCGAAGGCCAATATGTATTATGACGAATCGGATCATTGGTCAACTTGGACATGTCCGGTAACTCCAACGTGGAGAGAAAAGGCAACTGAGGGTTAAAAGGCATGCTATGTTGAGCATAATTTTGCCCCCATTGGTTTCGTCCTGGAGGATTCTAACCAGAGGGTGTATAAGTTGGATAATTGGGTTGATATGGTGGCTAAAAACCAAGATACGAGGGTTGATAAATAGGGTACTGATTCTGATTATACGTAGTCCCCAATTGAGCAGTGTATGGATTTGACTATGAAATATAAGTATAGCCTGGCTATTAAAGGTAATAACTAGAACCTTGAGGTGGGTTGTAAACCGGTCGAGACTGACCTTGAAGGTAATAGCCGCTTTGGGTTCGAACATGCTGCTGGTAAGTGGGATCCTTCTCAGTTGGATAAGTTGGGCGCATAGGTGTATTTGGCTGTGGCATAGAATAGATCGGCTGCTGAGCAGGGTTAACAGGCTGTGCAGGTTGTCCTAGTTGAACAGGTTAACTTGGATATGCAGGTTGTCTTGGTTGAACAGGTTGACCTAGCTGATGAGGGACACTAGGTTGCACTAGTTGAACAGGTTATCCTGATGGCGGGAATTTTCTAGGTTGTGCCTGATAACCAGGTTGACCTGTGACAGGACCGTAGTATGGCCCTGGCTGTGCAAATTTTTGACCAATCAGAAAATGAGGTTGTTGAGGTTGCACCAAAGGTTGGGAAGAATGGGTTTACCCCCTAGAACCATATGATGGTCCAGGTTGATACCCCGGTTGCCCTCCCGGTCCTTGAGGTTGCCCTGGTTGGACCGTAGGGTGAGGCTATAGAGGTTGACCTTGAGGATTTTAAGACTACCCTTGCGGGCCGTACAACATTTCCTGCTGGACCGAAGGTTGTCCCTATAAGGGTTGTCCTTGCGGGTCATACGCACACCCTGGCTGGGCTGAAGGTTGTCCCTGGAAGGGTTTTCCTTGTGGGCTGGAAGCATATCCTTTCTGAAGAAAAGCTTTTCCCTGAAAGGGTTTCCCTTGTTGACTAGAAGGTTTCCCAGGCTGGGTAGATAGAAAACCGTTAATATACTAATAAGCCTCATGATTAGGGAAACGAAGGGCGTTGCCTTGCTCATCATATTGATATGGAAATACTTAGATCAGGGAACCATATGCTCCATAATGGGAAAATTAAGGATGATTAATATCTTGAGAGGAATGACCGACCTCGGAGACGGACGACTGTAAAGACAGCTGGTACTCCTCGAGAGAAATTTTCTCTAGAATGGCAGAAGCTATGTAAACGTCTTCAAGAACCGATGAGGTCCTAGTTGATTGAGTAGTGACAACAGGCGTAGATGCAACCATGCAGACAGTAGGTCTAACAAGTTCCGATGTAACAAAAGGATATTCCATGAGAGGTGGCGATGGTGACCTCACTAACGAGGGAATGGCCGGCCTCATGGACGGATTTGATACTCCTATAGAGGCGATAGTGGCCATAGCCTGACTTAAAGACCTATATCCATCTGGGAGCGTAGGACCAGGTGAAGACATAACAGAATTTTTGGGGATGTCTTCAAGAAAAATCTGCTAATATTCACCAGAAGTAGGAATTCCCTCACTAGGAGAAGGACTAGATGAGTCCATATCTGACCCTGTCGTAAGATCCTCTAAAAGACGACGAGGACTAGGAGGTATGATAGCAGCAAAAAAGGGTGATCCTGATGTAAGAGGAGTGATGTGTTCCCCTACTCCAAATCCAAACCAAGTGTTGGACAAGGGCCAATTGAAGTAAAATGGTCCTCCAAAGGGAAGTTCAGATATAATCGGTCCCACGTCGGGAAACTCAGATATAACGGGCTGCTGGTACTCAACAAAGGACTGAGAGACCTCTAAAGAACCATTTGTATAAGGAATACCAGTAGATGAAATTGATGGTTCTGCCACTATGACTATAGAGAAAAAGAAGAAGAGATAAAAAAGAAAGACGCACAGGAAAAAACCAAGGCAAACAAAAATAGGCCAAAAAATCAATATCTAAAAGGCCGTGTGATCTTAGGTGATTAATTTTACAACATTGAAACTATAAATTTTACTGTTTCATGTTTTAAGAGTGTAGAAACAAGTAAAAGGTGACTCTATCACTTTCATTTTGGAAACAAGCATGAAAGGACAAGCGCTTGATGATATTTTCAAGTTTAAGGAGTCAGTAAAGATCAAAATGACTGCTCTGGTAATCTATGTAAATGTGTGTACCAGATATCCATGAACTTTCATATACACCTTGGTAAAAATGAAAGATAAATCAACCAAGGACTTGACGTACGTGCAAGTAATCTCCCTGAATGTTGTGTCTGGTGTATCACGGGTAAAAGGCGATAGACTCGGCTTCCTACAGATAAAGGATTTGCAACCTAATGGGTTCTCCCTTTATATACTCAACGGTACGGGGAGCACAAGTCCATATTATCACTGTCTGTAGCCAGATGGTGAGTGACAGCTGCTAGGCTTAAAGACGCAAGAACACATCTCTACCTTAGACTGCTAGATGTTTTGTTAAGTTTCAATGTTGCCTTAGGTTAATTCAATAAATTTTAAAGTTGATCTTCAATTTACGTTTCAATTTCAAGGCCCTATCGAATGTTGGATCTCATAAAACCTCTAGATGCAAACTAGATGCCACTATATATAATTTTTTTCAATGAATAGCTATCTGCGAGGGAGTTGAGAGCTTTCAAATGACAGCAAAATGAACACACAAAAACATCCACTACTGTTTCCAATGCAAGCTAATGAAACTAGAAAAATTTTCTCTAGAGTTATATAACACTAGTAATGCGAAAGAGCTTTCAATTTTCACTATTCCAATCGAAATGAAAAAGCTTTGTTTTTGTATTTTTCAGTATATCAGATCAAATGCACTAAATGAACAAAAAAATAATGAAAACATCAATTCGAGAAATGACAAAGAGAGAGCTGAAACAAAACAAGTTCACTCAATTCAAACAAACACAATCTGGACTCAAACTGATGAAAAAATCCTTCAAAGCGAAGAAGAATCTCGAAAGAGACTCAAACAAACCATGTAATCTAGGCTTGGAGAAACTCAAAGCGAAACTGAACGAAAGAGAGGAAAATCACTCAATTAACGCGATGATTTAATGGAATCTAGCAAGATGAATGAAAAGAAGCGAAAATGACATTGACCGGGAAATCAAAGACCCGAAACTCCCATGGGAGGCTCAGCACACTAAAGCACCTAGAAGCCCCAGGGATAGAATGAAAAACTGATAGAAAAAGGCAAAAAACTAGAGGACAGGGGCTAAACACAGTAAAAAATGAATTCAAAGCACTCAAGCAATCAGAAAAATATGGACCAGGACCAAAATTCAATCTCAGAAAGTCCAAGAACAGGAAAACCCTAATGCCAAGTAGGGTTGGCACACCTGTTTGGCTATAATCAGTGCCCATCAGGGGTTGGTGCGAGGGCCTAACAAGAAACTAGCACCAATCGGTGCGACTGTCAAGAGTATAACCGCACGAAGCTATTTTACCTTACAAAATTGAGAAAAAGGACAGACAGAGGCTAGATCTGGTCTTCTGTGGGATGAACAGGCGTTTAACACCAAGGAAGGTGAACCATAAAAGTAAACTAATCAATCAAAAAGAAAGAAAAAACCCAATGGAGAAAGGACTAACTCCCACTATTCCCGAGTGGAGTCACCAAATTGTTGAGGCGGTAAATCCCCTCTGTGGATAGAGGCGATCCCACTAGCCCTAGAGTGGGTCTAGCAACAATCAAAACATGCTATGATACCGACTCCTAGTTATGAAAGACAAATCTATGATGGATAGCCTACCTCAAGTCCTACGCTGTTGTCGTCGAAGGAGAAGCGCTACTTCCCATCCGTAGCTTGATAGGTCATGATCCTTTCACTCACCACGCCCAGACATCTGTACACATGAGGAGAAGAAACAATGGCATACAATGTAATGATTCAACCATGTAACTATCAATAAGTTGGAAAATATTGAACTAAATTTAATTACATAGATAAATAACACAATAGTGGAACTGATAACATTGTCGAGCATATATTAAAATGTGAAAGAAATATTACAACTGAGTTCCGACGTCGCGCTCTTCCTTTGGCAGGGCTTCCAGTGGAGCGTGTCTCACAAAGCTTGTCAGGAATTTGGACAAAGTTCTCTCTCTTACTGGATTCTCCTTTTCTTTACTCTCAATAGTCACTCAACTATAGTTTCCTTTCCAAATGTTCAGCTTCCAAACGTTCAGCTAGCTTGTAAATGGAGAGGGCAGGCTTTTATATAGGGAGGAAGGGAGGTTGGGATCCCTATAATAATGGGAGAGAGCACTATCTCTTAGGAAGGTTCCATGAGAGGTGGAAAAATACTTCCTAATTAGGGAGATCCAAAGGCAAACAACCCAACTTCTTTCTGATGATTCATTTTAAGTTTGTTACAATCAAACTTCCGCCATTTATTTTTTAAAAAAATTCCTTAATAGGCTTGGCACGAGAAAGACATAGGGACAGAGTGCCAGCTGGTGTGCCCACTATGGTGCTTTTTCCCTATTGGCACGAGGGATTAATTGGCTACCCACGCCAATTCCAAAACATGGATTTTTAGGGTTTTCCAGAGGAATTGTTCTTTAGGAGAATTCTTGTCCTTATGCAGAATGATGCCATTAAGGTGTTTTCAAGACATTTTATTGTTCACAGGTCACAGGAATAGTCCTCCAATGTACGAGACGAGGGATTGCAGGGACGGTGAAAAAATTCTATGTAACATAGCCTTGTCTAAATTCCCGACGAGTTTTGTGAGACACGCTCCGCTGGAAGCCTTACCAAAGGAAGAACGCGACGTCGAAACTCGATTTTAATCTTTATTTAACATTTTAATATATGCTCGACTACGTTATTGGTTCCACTATTGTATTTCTTATCTGTGTAATGCAATTTAGTTCAATCTTTTCCATCTGATAGATAGTTACATTATTTAATTATTACGTTGTATGTTGTTGTTTCTTCTCTGCATGTGTACAGGTGTTCGAACGCGGTGAGCAAAAGGATTGTGATCTGTCAAGCTAGGAACGGGAAGCAGTGCTTCTTCTTCGATGATAACAGTGTAGGACTTGAGGTAGGCTATCTATCGTAGCTTTGTATTTTGTAACTAGGAATCGATATCATAGCATGTTTTGTTTATTGATAGACCCACTCTTGGGATAGTGGGATCGCCTCTATCTACAAAGGGGATTTACCTCTCCAAAAAATTGGTGACTCCACTGGGGATCAATGGGAGTTGGTCCTTCCCCCATTGGTTTGTTTTTTGGCTTTTCGTTTGATTAGGATACTTTTCTGGTTCACCTTCCATGGTATTAAACCCATGTTTAGCCCCCAAAAGACCAGATCTAGCCTCTGTTTGTCCATTTTCATAAATTTATAGGGTAAAATTGATTGGTGCGGTTATACCTCTAACAGTCGCACCAAATGGTGCTAGTTGCTAGTTAGGCACCCACGCCATCCCCTGTTTGGCGCAGATTACATCCAAACAGGCGCGCCAACCTTGCTTCATTTTAGGGTTTTCCTGTTCTTCGGCTCTTTGAGCTTAACTTTTGGTCCTGGCTCATTTTTTCTGATTGATTGGGTGCTTTGAAGTCATTTTTTACTGTGTTTAGCCCTTGTCCTCTGGTTGTTTTCCCTTTTCTATAATTTTTTCATTTTAGCCCTAGGGCTTCTAGGTGCTTCAGTGTGCTGAGCCTCCCGTGGGAGTTTTGGGTCTTTGCTTTCCTGGTCAACTTTGTTTTTTCTTCTTTTCATTCATCTTGATGAATCAGATTGGATCATTGCGTTTATTGAGTGATTGTTCTCTATTTTGTTCAATTTTTCTCTATGTTGCTCCAATCCTAGATCACACGGTTTGTTTGAGTCTCTTTCGAGATTCTTCTTTTCTTTGAGGGATTTCGTCATCGGTTTGAGTCTTGATTATGCTTGTTTGAGTTGAGTGAATTTGTTTTTCTTCAGCTCTCTCTTTATCGTTATAAAATTGATGTTTTCATTATTTTTTTCATTTATTTAGTGAATTTTCTCTAATATATTGAAAAATACCAAAACAAAATCTTTTGCATTTTGATTTGCATAGTAAAAATTGGAAACTTTTTCACATTACTAGCATTATATAATTCTAGAGAAAAGTTTTCTAGTTTCATTAGCTTGCATTGGAAACAGTGGTGGATGTTTTTGTGTGTTCAGTTTGCTGTCATTTGAAAGCTCTCAACTCTCCTGTAGACAGCTCTTAACTGAACAAAATGATATTTTTTGGCATGTAGTTTGCATCTGGAGGTTTTATGAGATCCAACATTTGATAGGGCCTTGAAATCGAAACGTAAATTGAAGATCAAATTTAAAATTTACTGAATTAACCTAAGGCAACATTGAAACTTAATGGAACATCTAGTAGTCTAAGGTAGAGATGTGTTCCAACGTATTTAAGCCTAGTAGCTATCGCTCGCCATCTGGCTATAGAAAGCGCTAGTACAGACTTGTGCTCCCCGTACCATCACATATATAAAGGGAGACCCCATTAGGTTGAAAATCCTTTATCCATAGGAAGCCGAGTCTGTCGCCTTTTACCCGTGATACACCGGACACAACATTCAAAGAGATTACCTGCATGTACGTTAAGTCCTTGGTTGATTTCTCTTTCATTTTTACCAAGGTGCATATGGAAGTTCACGGATATCTGGTACACCCATTTACCTAGATTACCAAAGCAGTCATTTTGATCTTTACTGACTCCCTAAATTTGAAAAGATCATCAAGCGCTTGTCCTTTCACGCTTGTTTCCAAACTAAAAGTGATAGAGTCATGTTTTACTCGTTTATAGACTCTTAAAACATGAAACAGTAAAATTTACAGTTTCAATGTGGTAAAATTAATCACCTACGATCACACGCCCATTTAGAGATTGATTTTTCAGCCTATTTTTGTTTGCCTTGGTTTTTGCCCGTGTGTCCTTGTTTTTGATCTCTTCATATTTTTTTCTATATTCACAATGGCGGAACCATCAGTTTCATATATTGGTAGTCCTTATACAAACAATTGATCAGAGGTCTCTCAGTCCTCTGCTGAGCATCAGCAGCCCATTGTATCTGAGTTTCCCGACGGGGGACCGGTTATATCTGAACTTCCCTTTGGAGGACCAAGTAAGTTCAATTGGCCCTTGTCCAACGCTTGGTTTGGATTTAGAGTAGGGGAACACTTCCATCCTCTTACATCAGGATCACCCTTTTTGGCTGCTATCATACCTCCTAGTCCCCGTCATCTTTTAGAAGATCTTACGGCAGGGTCAGATATGGACTCATCTAGTCCTACTCCTAGTGAGGGAATTCCTACTTCTGGTGAAGATTACCAGCTTTTTCCCAAAGACATCCTTGAACCTTTTTTTATGTCTTCACCGGGTCCATCGCTCCTAGCTAGATATAGGTCTTTAAGTCAGGTCATGGTTGCTATTGCCTCTATGGGAATATCGACTCCGTCCATGGGATCGACCATTCCTTCGTTAGGGATGTCACCATAGACACCTCTCATGGCATCTCCTTTTGTCACATCGGCACCTGTTAGACCTACTTTTTGCGTGGCTGCGTCTATGTCTGTTGTCACTACTCAGTCGACTAGGACCTTGTCAGTTCCTGAAGATGTATATATAGCTTCTGCCATTTTAGAGAACATTTCTCCCGAGGAGTACTGGATGTCTTTACAGCCGCCAATCCTCGAGGTTGGTCAATCCTCTCAGGATCTAAATCTTCCTTAATTTTCTCATTATGGAGTGGATGCTGCCTCGATCTACGTATTCCCATATTAATATGATGAGCAGGGCAACCCCCTTCGTTTTCCTGCTACTGAGGCTTATCAGTATATTAACGGTTTTCTATCTACCCAGCTGGTGCAACCTTCTAATCAACAAGGGCATGTAATGTTCCCAATTTTTACAGCTAATGGGAACATTTCATTTTAATTTCAGTTTGATTTATTCATTAATAAAAGTATGTGAAGGAGGTTTATTAAACTCCTAAGTTGAGAATAAATACATGCCCAATGTGAAAGGGGACAAATCTGGGCTATTATATTAAACAGCCCTAAGTGTGAAAAGGAGAAATTCATTTGAATGGGTAAATCTTGGCCCCACCTACAGCACAGATTGGAGGGAAGCTTATCCATCAAGCACAACGTAATTCTAGAAGAGCATCTCTTGTGTCAAAGAGGATAAGTTGAAGAAGGTGGTTTAGGGTTTTGGCAAGCCCTCATGTTATAAAAATGAGGAGAGGTAGCAAGCAAAGGTTGTGGAAGAATTTTAGAGGTTGCTGCAGCAAATCTAGTCTCTTGGCTATTTAGCCTAAGGGAAGAGGATTTCCTGTTTAGGAATCCTCTCTCCTTCCATGGAGTAGCTATTTGGAGGAGATTGTGATGCATCTCTCCACTATCCAGAATTATGGCCAAGATTCATCTCTATAGCAGCGATGGTCCTATTGAGGGTTTTGTAGCTACTTGTGAGTTGCAGCAAGTGGGTGAACTAGATCTGCAAGATCTAGTTGTTTAGAGGATTTTTTCTCAGGGAGGGTGTCTTGTCACCACCCAGAAAAGGATCTCACTCTGATTTTACTTTCAAATCTGTAATTTTTATCTGTTGTATCATTTCATTCAAGCTACTGTGCATTCCCTTCCATGAACTGCATTATTTTCATGTACATCTTTCACTCCTGTCTAGATTTCTCATTGTACTTGCTTTCTGGTGATTGAGGCTTGCCTCTCACTTTGAAGATTTGTAAGTTAGATTGCTGATCTATTGATATTAAGATATGATATGTAATTTAATGAAATCCATCTTCAAAAATATCTGAATTTTTCTGCAGTTCAGTGTATTAAAAGCTAGATCTACATTTTATTATGAAATATTTTGATATAACCCCAAGGGGATCTTGTTAAGAAGGCTGAGTAGTTTCCAAATCTGGTATGGATTTAATGTTTCAGCCATATATCATTTTTAGATATGAATATTAACCTAAATCAGCTGAGTATCCTCATATCGGACGTTGTCAAGTCTTTTCTGCAGCTTTTCCATGTATTACTGCTATAATTTCTAAAGGATTCTTGCTCTTGCTTTATGTAAATTCAATGTTTGTACAATTTAAATTAATTATGGATCTGATTTATTGCTTCCATACTGTAATATGAGTTTAATTACTGATTTCCAGTGACTTACAGAAGAAACTGCGCAATTCCTGAAGGAGGTTTTCTCTATTAACTCAGCCCTCTCCTTTAGCTGATTTTTAGCTAGTGTTGCTTGTGGGAGATCTTTTTAAGCCCTATAAACTCAAATTTTTTTTTTAAATCTGCATGAAGGTCCCATACAGCCTAAAATAAGGGAACCAATCCATTTTCTACATTATTTTTACATTTTCTTGCTTGTACAACGTTTTCCTTGAGCCCATTGCAGTTTTCCCTAAGAATGGAATCTCTCGCTTCTTACTTGTTTTGTTTTTGCTTCTCTTTTGGATCCACTCTTTAGATCTATAGATATAAGGTTCCAAAGGGTATAAAAATCCAATAGGATTGTGTCATTCCCAGACTTTTTGTGTTTCATTAGTCTTCTATAGATAGAGTTTGGAACAGGCCAGGAAGCCTCTGGTTTTCACCCTCTCGTTAGAGGTCATATAATCAGTAAATTCCATACCAATCTATATCTGGTTTAGAATTGCTGGTGTATTTCCACACTGATGTGAATCTATAGTGGAATATCTTAATATATTCCCTACTCTGCCTATTTTTCCCCATTTGGAATATTACAGTGGTATTAGAGCATGATCTCTGACACAGCCTATGAGATCAAACTACCAGTGAATTAAATACTAGAAGAAGAGATCATCTTGATGGAGCAGATGAGATTATTCTTATCACTTTTTAGGTCTAATAAGGATCTCTCCTAAGAGGTAAATCAGAAGAGGAAAAGAAGAATCACCGAGACTCTCAGAGGGTTTCGAGAAGAAGCAAGTTGCAGAAAGAGTTGCATGAGATTTCAAGAAGAAGAAGGAAGCCCTAGCACTTCCTATCAACAAAGTAGAAGACCGGAGAATCCTAGATCTCCTCATAGATCCCCTATGTCCACTTTATTTGAAGAAGGTGAGAGGTATAGCAATAAAGGAAAGAGATGCAAAGAAAATCCTAAAGGGTTTCAAGATGAGGAGGAATAACTATACACTTCCTATCATCACAAGGTAGGGAGAATGACGGAAGAAGAGATCTCATTGTTTCTTTTTCAAACCTTGAAGAGCATTGAATAAAATTTCAAGGAGTTTGAGGAGGAGAGGAAAAATATGAGCTACAAAGAGACATATCCCAAGGAAACAAAGGAGCATGTCAATCTTGTCACTTTGGGCAAGAGATCTCCATTTTCACTACCTGTTGCTAAGGAGATCGCATCTAGAGAAGAGGAACCTGCATCTTTGCAAGGAAGTCTTGAGTTCTTAACATATGGGGTCCCATGCATGAATCAGGAGATGCATGAGGACTAGATGGAATATACCAGCACTGGTACACTTGAAGGAAGGAGGCCATCATCCTTGCCATCAGTTGGAGACATCATTGATCCGGACTGAGGAACTCTTGTATTTTGTCAAGGGATTCCTACATATCAGTTGATCCAAGGTATGCATAAGATTTCAGCATATATTATTTCAAGATCCATGCATAGCCAAGGGTTAGATAAAAGTGCTTACTTGAAGCAAAGGTATATCACAATGCTGTCACCTAGTGGCTATGACAAAGAGGCTTCATCATTGTTAGAGCATGTTGGAAGTTCTGCAGATTCAAAGCTTCACTGGTTTTGGAAGACCATACATGAGAGGAAGGTCTCACTAAGAGATCTTAGCAGAGATGCATTTCAGTATTCCATGAGATGCAAATTTCTTCAATGGGTTAAAGGTGATGGTATTCTGCAAATGGAGAATGCCATGATTATGCAGCACATCACTCAACTTCCATATTTGAGTGAGTGGATGAGGATGGTGAGAAAGGGGTCACATGATCACTTGCAGACATATATGGACCAGCAAGCTTAGTTACGCTGGTTGCCTTTGGGAGACTCCTATAACTCTCCAAAGGTACCTATTTTGCTGATATATGACTTGAAGAGAAGCTATGAAATGTATAAGGAGGCATGGTAGCACTGGTTTCTTTGGGGGTAAGAATGATCACTACCCCAAAGATTCTCATTATCTTATCTCATGCTTGGTACATCATTAGTATATTACATGAAGAGGAAGCATGGATGATGTGGTTGTTACAAGCAGAGTTGGACATCACAAAGTTAAATCTTATGTCCATGTATTCACCTATGCTTGAAGTATGTCTCATATGTCCACATGCATTTCTGTTGGAGGTATATTTCATGCATGAAATTTGGCTTGGGCGGAGGGATGACTCCCACATGATGTGGTATGAGGGAGCTTTCTTGTACTATGTTGATGAGACATTTTACATGTTCATCATTGTGTTGTTCCTCAAAGATCCACATGTTGATGAGGCAAGAAGGCTGCAAAGTCCTTGTTGCTATGGCTACTTTTGGGTGAGTATGGTTGCTACCCAATAGCTCATTATTTTCTGAATCATGCCTTGGATTTCAATGTTATGTTGCAGAAAGAGAAGGCATGTACAATTTTGTTTAACTTGAGAAGGTATGGCCACCACATGACATCTCCTATGTCTATGTGTTTTGCATGGTAAAAAAAGAAAATTGGCATGACTATCTCAAGATGTGCATTGATGATGGTACTTTGTATTGGGCTGATGCGACATATCATATGTCCATTAGCATGGTTTGGTTTCATGATTCACATGAGAAGGAAAGAGGGCAGCAAGATCACTTGTTGCTTTGGTGCTTTGAATGAGTATAGTGACCACCCCATGGCTCATAATTTTCTGATTCATGCCTTATGTACTGTTAGTTCCCTGTAATCAGCAAGATTGGAAAAGTCCGGTCGCATGGAGAAACATCGTTTCAACCACTTTGCGATTCTAGGATCTAGCCCTCCTGAATCTGGAGAGGGATCTCTCTAATAAGTGCAAAGATGGATGTGTCTTTGATGTTTAGGGTAATGATATTAGGCTAGTTATGAAGGCCAAGGGTTTTTTTGGTTTTTTGGATGGTTGAGCATGATTACTATTTGAGGTGGAAATTTCTAAATATAAAGAGCTTCAAAGGTGAGAAGTTGCAAGCAATCAGAGTAGGCTTCGGCCAAAAAGATAGATAATTGCATTTTTTAGTCCATTGGGATATGGAGTCATAATAGGGTTTAATTGGAACATCAAGAGGCAAGAGTGGTCCATGGGGCAAGTCATCTATGTCTAAGGATCTCTTTGAAGATTGATTTATGGAATAAAATGATACAAGAAGAAGGAAAATTAAACAGATACAGAAGAAAGAGCAGCCCAGGATTTGGTAAGTACTTTTAAACTAGCCAGCCTTTCAAAAACACTTAAGAAGAACATAAAAACAAACTAGGATCTGGTACGATAGAAAACATTTTAAAACAGAGGGAAACTTGAAGGAAACTGTTGGAGTAGAAACTAGTGGGCTGGTCTTGCCACAAATCCTCTCCTAGCTCTGCTTTACTTGGTTACTTTCTAGACCAACACAAAGATAACACAGAATGGCCTAAGATCTGGTAAGTACTTCTAAACTAGCCATCTTTTAACACATTCCAAGGGAAACATTCAGACAGTCTTTGGGGATAAAAATAGGACCAGGGCACACCATATATTCCATAGTTCATCTCTACTTAACTAATACTAAACAGAAAATTCAAGAATAATATTCAGCTAAGGAAATAAGACGAGGGAACACCAACATTCCTATGCTTAAACTGAATTAAATCATTCCCAAATAACACAGATTGGAAGAAAAAATTCAAATAAATATTTTCAGTCAGAGAAGGCTACTGATATACAGTAGGTCCTAACTCTATGCATGTTGTTATTTATAATAGAAGATGAAACATAGTGAAAACATAAACAAAATGACAAATTACAATGAGAAAAACATCACCGTCAACATAGACCAGGATCCCATAAATCAGCTTGTATTGATGCTCCAAACCAGTTACAGCTTTAACTCTAATGCTTTAGTTTAGCAACCATCTACACATCTCAGCCTAACCTATCTGTCAACAGAAGAGCTCCAAGGGCTAGTGAACACTATTTACAGATAGAAGTCTCAAGCTCAATTACATTTCAATGTTCGGTAACTACATCAACCAACCCCTCACTCATCTTCTATAGAAGTATATATAGAATAATGAGGAGGTGAGATCTGATAAAATATCTCTAAAGATAATTAATACAGACTTAAATGGCTTCTCAGCCTTGAGGGGCTTAATGAAGAAGCTTACATAGGTGTCTTCTGTATTAAATGGTTTACATAAAGATTTAAGCTCGGTGGGAGCTCTTTCTGACCTTCGAGGCTCTGTGTGATGTCAAAGTAACTCTGCTAATAGTCTTTCATTAATTTTGTTTGTAGATTTTACTCTCTGGCTGGGTTGTGAGGCAGATGTATGACCTTAATCAATAACTTCGGCCTACATTTGAATGCTTTGAGGCACAGGTGGCGCTGCGGTAGCTAGGAGGAATCAATTTTCCTCAGATGTGGTAGTGGAGGCTTTCTGTCTGATGATCCTTTATGAATTTTCCTTTAACTGTATTTTTAATTGGGGATTAGGCTTTTGATCAACCATCTTAGCCATAATCCCCGAAGATCTGTCTTCAATATTCTATTCTGATATATTTTGTCTTCGGCACTAATACTGTCTAACTGTTCTTGACTCACTGTGTTTTGCTAGTATGCAGGGCTGAACAGGGGTGATATGGCATCAATGCCTCATGAAACACTGATGAGATGTAAAGTTTAAACCCTGCAAATGATTTTCTTTAATGGATCAAAGGCAAGAGGATTGTCACCCTCAGCCCATGAATTTTCTTCAGCATGGCGGAAAAGCCATTAAACCCTGCAAAATATGAACAAATGTTATAGAATCCTGCATGTATAGGCTTACTACTTCAGAAGGCATGTGGAGGGAGCATGGCTGTTGGATGGCATCATCCAACAGTCAAGATTGATTAGAGGAGGTCAGAGGAGAGCGGCAAGGAATTTGAATCAGAGTCATCGATCGCGTAGAGATCGACGGTCGAGAGCAGAGGTGGAAAGTCAAAGCAGAGGAATCAGGGCAATGAATTATGGGTCGTCGATCTGCAGATCAGATCGACGGCAGATATGTTTTAATGACCGCGTCGTATCCCAGTTAACTGTCGGGCTCCTTTGGTGAGCGATCATTGTCCGATGAGCGACCTCATATTGGACGTCGGACGTCAATATCACGTCGGGTCCACGTTCGAAATTTAACGCGTGATGAACGACGGTTTTGTGAACAGTTCCCAGGCCACGCATCGAGAGGTGAGTGGAATTGCTGCAAAATAAATAAATAAAAAAATGTGCCACTCTCAAAAGCGGTGCGATGGATACCGCGTGGTTTTGCAATGGTGAGTGGATGGCAGGGACCACCGGGGAGATGGATTGCGAACTGTCGATCTGCAGATCAGATCGACGGTGGGGATCGATTTGGAACTTTGTACCGATGGAACTTTAGAACATAAAAATAAAAAACCGAAAATTTTTAATATAAATAGAGGTTTATACTTTGGGGGGTGGATTATTAATTTTCAATACGGGTTGGCGCCCGACTGTGGGGCCGTGGGTTATATGGAAGATAACATGACCGGGGGTTTTAGAGAAGGGGCTAATCACGATCGAGCAACACGATAAGCGCTTGGAAGGATGGCCTCGGTTCTGGCACTAGGGCATATGGAGGGGAGGGTTAAAGACTTAGCCCAAGGGGGCTTAAGTCTAAAAAATATAAAAAATATGATTTTGATAGATTTTCAATGGTTTTCAAAGATTTTTAGGGTTTCGATAAGGCAAGAAAGGGTCTTAAAACCTTATCAAAGGGGTCTCAATGAAGGGGAAAGGGGAAAAACATGAAAGATGAAATATTTTATGGGGGATGAACGGGTTAGTTGTGGAAGAAGGGGGGAAAAGGAAAATGGTTCTTGCAGCAGTAATATTTCTTGGGAATCAGCAGGATTTCAAATTTTTTAAGATAGGAATAGTAGTGAAGATTTGGACAGAGGCATGAGGCCTTCAAGATTCTTCAAGAGCCAACACTTTTTAGCAATAAAATCTTTTCCTTGAAGGCTCCAAAATGTTTTAGCCACCTTTTGGTATAAAAAATTTCATAGGTGGCTAACAATGGCTCCACTTGGGGATGGTGCCTTCTTGAAGGCATCAAGAACTTTAGACTTGCATTCTCCGAGAGGCTGACCTGTGCCTCATCCATTGGGCTACCATTCCTTTGCTGGGATGATCTTGCTTTGAAAACATGTTAGCAGCCACAAAAACAATGGATCTTCATCAATATAACTTTCTACCTACCCAATCCTACTGATCTAACATTTTTTCTTCATCAGAGTGCACTTGGATTGGCAAACTCTTTTCACAACATTTTATTCTTTTGAAAGCAGGAAATCTAATCTAATTCTACTCCTTATTTCCTCCATGGACTCAGATTAAAGAGTTGAGTCCATATGATTCTCTACCTAATCTACCATCTGTTGGGATTAAATTGTCCAACAGATTTTAATTCTCTAAATTCTATAACATAAATTTAAAAACAGTCAAGTCAAGATTAAGATGTTTGACTTGTTGTGATCTACGGCATAAAAACAAGCTGCACATAGACATTTATTTTGCAGAAAGTTTAAAACAAAAATTGGAAGGCCTGAGATATGACTTTTGTATAGCTCTGTTTTGACTTTGTTCTGAGTTGTCTTTCCTTTGTCAACTAGTTCATATTTTGATCTGATTAGAACCATATTTTACATCTTTCGACTCAGAATTTGAAACAGATTTGAGTCATTATCTCTTTGAAACCCTAGGTTCATATTTTGAGCATGTTTGAACCTTTAATTTCTATCCTAATCTATCTACTGATAAGCCAAGATTAAACAGTTCGGAAAATCGAATTCACTGTCCTATCAGCAGAAAATTTAAAGCTAATTAGTCAAGATTAGGTAGTTTGACTAACTAGAAGTGTGTTTTCAGGAGTGGCGTTTAAGCTTGCACACTTTCAGATTTTTTTTCCTCTTTTTTGGTATGGGGCTGTACCTTTCTTGATTTCATAACCTGCCCTCTTTTCTTTTCTTTTCTTTTTTGGTTTTGTATTTTTGATTTTTTATAACTTTGAATGCAATGGTGGGTGAGATATTTACAATGATTAAAAAGATAAAAAGGTTTTCAGAACATGGGATGGATTAAGAGAAGTAATGTTTAAGAATCCTGCCATTGACAGGACCCCCAAAAAATTATGCTCCATTCAACTCCTGCAAGAAAAATGCATTGTTACCAGCAGCTGAATGAATAGAGTAAGGGCCAAGCCATAAGTTGTCAAATTTTCCATGCTTTCCCTTGTCTTCCCTCCTTGAGTCCCACTAAAACTTTGTCCCCAATTTTGAAATTGCTGGCCTTTGTTCTTCTGTCAAAAATCTTTTTAATGTTGTCCTATTTCTGCAATGCTTTGTTATAGACTTCCTCTCTGGTTTGCTGAAGATGAATGGTCTGATTTATTATCCTGATCATGTCATTTTCTTCAGTTTGCAACTCTCGAATCAACTTCATTAGTGGTACACCAAGGTTTTTTGGAGAAATTGCATTAGTATCATATAAAAGCTGGAAAGGTGACATGCCAATAGATTTATTCAAAGTCAAACTGTCTACCCAAAGTGCATGAACTAGCTTTGTGTGCCAGGAATTTTTGTTGTCCTCCAACAATTTCTTGATTGTGTTCACTAAAATTTTGTTTAAGGATTCTGCAAGTCCATTACCTTGATGGTAATAGGTCGTGGAATGCCCAATGTTATCTGATATCTATGATAGAACTCAACCATCCTCTTTGATCCAAATTTTGTTGCATTATTAGTGATGATCTTGGTAGGACAACCAAATCTGGAGAGAATGTTGGTCTCCATAAATTTTATAATAACTGAATCATTGGCCTGCCTACAAGGTATGGCTTCTATCCACTTAGTGAAATAGTCTGTGGTAGTGAGAATCCATCTATGGAGGGCAGAATATGGTGGATGGATTTATCCTATGAAGTCAAGTCCCTACTGTTGAAATGGGGCTTTAACAGTGATTGGATGCAGAGGCAGGGGTAGAATTTTTCTCTTGCCTTCAAAAAGTTGACATTTATGACAGGTTATGATCATCTTGTGTACATCATGGAAAAGAGTAGGCCAATAGAAACCAACCCTCAAAATTTTGTTGGCTGTTGTCTTCCAGCACAAATGACCTCCACACTATCCTTCATTGAACTGGTGTTTAACTCTCTCTGCATCAAACTCAGGCAAACATTTAAGCAATACACCACTTGCATTTTTCCAATAAAGACATTTATCTATAATGTAATAGTTTATAGCTTTTAACTTTAGGAATATTACCAGTTTGTATTTTTCAAACCAGGAGGTGTATTCAAATTAAGCAAAACATAAACAATATCAGCATACCAAGAGGAATTCATAAAATGGTTTTCAACAATGGGAGTTGAGATTTCCTCTTGATCATCCAAAGCATCAATCATATTAATATTAAGCACTTCAAAAAAAAATTCATCCATTAATCTAACTAGACCTTGGCCTTTGATGAGTTTAGTGGGTTATATTTCTAGATCATATTCAAGAATAACATCAATCCACTTACCTCTCTTACCATCTGGGCCTTGCGTTAGAATGTATTTAACAACTAAGTTTGGGACAAAGGCAATGATGTGTGAGTGAAGGATGTATTCCCTGAAGTCTTTCAAAGCTTTAACAAAATCAAAAGCTTGCTTCTCCATAATGTTGTACTTCAGAGGGGCAGACCTCAATGCCTTACTAAAGAATGAAATATGCTGCTCTTGTCCTTGTAGATTTTTCTGTAAAAGGACAACAGCTATGGTATGTTCTGATGCAAATGAAAAAATATAAAAATATTTTGAAAAATCAGGACTTATAAGAACCGGTGTTTTGGTTAACGCTTGTTTCAACAACTCAAAAGACTTCTTTGCTTCCAAGGTCAATTTTACCCCTTGCTCCTTTTTTAAAATTTTGTGATATTTCTAAGGATCTCAGCCCAGTTGGGGATGAACCTTCTCAAAAATTTAATCTTTCCAATGAAATATTGCAACTCCTTGATGTTTTGAGGATGAGATATTTGCAATATGGCCTCAATCCTCTTGGGATCTATCTTTACACCCTCCTCAGAAATAATGTGCCCAAGAAGCTTACCTTCTTGGAGACCAAATAGTGTCTTCTTAGGGTTTAAGGATATCCCAAACTTTCTGCATTTCTTGAAAACCTTTCTTAAATGATTTAAGTGCTCTTCATCTATTTTTGAAAACACACTGACATCATCAAGGTATATAATGATGAAGTAGCCTAGTTCTTCCGAGAATTCTATGTCCATGGCTCTTTGAAAAGTTGCTCCAGCATTCATTAGACCAAAGGGAATTTTCACATACATGAAAGTGTCCCATGGTGTAGTAAAGGCTGCCTTTAATTGATCAGCAGGGTGGACTAGGATCTGATTGTACCCCGAGTAGCCATCAAGAAAAGAAATTCTTCTAGACCCTACCACCCTTTGCAAAATATGATCCATCTTAGGTAAAGGGTAGTTGTCTTTTAATGAAGCTTTGTTTAAGTCTCTAAAGTCTATAAAAAGCCTGATCTCTCCAGTTTTCTTCCTAACTGACACCAGATTAGACACCCACTCAGAATATCTAATAGGGAAAATAATATCGGCATCATACATTTTCATGATCTCCTTCTGAACCAAAGGAAACTGGACAGGGTTTATTCTGCGCAGCTTCTGTTTGAATGGTTTTTGGTTTTCCTTGAGAGGGATTTTGTGCTGTACTATTTCAGTGTCATAGGATTTAACATCTTCGTAACTCCACGCAAAAACATCATAAAACTCTTTAAACAACTTTATGTATTTGAGTTTAATGTGAGCTGGTAAAGTCTTAGACAATTTAATCATCATGGGTTTAAGTTCACTGCCTTTATTTCACTCTTCCACTTCAGTCTCTACAGGCTCTAGTTTTGGTTTATTTTCCACATCGTTAAAATCGAACAACTCTTCTAAAGGGGCTAGACCCTTAGGCAAACTTTTATCTTTAGAGTGCAGATTTTCCAACTCTTCTGTTTCTAACTCTGCATTCATATCTATTTTATTTTTTAGTTTTCTAGTCACCAGATTAATGTTGATAACCTCAGGAGACGACTCTTATTTGCCAAGAAAATTTTCTTCACTGCAGTCTGTTTCATATTCTGAGTCCGAACTGTTTCGTTCGAATTCATTTCTGAATTGCATGAATTCTTCTATCTATTTGTCTCCGTCAAACACCTGTCAATACATTTTATTATCAGGCATGGCTGGTCTAAATTTCATCTGAGTTGTGCAATATTTGGTGTTTCATGGCATTAAGCATGTTCTAGCTGAAAAGGCTAAATTTTGCACGACAATGTTTCTTTTTCTTGGGACAAAAATCAGTTTGGACTCCTTGAATGTTTTTAAAAGGTCCATGAAATCGTTTCGGTAGGCCCTAAGTCTGGGCTGATTTGCATTATACTCCCCATTGACTTGCCTAATGACTAACTCTGAATCCTTATACAAATTGATTCTTCGGGATCCTAACTTATTCAATAGATGTAAGCCTAAGAGAAGGGATTCATATTCTACTATGTTATTGGAACACTGAAAGTTTAATTTATAGGAAATGTAGTTTGTGTGGTTATTTTTAGTGTTGGAAACCCAGACACCTGCACCAGTGTTAGTTCTAGTGCAGGATCCATCAAAATACATACTCCACAGAGGACTATTCTTGGTTTCATCCTAGTTATTGTCCTCTTTAACTAACTTGCTTCTTGATTGTAGTGGAAAATCAACACTTAGTTGTAATCATTTTGATTCCCCTAGATTTGTGTTTATTTGAGGGATGCTTGCTCGACTGTCAAGGTTTAAGAGTAATGGACTCATGACTTGTAGCTCAAGACCTTTGTTTTATTTTCTGTCATTCATAGGTTGAGCCAACCGTTCTGACACTTCTACGTTGTGTTCTTCTTCCTCCCTATCGGCCTTTGATCCTACTAAAGTGACTTGTTCACTAAATGTTTCATCGTTACACATAATAAAAGAATCAAGACCCATATTTACAAAATAGATAGGAGAGTTTTGTGGCTTGTTTTGACTCATAACTGTGTATTGCATATGGGATTCCCTGTAAAGTCTTCTAGTCTGATTTAAAATAGGGATGGTCGCATAGGTCATGTTCATCTGCATAGTCCCTTGTAACTTAGCCCCCCGCGATCTTGATAACAACTTTCCATATTTGGGGGGAACATCAGCCACAACAATATCCATTACTAAGAATTTGGCTAGAATTTGGGCTAAGTTAACACATAGGTCTTTGATTAATCCTAAACATTTTACTCTGCTTGAGTCAAAGGAGTACATATCTTTATAAGGTTTGGTGATTTCTAGACCAAGGCTATCCATCACAGCTTTAGGAATTAAATTATGATAAGCCCTGGAATCATGCATAACGTTGTGCAAATTTTTTTCGTGAACGTTTAAACTCACATAAAAGGGAGGAATAGGTCCCTCTTGATACATACCTTCAATATTTGGACCAAAAATAAGCTCTGGTTGGTCATCGTTAAGATTGATAGTGTGATTAAAGTCCTCTATGTTTAAAGCCTTCAAAATTTGGGTCCTATATACATTATGGGCAGCTAATTCTATCAGGGGGACAAATATTTTGATATTTGAAACTTCCTGCTCCAGGCTTAAAGGAATTTGACTCTTCGGGGAACTTGTTTCAGCCTTACTAGCTGCCAGTCTATCAGCAACATTAGCTTGCTGATTTGTCCTATTTATATTTGACAAAATGGTTTTAACAGGAGTACTAGCTGAGATGTGAGTACTACTAATGTATGCACTCTGTTTTGTAACGTTTTGAATTCTTTTCTCTTTACCAATATCAGAATTTACAGCTACTGTGTTGTCCTTTGTTTGAAAACTTTAGGCTTGGTTACAGTGTTGTTTTGTGAAGATTTGTCAGAGGTTTTCGTGTTGGGAGTTTGTTGAATATTTTTGCTTCTAAGGTCATATTTTTTTGAGATTATATGATGACATTTTCCATGTCTTGATAATGAATTTCATCATCATCTCTGTTGTCATCATAAGGTGTGTATAGACCTTCTTTTCTATCATAATGAACCTCAAAGTCATCATTATCTACCCCCATCATGTTAATATCATCCTCCTCTGTTATTTCATCTGTTTCCTCAACCTCACTTACATAGTTTTGATGAAACGGAGGAGTGATCTGCTGATCATCTTCACTAGGTCTGTTGGAGGTTGGTTCCTTCTAAAATTTTGGTTTTGGTTCTGGTTTCTATTTTGAGGAGCAGTTTGGTTTTGACTGGCTTGTGCTCTCTCAAGGATGCTCATTTTCTTCATCATCTCCTCCATCATTCTTTCTATCTTTGATTTTGAAGTAGAAGGTGTGTTTTCCTCTCTAAAAGATACTCTCTTTTCATTTTTCATTCTTGCTCTCTTCTCCGTTAAATTGACTTCCACAGAAAGAGCACCCTTTTGCATCTCTTCAAGAGTTGCAAGATCTCTTTCTCTCAGCTAATAGGCCATCTCAGGGTCAAACCATTCAAGAAACTTGTTTAAAGTTGAGCCTTGTGGAGGTTTTAGTTCTGGGGAAAGTGCATTGTATACACTGTTAAATCTAGTGAAATAAGCTTGCACACTTTCCTCAGTGTTTCTATGGAGATTTTTGTAATTAGAAAGGACTTGGAGAGGGTTCTTCTTCACTTCCCATTTATTTAATAATGTTTGATGGAAGGCTTGGATATCATTAATACTATGGGGGGTTAAGCCTTTGAACCACTTTCTTACTTCTCCCCCTAAGCTTTGAGAAAATAATCTAAGCTTGACAGAATCATCATCAATTTCATTTCTGTCAAAGTAGTCATTCATCTTATCCACATGTTGTGATGTAGTTGTAACATTGCTAGCATCATATAATGGAATTTTGGACTGATAGTCCTGTGGGAGATTGACTAATGGTACAGGAAGGACTAAGGGGGCATACCATGCTACCATGATATGTGGTGGGGGTGGATTCACAAGGGGTGGATTAACAAAAGGGAAAGTGGGCTGAAGTGGAGTGGTTTGGACAGTGGATGGACCAGAAATAGACTGTTGAGCTGATCTTGGATGAGAGACACCTAGGTTGTGAAGGAAATGTACATCAGGAGGTGTTGTTTCTCTTCTACCAGGATGTTCACTTGTTTCAGGAGATGAAAGTGAAAACTCAGAATCTAACTGATCTAAATCACCAAGAGACCTATTTCTAAAGGGATTTACCAAGTCAACTTGTGATTGTTGTAAAGCTAAAATATTTTCAGGAACTGAATTAGCTCTCAAGGGTGATCTGAAAATAGTTGATAATTTAATCTTAGGGGACTTCCTAAGGATACTTTCTGAGTTACCGAATATTTTCAGGTGGATCAGGGTCTAGATAGGATCTAGTATGAATATTTATAGAAGCCACTATGCTGTGTTTTTTAGAGCCAAATAAACAGGAAAAGTTCAACCATGTATGACAATCTTTAAGAGGTTAACCAGTCTGTTTTACAAATTTAAATCCTACAGTCATCTAACTAAGGTTGAATGATAATACAATGATAAGGGTTATTCCCAATGGAGTCCTAAGGTCTGTTGAGGATTGTGGAGTCGCCAAGTGGAATTTTTTATCTCCTAAGGAGGTAAAAGGTTTTATGGTCCACCACCATGTTTATTGGATGCCAATCTAAAATATTTTTTGGTGTTTTTCTGTGTTACTTTTCGGTTGTGTGGTTTCTAAGAATATCCTAACTTTGTTTTAGAACTTAGCTATGGTTATGAGACAAAGACAGTCTACTCTTATGGCTAAGCCAGCTGATTTTTCAAGGTTAGATAAAGTCTTATGAGAATCCTAGGGTTTGCCTAGTTTGTCACTGATTCCAACAATTTCTATCATGATTACCATTTCTTGGTAGTTCTTGAAAAGGCTGCTTTTTACTCACTGCAAAATTTTCTTGAATCAAGGGTTTTCTGAGGTCTTTAAAGGTACCTGAACCAAAAATACTCAAAGTTCCCCAGCGGAGTTGCCAGAAATGTTAATTGCTGGTGGCTCAGCTGGTTGATATAACAAATGTTCTTTGAAACAAATCTCTGATATCCTATGGTTACCTTAAAATGAAAATTATTCTAGGCTTTGTCCCCATCGGAGTCGCCAGAAATGTTAGTTCCCTGTAATCATCAAGATTGGCAAAGTCCAGTCGTAGGGAGAAACATCGTTTCAACCACTTTGGGATTCTAGGATCTAGCCCTCCCAAATCCGGAGAGGGATCTCTCCAATAAGTGCAAATATGGATTTGTCTTTGAATTTTAGGGTAATGATATTAGGCCATTTATGAAGGCCAAGGGTTTGTTTGGTTTTTTGGATGGTTGAGCATGATTACTATTTGAGGTGGAAAGTTCTAAATATAAAGAGTTTCAAAGGTGAGAAGTTGCAAGAAATCAGAGTAGGCCTCCGCAAAAAAGATAGATAATTGCAGTTTTTAGTCCATTGGGATATGGATTCATAATAGGGTTTAATTGGAACAACAAGATGCAAGAGTGGTCCATGGGGCAAGTCATCTATGTCTAAGGATCTCTTTGAAGATTGATTTATGGAATGAAATGATACAACAAGAAGGAAAATTAAACAGATGCAGAACAAAGAGCAGTGCACGATCTGGTAAGTACTTTTAAACTAGCCAGCCTTTGACAAACACTTAAGAAGAACATAAAATCAAACTAGGATCTGGTAAGTACTTTTAAACTAGCTAGCCTTTGATACACTTTTGATAGAAAATATTTAAAAACAGAGGGAAACTTGAAGGCAATTGTTGGATTAGAAACTAGCGGGCCGGGTTAGCCACAAATCCTCTCCTAGATCTGCTTTACTTAGTTACTTTCAAGACGAAGACAAAGATAACACAGAATGGCCTAAGTTCTGGTAAGTACTTCTAAACTAGCCAGCTTTTAACACATTCCAAGGGAAATATTTAGACAGTCTTTGGGGATAAAAATAGGACCAGGGCACGCCATATCTTCCATAGTTTATCTCTACTTAACTAATAATGAACATAACATTCAAGAATAATATTCAGCTAAGGAAATAAGACGAGGGAACACCAACATTCCTATGCTTAGACTGAACTAAATCATTCCCAAATAACACAGATTGGAAGAAAACATTCAGATAAATATTTTTAGTCAGAGAAGGCTACTGATATACAGTAGGTCCTAGCTCTATGCATGTTTTTCTTTATAAGAGAAAATGAAACACAGTGAAAACAGAAACAAAATGACAAATTACAATGAGAAAAACATCACTGTCAACATAGACCAGGATCCCATAAATCAGCTTGTATTGATGCTCGAAACCAGTTACAGCTTTAAGTCCAATGCTTTAGTTTAGCAACCATCTACACATCTCAGCCTAACCTATCTGTCACCAGAAGAGCTCCAAGGGCTAGTGAACACTATTTACAGATAGAAGTATCAAGCTCAATTACGTTTCAATGTTCAGTAACTACATCAACCAACCCCTCACTCATCTTCTACATAAGTATATATAGAAGAATGAGGAGGTGAGATCTGATAAAAGATATCTAAAGATAATTAATATAGACTTAAATGGCTTCTCGGCCTTGAGGGGCTCAATGAAGAAGCTTACATAGGTCTCTTCTATATTAAATGGTTTACATAAAGATTTAAGCTCGGTGGGAGCTCTTTCTGACCTTCGAGGCTCTGTGTGATGTCAAAGTAACTCTGCTGATAATCTGTCATTAATTTTTTTTGTAGATTTTACTCTCTAGCTAGGTTGTGTGGCAGATGTCTGATCTTAATCAATAACTTCGGCCTGAATTTGAATTCTCTGAGGCACAGGTGGCACTGCAGTAGCTAGGAGGAATCAATTTGCCTCAGATGTGGCGGTGGAGGCTTTTTGTCTGATCATTCTTTATGACTTTTCCTTTAACTGTGTTTTTAATCGGGGATTAGGCTTTTGATAAACCATCTTAGCCGTAATCCCCGAAGATATGTCTTCAATATTCTGTTCTGATATATTTTGTCTTCGATACTGATACTCTCTCACTGTGCTTGAATCACTGTGTTTTGCTAGTATGCAGGGTTGCGCAGGGGTGATATGGCATCAATGCCTCATGAGACACTGATGGGATGTAAAGTTTAAACCCTGCAAATGATTTTCTTTAATGGATCAAAGGTAGGAGTATTGTCACCCTTAGCCTGTAAATTTTCTTCAGCATGGCAGAAAAACCATTAAACCCTGTAAAATTCGAACAAATGTTATAGAATCCTGCATGTATAGGCTTACTTCTTGAGAAGGCATGTCGAGGGAGCATGGCCGTTGGATGGCATCATCGAATGGTCGAGATTTATTAGAGGAGGTCGGAGGAGAACGGCAAGGAATTTGAACCGGAGCCGTCGACCGCGTAGAGATCGATGGTCATGAGCTGAGGCGGAAAGTCAAAGCAGAGGAATCAGGGTGATGAATTATGGACCGTCAATCTGCAAATCAGATCGACAACGGATATGTTTTAATGACCACGCCGTATCCCAGTTAACTTCCGGGCTCCTTTTGTGAGAGATCACCGTCTGATGAGCAACCTCAGATCGGATGACGAACGTCAATATCACGCCATGTCCATTTCTGAACTTTAACGCACGATGAACAGCGATTTTGTGAACAGTGCCCAGGCCGCGTGTCGAGCGATGAGTGGAATCGCTGCAAAATAAAAAAAAACGCGCCGCTCTGAAAAGCGGTGTGATGGATACCGCATGGTTTTGCAACGGTGAGTGGATGGCGGGGACCACCAGGGCGATGGATTCCGCACCATCGATCTACATATCAGATCGATGGTGGAGATTGATTTGGAACTTTATGCCGGTGGAACTTTAGAACATAAAAATAAAAAACCGACAAATTTTAATATAAACAAAGGTTTATACTTTGGGGGTGGATTATTAATTTTCAATACGGGTTGGCACCCGACTGCGGGGCGATGGGTTATATGGAAGATAACATGACCAGGGTTTTTAGAGAAGGGGCTAATCGCGATCAGGCAACGCGATAAGCGCTTGGAAGGCTGGCGCTCGGTTCTGGCACCAAGGAGTATGGAGGGGAGGGTTAAAGACTTAGCCCAAGGGGGCTTAAGTTTAAAATATATAAAAAATATGATTTTGATAGATTTTCAATGGTTTTCAAAGATTTTGAGTGTTTCGATAAGGCAAGAAACGGTCTTAAAACCTTATCAAAAGGGGTCTCGATGAAGGTGAAAGGGGAAAAACATGAAAGATGAAAGATTTTATGGGGGATGAAGGGGTTAGTTTTGGAAGAAGGGGGGAAATGAAAATGGTGCTTACAGCAGTAATATTTCTTGGGAATCAGCACGATTTCAGAGTTTTTAAGATAGGAACAATAGTGAAGATTTGGACAGAGGCATGAGGCCTTCAAGAGTCTTCAAGAGCCAACACTTTTTAGCAATAAAATTTGTTCCTTGAAGGCTCCAAAATTTTTTAGCCACCATTTTATATAACAAATTTCACAGGTGGCTAACATGTACCAAAGATAAATTGCAGCAAAGAAATGCATGCACATCATCTTAGGGAAGCATGGCTTGTCCATCTTACATGGAGGAGATAGAGGATGACAGCAAAGGGCCTTGCTCCGGTGGTTGATTTTGGGAGAATATGGTTTGACATATTTTGTTTACCCATATTACTCCTTTCCTTATTTTTTTCATAATGCTAAAATGAGGGAGTTTGGATCCAACAAGGACAATAGGGCTAAGAATGGAGGCATAGCAATGCTTATTCAAGTTCAAAAACATGACATGGGGGAATTTTTTGCATGATGAAGCTCTCCTTTATGGCAGGAGCTACCTTAATTTATGTCTCACTAGTGTTTTTGATGATGTTGGACATCATGTATTTTTCATCTTTTACTTCATGATAGGGAGAGGACATATAACCTTACAGTTGGAAGTCACCTCATGCATTTGTGGGAGACAACTTTGGAACCAAACATACATAATATATTACAGAAAATGGAGGGAGCCTTCCTTATGTGGATGCCATTTGGAGGGAAGTAGATGATTTGCATCTACAATAAGAGTTGCTTGAGGGCAAGCAACATTTTTCCGGGGGAGACTGTAATGTTCCCAATTTTTGTAGCTAATGGGAACATTGCATTTTAATTTCAATTTTCTTTATTCATGAATAAAAGTATGTGAAGGATTTTTATTAAACTCCTAAATTGAAAATAAATACATGCCCAATGTGAAAGGGGAAAAATCTGGGCTATTATATTAAACACCCCTAAGTGTGAAAAGGGGAAATTCATTTGAATGGGTCAATCATGGCCCCACCTACAGTGTAGATTGGAGGGAAGCTTATCCATCAAGCACAACGTACTTATAGAAGAGGATATCTTGTGTGAAAGAGGATAAGTTGAAGAAGGTGGTTTATGGTTTTGGACAACCCTCATGTTATAAAAAGGAAAGCCAACAAGAAAAGGTTGTTGAAGAATTTTCGAGGTTGCTACAGCAACTCTAGTCTCTTGGTTCTTTAGCCTAAGGGAAGAGGATTTCCTATTTAGGAATCCTCTCTCCTTACATGGAGTAGATATTTGGAGGAGATTGTGATGCATCTCTCCACTATCTAGAATTATGGCCAAGCTTCATCTCTATAGCAGCACTGGTCCTATTGCGGGTTTTACAGCTGCTTGTGAGTTGTAGCAAGTGGGTGAACTAGATCTGCAAGATCTAGTTGTTTAGAGGAGTTTCTCTTAGGGAGGGTGTCTTGTGACCACTCGGAAGAGGATATCACTCTCATTTTACTTTCAGATCAGTAATTTTTATCTGCTTTATCTTTTCATTCAAGCTACTGCGCAGTCCCTTCCATGAACTGTGTTATTTTCATGTGCATGTTTCACTGCTATCTAGATTTCTCATTGTACTTTCTTTCTGGTGATTGAGGCTTGCCTCTCACTTTGAAGATTTTTAAGGTAGCTTGCTTATATATTCATATTAAGATATGATATTTAATGTAATGGAAGCCATCTTCAGAAATCTCTGAAGTTTTCTGCAGTTCAATGTATTAAAAGCTAGATCTACATTTTATTATGAAATATTTTGATATAACCCCAAGGGGATCTTGTTAAGAAGGCTGAGTAGTTTTCAGATCTGGTACGGATCTGATGTTTCAGCCATATATCATTTTTATATCTTAATATTAACGTATAGTAGCTGAATCTCCTCATATAGGACGCTGTCAAGTCTTTTCTGCAGCTTTTCCGTGTATTACTGCTATAATTTCTGAAGGATTCTTGCTCTTGCTTTATGTAAATTCAATGCTTCTACAAAGGAGCTTGATTATGGATCTGATTTCTTGCTACCATACTGTAATATGAGTTTAATGGATGATTTCTAGTGACTTCTAGCAGAAACTGCGCAATTTCTGAAGGAGGGTTTCTCTATTAACTCAGCCCTCTCCTTTAGCTGATTTTCAACTAGTGTTGATTGTGGGAGATCTGTTTAAGCCCTCTAAACTCATTTTGTTTTGCTGAAACTCTGCATGGAGGTCCCATACAGCCTAAAATAAGGGAGCCCAACCCTTTTCTATGTTATTTTTACACTGGCTTGCTTATACAACGTTTTCCTTGAGCCTATTATAGATTTCGCTGAGAATGGAATCTCCCGCTTCTTACTTGTTTGTTTTTTGCTTCTCTTTTGGATCCATTATTTAGATCTGTAGATATAAGGTTCCCAAGGGTAGAAAAATCCAATATGAGTGTGTCATTTCCACACTTTTTATGTTTCACTAGTCTTCTATAAACAGAGTCTGGAACGGGCTAGGAAGCCTCTGGTTTTCACCCTCTCTTTAGAGGTGATATAATCAGTAAATGCCCTACCAGTCTATCTCTAGTTTAGAATTGCTGGTGTATTTCCATACTGATGTGAATCCATAGTGGAATATCTTAAGATATTCCCTACTGTGCCTATTTTTCCCCATTTGGAATATTACAGGGCAACCCTTTCAGGGACAACCTTTGTTTCAGCAAGGATATGCTTTTGGCCCATAAGGACAACCCTTCTAGGGACAACCTTCATCCCAGCCAGGGTATGCGTACGACCCACAAGGAAAACCCTTACAGGGAAAACCTTTGGTTCAGCAGGGATTATTTTACGGCCCGCAAGGGCAGTCTTACAATCCTCAAGGTCAACCTCTGCAGCCTCACCCTGTGGTCCAACCAGGGAAACCTCAAGGACCGTAAGGGAAACCGGGGTATCAACCTGGACCTCCATATGGTCCTGGGGGGCAAACCCATCCTTCTCAACCTTTGGTGAAACCTCAGGAGCCTCATTTTCCAATTGGTCAAAATGTTGCACAGGCAGGGCCATCTTATGGTCCTGTCAAAGGTCAACCTAGTTATCAGGCACAACTTGGCCCACTCCCACCATCAGGGCAACCTGCTCAGCCAGGGAAACCTAGTGTCCCGCATAAACCAGGTCAACCTGTTCAACCAGGACAACTTGCACAGCCTGTTAACCCTGCTCAGTCGGCGATCTATTCTACGACACAGCCGAATCCACCTATGCGCCCGACTTATCCGACTCAACAGGGCCCCACTTACCAGTAGCCCGTTCGACCCCAAGGCGGATATTACCTTCAAGGTCAGTCTCGACTAGTTTACAACCCGCCCCAAGGTTCTGGTTATTATCTTCAACAGCCAAGCTATACTTATACTCTGCAGCAAAATCCATACACTGCTCAATCAGGGCCTACATATAATCAGAATCAGTTTCCTGGTTATCAACCCCCGTATCCTGGTTTTCAACCACCATATCAGCCTAATTATCCGACTTATACCCCCTATGGTCAGAATCCTCCAGGACAGAACTAATGGGGGCAGAGTTATGCTCAACTAGGATGGAGTACAAGTACAGGTCCTTATTGGGGACCTGACATGCCTTTTAACCCTCAATTACCTTTTCTCGCCACGTTGGAAATACCAGATGTGTCCAAATTGGCCAATGATTTGATTCTTTATAATCCATATTGGCCTCCAGTTCTGACGAAGGTGCTTGGTGATTGTCCTAAGTTTGAGGGTAAATCTGGAGAAGACCCCCAAGCACATGTCATGACATACCACTTATGGTGTTCTTCGAATTATTGGGTGGATGGCTCGATTCGTCTGCGTATTTTCCAGCGCACTCTCACTGGTGCTGCTGCTAAATGGTACATAGAACTACCCCGTGGTATTTTTCAATATTTTAATACTCTAGCTATGGCATTCCTGATGCATTTCCAATTATCGGTTCATTATGAAGCCGGGACGCATCTCCTAACATCTCTGAAATAGGATAAAGCCACTCATATTTCAGACCACATTCACGAATGGAGACGTCATCGTCATATGATCAAGTTTGACATTCCTAATCAGTTTCTAAATCACTGGTTCACTACCTCTTTTTTCGATAAGATTGCACAAGACATTGCTATGGGGGCACATGTAACTTAGGAACAAGCCATTGCTTGTGCCCAGTACCTCAATTTAGTTTACTATCAATCCAACATGTTATACGACATCTTGAATGATGCCCTATGACCAAGGAAGTCTAATGCGCCGCCTACCCCATCAGTAGACGGTGTTATTGGTTCAGTCTCTTAAACTTCTCGCAAGTCTTCCAATGGGAAGCAGAAATCGAATTCTTCCAACAATTCTGCTCCTCCGACTACTCCAGATTCTGGTAAGACCATGGAGGTCAACACCATCTAGGCCAATCCTACGGACAAGACTTCCAAAGGGAAAAATAAGGGCAAAGGAAAAGCCAAATATGATGCCCCAAAACCAGAATCTTCCAAACCACGTGCTGATGATGGTTCACAGCAGAAACGGAAGTACCCTTGCCTGATTTGTGATGAAGACCACTACACCAAATATTGTCCTAGATGATCCGAGGTTAGTTAATTTCTCAAGGGCTCTAAGGGAACTCCGATAGTTGTTAAGGAACCTTTTCCATCTGATCAGACCCAAATGGTCAAGCAGCCTTCACCATCTACACCGTTTGGGTCTCAGTTTTTCATGATGAATGGTGCTGCACCTATTTCTATTTCCACTCGGTCGAAAAATTATGATAGATCACTCAAGGCAGCTGGGAAGGAAGTCATTGATGGCCCTCCTCCCCCACCTGCCTCTAGTCCTCTTGAGATTGAAAGGCCCAGTACTGAACCTGTTGTAAGACCACCTTCCAAAGTTGTTCTCCGAAATTATTCCTATAATCCGAACACCTGTGCCGCTCAACATTACAACATTGTTGAGGATTTGGCACAGGCGCCTTCCACAATGTCCGCATTTGAAGTGCTTTAGAGTTTTCCATATCAACGAAAATCTTTGTTGTCTGCAATTGACAGAATTGATCCTGCCGATTCTAGCCTTCTCACCTTTGATCTAGAGAATTTCATCCATCAACATCCGCACTAGATTTCCCTTGTTATACAAGTTAGCATTAACGGCCTCAATATTCACATAGCCATTGTGGACGAAGGTGCCTCTACTTGCGTTATGTCATCTTCTTGTTGGAAGGCCATTAGCTCTCTAGCCCTCACTTCATCTCCCAATGCCCTTGAGGCATTCGATGGAAGGGAATCAAAACCCTTGGGTGTTCTCGCTAGTTTACCGATTAAATTGCAAGGTAAGATAGTCAACGTCGAAGTGGAAGTTGTTGATGCCAAACTCAACTAAAACCTTCTACTCGGTCGCAGTTGGACCCACGCCATGTTGTCTGTTCCATCCACCCTCTTTTTACTTTTGAAGTTTCCACATGAGGGCAAGATTATTACTGTAGATCAGTTTTGTTTCTTTACTTCGTCTTCCAAGAATAACGTGCCTATGTGGATCAAATTCCTAATCCCCTCGACAGTATAGGACGAGGTCTTTTCAAGGACCCCAATCTCATGGGTATTTTCCCCATTCCACCACTGAACACCGTTCAAGTCAATATGATCTCTAGGTCAGATGACCCATGGATCATACCTTCTCCTGAATAGGTTGCCTCTTTCGGAGAATCGATTCCTCTTACCTCGATTGAAATAAATTATTGTGAGATCATTGCCGCATCAGATCCTCCTCCTGCTGATAATGCTCCTTTGAGCATGGCTCTTGATGTTTATTCTCAATCCCCTTTTCTCGGCGATGCAAATTCATCCAATCCTTTGAGAGGATTTTTTCCGCCTGACGAAGCTATCATGGGGACTATGTCTCTCGAAGATCTACCATGGAGTGATGGGAATCATTGTTCCTCGTTTATTCCTGGCCTAGGGGCAATGACTAATTGTCTTGAGCATTTTTCATCTCAGGCTGCTCCTTTGAGCTTGTCGGAGCATAGTTCCTTTTCTTGTGTCAAGCTCCCTAAACAATGAAACAATCTGGTTTGAACACAGTTCTTTTAAGTGTGTCAACCTTGTTAAAACAATGAAACACATTCCCATTCAATTGGATTTTTTGTTAGATTTCGTAAAATTCAAGTCAATTCTCTCTTACTCTTGTGTTTTGAACCTTCACTCCATTTTCTATGGATTGAAGCTTGGGGGGCATGTTCACCTTGAATTGAGTGACCATGCTGGGGGCATGCCCAGTTTTCCTTTTCATTTCAAACATAGTTTATTTGGTGTTTTGAAGCTTGTGTAAAAATGAAAACTCATTTCAAGCATAGTTCACGTTTGTGCTTTTAGGCTTGTGTAAAAAATAAAATATGTTGGTGTGATACATTTTTTGAACTTTTAACTTTTCTATTAGGTCATTATTTATGCAGATTATTTAGCTGATACATTAGATGACATTGTATTTTACATTTTCATAACATATAAAAACATCATCATATGTAAGCAAGATACATGTATAAAATAGATGTATATATATATATTTTGAGTGTTTGCAACATGTGCATCATATAAAACCAAAAATATACATGTTTGTTTCAGTTACATACGGAGGCAACATGTCTCTCAAAAATATGAAAATAAAAGCCTAGGTGACTAATCAGCATGGTGCTCGTGGTAGCACGTCACTTCTCCCACCAACCGCCTCAGTATGTGATGGAGACGACTCGACACCCCTATGGTGTGCCTCTGATAAGCTAAGGGAACATCAGCTAAAAGAGCATAATCCGGAACCCCACGAGCAATCCCCTCTAGGTTCTATACAAGCTCATCCCCCTCGCCCCCCTCACCTTGAGGGTCATAAGCGAGAGGGGTCCTCCTCGCTATTGGTGAAATCTGGACGGGCCTCTCTGGGCCAAAATATGCATACATATAGGATTAGCGGTTAGAACATGCATGTATACCAAAAAATCATAAAACTCATAAAATTAAAAAAAATCTTACCAAGCTCCTCGTCCCAGTCCTCTCCCTCCTTGAGTGGGAGGTTCAGGTCTCCAGTAAAATCTGTGCCGGCATAGGGCCAGTCCTCCATGACGATGAGTTGTTGTTGGAGCCACCCAAAAAACTCAGGCCTCCAGGACATCTGCTGGTTGCCCCCTACCCTCAGCATCAGTGCCGCCCATCGAGCCATTTGTGGCTCCTTAGTGGTGGATATGGGACTATGGCCTCCTGGCTCTGGAAGATAGGTAGTCATTCCAGGAAGAACGACACCAAAATCGATCCATATCCAAACTATTTCCGTTTGGTCTGTTTTCATTTTGTGAGTTGTCGCTTGATATTCATTGTTATAGCCTCTGCCCAGTTGAAAATGGTGGGGCTCATGCACTCTGAAGCAAGAAACAATTACGTCTTGATGGCTTCGTGCGGTGCATGCGACCCTGCAGCCCACGTAATGGTTTGTAACACTACTTTGAGTGCCAGATTGGGGACATTCTGAATGTCTACCTTGCCACTCCATGTTCCCTTTCATACCCCTGGGCACACCCTGTTCATGACCATTGTCATGTTCTCTCCAAAAGGCCATGTACCGGTCAAAATAGGGACTGAGCCTCTGCATGATAGTCCGGTGATTAAATATATGTCTGACACTTCGAGTTCAAGTTGTTGATCTCGAATTCTGAACTTCTCCTGATCCTCGTCCCAAGTACTAATAAGATATTGTAGTAATTTGGTCTGGGCCCGGAGACAAGGTGTCATAAAGAATTTATTGAGCCCGCAGTTCTTGAGAGCTCTCATACATTGTTCATTCCCCATTGGTTGCTCATCTTCTTCATGGTGCTCTCTTTCCTTCCATTCAATTAGCATTTTTGCTTTGTCCCTGCATCAATTTGGTCATAAACACATTGTAAGATCCCTTGGGTACTTAAAACAACAATTAATTAGCTTTATTTTTGTTAAATTTAAATATAATGTTGGGTTGTGTGGTTGGCGCGGCTGTTTTCCTAACATTCGTGCCACCTGGCACAGCCCCTATGTGAAAAAAGGTCGGCTGGCGCGGGTCCATGCCTGAAACTCGCTCCAACCGTGGAGCCCCTAATTTTGGAATTCCTCCCCTCAGGGATGCCAAATGGAAATCAAAAGCTATGAAATATGACTTAAAATATGTCTAATGGAAGTAGCTCTTACCTCAAAAAGATGGAATCTAGATTAGTCCACTGGATTATTAGAAATCGTCGCCTCAAGATCGCAAAGGAAATGGCTCACTATCGCTCTGCAAAGAGGTGAAAAGGTGAAAAGTGAATAAAGTTTTTACTATTTGTAATATTTATAACTTTTCAAATCAAAATTAGGTTTTAATACTTGTCTTTCTGATATTTTATTATATTTTTGTCGAAAAATGGGTTTTACACTTGCTTTTTGTGTAGTGACAGGTTTTCATGCAATTAGGACAAAGACACGAGTTGTATTTTATACTTTTTCGAACTCAGTAAAAACAGGAAAAAGTCACTATTGGAGTCACCTTTCAGCTCTTTTATGACTCTCTAAAATTAAAAATATTTCCTAGTCGCTTGTCATTTTGAGCTCGTTAAATTGGCTGCAAAATGACATTTTCCCAGTATAGGTTTACCCCTTTTTCGGACTGGGATAGATTATTTACGAAAAAGGAATACCCTAGCCTATCGCAACTAGGAGGTTCTCCCAAACATAGTTTTCTACCTTTTTGGATCTGCGGGACTATCTACGAAAAGGGAGTGCTAGAGCTTTCTTTTCCGCTATTTTTTCAAACTCTCTAAACAGGAAAAGACGTCGAGTTCTTCCTTTGTCAGACTCGTTAAAAACTGATGACATCGGACTTCGTCGTATTGAAATTACTCGATTTCCTCCTTCCTAGGGCTCGTTAAATGTACTAGGTTGGATTTTTCCGAAGGACAAACCTATAGCACAAGCATATGCTATCCCCTTCAAGCTTGTTTAAAAAAATAATTGGGGTATTCGCTAGAAATGGTGGGGGAAAATGGAACTAGTATTATAGTCGTGTCGGCAGTATGTCACTCTTGAACATGGCACTTGTCTGCATTCATGTTGGGTTGGGACCATGTCATCCTGTTCTCTTCTTGCCTTCATGGGTTTGGGTAATCTCTTTTGACTTCTCATCAGCTCTTTGCCACGTCACCATGACCTCAAATCCCTTGATGTCAAATACTACCAAATCCAATGTCACGTCGCTGATGTGTTCAAGAGAAGTTGGCCTCTGCAGTTTTCAAACTCCCTCCGATTCTCTGTTGGTCTTGATTCAAAAGTATCATGCTCCTCTATCTCGTGTCGATGATGTGGCAAAAATTATGGCCCACCTTCGATCAAGGTCACTTCCTATCCACTTCAGCTCATTATCCAGGAAGCTGATCTAGAGACTTCCTTCAGGTACTTTGGAGCCTGCATGCCTCAATGGCAGGTTTTTCAAGTTCGACGCGAGGTTTTCATTATTGGCCTTCGATCAGATGATTCTGTGGGTGTTCGACGCCAGCTCACTGTTCACATTTCGTAGATTGTGCCTCTTGTACCTTGAGAGCCATCGTCATTATTGGTGGTTCCTCTTGCATCTTTTAATGGCTTTAATTATTGGCTAGTAATCATATGATGTTCTTGCATGTTCGACTTCAGCTCACATATTCGCATGCTTGAACTTGTACTCTGTTCTCGTTGAGATGGAGCACAAGACCCTGGATTTTGTCTGATAAACATCCAGGTTGCGGTTTCTTTGTGGATTATTATGATTTACTACATGACTCATTCGATTGGATGGTTGTGACCATACCTGAGTCTACTTTTTGATCCTCATTTACTGGATGACTGCATCCATACCTTGGATCTCGGTTATTGTACACTCTATTATGGATGGTTGTGCCCATACCACATATCATGTATCAGAGATATCAGTTGTATTTGTATTCTTAGATCTTCTGATGACAGTGTTTTCAGTTGAATGCATTCTCATAAACAATTCCAGCCCTCTCTCTCTCTCTCGGACCTCATGCTTTAGGGGGGCATCTGTTACACAGCATTTTTTCACTGTTCCTGCAATCCCTCATCCCATACATTGGAGGACTATTCCCATGACCTGTGAACAGTAAAATGTTCTAAAAACACCTTGATGGCATCCTTCTCCATAAGGAAAAGAATTCTCCACAAGAACATTTCCTCTGGAAAACCCTCAAATCCCATGTTTTGGCATCGGCGCGGGTAGCCAGTTCATCCCTCATGCCAATGGGAAAATGCACACTAGTGGGCATGCCAGCTAGTGCTCTGCCCCTGTGTTACACCCATGCCAAGCCTATTAAGGAATTTTTTTTAACAATAGAAGGTGAAAGTTTGATTCTAACAACTTCAGAACAGATCATCAAAATGAGGTTGGGCTGTTTACCTCTGGATCTCCCTGTTTAGGAAGTGGTTTTCCACCTCTCATGGAACCTCCCTAAGAGATAGGACTCTCCCCCATGATTATACGGAGCCTAACATCTCCTTCTCTGTCTATAAAAGCATGCCCTCTCCATTTTCTTGCTAGCTGAACATTTCGGAAGAAAAATATAGCTGAGCGACTATTGAAAACAAAGCTAAGGATAACCCCATAAGAGAGAGAGCCTTGTCTAAATTCCCAACGAGCTTTGTGAGACACACTCTACTGGAAGCCCTACCAAAGGAAGAAGCGATGCTGGAACTCAGTTGTAATCTTTCTTTCACATTTTAATATATGCTCGACTACGTTATTGGTTCCACTGTTGTATTTATTATCTGTGTAATTCAATTTAGTTCAATATTTTCTGATTGATTGATAGTTACATTTTTGAATTATTACGTTGTATGTCGTTGTTTCTTCTCTACATGTGTACAGGTGTCCGAACATGGTGAGTGAAAGGATTTTGATCTGTCAAGCTAGGAATGGGAAGCAACACTTCTTCTTCGACGACAGTAGCGTAGGACTTGAGGTAGGCTATCTATCGTAGCTTTGTCTTTTATAACTAGGAATCGGTATCATACCATGTTTTTTTTGTTGCTAGACACACTCTTGTGTTGGAAATATGATGCAGAGTGTTCTCCTTGATGGCAACCTACTTGATAAAGTTGATGGCAACCTGCTTGATAAAGTTTTCCTTGATGGAAACTGACTTGATGAGTTTGTTAATGATGTAAATCTGATGTATCTATAGAGCAGCTCAGAAGTAACAAAGAAAGAATTCTAGTAAGTGCCAGAATAATGATGAAAATGGTATGTCACAAAGAATACGCGAGTTTGTAAAGGCGAAGTAGTGTATGTACATGGAAAAGTACGTACCAAGTAGTGTATGCCTATTTGCGCTCTTAATTTATAAAACCAGGGGACATTACCATGGTATTGGCCCACAGTATTGAGCACTGGATTATATATTTGATCCCTTCCAGGAATACCATCGGAAGTTGTGTGGTTTTGGCTCATGGTATTGACAAAGGCTAAATCTATATAAGGAGAAGAAGATCATAGTGCAAGGGTGTGCATAAGTCTGGGCTTTAATGAATACTTGACTCTGAAGTATATCTACATGGAATGGGTAATAGTTTATTGATTGATCTGAATTAATGATGCACCTATGAAGAAAATGATGAAGAGGGATCTCTAGATCTGAAATGACAATGTATTTTCTAGATCTGTTTATGGAATGTTTAGATCTATGACCTGGAGAATCTTTGCTGAAGTAAAGGATGAAATATGAGTTTTTTATCTGATATGAAGAGCTGCACAGTCCTGAAAAGTTTCTGATCTATACGCAGGTTCATCTCATTAAAATCGCATGTATACGCGGGTCTGATTGAAGAAAAGTGTGTATGGAATATGAGGTTAGTCCTGAAATATGTGCAGATTTATACGCAGGTTTGTCTCTATGAAAGCGCGTATATACGCAGGTTCAATGAAGTAAAAACACATATGGAATCTAGGGTTTTGCTGAAGTGTGTGGAATGAAATGTCTAATCTGTTATGTTGTTTTACTGCTGTCTATCAAGGAGGTATTCATACAGATCTAGGTTGTTTGAATGTTGATTATGTTGTTGATTATGTTGATTAAAGATCAAGTTGTTGGCTGATTGGTTGATGATTCAATGAATGAATTGATGGGGTTATAAGTTTCAGTTTGATGTATGACGAGCTTAAATGTGTGGAGTGGGTCCAGTTTGAAAATCTGATGAAAATTGGCCTAAAAGGTATGTTGTGTGGAAGCTGTCGGATCCAGTATGAAAATTGATGAAATGTGGTCCATAATGGTGCTGAGGGTCGAAGCCTTCAGTGAGGGGGTTGTAGCTCCCTTCCAGAGGTAGCTGTTAAACGAGAGAAGGGGGTAGTAGCTCCCTTCTAGGAGAGGCTATTAAATGAGAGCAGGGATTTGTAGCTCCCTTCCAGGAGAGGCTGGTAAACGAGAGAAGGTTGTAGCCTTCTGCAGGTGGGTGCCTGCGTGCTGGTATGAGTCTGTGCTAGTACATGGTTGTAAGAAGTTTTCTTTATAATAAATATTGAAGACAGATACGACGGCAGCGGTGGTTTTCTCCCAAATTGGCTTTCCACCTTAAATCCTAGTGTTCATCTGTGTTTCTTATGTGTGATGATTTATTATGTTCTTACTACACAATTTTACTGCTTACTAAACATCTAATGAATGAATGATACAATGATCTAAGTAAAGAATTATCTGCATAATGAGATCTCTGATAATACGAAATTTTTATTAAGGATATCCACGTGTATACACAAGTTGGCTTCAATAAAGTATCATATGGGTTTTAGAGAAATAAAAAGTAAAAAGTTTTCAATCAGCCCTAAATACTGATTCGCCCCCCCCCCCCCCCTCTCAGTATTTTTCCCAACAATTGGTATCAAAGCAGGTCCTTCTGAAGGAGCTTGATCGCTTGAAGGAGATCCATTACAATGGGAAGAAAGAAAAAGAAGAAGGCTACTCAAAAGGAGATATCTCAGAAAATATGTGCAGCACAAAATGAAGAAGATGAAATAGGTATTGATTGTTGTTCTTGTGATTCACTTTCTCGTGCATGAAATGGTGAAAATAGTGAAAGTAATGTTATGAATCTAGAAGAAGCTCTCAAGATTAAATTTGAAGATCAACAAAGATCAATATACAAAGATATGATCTCTAGACTGAATGGACAGATAGAAATGTATCAAAGAATATGGGTTAAAGAAACCTATCAAAGTAAAAGACTTGAAGCAGAAATCATCTCTCTGAAAGCAGATCTTGAAGCATCAAATAAGAATAATGAAGAAATTTTACAAAATTTTGAAGAACAAGAAAATGGGTTGAAAGAAGAGATTTTAAAATTGAATGATCAAGTAGAATAAGGAAAAAGGGTTGAAGAAAGTATGAAGAATCAATGCCAAAAATTGGAGGTTGAGGTAAACATTCTAAAAGGTAAATTAGAAAAAAAAGATAAACTCTCGAGGTTTCAAGATAGTACTAAGTTTCTGGACAATATTCTCAGTAGTCAAAGGTCTCCTTCTATTAAATTTGGTCTTGGTTTTCATGAAACTGTTAAAGGAGAACCTAGTTCACAAGAAAGTGCTAAAGATTTAAAGGATATCAATGCAAAACCTGAAGTGTTGGAAGAAACAAAAGGTCAACCAAAAATCATGAAATCTCAAAAGAAATCATTCCCTCATTTGATCAATAATGTTGAATGCTTTAAATGTCACAATTATGGGCATGTTTCAGCTAATTGCAGAAGCAGATTGTTTCAGTCACAGACAAACAGATTCTACACAGAAAGGTACTTAGGTTTCTTTAAGGGATATTGTTTTTCATGAAACAAGTATGGTCATAAAGGAGCTGATTGCAATAGAAGAAAGAATAGAAAAACACATTATGATCCCTATGCTTAATTTTCTGGTCATGAAAGATGTTATGATTGTAACAATTATGGACATGTAGAAAACGAATGCAGGATGAATAGATCTGAGAAATTGGACAATTTTCAGCACACAATAAGGAACTTCAAGCAAAGTTGGAAAAAGAAGGAGGACCGGTCAGAAACGTAGGGAATATTGACCCTACTGGAGTCATTTGTTTCTAAAAAGTTTACTTATCAAAATGACTGTAGGAGTGATGTGAGATACATTCTAGGGATTAGTAGTGTATCATCACAGGGGGAGCAATGTATGGTGATTCTCATGGTTGGTTTGGTAATTCTGGGTATGTTTATTTCTGACAGTGCATCTAATGTGAAGAAGATAGGTACAGGTGGCATAAGTTCAGGGGGAGATGGAGCTGTGAAAATTTCAGTATTTCACTATCCATATGTGGGTTTCATGAACTAAAGCCACGTATACACGCAAGTTCCACTAGAGACAGAAGCGTATGCTTTTCTGATAAGAAAAACAGTGGTTCAGCTAAAGATCAGGAGCATAGGTTGAGAGGGAGCATCAGTCTAACTACTAATGATTGCATTGTTGACATTGTATCTTCTTATTCCTTAGTTCTCGTAATACTCATGCTCAAATGATGGTGACATGATACATGGTTTCTTATGATGAGATTATGGATGAGCCCTGATTGCTTTTTGAAGAGTATATTTTGTTTTCACACCTGAATGAGATGGAAGTCTTATGATTCAGACATAAGGTTAGATCATGCATATTTTGTTGCTGATGAATTTTATCATAGTTGAGACCTTTTATACATAAATCCTACACATGTTACATCATGATTATGAATCATGAAGATATTGGTGATATCAGATCACATTGATGATTGCTTGAAGTTGTTCTGGTATGATAATTCCTCTTGAGAAGAATATGTTGATGCTGAAAAGAGCCTGAAGACTTATGCTACAACTATTGCACGACACTTGAAAACATAGCTACATTGTCCTATCTTTCTTCTCTCATATATTCCAGGGAAGCGTTCGAATATCTCAGACAGAAGCTGGGAGTTATCTCTGCCTCTCAGAAGAACATATCTGCTTAAAATCAGAAGATTAAATTGGATACGTGGATTTGTTGAAGGACAGTCGCGTATATACGCGAGTTTATATGCAGAAAACCGTGTATGGGTATTTGCTGACAGATTTTTCTGGGTCAGCATTCTTCAGCACAGCTGCGATGCTGTTGGGTAATTTTGGTGATGTTTCAGCTCTCATATTTGTGTTTCATTCTCTGATATTTGATGAAGATGCCTTGATGACTTGTTGTTGGAAGTGTTCAGGATGCTCTAGCTAAGGGGGAGCATTATCCTTGTTGAGAGTAATGCATTGTTGGCATTATGATGGTTCTAAAATATGATCTTTCTCTTGAGGTCTTTTTGATGTTGGTCATAAAAAGTCATATTTGTAATTTGATGAAAAGGTCATGTTGAGACCTATGATATAAATTGTTATATTCAGTCATGTAAGGACTTCTTCAATTTTGTAAACCCACTTGGTTGGGTAGTTGAGTCAAAATGTGTAAACCGACTTGGTTGGGTACTTGAGTCACATATGTAAATCCACTTGGTTGGATCATTGTTGTAAGTATGAGTTCTTGGTGATAGGAAAGGTCATAGAGTCATGTACTTCATTGAAAAATATGTTTGAAGATTCAACAAGAACTCAGGGGGAGCACGGTAACTTCAGTGTACATCAGATCTACAGAGCTCTTCTTTCTATAAGAGAAGAAAAACCTTGTTTCGGTTTTGATCTGCCCTTTGCCCTTGATGTCAAAGGGGGAGAGTATCATGGTGTTTTAATAATGGTTATAATCAATGTATCTATATGTTGTGGTGATCAAACACCATCATGGTTGCCATCAAGTCCAAAGGGGGAGATTGTTGGCAATATGATGTAGAGTGTTGTCCTTGATGGCAACCTACTTAATAAAGTTGATGGCGACTTGATGGTGTTTGATCACCAAAACAGATAGATACATTGTTTATAACCATTATTCAAACACCATGATACTCTCCCCCTATTCAAACACCATGATACTTATTACCATGGTATTGGCCCACAGTATTGAGCGCTGGATTATATATTTGATCATGTCTAGGAATACCATCGGAAGTTGTGTGGTTTTGGCTCATGGTATTGACAAAGGATAAATCTATATAAGGAGAATAAGATCATAGTGCAAGGGTGTGCATAAGTCTGGGCTTTAATGAATACTTGACTATGAATTATATCTGCATGGAATGGGTAACAGTTTATTGATTGATCTGAATTAATGATGCACCTATGAAGAAAATGATGAAGAGAGATCTCTAGATCTGAAATGACTATGTAATTTCTAGATCTGTTTATGGAATGTTTAGATCTGTGATATGGCAAGTATTTGCTGAAGTAAAGGATAAAATCTAAGTTGTTTATCTGATCTGGAGAGCTACATAGTCCTGAAAATTTTCTGATCTATACGCAGGTTCGTCTCATTGAAAGCGCATGTATACGCGGGTCTGATTGAAGAAAAGCGCATATGGAATATGAGGTTAGTCCTGAAATATGTGCAGATGTACACACAGGTTTGTCTCTATGAAAGTGAATATATACGCAGGTTCAGTGAAGTAAAAGCGCGTATGGAATCTAGGGTTTTGCTGAAGTGTGTGGAATGAAATGTCTGATCTGTTATGTTGTTTTACTGCTGTCTGTCAAGGAGGTATTCATACAGATCTGGGTTGTTTGAATGTTGATTATGCTGCTGATTATGTTGATTAAAGATCAAGTTTTTGGCTGATTGGTTGATGATTCAATGAATGAATTGATGGGGTTATAAGTTTCAGTTTGATGTATGATGAGCTTAAATTTGTGGAGTGGGTCTAGTCTGAAAATCTGATGAAAGGTGGCCTACAAGGTATGTTGTGTGGAAGCTGTTGGATCCAGTATGAAAATTGATGAAACATGGTCCATAATGGTGTTGAGGGTTGAAGCCTTCAGTGAGGGGGTTGTAGCTCCCTTCCAGAGGTAGCTGGTAAACGAGAGCAACGGGTTGTAGCTCACTTACAGGAGAGGCTGGTAAACGAGAGCAGGGGGTCATAGCTCCCTTCCAGGAGAGGCTGGTAAACGAGAGCCGGGGGTTGTAGCTCCCTTCCAGGAGAGGCTGGTAAATGAGAGAAGGTTGTAGCCTTCTGCAGGTGGGTGCCTGCGTGCTGGTATGAGTCTGCGCCAGTACATGGTTGTAAGAATTTTTCTTTATAATAAATATTGAAGACAGATATGACGACATCAGTGGTTTTCTCCCAAATTGGGTTTCCACTTTAAATCCTAGTGTTCATGTGTGTTTCTTATGTGTGATGATTTATTTTGTTCTTACTGCACAAGTTTACTTCTTACTAAACATCTAATGAATGAATGATGCAATGATCTAAGTAAATAATTATTTGCACAATGATATCTCTGGTAATACGCAAGTTTTATTAAGGATATCCATGTGTATACGCGAGTTGGCTTCAGTAAAGTAGCGTATGGGTTTTAGAGAAAGAAAAAGTAAAAAGTTTTCAGTCAGCCCTAAACACTGATTCACCCCCCCTCTCAGTATTTTTCCCAACACTTTATCAAGTAGGTTTCCATCAAACCCAAAGGGTGAGATTGTTGGCAATATGATGTAGAGTGTTGTCCTTGATGGCAACCTACTTGATAAAGTTGATGGCAACCTGCTTGATAAAGTTTTCCTTGATGGAAACTGACTTGATGATTTTGTTAATGATGTAAATCTGATGTATCTACAGAGCAGCTCAGAAGTAACAACGAAAGAATTCCAGTAAGTGCCAGAATAATGATGAAAATGGTATGTCACAAAGCATACGCGGGTTTGTAAAGGCGAAGTAGCATATGTACGCGGAAAAGTACGTACCAAGTAGCGTATGCCTATTTTCACTCTAAATTTATAAAAACAGGGGACATTACCATGGTATTGGCCCACAGTATTGAGCGCTGGATTATATATTTGATCCCGTCCAGGAATACCATTGAAAGTTGTGTGGTTTTCGCTCATGGTATTGAAAAAGGCTAAATCTATATAAGGAGAAGAAGATTAGAGTGCAAGGGTGTGCATAATTTTGGGCTTTAATGAATACTTGATTCTGAAGTATATCTGCATGGAATGGGTAACAGTTTATTGATTGATCTGAATTAATGATGCACCTATGAAGAAAATGATGAAGAGGGATCTCTAGATCTGAAATGACTATGTATTTTCTAGATCTGTTTATGGAATGTTTAGATCTGTGATATAGCGAATATTTTCTGAAGTAAAGGATGAAATCTGAGTTGTTTATCTAATCTGACGAGCTGCACATTCCTGAAAAGTTTCTAATCTATACGCAGGTTCGTCTCATTAAAAGTGCGTGTATACATGGGTCTGATTGAAGAAAAGCGCGTATGGAATATGACGTTAGTCCTGAAATATGTGAAGATGTATACGCAGTTTTGTCTCTATGAAAGCGCGTATATATGAAGGATCAGTGAAGTAAAAGCAGTTATGGAATCTAGGGTTTTTCTGAAGTGTGTGGAATGAAATCTCTGATCTGTTATGTTGTTTTACTGTTGTCTGTAAAGGAGGCATTCATACAGATCTGGGTTGTTTGAATGTTGATTATGCTGCTGATTATGTTGATTAAAGATCAAGTTGTTGGCTGATTGGTTGATGATTGAATAAATGAATTGATGGGGTTATAAGTTTCAGTTTGATGTATGATGAGCTTAAATGTGTGGAGTGGGTCCAGTCTATAGATCTGATGAAATGTGGCCTACAAGGTATGTTGTGTGAAAGTTGTTGGATCCAGTATGAAAATTGATGAAACGTGGTCCATAATGGTGCTGAGGGTCGAAGCCTTCAGTGACGAGATTGTAGCTCCCTTCCAGAGGTAGCTGGTAAATGAGAGCAGGGGGTTTTAGCTGCCTTCCAGGAGAGGCTGGTAAATGAGAGCAGGGGGTCGTAGCTCCCTTCCAGGAGAGGCTGGTAAACAAGAGCCAGGGGTTTTAGCTCCCTTCCAGGAGAGGCTGGTAAACAAGAGAAGGTTGTAGCCTTCTACAGGTGGGTGCCTGCGTGCTGGTATGAGTCTGTGCCAATACATGGTTGTAAGAAGTTTTCTTTATAAGAAATATTGAAGAAAGTTACGACGACAGCGGTGGTTTTCTCCCGAATTGGGTTTCCACCCTAAATCCTGGTGTTCATGTGTGTTGCTTATGTGTGATTATTTATTATGTTCTTACTGCACAAGTTTATTTCTTACTAAACATCTAATGAATGAATGATACAATGATCTAAGTAAAGAATTATCTGCATAATGAGATCTCTAGTAATACGCAGGTTTTATTAAGGATATCCACATGTATACGCAAGTTGGCTTCAGTAAAGTAGCGTATGGGTTTTAGAGAAAGAAAAAGTAAAAAGTTTTCAGTCAGCCCTAAATATTGATTCCCCCCCCCCCCCCCCCTCTCAGTATTTTTCCCAACATCTTGGGCTAGTGGGATCGCATTTGTCCACAGAGGGGATTTACCTCTCCAACACCAACTCAGTCAAAGGAATTGGTATCTTTATCTTCTCCAATTATTTTGTTAAGTTAAAAGATTAGTTGGTTTTATTAAATTCTCTAGATATTAATTATTTTCTTCAAATATGTACTTTCAGACGAAACAATAGTTTTTTTTTTTTACTTCTTTTGTGAACATTCCCCTTGTTGAAAATAGCTTTTTTATACTGCATCAATTTGTTTCTTCCCTTTATCATGTTTCTTTAAATTTTTTGGTGGAGTCACCATTTGTTGAGGTACTGATTCTTCTGGCACCTCATCACTATTCAACGATATTGATCTCTTCCTTGATCTTAGATGATATTTCTTATGTAATTCAACTTACATATGATCAGTAAATTGTTTAAATTTCTTTCTACGTTATGGATTCTCCTGTTTCGACATTAACTTCCTCATTTTCATCATCCCCAATTTCAACTGTATACAATGTTGATATTTTATCATCCTGTTCTTTTTCGCCTTCTTCTACTACATCTTCACTGGCATCTTCTATAGACAAAGGAGGTTGGATCAAATATTTATCTTTCTTCTCCCTTTGTAAAATGTGAAAGGGTTGTTTTCTAAACTATGGGTTGAAATTTCTATTTTGAGCTTGTTCGACTTGTCTAGGAGGGATTTTATTTTCCAGTTCCAACTTTACCATTTTATTTCATAAATTTTTAATGACCTTGGTCATATCTTCCAATATTTGATCATGTGAAACCTCTTCTTTTCCCTTTCCTTTATTTTATGTCTGTTGTTTTCCTTTGGATTTTACTGCTGCAGTCAAATTCACCTCAATCTCTAAGGCATCTTCTTGGATTTGGTTTAAAGTAGGAGATATCCTCTCCCTTAGAGGGAACCCTAAATATGACTTAAAATATCCAGGAAAAACGAATTTTTTTCCAGCCAGTGGAGGCTTTATTTCTGTTGGAAGACTATTATACAATTTTTTAAATATTTTAATAAAATCTGTAACATTTTCTTGTTTTATTTTGGTAGCATTAAACAAAATCAAGAAATACCCATGATCCTTATTTTCACCCCATATCTAATTGAAATTTTTCTCCATTTATTTCCAATTATTAATTGAATTGGCTGGAAGTGTTTTGAACCACTTTCTAGCCTCTCCATCTAAATAATGCACAAATAACCTTAAAAATACATGAATAAAATCAACATTCAAATTTTCTACAAAGGCACAGAAAGAAGCAATATCTTTCTCTGTTGAGATATCATCCTTCCTTGTGAAATGCAGAAACAAATTAAGGCATTATTATGGCATTACATTCATTCGATGGGCCAAATTCAATGTAGCATATCTATTTAGAAGGAAAGCAAGAATAACCATATTGAGGTTTTGATTAGTCCCTGCTTGAAAAAAAAATGGTGGAGGAGGTAGTATTGATATAGGGATGGGTTGCTTTATAGCAGAAACAAACTATTATGAGGATTCAAAATGAAATTTTGAAACCTATTGAAACTAAGGGAATGAAAAAGAAACTGACTCAAAAGATATTTCTTGCAAAGTTGGTTCAGGAAATAGCGAATGAGAGGACAAAGGTCCTTAGTCAAAGAAATAAAGATTTCTAACTACTTCTTCGAAATGAAAAATAATGGTTTGTAAAGTAGAACTAGTACCAGGAGTAGATAGGGTATGACTGGGAGTGACTGGGGTTTTGGATTTCCAAAACTTTCTTGATACTAGTTTTTTTGGGTCAGATAAAACTGGATATTTCTAATGTGAGGAATCAGACCTCGTGTGTGGTCTTATGGAAGCCAGGTCTACATTTATGAAAAACACAACCTAATCACTTTATTTTTTCACCAATCAAATAATTTTTTTTTCAAACAAAATCGAGGGAAAAATGGCATGTCTTCTCTTCCATAGAAACGATGCCAAAAAAATGTTTTTCCTTGAGAGAAAATATATGGATGTAAAGATATCATTGCCCAAGACATTTACTGTCACTTATAATTAAATTTTTTTTGTTGTCCCTTTATATTGCAACCCCAAAATTTATACCTTAAAACCTTTTAATATTTACAAGAAATAAAACCCCTCAAAGTTTCTTTAAATGATAAATGTGAATGAACAAGAGAATATGAAATGTTGATAAAAAACCATTAACAATATGCTCTAATCATAAAAACTATTATCTCTGGTTTTAGTAGAAAATGGTTGCAATAAATGAATTCAGAATAAAGGAGCGCATTTTTAGGGAAATATACTTTAACTGAAAGATGTAAATTAGACACCAGAAGCTACATTACTTTATTCCGGGAGAATAGGAATACATAATATGGAACAAGAAAAACTCAACACATTCATCAATTGCTAGAAAACACTCTGAAAATATTTATTAATATTATCAAAGAAATACTACAAAACTTTCCAAAAACTTATGAACCTCTCTTCTATTTTGAAAAAGTCTTAAATACAATATTACAAAATAGACAGTTATGAAATTGTCAACTTCTTAAATTTTTTCATCTTTGTCATTGTATAGAAAATATAAAAATAAAGTTTCTTCAGAAAATAAAGTAAAAATAAACATGAAATAACAACTGATCATTTAGTGGTAGTGGCATGAGATCCTAGGACAGAAGAGGTTCTTACATCTGCATCATTTTCTTGTGGAGACATCCAATCTTTACACTTTCTCAACATGTATACATTCTAGCTAGGACAATTAGCGAGATTGACATGTGCCATACTGAAATTAGTGATCCTAGTATATGTAGGTCTTTCTGAAAACAAAGTTTTCATCATCCATAACAACTGGAAGTCTTTATGCAGGAAATTCACGATAGTGGATCCTTTTAAGATAATTGTCTCCTCATGCGAGTTTATAATATTACTCTTTGCTTCCACAAGAAGCGTCTCATATGTTTCCCAAGGAAGAATATTTCCATGTTGATCTTTTGAGGCCTCGGAATTCTGCTGCCAAAACATGGGGAAACACCACCCATTCCTGACCTTAAAGCAACTCCTTTTCCGTTTGGTCTAGTGGCTCTGACTGGGGATAATGGGACCAGTTTCCCAATAAGGATGATTCTGGGGGTGTTTTGATTATACAAAATGCAATGGAAAATAATTCCAATCTATCGCATGCATCTATCTAAAAAATCTATTTGACTATATACTCAGGGTGTTTCTTCCTTTATGCAATATAAAGAGATATCCTTCAACTACTAGTAATATAGATTATTTAACAGTTGAAAGAGATGAAAATTGTGTAAGATGATTCTTCTAACAAAATAGTTTGATGAGATGAATTGTGAAAAATAGATCACATTCATATGTGTGATTATATATTCAATGAGAAATCACAGAAAAATATTAGACCATAAGTGCATGTAACATTCATCTATAATAACGTTTCAAACATATAATGCAATAAAAATATGACTGTCAATCTATAAAGCGAGACTTAATACAAGTGAATAAAAGTACCATATGTACGAAGTTATACTCATGTAAACTGACAGTAATTGATCTTCTCCTCTTCACTTTCAAGAAATATAAAGAGTACAGTAGTGCAACATCAGTTAAACAACTTTAATTGTCAAAATATAATAGATTTTGTTCCATTAATTCATCAAAGCATTAACTTACAATAATGCATTCTTTGCAAATGTTTTTGAAAAAATTATGGACCCTTATCTAAATGCATGAGAGGGGTTTAAAGACTAAACTAACTATGTTCTAAAATAGATTATTATAAAAAAAATAGAGGAGGTTTCAAACAACCATCCTTGTAAGAATAACTTTAACTACAATCTAGGAAAATAAAGTAACAATATGACTTATGAGCTCCAATATTTCTTTTGGATTCCCCCCGAAGTTGAAAAATATCTAGCATGGGCTTGAGCTGAGCTGACCAAAAAATATGTGATATGACCTGTCCTTTGAATATCACATTTGAGAGTGCTAGCTGTGATCTTCTTATCGAATCTATTAAAGACTACAGGGTATGGTATTGATGATAAGGTTTGATCATAAAATTTCAATAATTTTCTTGCTCAAATGTATTTACTTTTTTAATTGTTTCATCTTGCGTTTTTTCCTTTTGTTTCCATTTTGTTTCCAATTGTTTGAATTCTGAGAGCACGTCATATGTGAACTCTTTGGTAAGTTCTTCTTTTACAAGTTGTTCACACATAGATTCAGTAATTTCCTTTGCCAACTTGAATTATTTCGCTGCTGCTTTCTCTGCATGTGTTATCTGTGCTTCCCAATATTTGAATAGGATTTCCTTATGGGACTTATCTACCTGGGGTAGATCAACTTCCTTGCCTGATTCTGATGCTTTCCATTGAATGTGTTCATTGATTTTCTTCTGGATCTTCCCACATTCAACTTTCTAGATAGCTACTTGCTGGATCAATGTTTTACTTGAGTCACAATAAGAGCCAGTAATATAAGCTTGTTGGAAAAACACTTCTTGTTGTTGCTTTAACTTAGCATTTACATCCAATACTTCCTTTATGAATTTCTCTAAATATGGCTGGATTTGTATTTTGGTCATTGCTGCTCCCAGTTGTGTTTGCTTCTTAGTGATTTTTGCTTGATGCTTCAAATTAAGACTCCAACTATTTTTGAAATTGGGACATTTTAAATTTCATTTGTTCATTGGAGTTAGAATTTTCCTGCTGTAACATTCTCTCTAATTCTTGTATCCTATCTTCTTTTTGCTTTAATAAAATTTTAACCTTAGTGGCCTTACCAACAGTGGAAGTAGCATATGCCCCTGAAAACTTTGATAGTTTGGTTAAATGTTTAGTAAGATCAGCTAGAGGATCCTTCCATAAAATGTCTATTGATTCATTTGAAATGTCTGAGACAATTTCATCAACTCTTCTCCTTTTGCTTCTCTTGACTACAGCCTTATGACTAGGATTGTAGAATATATCCAGCGAAGGGACTTCCTCAACTTGTAACACTATATTTTTTGTAGGATAAGCCAGAATGATCTCTTGATCATGAGTTTCTGGAACTTATTGTTGTGGTGTAAAATTTTCTACTAACTTCTGGGAATGTTCAGGTGTTTGAGAACTAGTAGCTTGATCTGTATTGGGATTTTTTTGAGGATTTTTTATTTCTTTAGAAAAATCATCCCATTCATTATTCAAATTCTTTGGTTGGTACTTTCCTGACTGATCAAGTGTATCTTGATTGTGCTAAACTTCTTAAGAAGTTGACTCTATTCCATTGCTTCCTTTTTTATCCTTCATCTCAATCTCTTGGATTACTTGATGAATTATCTTTTATGCATTTTCCTTCCTATTTTCGGATTCATTTTCACAATGATCTGAATTGTGAGATTGGTTCTCTGATGGTGTTGACTTATCTTCAGACATGTCTTTCACTTCATTATCCAAGCTAATACTTAGAGTAGCTATGTTGACATCTTTAATAGTTAACAAATCTAGAGGAATAGTTTCCAATATTCTATATGCTTGGAAGGCTTCCAAGTCATCTTGATTGAGTTGGTTGGATGCAAACTTGAGTATATCTAAAAAAAATTCAATACCTTGAAAGAAATCATCAAATATATCTATTTCTTTCACAAAAGGCTTCATTTTGAGCTTTGTGATGTATTTTTTAATTAAATCATTTGGATCATATGGCTGCTTTGGCATTATTGCCAAATTCAATATATTAACCTTTGGAACTTCCTTTTAGGCATGACCAATATAAAAAAATGCAAAATTACCGCACTATAAAGGGGAATTAGGCCAAATGGCCTTCTTATCATCTTTAAGGTGTTTAGAAATACCATTTACAAGAATTTGGAAGGCTATCTCTCTTTCAGGTAACTTATCAGGAACATAATATGGTAGGAAATGAGGACAAACATACCTCCCAAATACTCTGATATATGTGAAACTTTCCTCTGCAAACCATCTAGCAACAGAAAGAATGTCCGTACTAGCCTCTTTGGAAACTCTAGGGGTTTTCTCATTAAATATCAGCTGGTGCATAGGTAACATGACTCTACGGAAAATTTTGTAAAAATGAAAATGAGAGCCTCAATCCCAAATGGATCTGTGGTAAATGTGGATTGGGGTAGGGTCTTGGGTTGTCCATTTCCATCCCATGGTAGGAAAACTAGAAGAAAATAAAATTGCATCCATGACACAGGCACTCATGTAAAAGGGAGGTATTTCTCTAGATGAAACACTTATTTTACTCTTATACTCTATGATGTGTTTAGCTAAATTATCAGATAGGATATTTTCCCAATTCATAATTAAAGAATTGACGATTGTGTCAATTAATGTGACCCAATCTACAAAAAACATAGTGGTATTAGGTTTTTCATATAGTCTAGACAACATACTGACATCATGATAGTAAGGGGAAGGAATTTGGTAAATTGGGTACGTACCAAGTTTATCTCGCTTAAGTTTTCCTTGGTATTATTTCCATTCCTTTATGAATTTCATCAGATCTAGATTTTTTGTTCTAAAGCACTAGACAAAAAGGTTTGTCATATTTCTGCTATGGGGACGGTGGATGGTACATCGCCTGTAAGTCTTCTCGCCTGAATGACCCAATATTCTCACCTTTTGAATCTTTTAATGTTCTTTATTCTATGATTAAGTGCTCGATTACCCACTTAACCATGTCTGTATAGGGAATAATCTTAGGCCTTTCTGATACCTTATGGATGAATGAACATGCAACGTCGAAATAAGTCGTGTATGAAGTAACTAACGTGCATGTTGTAGTGACTTTGGTTATTACCCTTGGATTTTCATCTTAAAATAACTAATAATTTGCATCCCATGATGAAATGTCGCAATTCTTGTTGCAGGTGGTGTCTGAGAACAGGGGAGACATATCTGAGTCTTCGGTAGACGATGCTTTGTCAATTTATTTTCCTTTCTTATTCATTTAAATTTTCCTCACTCTGTTAAGTGGCCTCCTGATTTCAACAAAACATAGAAAACATTAAAAATATAGAGGACAGGGAGGAAAATAGAATTGAAACAAATGCGACATTAAATCATTTCAACACATGCTCGAATTAGATATGAATCTATCAAAACCTTACTTCTATTAAATTTTATTAATCACCAATAATCCTTTTAAATCAAATATCTTACACCTTCACGTGAAATTTATATCGATCAACTTAAAGATTTGGATTCAGTTTGATTTGACATGAGTCATTTCGCATCGCATATTGCAACTTATAACTATTTCTATTTATGATGTTACCCATAAATTTTGTGAAATGTGATATGCACAAATCGCATATCGAAACTTTAATGCGGTAAATGAATTTTCTTTTAGTTATATCCTGTGAAATGTGAAGTGAAATTTCAAGAAATCATGCTGCTGCACTCTATCGGACTTTGGAGGATTATGTTCATTACTTTATTTGCTCATCAAGTCCGCGTAATCGCAACTTTCACCGAAATTCATATATGTTCGATTGTTTAAATGAGCTGTGATGCGATTTTGATTTATAATGGTGATTAGGGCGTTTGAAATAAGATTTTGATATGGTTTTGGAAAGAGCTAGCACATATCACAGGCCACATGACTTAATATATTTGAATTCATTTTAAGTTTGTAAGTTATGCGAATTGCGATGCGCACAAAGGAATAAAAGCAGATAAGCAAAAAAAAAAACTTTATTTCATAAAGTTTTTTTACTTAAATCTAGAAATAAATGAAAATTTGTTTCTTAATTATTTATAAAGGGTCCCCATTCATTAACATAAATGGGGGTTGTTGTATAGCACAACAATTGGAAATTCGCTTGGGTGAACTCACTATATCTGACTAACTTTTTGAAATTTCTGAAACTTTTTTGAAATAAAAATAGTTGTAGGAATGAATTTCAAACAAATAATATCTTACTAAGAAATGAAATTTCTCTTTATTACAATTCATAAGAATCTCTCTTTTAAAGATATAAGTATGAGAATCTATATCAATCTCTACTTAGCGTAAAAATATAAATCAAGTGGCTCTTACAAATCAGCTTTATAAATATTTACTCTTTGACCATAGGTAGAGCCTTTGATCTAATAGGCAATTTAAGCTCTTGGCATGGTTACCTTTTACCCAAAAACGATTCATTGTCCCATCTAGTGTTTCTCATAATTTCCAAAAATAAATTCTAAATTTATACAATTGTTCTTTTATTTTGAAACTTTTTCTTTTTGTATCATATTTTTATTTACTTAAAAGCCATTGTGTTGGCTTGGTAACCAAATAATGACAATGCCATTCACTAGTTGTAATTAAACTGATCAAGCTGGCTCTTGATGAGACCCCTTGTCCTCTTGATATAATCTAAAGTAATTATCTTGTTTTAGTAGGAGTATTGGTAATGTCATTTCAACTATTTCTCCATGAACATGGTAAAAAAGCTCGTGATGAGACTTATTATATTTTAATTTTTTCTAATACAATCATTTTTTAATTTCTTTAAAAAATTAATAAGTTTTCCCAGATGGGGTGAATCATTGGTCCTTTTTAGGATCCTTGATGATAATGTTGAGTAATATGTTTTTTTTCTGTAAAAGAGTCTTTACTATGTTAAGGATTATTTTCTTGACTGACGACAAAATAATCATGCTAGATAAGGATGAGATTTCATCAGAGAATAAACAACTTTAGTGAAATTACATCTTTCAGTGAAAAATAAAATACTTTTGTCTTTCAAATATTTCGATTATTTCCTTAACACTTCTTATTTATATAAGAGATAAATAAAAAAGGATCATCTAAGATTTTATTTTGAAAAACCAAAAATTTATACTAAGAAACTTTTATTTTTCTAAGGAAAAGAAAAAGACACTAGTATATAGGGAATAGAAGGGGTTACCTCCTATGAAATGTATTTTCTCAAAATCTACCCATTAATAGGAAAATAATCTCTTTTTCCTGATAAATATTGTAATAATAATGTTGATGAGCCTATTTTATCAATTATTTGAAATGGAAATAGTCAGAGTTTTTGAAACTTTGTGTGTTTACCTTTTTCCTCATGCGCTTTGTCCCATTTCAATACCAGATCACCAATTTTAATTTTTTGGGAGTAACACAAGTTGAATCAAATGAGGCTTTTACTATATGTTGATGATGTGAATGAGTATGTTTAGCTTTTTCTCATTCTTCTTCTAACTTAAGAATTTGACATTATCTAAGTTGTAAAGAAGAAGAAGGATATTCATCAATAAATTGTACTAAGGAAAGAGAGGGAATAACTACATTGGTAGGTAGTACAAACTATTTTCCATAGAAAAGATTTAATGGAGAAATGCAAATAGAAGATTTATAAGTTATTTGGTCTACCCAAAGAGAAAATATTAATGAATTATTCCAATTTCATTGGTTTTGATCAATAGTTCTTTTGATTATTCGAATCAAGTTTTTGTTCATGGAGAATGCTAAACCATTTCCTTGCAGGTAATAATTTGTAGAATAATTAAGTTTAAAACCTATTTTGATTGAAAATTCCATCATAGTAGTTCTTGAGAAGTAAGATGCGTTATAAAACATTAAAGAAGTAGGTAAACCAAACCTACTTATGATATATTGGTCGATGAAATCAATGATATTCTCAGAGTTGGCTACCTTTTATGGAATTGTTTCCACCCATTTAGTAAAGAAATTTGTAGCTGTGCTAATATATCTAAGTTGTTTGGAAGAGTTAGGAACAATCTCACCGATTATATCTAATCTCCATTGTTCAAATGGTTGTTCGATATTAACTAGTTGTAATTCAATGGTTGACTTCCTTTGTCTTCCAGATGCACTTTGACACACTTTGCATTTTCACTAGAAGAAAAAAACACATTAGTGAGGGTCATGCTTGTGATGGACCTTTAAGGTCTTTCACCAATGTCACATATGGTGACGGTCATTAAAAAACCGTCACTGTAAGTGTATATAGTGATGGTCCTTTATGGTCAGTCACCAAAGACATTTTCAATGACACTTTTGGTGACGGTCGTTAAAGGCCCATCACTAATTCTCTCTTTGGTGACACTTCTAGTGACGAACTTTTAATGGCCCTCACCGATGCTCTTTTTGTTACTTTTGGTGACAGTCAAAAAATGTCCGTCATCATTGATCACTAAAAACCGTCACTGTAAGTGTATATAGTGATGGTCCTTTATGGTCCATCACTAAAGACATTTCACTTTTGGTGAGGGTCGTTAAAGGCCCATCACTAATTCTTTCTTTGGTGACACTTCTAGTGAAGAACTTTTAATGACCCTCACCAATTCTCTTTTTGTTACTTTTGGTGACGATCAAAAAATGTCCGTCATCATTGATCATTCCAATGAGTTTTTGATGACGCTATGTGCCTGTTAATATATTTTTTGTCAAAAGATAACGATTTAATACCATTATTTTTGAGCATTTTTTATAATATGTCCAAGGCCATAGTGGTTAGGTTCAGTCAATTTTTTAAGAAGTAATAAGCGTGTATCATTTCCCTCAAGTAATGACAAGTCGAATAGAGATTTCATATGAGTCAACACATGATTCATATCTATTAAGTTTATTATCTAGAAAATTCCATTTATATATATTTACACTATTGTGTGTAGGAAATATATTATTTAATACATAATTGGGCTCCGAAAATTCTATTAATGAGAAAGACCTAACAATCCTCAACAATTTGGGCACACCTTAAATTAATGCTTTGGCACACACTAACATTTCTTATTACCCCACATGTCTTGTAACATCTTTGTACCTATAGCATCTTTTGATAACATTGATGCCCAAGCACATGGTGGCATGCGCTAACACAACATGGAACTCTCCTACCATGTGTTGGCATGCTGCATATAGTCCCTAGCATGCCCTATAACACCTTGGTTGAATGCATTGACATACATTAGCACTTGGCACACAATGCCACTTGGCATGTATTGGGACCTATTATTAGTGTGCCTAGCATGCCCTTTTTCAAAAAGATAAAGTCCTGACTTATTAACCCTCTTATTGGTTCTTCCTTTTGTTGCCTTGACACATATTGATATACCCTGGCACCTTGCGCCACATCCTTAGCACCTAGCATGTATTGGCATATCTTGGCACTATTAATTGGCACATGATATAATTAGCACACCCTGGAACTCCCAAGCACACTTTGGTAATTCTTAACATGCCTTGATATTCCCTAGCATGCCTTACCAATGCTTAGCATACATTGTCACTCCCTCCTTGGCATGACAACTAACACTGACCATTAACACTAGTCTTTGGCAATTCAGGTTCTTCATATTCATTAACTTCCATGAATTTTTACCTAGTGCTCCCTTAATGTTTTTTCCTAGTACTTGTTAACACTCATCAACATGCATTATCACTCTCTATCACACCTTAGCACTGTTCAACATTCCCTTCCACTTCATAACATGCATAACACTAGTCCCTGACACATATTGGCGCTTGGCATGTGTTGGCACTTGGAAAGTCTTAGCATGTATGGAATACGTTGAGATGCCTTGGTATGATTTAGCATGGTTTAATATTAAATTTATTTGTGATGATCAATTGTTGGAAAGTAGATGAGAAGCAAAAAAGGAATACTTAGCACTTAGAATGCACTAAGACTTTGCACTTGGAACCTATTGTCGCCTAGTGTTAGTGTGCCTAGCATGCCCCTCTTGGAAAAGGTAAATTGATGACTTATTAACCCTCTTATGTGTTCATTTCCTTGTAGTTCAAATTTGTTCTCCCTTTTGTTGTCTTGAAAGTCCCTGACACGCATTGACACACCCTTGCACATATTGGCATGCCTTATCACTTAGCACATCTTAGGATGTTTGACATGTATTCCCACTATCTGGCACATCAAGGGGGTGAAGATAGATGTAGTCCTAAAGTAGGTCGAGTACGAGGTCCGAGTAAGGGTTGCTAAAGGGAGGTCATGATCATTCTCCAAGAGCAAGATCATCATGTGAGGGTTCAAAAGAGTGTTGCATACCTTAATGGTCAGTTTACGCTAGGAAGTAGGATGGCATATTTTTGGTTCTCTTCTGGCAGATCAAGCTTAAGAGAGGTTTCTCATGAGAATCTGGGCATGTGATTTCAATGGTGTCTTTTTTTGAAGGCCACATCAAATTCTAAAATGTTGAAATTTGCAACAAGAAACAGTGAGATTGGAAACCATAAAGGACAAAAAAAAATGCACCCACACTGGTGAGTAATTTTGATGCATCAAGAGTGAGGAATGTGGGGCGTCTAATTTATTTTTCCCTTAAATAAATTGGACAATAAATTGTAATTTCATCTCATAACAACTTGTGTCAGTTAACTAAGTCATGATGACCGAGTTAGCTCAAGAAATTCAAGTTGAGGGTCTAATATGAGGCATCTAGAGGGATTCTAATATTTTTGGGGTCTAGTTGAAGTTGATGCATTAGTGGAGTGCAAGTGTAATTAACTCAATTAAATGAGTTAAAATCATTTTAACTAGTTCTAATTGAGTGATGAGCTAGTGAGAGGTCCAGTGAATTAAATTAGATTTAATTCAGAATGACTGATCAATCAGATAACTGATATTTCACTATTAATAGTTGCATGCATGTTAGTTTCGAGGAATACCCAGTTGAGACAGAGGTTAAAGGGAACATAACTATCAGTTTTATTTAGGGAAAGTTTCCCATGTGCAATTATAAACTCATTTGGATGCCATGATGGATTATGCAATGAAGGAAGACTGATTTTCCTAATTAATAAGGAGTTAATTCCCTAGGAATTTCATGAGCAAGGCAAGCTGAAGTAAGGATGAGAATTGGCTAAGTACTAGACCGAGTTTTCTTGGATAAATGAGAGACAATTGACAGAGTGCTGGAGAATCTCATGAGAGATTAAGCATTGTATTGTTTCATGATTCCTTGACTTAATGAACAATAGAGATAGATGGGTTTTGATTAGTTTATCTCCCCAAATACATCATGTTGTTGTGCGATTGATAATTTATTTATCTTACTTATATATGATTGTGCGATCGTGTTTTTTTTCCGTAAATTGTAGGAGGTATTCAGTATCTTGTTTTAGTAGATTACAAGATCAGATTGAATCTCGTTGGTTAGATTTTCTACATGGTATCAGAGTAGGAATTTTTTGGGCGGCGAGTTTGTAGAGAATATTTGAATATTTTGGTGTAAATTTTTCAAAAACAAATAGAATATTTGGATTCCTTGCGAAAATCTACCCAAATGGAAATTTTTTTTGTCAAATCGGAGCTCGGATGAGGGAGATATCATCGATTTAAAATCAACTCTTTTTTAGAAACTTTTTTTAACTTTGAGACAATTACACTGTGCGCGAGTCAAGAACCTATATGCACTTGAGGTACCAGATGCATGCAAAGCTTTGAGGAGAAAGGCAGAAGTTAGAGACTTGGTGGTTTAGAGGGAGCATAAATTACCTCTTAACATGCATCGTCATGAGACGCAGTCTCAGAAGGTTATGGAGTAGCTGCCACAATTGGAGAAGCAGAGAGGAGACCGAGTGGAAGCGTCCACTCAAGAAGAGACCTCCATGAGGGGGAAATTTCAAGCCAGATGGGAAGAGGGAGCAACCATACGTCGAGGTGTAGGGTGGGGTTATGTGTAGACATAATCCCAAGATAAGAAATTTGGGCAAGGTCCATTGAGATGGCGTGTCTCATGGATCGAACCTGGCTACGAGGAACCCACAGTACAACAGTAGTAGGAAGGACCAGTTAGATTGATGTAGTCAGATGTCAGCAAGACATAAATCATAGTGACAGATGTCAAATACTGGAGCACAAATAGAGTTAACAATAGTTCAAAGGGTACGGATGCAGATGTCAGGAGCAATGCAGAGAATCCAGTACTAGAAAGGTGTAGTAGCTAGCAGCAGTTAGAAGAATCCGATGATAGATGCATTATACTGATTCAGTTGTTCAGAGGCTATTCAGTTTCAGGATTTTCAGGTGCAACAATAGAGAAGTGTAGCATGCAGAAAATTCCAAAGGTACTGGATGGGGATAGATTGAATTCCTTTCTTATTGAGAGGGAGTGTTGAAATTTGCAACAAGAAATAGTCAAATTGGCGATTAGAAAGGACAAAAGAACATGCACCCATATTGGTGAGGAATTTTGATGTACTAGGAGTGAGGAATGTGAGGCGTCTAATTTATTTTTCCCTTAAATAATTTGGACAATAAATCGTAATTTCGTCTCATAACAACTTGTGTCAATTAACTAAGTCATGATGATTGAGTTAGCTCAAAAAATTCGATTTAAGGTGATCGAGGTGGATATTGGTGGCCACCTCCCTATTACACTTGGGCCCTCGCCATTGTCTCTTTAAGTTTTTCAATTTCCTTAATTATAGCACAATTTACTATTTTTCTAATTTTTTCTGGTCCTGAACTTTCGAAGCCATTTTGAGGCCCCAAATGATTTTTTTTGGGCATGAAAGGTTTGGTGATTTCATATAAATCGTATTAGTAGTTGTAGTCCTCGGAGAGATCTTTCTAATGAGGTATCATGTGCGTCAAACGAAGACCATATGACCAAGTTACGACCCCGGGAAGTTGGCTGCCCAACTAACCCCAACGGGGCCCATAAACTCTTGGTGTTACATCTCCTCAGGTTACGGTTTTATCTTATTTTAAATAATAAAAATACCCTTTATCCTTATTGTAACACAGTTCAGAGGAACATAACTATCAGTTGTATTTATAGAAAATTTACCATATGCAATTATGAAGTAATTGGGATGCCATGATGAATTGTGCAATCAAGGAAGGTTGATTTTCCCAATTAATATGCAGATAATTCCATAGGAACTGTGTGTGCAAGGCAGGCTGAAGGAAGGCTCCTTTCTCTTCACAGACATTCACCGATGGGTGGAGTCCCAGTAGTTTAGGAAGTCACTTGTAGAGTATATGTCAATGAATAGGTGGGAAGTGACCCTCGAAACCCTTTCCCTAAGATAAAGTAAAGAGTGGGACATGCTTTCCTTTTAAGCAAGGGAATTATATTCTAAGGAGAGAGGAGGGGGATTGATGGGTTGAGGGAGAAGAATAAGAATTATGAAGTAAGTTCTCAATCCCTAAAATCCTTTGGGAACTTAGATTCCCACATAGTCCTTGATGAGAGGTCTTTGATACCAAATGGGACCACATGGGGCCAAGTGGACCCAACCCGGGTTCGGGGATGGAATTTAACAACCAATGATGTTCCTATCCTGGATAAGGTGATGGGAAAAGATCAGACAAGTGTTTTTACTTCAATAGGTCAAATTGATCCTACTAGGTTCTATCCTTTGGAACACCTAGGAAAAACTTGATCCTAGAGCTAGGGCTTGAGTTATCCGGAGATTCCACCGTCAGAATTGGCCCATGTTCTGAGGAGAGTGAGGGCACCCAGCAACGCAACTGCCTCTAGGAGATAGAAGTTTTCCTCTAGCTAGATTCCTGGGAAATTGTTGCCCTAGGTGACCTAATGGGGCTAGACCTAGGGAATGTGAAAATTTCTTAATCCAAGAAACCCTATTGCAGTATCTTGATTTACTTCTCCTACTTGAATTAAGTTACAAGTTAATTTCTGAAATATTCAATAAATTAGCGAAGTAAATAGTAAATACAACTAGCAACCTACACATACAGATCAAATATTGAATAACATGCTCATAGACAAAGTGACACATGGTTTTTCTGGACAACTATCCCCGGAAAAAACCCAATGTGGGAAAACCGGTGTAGCTAGCTTTGGAGGGTTTTCATTATTATGTAGAATCTAAGTACAACAATCCTGGGCACCAAAATTGGTTCACCCAACAGATAAATAAAAACGACAGTAATACGCTGCTTTGAATCCCTCTACGTTAGCTTAACTGGCCTGTGTCAGCCTCTGCATTGCTCAGTAAGGGCCTGCGTCACACCTGAAGGGCTTACACTGCCCCTGCGCTGCCCTAACTGGGCTTGCGTGGCTCCTATTGCCTCTGCGCTGCCCCTGCTGGGCTCTGGCTGGACTGTGTGGCTCCTGCTACCCCTGTTGCTTTGGCTGGCTGGAATGCTTAAGCAGAAAAAGCATAGGTAAGAAAGAAGGAACTGACCAAAGGCAACACATAACAGTCAGAAAAATTGAAGAAATGAAATGAAATATCAATGTCCACAAATAAATGAAATATCTCAATGGGACTAGAGAGTAAAAGCTTTGACAACAACAATAAGTGCTTATAGAATCAACTAAGAGAACAGAGGAGACTAATTCATGAGGTTAAAATGTTGTATAATTGTTGGCACAGGAAAACTGTAGAATTGTTAGAGTAAATATCTGCAAGTACCATTAGTTGGTGATCATCGATAATCATTTCATTTCATCAAATACCCTGATGAATGGGCCTTACAAGCTATTTGCGTAGACAAACCCCACAGAAGTTGTGTGATGGAAAAATATTCACACTATATTGAAGAAAACACCTACCAAATAAGGATGACATTTCAAATGGGGCAAGAAACAATAGAGAGATAGAAATCGAAAAAGTTAAAATGCTAGGGAAACATGAAAGCAACTAGGTAGCATGGTAGAAAGCACAACAAAGAAAATTATAAAAATGGAAAAACCTACAAATTAGCACCCATCCAAACATCACCACAATTTTTTCTTTAACTCTAAATCTCCAAATTCATCAAATTATATCCTGTATTCAAACCTAATCCTCTCTGTTAGCCATTCTGAAGATAAGGCTGAGAACTTACTACAGAACCATCACCTACATGTAGTGATCTTATTCTGTGACCAGGCAACCTACTTTCGTGAAGACACGGAAAGGTAAACACTCTCTGCCAAGATTTTCCATACAGCCCAGGTTGAGCAACCACATATACATCACCAGTTTTTTCTCTTCAGATTTGTAACTTAGAAGAGCTTTGTCTGACCACCTCCGGGTTGCTCCCAGAGTCACCCATGCAAGCCCTCTCAACATCATCCTCTTTCTGTAGTACCTAATTAGTAATTTAATTAACCATAACAGTTTCTTGATCATGCAGGTATTTCAAATATATTTCCAATAAGCATAAAGCTTTCATGTTAAACAATCAGGTCAAAAGACTTTAGACTATGATGCAAAAAATACAAATAAACCTCACCAACACTCAAAGGACAAACAAAGTCAAACCTCTACAAAGTATAAATAGATATCTGATAAACTTCATTCCACCACAAAAATGTGCTTAACTAAAGAAAATTTAATTACTGTGCTTTCAATACAAAGCTTTCAAGGGCAGTGATGTTATAAACATACCCCTACACCTCGTGAACAATCAATGTGTATAAATAGACCATCATAAGGCTCATTTTAAACATCATTATTATCATTTTATAAATCATTTTTATTAAATCAACAAGAAGAAAGCAACAATTGCATTTAGTTCCACTGAAGCAAAGTATATGGTAGTTTCATATACTTATTATGAAGCTATCTAGATTTGCAACTTGATTGTAGAGTCAACCAATTAGTTGTTGAAGCCCAATATTGTCTCTTGTGAGAATCAAAGTTACATCAAGCTCTATGAAAATCCATTGTGTCATGACCATTTCAAACACATTGATATTCAATACAATTTCCTAAGATTCCAAGTTCATTAGGGATTTAGTAGTGTTGGAACACATTCTGAAAAGGTTGCATATGGTTATTAGTTTGACAAAGCTCCTAACAAAGGGGATTTTTGACAAATTGGGGGAGAATCTTGGGTTATTGGAATTTTTTTTTTCTCAAGAATGTTAGATTACCTAGTTGGTTTGAGTTGGTCTCACCTGAGCCTTGAGAAGTTGAGCAGCACCAGGATTGCAGAGCTAGATTGTGGTACACTAGTCAGAAAGATTTTTAAATATATCTAGAAGCTTATAACAACAACTTTGAGGATAGATGAATTAGTTGTTGGGTCACACCCACCAAGTATGGCACACTAGTTGAGGAGATTAACACCGTCATCTCAAGTGCATTCATGAGTGCACACTTATGGAATGAGGAACCTTAAGGAGAGGAGTTATATCTACTATGATAATGCACTACTCTAAAAGAAAAGCCTTGCATACAAGGAAAATTTATGAGGGAGTTGTTCATGCTCAAGGGAGATGCACCACTAATGCTATCATTAGCCTCTTTTCTAACAGCACCTTCTCTTAACTTATAAATGAAAAGGATGGGCACAATAGTTAGAAATTTGTAGAAATAGATAATAAGAGTGAGTAATGTTAGCTTGTAGGTTGTAGTAGGAGCTTTTGTGAGATGACAAATTGATGTGACATTCTTCTATTTGAGTAATAAAGAATTCTATGCAATTGTTGTTGGAGCCTGCTCTTTTTATCCTGAATTCTCATATTGCAGATTTGTGTAGAGTGGGCCTAATATATTAATTGTTTCAATACATTTTACTTCTTCTCTCTCCCTTTATTTCCTACCTCGCTCTCTCTTCCCCTCTCTCTCTCTCTCGACCCTCAAATACTCTCACTATATCCCTCCCTCTATCCTTCTTTCTTCCCCCCTTCCATCTTTGTGTCACTATCTCCCTCTCTTACCCTTCTCTACCTCACTCACTCCTCTCCCTCTCTCTCTCTCTCCATTCCTTCTCTCCCCTCTCCTTCAGTTTATCTCCATCTCTTCCTTGTGACTCCCCTTGTCTCGCCACCTCTATCAATATATGTCTTTATTATTCCTTCTCATATATATCTAGAGTTAATATATATCATGACATATTGGGACCTATGATTGGGTTAATTACGCCTTGTTGGAAAGGTTAAAATGGTTAATCTTCGATATAAAAAATGTAGATCAAATATTTCATCAAAAAGAGGGAACCATACCCTATCTTCCAGGCTATGCCTATTAGTCGCTTGGCCTCTTCTTGCTCTCACATGAATGTAGTCTTGCTTGACTGGTATAGAAGAAGGTTTCGCATTATAAACTATTTGTTTGGGACAAATTTTAGTTATTTCAACACTGCTACATTCTTCAAGCTTATCCTTTAAACCATCTTAGTCTTTTGTACTCTCTTCAACTTTGTAGTTCTTTCCATTCCTCTCAGTCACATATGTTTCCTTGGTCTGTTAAGGGACACGGTCAACAACATTAGGATTTTTTTGCAATAAACAAGGGTATTTCCAGGACACAGTCAGGTGGAGCAATAGTATAAGAGCCAAATTTCTCATGAATATGGGACACTCAAACTTAAGATTTTCTGGATTAGTCATGAGGTGCAGTTTTTTTATTAAGACATCATTAGATGGCCATTCTCCGAACTTAAATTGTGTGAAAACACTGTGGCTGAGTTTGAAACTAGAGATTGAACATAAATTTGGTTTGATTGCAATAGAAATTTTCATCAATAAATGTAAAGCAATGGCTAACAAATACTATAAATTAATAAGTAAAGAAGACATGGCAACAAGCAACAATACTTACAAAATTGTTACATTGAGATGAAAATAATAAGAAACTATTATGCACAAATAGAGACCAATGAAACTATCATCTTAACCCTTAACCCCTTAAACACTAATTCCCAACCCCTAACCCATTTAACCCCCTAAACCTCTAAACCCTTAACCCCTAATCCCTAAACTGTTAACCCCTAACCCATTCAACCCCCTAAACCCCTAGTAAACCCCTAACCCATTTAAACCCCTAAACCCTAAACCTATAAACCCTTAACTCCTAACCCCTTAAACCCTAGATCTTTAAACCCTTAACCCTAACCCCTTAAACCCTAATTCAATTAAAGAAGTTCCTAGAATCTATGGGTCCATATGAGCTAGGTTGTGTCTCTTATGGAGGTAAGAGTTGTTATTTTTGCTATGGGTGGATAGGGTTTGTTCTAAGACAATTCAAATAGAAGTATAATCTCATAGTTAAAGAGGTTTCCTGGCATGTTCAATCCATAAGGTATTCCCTTAAGACTGTGAAAAATATGTGTAGAAGAAGAGGGGTCGGGACCCTTGGAGAGAGGTTTATCTCTGTAATATATACCACAAATTTGGAAGATGGTTTGCAGAAGTATGTGCGAAGATAGAAAATACAAAGGAAGGTGGAACCTGAGTGGAAGATTGGGTAGAATAATTGTGGCATATTATGAGGAATTGGTGGACATGAAGAGGAGTTAATTTTGGTGGATTGTCCAGAGAGTTTTGGACATATATCTGAAGCAACCTATAAAAAATTAGTCAATCGACTTTTAGTGGATGTTTTGTGACCCTAGTTCAAGCATATACAAATTTTTAGAAGGATGATAAGAGGAGGATTTCATATTTGTTCATAGATTGGACAATAAAGAAATTGGTACACAAAAATAGTGATTTTGAGAGGACTCAAATCACTATTAGGTGGAAATTTTGAAGATCCCTAGATGAGGGAAGTGTTGTGGGCACTAGATCAGTAAAATAATTGACCATGGTTGGGAAAATTAATGGTAGTCCAAGTACAGTTGGAGGGTTGTTAGGCGACTATCAAAGAAGAGCCCCAAGTCTTGTGCTTGTGAAGGAAAAGAAGACCGGTATAAGGGTAGGTGTATTGGGCCTAACGACATGAAAATTTTGAAGGACTAAGGAGTTGGAAATGAATAGATCACTCATAAAGACAAGGTCTGTCTAGCCCTAATGCACAAGGAGTGAACCCTCAATATAAATATTTTTTTTTGTTAAACAAAATCAATTGTTTCAATGTAGAATACTATACATAAGAGAAAATAAAATGATATTATCCACATCAGTGCTTGAAATAACCTCAAATTAGCCATGGGTAGTGAGCCAAAGGGTGAATGTGGGGCACTATTAAAGTTACATCATGTTTAAATTCCTTTTACATTGTGAGGTTGTTCTCGAATAGGGTTGAAGCATCATCACAAGGAAGCATGGTACAATTTTGTTGGGGAGCGATTAAAGTTGTAACACAATTCAAGTGATTTACACCGCAAATGTAAATAACATCATTATATGTTTGTGTCAGGTTGTTAGAGAGGTTATTTATAGACAATACATTCAATGTAATTGGGCTTCATCTTTTTAGGGCCTCGATTGTAACATGGATTTGTATTAGGAACACTTCATGCAAATGAAAGGGGGCCTTTTTGTTTAACCACATACACTCAAGAGTATCAGATGTTGCCCTTCATATCTCCCTTGGTGCGTTCAAAGTGGATTTACATTCGCATCGAGTTGAAATGAATAATAATGACCTTCCTCTTCTTAATAACATCTACTAGCGTTTCCATTTGTAGATGCCCCCATTTATTATGAGATTCAAGGGATGTTCGATTGTCTTTATCAAAATTTGGACGAGTCGTTATCTACATTCTTAAAATACATGTCTAGAACTTTTTATGAGGGAGATACTTGGATTTAGATCTTTATATAAGGCCTTATGTGACCTTCCCCTTTATAACTCTTCCAAGGGGGTCACCTCCTTCTATATTGCCCTGCCTAATTAGGGCCAAATTGACAAACCAAGATTTAAACTTCTTCAAATACCAAATTAGTGAGGCATTGTACCTCTTCTTGACCTAGACCTCAATGAGATACCAAATTAGTGAGGAATTGTACCTCTTCTTGACCTAGACCTCAACGAGACATCTTTATTCAAATATACTTTAAGGATTTCCCACCATATATCACAAGTTGGATGTCATAGGATATGTTACCCCATTTTATATATGGGCTTTTAGAGGATATTTTAAAATTTGATTGTCATCTCAACCCCTACGATTCCTGTCACATTGATAATTTTTCATCTAAGGTGTATGGATCTATATGTAATTCATGAATGTATCATTGGTTTGATGGCGCCTTGCCTTAGCCATCTAGGACACTATGTGTAGGAAGAAGTTCCTTTAGATACCACATTTAGTTGGATATGTATGATCCATGTGTATATGATATTATGTCCAATGTGTACTAATTTTATTGTGTTCACTTAAACACTATGTTATAACTATTGATTGATTGAATCTAAGTTTTAATCTGAGTTATTCCATGGTGTTTCATAATTTTTCTCAGAGAAGTGTGTCATCTTGATGGTTTGGATATATTCTTGGTGATTTGAGAAGGTGCTATACATTGATCTTATTGTACCCCTTAATTCCTTTAATCAAAATTTATCCCATGTCTCTCTTAACAACACATGTGAAGGCCTTCTAATTGGGTATTTTAAAGCTCTAAATGAACTTCCTCAAAAATAAGAAACTAACTATACCTACTTGAATTTATTGATAACATTATTCATAGATTTAAAGATAATTTTCACTACCTTAAAGGTTGATAGATATTTCCAAGCTCATGTTCATTTTCCCTCTTTATATGAACATTCTTACTTATATTAGAGAGATATAATATAATTTTGATTAATTATGATTCTTACTTATATTAGAAAAGTATAATATAATTTTTATTAATACTCTAATTATTTTAACATTATTTTTACTCACATAAAAATAAAACTTGATGAAAACCTAACCGACCATAGCAATTTATTTGACTACCTATTAAAATCTAATTTGATGGCTACTATAAAATTTAAATCAACCCATTAAAATTTATTTTCCTACCGATATTCTCCTTGCCAGGTCTGGGACAGAGTTTGGTACTCCTTCTCTGCTCATAATTTTTATGATTTAGCCGTAGATTCCATACCCTTCTTTGACATTCAATTCTTCTATCCACTCTACTAGATTTTTAACCCGAAATTATTATATCAGATCTGGGTTCACTCTTTTTCGATATTTATTTGAAATATTCTTCTCCTGATTTGGGACTTTCACTGTAACTCGGAGCAGAAAACATGTCTAGGAACTCCGAATTTGGCTATAGTAAACTATATTAATTTTTCATTGTCCTTTAGCCTTTACCTACTCGCCTTCATCCAAGAGGCTCGACTGATATTTCCAATATGGTAAAAATCCTACTAGTCAAGTAGCAAAATAGACTGGTCTTCGTGGGATAGATGGCTGGGATCGCTGGCTCCACCAACGAATGAGGTAAGGATTGATGGATTGATGAATGAATAGATAAAGAGGATATTCTAATGTGGTCCGATTAGTAAGTATTAGTAATTAGTTGAGCTTCATCTATTTTATTTGTGTTTTCGATGGTTATAGCTTCTGTATATGCACGTTCATACTCTTCTTGGGCTCTGCTACAAACTCTTCATGCCTTCAGAATTTTTCCCATAGAGTATTAATCTTAATGCACAACCGATCCAACCATCCAACCTGGGTGTTAGCTGCCCGACTGGATAAATTAGGGGCATTCACCTAGCATCAGTGGGATTAACCTTTCCATTCCTCAGTGATTTAATCTGTTAGCGTTTAACATTACCAGGTCGGCTTGCTAATCATTTAAAGTTCTCCAGTAACTTTGATACAAGGGTTTCCACCTTCATGTATTGTCCCTCATCTTCTTGGATTTCCACATGAGGGAGCTAGACGAAGTGGATATCTAGACCCTGTGAGGACGTTATGCATTCAAGATCGGATAAAATCCATTTGCATGTAATTAATGCAATGGTGAATCCATGGTGTGCCAAGAGGTGCTGAGCGAACTCAGTGAATGGGATAAGATGGCCCATTCCTCTGCTGGGAAAAATGGCAACATGAGGCTTTTGGCTTCCCATTCTCACTGCACTTATCTTCACAGGACAACACTACTGCAGCTACGCTTCACGGCAGTTGCTTGCCATTAGCATTTAGTAGGGATCCATGTATTGTCCACTTATGGAGATAAAATTGCACCCTTAGAGAAATCCGATAGGGAGAGTCTGTATGGATACGTTTGAAAGGTATTTTTTTTATCTTATTTCTATGATTTTTATTGTTAAAATTTCAAAGGATTTAAACTTGTATACTAAATTTTTCTCATCTTATCAATAAACTTGTTTGTCTCAACTTAATTTGTTTCCTCTTTGACTTGCCAAAAAGGAATGTCATGCAATACCTGACTATGCCCTACCTCTTCTCTAAATAGATCGATCTCCCCTTACCTATAACAACTTGGAATTATTCCACTCAAACGGTCTCTATGAATGACACATAAGAGATATGAATCTATTTAGGCTATATGGATTATTCTGGGGTTTTGGCCAATCTAAAAAGACTTTTTTTCATTGTGGAAATTCTCTTTGAATTGGAATATGAGAAAAACAAGCATGACCAGAAAGGTATTTAGCCTAAGAATTCTCAGGTAACTTAATCTCCAAGATTTTTTGAGATAGCCTCCATTGTTACTCGCACATGAGAGCTTTCCAGCCAAAACTTCAGCCTTTCGAGTCATCTAAAGATATCTTTGCATTTATTCTCCTAGCTGCAGATCAGATCCAAGATGTGTGTGCTTGATGTATCTTCTAATGGCTCAAACCTCCATATTTATATGGCCTTTTCTAGGGCTAGAATAGCCCTCACAAGGATGACTTGAGCTAGGTTGGCTGACTTGATTCTTGGGAGTCTTCTAGACTCTTTTATATGCTAAAATAGTTTTCTTTTCTCGATACAAGTGATAAAGACCGAAACTAGTTACATTTTCCAACACCCTTTGCATTTGAGCTTTGAAGGCTTCATCAAAGATTGCATTTTGTGATTGTGGACTAGGCTTAGCTAGAAATATTGCCCCCTTTTGTTTTGGCTTGTATGATAAATTTAGGTTTTGTTTATCTTTCTTTTCTTTCTCTTGAAATGTCTTTTTCTCTTTAGGTTTGAAATCTTTTCAATACCTATTTTTCATGTTTTTTGTTGAAAAAATAACTATCTCGTTCTTTGGTTGATTTCTATGTGAGTTTTTCTTTTTCCTACTAACTTTCTGGAAACCAACTTGAGACGTGACTTTTGGCTTTGGTGGAGAGAAAATGTTGGTTAGCACTAAGATTCTCTCTTCTTTTGATTGCTTTATCATCACATGGCAAGTTTCAAACTTGCAAGTAGAAGTTCGTTTTCAAAGCAAACTTTGCATTTGAAGGTGTTAATCCAAAATCTATTTACAATTATAATATCCTATGCTCAAGATCACCCTATTTGGAAACCCTTTACTTAGATCCCGTCTTGCACATAATCTGGATTAAGAGATGAATTCATTTTGTCCATGGGGCTCAATAGGGCCCCTTCTCGTGCCATGCACCATACCGATTGCTAAAAGAAAAATGTTGGTTGTTGATGAGATTTTTTTTTATAAATGCTTCTTATATCCTAATGTGGCAAGCATGCACCTTTTAGATATGAGAAAGTTATTTGTCGAATCAAAGTCAGATTACAGCATTCAACTACTCAAGCTTTTGTTGGCCAAGTAGCCATGAATGAGGGGTATCTATTTTCGGCAATGTTACCCAATGCCCAACTCCAACTGTTTTCACTTGCGTTGGCACAAACATGAGGATGAGCACAAGTAGAAGTGTATCGTTGGAGAGGCTTCAACCTTGTGGGGGAAATATTAAAAATCCGCTTTCATTAACTCAACAAGCCACTGTTGTCTTTGAAGCCACTGTTATTCATTACACGCCTCTCTAAACAACCATTTACAAAGAGCCCAAATTAGGAGCTTGTGAACAGGAATCCTCCATAGGCTATGCATTTGTAGATGTCTTCACCTTGTTTATTAGGAAATATGTAAACACTCCTCCATCTTGAGTGGGGGTTTTTTATTCTTTCTTAGCTATTGACAGGCACCAAAGAGGTTTTCCTGTGGGTTTTTAGAAACACTTGCCAAATTGGAGGAGCCAAAAGATCTCAAAAAAAATGACTAGATTTTAGTTTGAAATGACTGGAAATGAAATTCTAGTACCATGGATGAGTAGTTGAAGAAACTGTGGATTGGGAGAAACCTTTTCCTCTTGCTGCCACCCATTGCCAATCCCCTTTTTAGCCTTATGATTAATAACCATTCTCACTAAATTTTCCACAATAATTTCTTTACACAGTATTTTGGTAGGCTAATTCCTTGGCTTGCATGGTTTTCAATTGCCCAACCTACTAGGTTTAGAACACCTTATGTTGTAGTCAAACTTTCCTATTGTGCTGTCAAAATTTTGCATTGTCTGAGAAATCATCAGTAAGATGACCATCTATTAAAGTCTGTCATTTATTTGTTTCGTTTATTTATGGATTACTTTGGTATTTCTACCTTCCATCTACCTAATTTGTAGTCTACATCATTGTGAATATTATCCAATAATGCTTGAAGTTCAAAATGTATTTCTAAAAGGTTGTCAAGATTAATTTTAAACCAAGTAAATTATAGCTGAATTAACATGTAGATTGTAGCTAGCTTCTAAAACACATTATTGAATGGCTACTTTAAAACTAGTTAAACTAAAGATGCCACTATAAAAACCATTGGTTAAACAAGAGATCTGTCTTACCCCATATGTCTCTGTAGAGAGCTTTAATATTGTATGCTATGAAGCAATAAGATATCCTGTGGTTGTTAACAACTAAATGAGATAAATATCAAGAGTGGAAATCCATCATTGTTGGTAGGTGTTATATTTGACTAGATGGAAGGAGCTCAAGCATATATTATGATTGATTTAAGTTTTAGATATTGCTAAATTTGGATAAGGTTGGGTATCTCCTTGGACTCCTTTATTTCTTAATGGATTGGTAATATGCCCTATTGATAGGGGAAAATGTCTTGTCAAAGAGAAAAAAGATTTAATCGTTGACAACCAACTTCAATGGGTTTTAATGGTTGAGATAAATACAATCGACTAATTCAAGCTTCAAAGCACTCTACTGTGAACAATATGAAATAAAACAGGCTATGGTTTAGCAAACAAGATTAGTCCGAATTCACCAGATCATAGCATCACAAACTATATTAACTGTAGAGAAAGAAAGGCTAAGTTAAATGATAGAAATTGAAATAACTAATCTATACTAAATTGATAAATGGAAATAGTTGTTATCCTAGTATGCAAAAGGATAGATGCATGTACAAAATTGGTTTCAAAATCATGAAAAATGGCAAAACATTTTACCCATAGTAGATTATTAAGACAAATTAACAGACTTGGACAGCTAAAAGAAATTATTACTAAGCATTAAAATTTAAAAGCCATCGATTCGTTTCCAAAAGGATGGTCACTTGAATGTTATCACTTAGATTCTATGGACAATAAAGTAGTGCTAGAATATAAAGTTTGATGTGGAATAAAGTCACCATAGTGATGGAATGAAGTGGGATTCATAGTATAATGGAATATTGTCGCATATATGCCCAAAGCTTGAAAGTGGTCTCTTAAAAAATTCCATTTTCAATGTCCTTTTATTTCAACACTGACTTCCTTTCCAAATCAGAGACAACATACAATATGTAAAGTGTTGCTCATAACAAGGTCATGAAAAATGAAAAAACATTTCACCCATAGTAGATTATTAAGACAGAGTAACAGACTTGGACAACTAAAAGAAATTCGTACTAAGAATTAAAATTTAAAAGCCATCGATTTCATTTCCAAAAGGATGGTCACTTGAATGTCATCACTTAGAGTTTGTGGACAATACATTAGTGCTATAATATAAAGTTTGATGTGCAATAAAGTCACCATAGTGACTTAGGAGTGGCAGGTGCAGGGGTGGCTATTTGCAACCCTAGAGGACCACAATAATTACTTATGTCGGGGGATTGGGAGAGACATCCAAAAATCACACTAAAACCCTAGCATTGCTTTAAGGTTCTATGTTGTGTGCAAGGCAGGTCAAAAAATTAGCGGTAATTGGAGATTCCATGGTGGTAATTCAAGAAATAATCAAGAATTCAACAACAAGACCTTCCAACCATGTCCATATTGCAAGACCTTCCAACAAGACCTTCCAACGATGCTTGAACGAAGTCAAAAAAACGTCGTGTGAAATAGATGTTCTTCAATAGGTCTCCTAGATATATTCACTATAAAATAAACTCAATACAGTTCCTCTTAAGACTTCTTTGTAATTTTATTCCAAAAACAGAGATCTGCAGGTCTGAATTTGTCTTCAAAACGACCACTATAGATCCAAACTACAAGACTGTTGCAAGGTCACATATTTCATCACATGTCCAAATTAGAAGGGTCTGAGTTGTAGATAAGAGTCTCAGGTCTGAGCTTCTGGAATGGCCGAAGTTACAGGCCTGTTAGGGATGGAATTTCAGGCTTTGATAGGGCTGAAATTTCAGGCCTGAATTCAGTTCAGAAAAAAATTATTTCCACAGGTGCAAATAGGTCTGCAAGAGTGTTGGCAATATGATGCAGAGTGTTGTCCTTGATGGCAACCCACTGAATGAAGATGAAGACATGCGACTATTGACATGTGTTGTCCTTGATGGCAATCCACCTGATGAATTTATTCTTGACTTGATGGACTTGGTAAATGATGTTTGTTAGCAATATGATGCTGAGTGTTGTCCTTGAATGGCAAGATGATGGCAACTTACTTGATGAAGTTGTGCTTGATAGAACATGTCTTGATGAACTAAATCTGATGTATCTACAGTGTGTACAGAAGGCAATGAAGAAAGGAATTCAACATGTGCTAAATCTTGATGAAAAGAGTATGTCTCTAGGCATACGCGGATTTGCCTAAGGGAAGTCGCGTATGCATGCGGGAATAAACGTTCCAAGTCGCGTATGGGCAAAAGCGGTCATAAAGTGCAAAACCAGGGGTAACCACCATGGTATTGACCCATTGTATTGGGTAATGATTTGCCTAATTGACCCCGTCTAGGAATACCATCGGAAGTAATGTTGTTTTGGCTTATGGAATTGAAAAGGGGGCTCATGGTATTGAAAAAAAGGTAAATCTATATAAGGAGAAGAAATTCATTGTGCAAATCATGAGTGTGGGTGTAAGATGTCTGAGCTTGAATGAATACTTCTCTCTGAAGTAGATCTGAATGGAAAGGGTTACACTTGAATGATAAATCTGAATGTATGATGCACCAATGATGAAGAAGGGGATCTAGATCTGAAATGTACTTGTATCTACTAGATCTACTTATGGAAGGCTTAGATATGAAATGAGGCGAACATCTGTCTGAAGTAAAAGGGTAAATCTGAACTGAATATCTGATCTAAAGAAGTATGCTGCTCTATAATGATTGAAGATCTATACGCTACTTCGCCGCAGAGGAAGCGCGTATATACGCGTCTTCGCCGAAGAGAAAGCGCGTATGCGCAATGAAATATGTACAGAGGTATACGCTGGTTTGTGTGAACGGAAGCGCGTATATACGCGACATCAGTGAAGTGAAAGCGCGTATGCAAAATAGGGTTTGTTGAAGTCTGTGGTAAGAAATGTCTGATCTGTTCTGCTAGTTTACTGATATCTGTCAGTGAGTTATATGTATTTGTTTCATGGTTGATTGTGCTTAAAAAATATGGAAAGGGTCCAGTCTGAAAATATGATGAAACATGGCCTGCAAGTTGTATCCTAAAGGAAGCTTTGGATCCAGTGTGAAAATTGATGAAACGTGGTCCATAGAGGTGCTGAGGGTTGTAGCCTTCAGTCAGGGGGTTGTAGCTCCCTTCCAGGAGAGGCTGGTAAACGAGATCAGGGAGTCGTAGCTCCCTTCCAGGAGAGGCTGGTAAACGAGTCAGGGGGTTGGAGCTCCCTTCCAGGAGAGGCTGGTAAACGAGCGCAGGTGGGTGCCTGCGTGCTGGTAGGAGTCTGCACCAGCACATATGTTGTAAGATGCTTTCTCTATAATAAAATATTGAAGGCTGAGCAACGGCAGCGGTGGTTTTCTCCCGACTTGGGTTTCCACCTAAAATCCTGGTGTTCATGTGTGATGCTTTGTGTGATGGTTTATTCTGTTCTTACTGCACATGTTTACTGTTTATTGAACATTTGATGAATGAATGATGGAATGATATAAGTAAAGAACTAATGACATAATTAGATCTCTGTGTATACGCGAGTTGCATGAAAGATATCCGCGTGTATACGCGAGTTTACTAAAGGAAAGTAGCGTATGGGTTTTAAGGAATGAAAAAGTGAAAAGTTTTGAGTATGCAGTAAATACTGATTCACCCCCCCCTCTCAGTATTTTTCCCAACAATTGGTATCAGAGCAGGTCCTTGTGCAGAAGCTTGATCGCTTAAAGGAGATCCGTCGCAATGGGAAGTAAAGAAGGAGTAATGTCTATAAAGCCACCTCTATTCAATGGAAGCAATCTGATATTCTGGAAGGTACGTACAAAAGCATATCTGCAAAGTCTTGGTGCAGATGTATGGGCAATCGTGGAAGAAGGTTATCAATACCCAACAAGTATTCCTACTGATGCAGCAGAAAGGAAGAAGTATGAAATCAATGCCAAAGCAGTAAATGTCTTATTAGGAAGCATGTCTGAACCAGAATTTGCTAAAGTGATGTAGCTACATTCAGCAAAAGAAATATGGGACAAAATCATTCTAAGCTATGAAGGAGACACAAAGGTAAAAAATGCAAAACTCCAAACTCTTAGAATTGAATATGAAAATTTGAAGATGCATAGTGATGAAAGTGTTGCCAGTTTTTTTCTCCGTCTAGATGATATTGTAAATCGGATGAGAAATTTGGGTGAAACCATAACTGATACTACTCTGGTAGAAAAAGTCTTAAGATCCTTGACTTCAAGATTTGATTCTAAAGTTTCAGCTATTGAAGAAAGGCAAGATCTGCAAACTCTTACTATTGTTCAATTACATGGTATTTTGACTACTTTTGAAATGAGACAAGGAGGTCCTTCTCAAATCAGAGAAGTTGCTTTTAAGGTGTCTGCAAAAGGAAAGGAAAAGGAAGTTGTCAAAGAAACCAGCTATATATCCGAAGAAAAAGAAGCGAATTTTGTGAGAAAACTCCAACTAGGCACTGGAAGATTCAAAGGTAAGCTTCCCTTCAAATGTTTTGAGTGTGGAAAAGTTGGTCACTATGCTGCTAAATGTCCTTATAGAGAAAAACATGGTAAAAGGAAACAATTTGAAAAGAGGAAGAGTTTCTATGCAAATGAAGATGATGATGAAGTGTCCAGTGAAGATGAAGAAGATTCTGACCATGATCTAAAAGTGCTCATGGCAAAGAAGCAAAAGAAGAAGTCTACTCGAAACAAGGAGATCTCTCAGAAAACATGGTTAGCAGAAATTGAATCAGATAGTGATTGGGGTCCTGATTGTCTCATTGGTAAAATGAATGGTGAAGATAGTGAAAGTAAAGTTGTGGATTTAGAAGAAGTTATCAAGATAAAAGTTGAAGAACAACAAAAGGAAACTAATAAGAAAGATTCTATCTACAATGAGATGATCTCTCAAATGAAAGATCAAATAGAAATGCCGAATGGACAGGTGGACAAGTATCAAAGGTTTCATACTTATGCATCCAATCGAATTAAAGAACTAGAAGCAGAAATCAACGATCAAAATGCAGATCTCGAAAAATCAAGCAAGAAGAATGAAGGACTTGAAGCTGCAATCATCTCTCTGCAAGAAGATATTGAAGCATCAAGTAAGAAGAATGAGGAACCTCTGCAAACATTTGAAAAGGAAGGCCTTGAAGCAGAAATCATCTCTCTCAAAGAAGATATGGAAAAATAAAATAAGAGGAATGAAGAGCTGCAACAAACATGTGAAGAAAACGAAAATTGGTTGAAAGAAGAGATTCTAAATCTGAAGGATCAAGTAGAAGATGGAAGAAGGAAAGAAGAAAGCATGAAAAAGCAATGTCAAGCCTTGGAGGTTGAGGTAAACATTCTCAAAGGTAAATTAGAAGAAAAGGTTAAACTTTTGAGGTTTCAAGATAGTACTAACATTTTGGACAACATTCTAAGTAATCAAAGGTCTCCTGCTATCAAACTTGGTCTTGGTTTCCAAGAAAATGTTAAAGGAGAATCTAGCTCACAAGGAAGTGCTAAAACTTCAGAGGATGACAATGCAAAACCTGAAGTGTTGAAAGAGACAAAAGGTCAACCAACAATGATGAAATCTCAAAGGAAATCAGTCAATAAAGTTGAATGCTTTAAATGTCATAATCATGGGCATGTTGCAGAAAATTGCAGGAACAGATCATTTCAGCTTCAAACAAACAGTTCCTACATAGAAAGGTACTCTGGTTTCTTCAAGGGATATTGTTTTTCATGTAACAAGTATGGACATAAAGCAGCTGATTGTAAAAGGAGGAAGATTAGAAATACTCATTATGATTCTTATACTTATTTCTCTGGACACATGAGATGTTATTTCTGTAACAAGTACGGACATGTAGAAAAGGAATGCAGGTTGAATAGATCTGGGAAAGTGGACAACTTTCAGCACACAGTTAGGAAGTTCAAGCAAGTTTGGAAAAAGATGGAGAACCGATCAGAAACGTAGGGAATTCTGACCCTACTGCAGTCATCCGCTTCTGAAGATGACTTTTCTTATTGACTGCAGGAATGATGTGGGATACATTATGAGATTTAGTAATGTATCATCACAGGGGGAGCAATGCATGATGACTCTCATGGTTGATTTTATTATTCTGGTTATGTTTACTTCTGACAGCGCATCTGATGTGGAAAGGACAGGTACAGGAGGTACAAACTCAGGAGGAAATGAAGGAATATGAAAATTTTCTATGCTTCACTTTCCATACGCGGGTTCTATTAACAAAAGTCGCGTATACGCGCGAGTTCCAGCAGACACAGTCGCGTATGCATTGATGATGAGAGAATTTATATGATAGCTGAAGATCTGGAGCAGAGGTTCAGGGGGAGCATCAGTCTGACTGTTAATAACTGTATTATTGACTCAATTTCATCTTAGTTTCTCAGTTCTAAATAATGAGGAAATGATACATGGTTTCTTGTGTTGAAGATTGTGGATGAGTCCTGTTTGCTTGCTGATGAAGAGTATTCATTGTTGAGATGAAATTCCTATAATTCGGAGATAAGGGCAACCCATGCAGAGATTGTTGCTGATGACTTGCTGATGAACATTTTCAGGTTGCACAAGTTAAGAACGAGCACTGGTCCAGGGGGAGTAGCAGGTTGAATTCTAATGATTGCATTGTTGGCAATATGACTGCTTATTCTTTGGTTTTTGTGATACTCATACTCAAATAATGATGACTTGGTACATGGTTTATTATGATGAGATTTTGAGCCCTGGTTGCTGATAAGTATCTTGTGTGCTCACACATGGATGAGTTGGATATCGTTTGATTCAGAAATAATAATAGATCATGTAGAGCTTTGTTACTGTGGTTGAGATCTTTTGCCTACATATGTTACTTCGTGTTAAATCTTGAAGATCTTTATGATATTGGACCACATGGATGATTGCTTGACACATATTTGAAGATGTTGTTTTGGTATGATAATCTCTCTTGGAAAGATTGTATTGATGCTGCAAAGAATATGAAGGCTTGGTTACTAATGTGCTTATGCTACAACTGTTGGATGACGCTTGAAGACACAACTGCGCTGTTCTATCTATCTGTAGTCTAGGGAAGCAAGCTGAACACTGTCTTTTTCTCACAGAGGATCAGATCTGGTTAAAATTTAGAAGATGGAATTGGATACGCGGGTTTCCTGAAACACAGTCGCGTATATACGTGATTTCATGCACAGAAAACCGCGTATGTCTAATTGCTGACAATTTTTTGTCTGGAGTCAGCTCTCTTTAGCACAGCTGCAGTGCTGTTTGGTATCTCTGATACTGTTTGGTATCTCTAGTGGTGTTCCAGTTCTCATAATTCTATTTCTAATGTTTTGATAAAGATGCCTTGATGATCTGTTGGAGAAAGTGTTCAGGATGCACAAACTAAGGGGGAGCCTTAGTCATATGAAAAGGATGCTTGAATGCACAGATTCAGGGGGAGCATTAGCGTTGCTGAGTATAATGCATTGTTGGCATTATGATGGTTCTGAAATATGTTCTCTTTCTTGAGGACTTTCCGGTGTTGGTCATAAATGGTCATGTTTGTAGTCTGATGAAAAGGTCATGTTGAGACCCATGATGTAAATTTGTATTTTTTAGTCATGTAAGGACTTGTCAAATTTGTAAACCCACTTGGTTGGGTAGCTGAGTCTCATATGTAAATCCACTTGGATGGATCTTTGATGTAAGTATGAGTCATTGGTGATAGGAAATGTACTTCATTGGAAATATGTTTGAAGATTCAGCATGAACTCAGGGGGAACTTGGTCACTTCAGTATACATCAGATCTGTAGAACGCTTCTTCTACATGAGGAGAACAGGGGGAGAGTGTGTTGGTTTTGATCCACCCTTTGCCCTTGATGTCAAAGGGGGAGAGTGACATGGTGTTTGAATGAAGCGAAAGAATGGTGTCAAAAATGGAGAGAGTGACATGGTTTCCTTGTATTCTTAATGTACCTATCTGTTGTGGTAACCAAACACCATCGTGGTTTCCATCAAGTCCAAAGGGGGAGATTGTTGGCAATATGATGCAGAGTGTTTTCCTTGATGGCAACCCACTGAATGAAGATGAAGACATGCGACTATTGACATGTGTTGTCCTTGATGGCAATCCACCTGATGAAGTTATTCTTGACTTGATGGACTTGGTAAATGATGTTTGTTAGCAATATGATGCTGAGTGTTGTCCTTGAATGGCAAGATGATGGCAACTTACTTGATGAAGTTGTGCTTGATAGAACATGTATTGATGAACTAAATCTGATGTATCTATAGTGTGTACAGAAGGCAATGAAGAAAGGAATTCAGCATGTGCTAAAATCTTGATGAAAAGAGTATGTCTCTAGGCATACGCGGATTTGCCTAAGGGAAGTCACGTATGCACGTGGGAATAAACGTTCCAAGTCGCGTATGGGCAAAAGCACTCATAAAGTGCAAAACTAGGGGTAACCACCATGGTATTGACCCATTGTATTGGGTAATGATTCGTCTAAATGACCCCGTCCAGGAATACCATCGGAAGTAATGTAGTTTTGGGCTCATGGTATTGTTTTGGCTCATGGTATTGAAAAAAAGGGCTCATGGTATTGAAAAAGGGTAAACCTATATAAGGAGAAGAAATTCATCAGGCAAATCAAGAGGTAAAAGATGTCTGAGCTTGAATGAATACTTCTCTCTGAAGTATATATGAATGGAAAGGGTTACAGATGAATGATAGATCTGAATGTATGATGCACCAATGATGAAGAAGGGGATCTAGATCTGGAATGTATTTGTATCTGCTAGATCTGTTTATGGAAGGCTTAGATCTGAAATGAGGCGAACACTTTTCTGAAGTAAAAGGGTAAATATGAACTGAATATCTGATCTGAAGAAGTATGTTGCTCTATAATGATTGAATATCTATACGCTACTTTGCCGCAGAGGAAGCGCGTATATACGCGTCTTCGCCGAAGAGAAAGCGCGTATGCACAATGAAATATGTACAGAGGTATACGTTGGTTTGTGTGAATGGAAGCGCGTATATACGCGACATCAGTGAAGTGAAAGCGCATATGAAAACTAGGGTTTGCTGAAGTCTATGGTAAGAAATGTCTGATCTGTTCTGCTGGTTTACTGATATCTGTCAGTGAGTTATATGTATCTGTTTCATGGTTGACTGTGCTTAAAAGTATGGAAAGGGTCCAGTTTGAAAATATGATGAAACGTGGCCTACAAGTTGTGTTCTATTGAAGTTGTTGGATCCAGTGTGAAAATTGATGAAACGTGGTCCAAGGTGGTGCTGAGGGTTGTAGCCTTTAGTCAGGGGGTTGTAGCTCCCTTCCAGGTGAGGCTGGTAAACGAGATCGGGGGGGTCGTAGCTCCCTTCCAGAAGAGGCTGGTAAACGAGTCAGGGGGTTGGAGCTCTTCCAGAGGCTGGTAACCAGTGCGGTGTGGTGCTCGCGTGGCCGGCAGGGAGTCTGCACCAGCACATATGTTGTCAGATGTTTTCTCTATAATAAAATATTGAAGGCTGAGCAACTGTAGCGGTGGTTTTCTCCCGACTTGGGTTTCCACCTAAAAATCCTGGTGTTCATGTGTGATGGTTTATTCTGTTCTTAATGCACATGTTTACTGTTTATTGAACATCTGATGAATGAATGATGGAATGATATAAGTAAGGAACTAATGACATAATTAGATCTTTGTGTATACGCGAGTTGCATGAAAGATATCTGCGTGTATACGCGAGTTCACTAAAGGAAAGTAGCGTATGGGTTTTAAGGAATGAAAAGTAGTGCTTTGAGAAGGCAAGAATAATTTATCTACCCCTCCCCCCTCTCGCATTATTTTCCCAACAAAGAGATATATCCTAATATCCTCTCTAGCCCAAAAAACGCTAGAATATGATCTCCTTTAACTTCCTTGGCCTCTTGTTTCATCTCTCCTAATTCTCAATTTATTTTTCACCTGAATTTTCATTCCAAAAATGATGAGCATGACTAGTTATTTATAGTTGTTCAGGTATGAAATGGTTAAATTAATATGCTATTATTATTATCACTTTTGAACACTTATTGCACCCATTTCTACTATTCTTCATCATGTCATTTATTATAATTTATTATATAAATCCATTTTATGATGACTTATGCTTCTATGAATGAATATTATTTATTCTCCTTTATTTCTAATAAATTGATGATTATGCATGATTTTATCAATGATAGTTTTAATAAATCAATTGTAATATTCACCATTTTTAGTCAAGATAATTTACTGAAGATTTGATCATTAAAAGTGCCAACTCAGAAATGCGCTGGAATAAGAAGTGACGGTTTTGTGGTTGAGATTTCGAGCAAATGAAGCAGAATCTGGAAAATCCAGAACATGGGTTTTGTCCAGAACGGACCCAATTAACTTTATTAAAGAACGGTTTGCCCAAATTCGGCTTTTATTGAGAGAAACACAGGGTTCTTTGAGCACAATTTTCTGAGATTTGTTGTTGCGGCCGTCCTCCAAATCCCAGCTGCAAAGCCAAATTCGTCTTGCTCTTGTTGAAAGCTGGATGGAAATATATCTTCTTGTTTATCAATTGGTTGGAAAAAATCCAATTTTGTAATAGAAATCATGTTGTAGTTATTCTATTAACTGCCTTCCGATCTCTCTCTCTATTTAAATGAAAACGGAGATCAGAGATGGGAAGGATTTGAGGATGATTTGGGGGATGAAAAATGATGGAAAAATGATGAAGAATGATGGTGGATTATTCATGATAGGATAGGGATTGTTGCATGCTGTAATTCTCAAGCCTTTGCTGTTGTAATGATTCCACAATTGCTGATTAATACATGATTTGGGAGTTGTTGTTCATTCTTTTCATTCTGAAGTAACCCAGCAGCGTCCGCTGGCGGCTAAGGGCCCAGCCCCTGGTGGAGTACGCTGCTGCTGCTGTGTATCATATCTTTACAATTGCTGCCGTGTGATGGTTTGATTTCCTTTTCATTTCTTTAAATTGTTTTGTTCAGTAATCTTTTGTTTATGAACATTTCGCAGAATTGCATTGTTATATTGAAATCATAATTGGATTGCGTGAGTGATAGAATTATTAATTATAACTTGAAATGTCCTGTTGATAATTCTGATCTAATGTTGCGCTATCTAATTAAGACTATGGTTCATTTAATTACTGCTCCGTTATAATTGCAAAATGGTTGTTCAATTAAGTTACTATTCAATTATGTTCACGATTATTTTTCTGCTTCGTCAATCGTGATTAATGTTCATGCCGATAGGTTGCTGATTCAAATTATGATTATAGTTGCTATACTTTTCTAATGACTTAGTATTGCTGTTCGGTTCCATTTAAGATTGTTGATTAATTCTAGTATTTTAGCATTGCGATTCCTTTCCATTAATAAATCATTTTTGTTAGATGAAGCTTTGCTGTTTAGTTTGGTTGATTAATTGCAAGAGTTTGCTTTTAAGGAGTTTTCCTAGTTTACTTTCAATGGTAGCTTTAGTTTAATTTCTATTTACTTTTAATTGCTTTAAAGCATGACTCTTAACTGTAGAGAACATTGGTTATTGCTCCCTCGTTCCTAGATTGATTGTCTTGTTCTGGTTTGATTTCAATTGCATCAATATCCAGAGGAATGAGTTATTGCTACTGTATCCTCGAATATTGTCGTTTGGAGAATGATTTAGTTTAGAACATTTTGGGCTTGTTGTTCCACTAGATTTTTTCCAGTTTTCTTCATTTACTTTTGCATTTAAACACTATACCGCAAAAACATTACCTCGATAAATAGTCACTGCATCGAGTACACTCTTGAAATAAAAAGTCGTCTCGGTTGATAATTTATTCTGTGAAGGTAATTAGGAGTTAAAAGACTTTTTATCGCCTCCATACTGGCGCGTTGCCGGTAGAGGGGAATATTTCAAAGAGTAGTGTGAATTCGATGAGTGCTCCGCTAGGAGACCAGCATTTAAAATGGAGGCCAGGGAAAGAAACTGCTGCATTTTACATGTGGCCTCTGCCTCCGCCCGCATAATGCCCAGAGCTTTCCGGTAGATTTGTTAATTTTTTGTGTAGAATTAGATGTTTGAATTTTTGTGTGAATGACTAGAAAAAATATAGAAATTAAAAAAAAAAAAAGAATCACATGATTTCACTCAAGTGGTGATGTAAGCACCACCCATTTCACTAACTAATTGACAGGAACATTTGAAGAAGGAGCCTCGAAGAAACACATGAAAAAAATCTTATATTATGGTAAGAAATGGCTCACGTTTCTACTTTTGAATTTCCTATCAAAGATCTAGGAGGAGTGACACAAATGCACATAATTCCCCCATCTTTACCAAATTTCCATGGTTTAGCAAATGAAGATCCAGATACATTCTTATTTGAGTTCGAAATACTTTGTAGAGGATATGATTATTGTACTAATGATCAAAGATTGAAAGTGTTTCCTCTTACTCTAAAAGGAGCAGCTCTCCGATGGTTCATGAGCCTAGGTGGGAATTGCATCCAATCATGGGAGGACATGAAGAACATATTCTTCAAGAAGTACCAAGACTATTGCAAATCCAATGAAGATATTTTCGGTATGATACAAGGGGAAGATGAAAGTTTGGAGGACTATGTAGATCGATTTCATTATAACCTTCAAAAATCAAAGCATAAGCATTTGGAAAAAGAGATCTTAAAAACACTCCTTCTTAAAGGAATCAAAGATGAATTTTTAGAACTCTTAAATCTGATAGGAAAAGGTGATGTTTTGCAATTATCATATGATGATGTTTGTGAGTTGTGCATAAGGTATTCAAGAGGAATCTCTAAGGCTGGTAAGAATTCTAGAGATGTTTGTTCTTTCTTTTCCAAATCTGCTACAAGAATAGGAGACATAAGAGCTGAAATCAATGATTTATTTGAAAATTTTAAAGTTGATTTTATTAGCTCTCTAAGCTCAAAATTGGACGTTTTGCAAGTTCATAAAAATGAAGAATTTGATGAACTGTTTTTCCCTCATGACCGAAAGGAGCAGCCCATAGATGGTTACTCTTCCTTATCTAGGATGGAAGTATCATATCAAAGATGTGAGGAAGCTGCAACAAGGTCAAAACCATGGAAATCATGGCCTACAGGTATGGTTCAAAACACTTCTTCTCCATTCTCTTACTTGCATAATCCATTATGGAATACTCATGTTCTAGGGCAGCCATGTCGATTTCAATATAACCACCAATCTTATCTACAAGTTTGGCATGGTTCACCTTATGATTGCATGACTACTCTCCCTCATCTTGTAGCACAAGCACATTCTCCATATTCTCCACCAGCTCTTTCACAACATCCTGTTTGCATATCAAATTTATCCACTCAACCCAACCAACCACATCATCACAATGCTCCATTCCATACACAATTTCCTGCTCAACTAATTCCACACCCTCACCACAATAAACCAGTACAACATGCTTACAATGTTGAACCGCAAAATTTACCCATCATTCCCACCCATTCTATCTCACATGCACCAATGGAGAAAACTTACAATGAGATTCAGAATGTTTCAAATTCAAAAATTGTAGAAGCTATGGAAGAAAATGAGGTTTCTTTTAGTATGCATCAACAAGTCATTTTAAAAGCTCAAGAACTTCATGATATGATGGCTATGGGAAATCAAGAAAGTAAAGGATATATTGAGGATTGGTTTCATTCCATCGCTTGTTTGCAGCGTCACTCTATACTTCAACAATTTTTGACAACATCTTTTCAAGGGAAGTTGGCTTCTCATACCCTAATTTTTATCAACATGCATTTTTCAAATTTGGGTATGTACATATTTGAAGCCTTATTTCGAAAATGGTTCCATTGGAAGTACTCCTATACATAGTCATATTCATATTTCAATCAAAGTAGGTTAGTGAAAAAAATAAAATAAAATAAAATAAGAACATAAATAAATGCATTTTGTTTTTTTTTTGTAAAAATAGTTGTTTGTTTGTTGCAACACGCTATCAAATCAACATTGGTGATAATTTTTTTTAATTCATTTGTGTATATAGATGAATTATAATGGATATAATAGTTCTACAAACACTCATATTCATTTTTATCACCAATTTGAAAAAATGCTTGAATATCATTTTTTTTGGCTTGCGGGCTTGATGAAATTTCTGGAAAAACAGTCGGGACAGTCATGTTTTGAGGGGCCAAAAGTGAATATTTTTAAAACATGTTTCTATCCTAAGTAGCCCTTGATTTCTACTTTTAAACCCAATTTGAATCACTCAATTTGGATTTGAAACAAAAAAGTTAGAACCGAAACATTCACAGGGTGTCTAGTGGGCAGCATAGGAACAGAGTTGGGACAGTCAGTTTTTGGAGGCCTAAATGTTTGAATTTTTAAAACTTGTTACTATGGTAGATTCCCCTATGAATATAGTTTACAAGGCAATTGGAATCACTCATTTTCGATATCTTATGGGGAAGTTATGATCAAAATACTGACTGTCTATCATAAATCAGCGCCATTAAAACTATGTCTTTTTGGCTATTCCTTACAGTATTTAACCTATCAATTCTTCTTGTCTTAAAAAAATGTTTCTATTGGAAATAAATAAATGAATCTAATTTCATTTCCAATTTTAATCATTCCAATCTGACATCAAAAAAAATTTATGCTTGAAATATCAACTATTGGTCTAAGCTGGGTAATCGAAAATGACTCTGTTATGCAGGTTGTTCTAACTAAAATTGACATATCATATTATTGAATTTTTAAAACCTGTTGCTATTGGAGATTAACCTTTGAATTAGCTCTCATTTGGCTTTGGAATCACTCAATTTTGACGAAAAACAAAGAAGTTGTGATTACAACACTGTAGGTTAGCATGATTGGACACTGCTCTCCCGCAGATAACAAATGAATTTTACTTTGTTATTTTCTCCATGGATTTGTTCTACAGAGTAACTACTTGTTAGTTTTTTGCATAATTCTTGGATTAGGGGAGCCCGCGCACCTCTCTTTCTCCATGATTTAATGTTTTATTGCAGGTAGATACTCGTTTTTTTGCAGGTCCTGGAAAAATAAAGAAGGTCAATTTATGGACGAGTGATTATTGAAAGAAATTTTAAATGAAACAAAGGAATTTCATCCAACTCATTACCCAAAGGATTCATAATAGAAGAAATGAAGAATTGATTTCCATTTGAAGATTCATGTCATGTCTTTGCTGCCAAAACATTTTTCGAATAAATCATTTTTTTTGACATAACATCATAGCTGTTGTAACTTAATTTATTTATTTACATACTGTTTTTTGTTGTTTCTTTTCTAATTTCTCTTATATTTTTTTTTTAGGTGTTGCTTCATTCAAAGTGTAACTCATCCTCAGCATCAATGTCGTGAACAACTAATTTGTTTTTTTGCATGTTTGCATTTTATGATTGTCCATTTTGCTGTTCCTTTCCGAATGGAACAACACTTCTGCACTTTCACGTTTCGCTGTTCCTTTTCGAATGGAACAACACTTTGACACTTTTGATTTTTGTTGTTCCTTTTCCAAAGGAACGACACTTGTGTTTTTGCTGTTCCTTTTCTAAAGGAACGACACTTTTAGTTTTTGCTGTTCCTTTTTCCAAAGGAACGACATTTGCATTTTCACATTTTTTTGTGTGTATTTTTGTTTTTTTGTGTGCATTTCCTTTGTTGTTCCCTACAAGGAACACCACTTTTTGAGTGTTTTTGCTGTTCCTTCAAAAGAATCAACACTTTGGGATTATTTTCGGGAGCAACCCTTCCTTCCTCTTGTGGGATTATTCCTAGTTCATCTCAACCACATTTTACTGATTCTCTTTCATGGCATGAATTACACTACTTTTATGAGGACAAGAATTATGGATTCTATTGAAGCGAGTTAATATAATTCACGTTATGATCTTTAATAGGATAGCTCCTTGATGATAGCTTATTTTCAAAAGGGACACAATTATTTATATACTACTTTACTGCATTGTTTTCTATTGAACATGATGTTGATTGATTATCTTAATACCATGCTGGTTCCACCCTTCTGGATTATAATCTTCTCTGTCTATAATAAATGAGATTATGGGTATATTTTTTCTATTGACATGTTCAACTTCTTCCACCATCCCTGCTCTTAAGGAGTACTGAGCCTCTCTCTTTTTATCATAAAAATGTGTAATAATAACAAAATTTTGTTCGCAGATGGAGGATAAGGGGTCTCAGTACGAGCCAGTCTACCATGTTCATAAGGCTGTAACAAAGTGACATTCCCATTATGGTCACCACACCAGGGTTATGATCCATTGGATAGCCCAATTATCCTTGGAATAGGAGGTCTCATCACGAGCCGGCCTGATCACTTTTGCTACATCCCAGTGAATGGCAGTGTGGTTATCTGGTTACCACGCCAGCACATTGATCTCTTCTGTAGAACAACAATGTAACTCTCTAGTTATAAATTGAGGATTCTCGCTCATATGGGTTAAAAAGCAACCCTGCCGAGGCTATGGACGCCTGCTGGCAGCAGCGGCTCTGCTTATGGTATTGAAGTTATATCTTATCGTCAATTATTACTATAATACCCTTTTCTTATTTTTTTCTTTTTATCAGAGAAGTTATTTCCTTACTTTTTTTCCCTATTTTGAACCTTTATGCATGAGAAATTGTTTTATGATCAATCGCATCATTTTCAGCTAGCATACTATCAGTAAAGCATCTTTTTTGCATATTGTTGTTCTTTTTCTCTTTTTCATCACCTATCATCAATTCAAAGCATCCTATCTCTTATTCATAACTATCTTTACACACTCTGCTCTCATTATAACCATAACTCCCGCTATCCTATCATTGATATGTGTACTCTGCTTCATTCACTGCTATATTGTTCATTCCCTTGCCTTGCCATCAACACAACACCTCTCATATGCTTTATGGTCATGGAATTCCTTTTCCAATTAGAGGGGGGAATGTATGCATTATGGAATTGCATGCGATATGATTACTGCACTCTGCCATCACTTGTTGATTTGCCAAAATATTAGTATTGCATGTATACATAAGTTTTTCTGATTGAAATTTTTGCATGCATCTTATCTATTGCTTACACTATGGATTCAAGAACATTGTATGCCAAATAGTGCTTTGTTTGCAGGAAAACAACAAGTATGGGCAGAATTCTATTCATAGCATGACCACACTATTACACTTAATAAAAGAGGCTCGCGCACGTGAACAATTCTTCAGACATGATGTGCTTACCTGGATTCCACCTTTTGTATCACTTTCAGCACCAACTCTGCCTACATCAGCTTCAAAAAATTCCAGTCCATATATGTCATTCCACATTTTTCTTTTTGGAGGTAAAACTTGAGGTAAAATAGCATAATTTTCTGAATTATTACGAATTTAGGAGAATTTACTGAAATCCATTTTCAGCATTATTTATCATCCTTCAGTCCACATCTGTACCACTTCCCATTTTTTTTCAGTGGCATATCATCTTTCAGTTTGGGGGAGTGTTGCTTTCATTCATTTCTTTCTTATGACTATGCCATTCATATTCTTTATCATCCATTGCTATTCTTATTCATTCTCAACACCTCCTTTATTCCATGTTGTTTTACACCAAGCATAGAATTCAACAGCTGGTAGCAACCACCTCTATTTGTTTTCTAGCATCGCATGAGGGCATGCTAATTTTTCAGAGAGGGGGAGGAATTGCTACGCATGATGGATGTTTTCTATTTTCTTTCTCATTTAAGGCATACAATTTCAGTGTAGAAATTGATTTCCATAATATTTTTAAAACTATGAATTCAATTCTTGTGATTTTTGGAAAACACAGACGTATCATTAATACAAACCCAGACAATTTCAAGATAAATTGGTTCATAAAATTTCGGAAATCATGCACTCTCAGCTACAGTCATTTTGTTTATATCTCATGATCCATGCATCAAAACAGTCTGATTTTTTGATCATAAAGGCATTCATATATTATAAATTTACTTGCCAAATTTCAACAAACGCTGGTTTGTAGTTTTTGAGAAAATGGTTAATGAAGTTTGCTGTTACTTATATCATATTTTGTTGCAACTTCATATATACATATAGTTGAATGTCAATATAAAAATTGTTATGCCTTCATCAAGATTACTAAAAGTGAATATTCATTAATTAAGGAAGAATTCATTTGTTCTATCCATTTCATGAGCTGAGATGAACATATTTTTTTATTGCTTGGTTAACACATGGTTTTTTGTCTTTGGGTTGCATGAGGACATGCAATATATTCAGTTTTCGTTGCATGAGGACATGCAACATATTGAGTGTGGGGGTATGTTGGGCCGTTAATATGCCATTATTATTATCACTTTTGAACACTTATTCTACCCATTTCTACTATTCTTCATCATGTCATTTATTATAATTTATTATATAAATCCATTTTATGATGATTTATGCTTCTATGAATGAATATTATTTATTCTCCTTTATTTCTAATAAATTGATGATTATGCATGGTTTTATCAATGATAGTTTTAATAAATTAGTTGTAAAATTATTCACCATTTTTAGCCTCCAAGATAATTTCCAGATTGAAGATTTGACCATTAAAAGTGCCAACTCAGAAATTCGCTGGAATAAGAAGTGACGGTTTTGCGGTTGATATTTCGAGCAAATGAAGATGAATCTGGAAAATCTGGAACATGGGTTTTGTCCAGAACGGACCCAATTAACTTTAATGAAGAACGGTTTGCCCAAATTCGGCTTTTACTGAGAGAAACACAGGGTTATTTGAGCACGATTTTCTGAGATTTGTTGTTGCGGCCGTCCTCCAAATCTCAGCTGCAAAGCCAAATTCGTCTTGCTCTTGTTGAAAGCTGGATAAAAATATATCTTCTTGTTTATCAATTGGTTGGAAAAAATCCAATTTTGTAATAGAAATCATGTTGTAGTTATCTCTATTGTAACTGCTCTCTGATCTCTCTCTATTTAAATGAAAACAGAGATCAGAGATGGGAATGATTTGAGGATGATTTGGGGGATGAAAAATGATGGAAAAATGATGAAGAATGATGGTGGATTATTCATGATAGGATAGGGATTGTTGCATGCCGTAATTCTCAAGCCTTTGCTGTTGTAATGATTCCACAATTTGCTGATTAATACATGATTTGGTGGGAGTTGTTGTTCATTCTTTTCATTCTAAAGTAACCCAGCAGCGTCCGTTGGCGGCTAAGGGCCCAGCCTCTGGTGGAGTACGCTGCTGCTGTGTATCATATCTTTACAATTGCTGCCGTGTGATGGTTTGATTTCCTTTTCATTTCTTTAAATTGTTTTGTTCAGTAATCTTTTGTTTATGAACATTTCGCAGAATTGCTTTGTTATATTGAAATCATAATTGGATTGCGTGAGTGATAGAATTATTAATTATAACTTGAAATTTCCTGCTGATAATTCTGATCTAATGCTGCGCTATCTAATTAAGACTATGGTTCATTTAATTACTGCTCCGTTATAATTGCAATGGTTGTTCAATTAAGATACTATTCAATTATAACTACGATTACTGTTGCTTCAATAACTGTGATTAATGTTCATGCTGATAGGTTGCTGATTCAATTACATTTATAGTTGTTGTGTCTTTCTAATGACTTAGTTTTGTTGTTCGGTTCCATTTAAGATTGTTGCTTAATCCTAGTATTTTAGCATTGCTATTCCTTTCTATTAATAAATCATTTTTGTTAGATGAAGCTTTGCTGTTCATTTCTGTTGATTCATTGCAAGAGTGCTTTTAAAGAGTTTTCCTAGTTTACTTTCAATAGAAACTTTAGTTCAATTTCGATTTCCTTTTAATTGCTTTAAAGCAGGACTCTCAACTGTAGAGAACATTGGTTATTGCTTCCTCGTTCCCAGATTGATTGTCTTGTTCCGGTTTGATTTCAATTGCATCAATATCCAGAGGAATGAGTTATTGCTACTGTATCCTCAATTGATGGTTGTTTGAGTGAATGATTTAGTTTAGAACATTTCAGTTTCTTGCTGTTCTAATTAGATTTTGTTTCCAGCTTTCATTTACTTTTGCATTTTAAGCACTATACTGCAAAACATTACTCTTGAGTAAATAGCCGCCTCAGACTGAGTACACTCTTGAAATAAAAAGTCGTCCCTAGGTTGATAATTAATGTGAAGGTAATTAGGAGTTAAAAAGACCCTTTTTATCGCTCCACAAAATGAAAAGTCGTGTATTTTGATTAAGGAGTCGACATACTGATTTGAGCCAACCTGTGCATCATTTTTGGCATTTATTTAAACTAATTTTAAGACTGATACATGGGGGAAATTTTATGGTTAAGTCTGGGCCTCAACGCTTGATAGGAACACCATACAATATAGCGGTACTTATTGTATCTTCTGTTGTAGTGCAGACCTGTTTTAACACCTCCTTTGCTGAACACTTGATAGTTGTAGGGGATCAACAAAATTATGTTAGATCCCTCCTTTGTGGCTCAAAGACTCCTTTTGTAATATAAAATTTTGATTGTCAAAGCCTCTCTGCTCCTTCACTGCCCATAAGACATTGTCAAAGCCTTGCAACCTTCCTGCATTCATTCAGATCACCAAACTACACATATGTTACCTGAAATCGTAGTGCTCTATAACTCCAAAAACAAACATACATATACAGAAAAAGAGAGAATTTATTCCTGAGTAGTGGTCATTATAGGGCTCTAGTTAGCTGGATAAAACATGCATGCAAAAGAGAAAAGGCAGATTTTCACCATGGAGTGTGTTGTTGCCATCATTCTTAGGCAGCTGATATGTTTTCCCATTTACTGTGAATTATCCATCCTTGATACGGTTGGCTACACGACCCACCAAGGCACCAAAGTAAGGTCTACTGGAGCTCATGTTCTGCATTAATAAACAATCTCATATTCCCCATGGTAATACATACATTTGATATCCACTCCAATTTGTGAGTAGAAACTGTAAATTTATCTTAAAATTCTAGCATATGCTCGCAGTACTAATTTCCAAAGGGAAATGCAAATACATACCATGTATGAGGAAATATTTTCATAGCCAATAAGTACGTCTGCTAGATGGCATGAATGCATAAATACCAACACTTAATGAGCTATCTCCCTCTGAGTAAATGATGGTAAAGCAGTTGAAGGGTAGGGTTTAGGGATGATTACCTTTAGCATCAAGGAGAGTGAGGGTGACGAGGGTAGCTCCCCAGTTGATTAGATTTATATACAAATCGCCTCTGCGAAGTTGAAAGAAACTTGGGGCATTGATATTTCTGTAGGGATGACCATAATGAGCCAAGTTGCCTTTCCCTTCCAAATTTCTTGGATTCAATTCCCATTTGTGCCCTTGACTGCTAGCATGGAATTTGCAGAGGTGAATGAAAACATAAATGCATTGAAAATACAAGAGAATGGATGACACTTTCACCATCATCGATTGATTGACTGATCAAGGGATGGATGGATAAGCTAAAGTAGAACATTCAATGATATATATAGAGAGACTCACATAGTCAATACTAGACTAGGGTGTGTCTGTATACCTTAAGATAAGGTCATGGTGTACGACATAACATGGATTGTGTGCAACTATAGACAACCCATGCACTGTGGCTACCAAAAAATGTAATCTTTGGAATCTAAACATGTTACATTTTTGAGTTTTTGTCTTATTACCCCAATTTTTTTTTTGGCCAAATCTTAATTTTGTTATTTAAAATGGAATTTTGACTACATATATGGATTCAACACCTTGAAAAAACCCTAGAGAAGTGCATTTTTGTTGTTTGTATATTGAAGGACCTAAACTAATGCAACATGGTTTTGTGGATGCCATTTCTAAAGTTGGGCTGGCCAAATTCCTTTCTAACCTTTCTACCACCTATATAACCAAGTAATTTTCTATCACCTGTATAACCTTGCCTTTTTATAAAAAAAAAGAGGTTCCTACACTCAAAGAATTGGCTTTTCCTGGCCATGGGGAAATTAGAATGTTGAAATTTTATAACCTTTTGGATGATTAGAAGATCCAATTTTGCCATTGCTAGCCTGAACTAAGTTCAAATTGCGGTTTTGGGTGTAAATTATTGGTCATTTGAAACCCATTTATCAACTGCACTGTTTAAGTAAAGCCTAGATAATATCTAAGATGAGGAGGTTGGACCTATTTCAGGCTGTTGTACTCAAGCTAACAGTCAAACATAAGTTTATGCATATACATGTGGTTCAAGGTCTCCTTTTCCTGATGTTATTCTCTATGAACTAAGGAATGTATGTTGCCAAGGAGGAACACCTGCTGATCTAGGATCTGATACAACCAACAAGTTACTAGGAACACCCAACAGATTACTAGGATCTGATACATGATTTAGATTTCTAGGATCTAGTCTAGGAACACCCAACAACGAGAGGTATATCCACAAACCACTCCAAGTAAGATATGAAAAGGGCTCTTGAAATGCCTCTGAATACCAAAGCACTCCAATGTTTATAATGACATATTGATGTCCAATTCAAATGCTACATAAGGATTTCACAAAGGTTCAAGTACCTTTGTTCAAGGGTTCATTGTATGTTTCCAAGGGTTTCAAAAAAAAAACTTTCGCTAGATATTAACAGCCCTTATGATATTTTTTACCACCACCATTTCTACCACAAAATTTATGTAGGGTGAAGACACATGAAGATTTAAATTGGTTCTTGCTTGAAGGAAAGATGAACTGTTCTGATTGATGGGTATTTAGAGTTTTATTGTTGGCTATAATTTTCTTACAATGACCCTAGATTTAGTCACAAACAAGTAATAAAGATTATTGTTGTTCACAAGGCTGAAAATTTGTCTGAAATCCCTCAAATTATCCCACAACAAGCTTCCCAAAAACCCCACATCATTTTTGGAAACATTTTTTGATTACACCTGTATTTTTATACTTGTTTTCATGCTGCCCTATCTATCCAAACATTGGTATCAGAGCCATAATCGTGCTGTCATTAACCCTAGTTCTATTTGTTGGTGAAAAATTACCACAGTTGGAGGTATCAACCATTGGAAATACCAACACTATTGGGTTCCAGAGAACCACCAATCAAAGGATATATCTACTATTGTATCTTCTATTTAGGGCTCTTCACATGCTGCCATCGAATCTGCTGTCATTTTCTTCTATATATCATCTTCATATTGCCTCATAATCCTACAAGAGTATGTTACATCACCTCACATCCTCCCAGCAAAAGTTGATCTTATATGCCGAGATATATTTATGCTTCGATGGTGATCTGTTTGCTTTGTTTGGAGACCATGGAGGATGACAACATGCTACTAAAAACGGTTGTATTATAACAAGATTATTGATGTCAAACTTTTCATGGAGGCTACCACCAAATACTGCAAATACTACAATAAGGGAGACTTTTCCATGATATTTTTGGAACCTTAAAACCGTGTTAAAATTGTTTGAAACATGAGCCCTAAAACTAAAACAAATTCTACAACAAAATCACTAAAATGTGATGGAAGTTCTATTATAGGACTTCTCTACTGTTGCTCATACGCTGTCTAAAATAATTAGGTTGAAATTTAGAACCTAACTATCGCTGGTCTAGTATGCAAAATCCAATTTTGGGCATGAGGCATATGATGAAGCCATTGTCTAGGTTACATGTTGGAAGTGTATGTTATGTTGATCTATTACTTTTTCTTCTGGTTAGAAACTGGGAACTTCACCACAACATCATACCAATATGTAAAATCTGAATTAATTTTTGTGAGACAACTAGCATCTATGATATTTGTTTCTATCCCATACTTTGCCATCAACATCCAAGTTGTATTTCATGTGCATGTGTTGAATGGAGTAGCTATTGTGGCATATTTATGATTGTCCATGTCAAACATACTATTGTGACATGTCTTCTCTTTTGTGGGGAAGGTATTGCTGCATTGTATTTTCTAAGGATGCATGTTCACCAAGACAAGTCAAATACTTGAAAATGTTGGATGTGTTTTGTATTATTGTTCTAGAACATATTCTCTTTGTCTTTGTTTTGTATTATTGTTTGAGAAAATATTATATTTTTCTTTGTCTTTATTTCACACATTGTTTTAGGATATTTGAGTGTTTTAGGTTATTTAGGTTTTTGGCCATGAAATTAGTGACTGAAATGCCAAATAATCACTTTATAATTGTGGATTTGCTTGTATATTTGAGTTATTTTACATAAGCAATCTTCATAAGTAGATCTTAAGTAGATATTCTACCCTTAGCTCTATTTCAAAGTGTTCTAAGAATTTCTGAGGACCTCTTTTATTCCTTGACTCGAGGTGGTGGATTCCCCATCCTACTGAGGCCTTTCTCTTTCATCTAGTCCTTCATTTTCCATTGAATCTGATTCAAGAGATTCTCCCACTGGATCTCTCTTGGGGGATTATTGTGGTGGTATTCCATGTATCATTTTTAAAAGTCTAATTCTTCCCTTCACCTAATTTTCATAACTTCCATAACCATTAGGTAGGGACCTGCAATGTCGATGGTGCTTTGTCTGTTTAGTAAAAGATTGTGGAGACTTTAATTTATTGAAAGTTGTATAATTTAGAATCTATGAAGTTTCAAGATATAATTTTTAAAATTTCAATTCTTTAAAGGGTGCTAGCTCAATGGAATAGCACCTTCTTTACAAGCAGGAGGTTGGGGGTTTGATTCCATCGTGCCCTGATATTCATATATAGGGAATGACGAAGATCAGTTTTTGGTGACAAATGCTCTTTTGACCATCACCAATGAGCTTATGGTGACATTTTTCGACCCTCACCAAAGTATGAAATGGTGATGGTCAACGAATGCCACCATATATACGCATCAATAATGACAACCATTAAAGGTCCGTCACCATAAATCGTTGTTGTTGATATGAAATGGTGAGGGTCACTATTTGTCATTATAGTCATTATTCGTGATGGACCTTGATGTCACCAATGAGTTTATGGTGACGGTCAATGAATGTCGCCATATATATGCACCAATAGTGACGGCCATGAAAGGTCCATCGCAAAAATTGTTGCTATTCATATGAAATGGTGACGATCACTATCCGTCATTATAATCAATATTCGTGATGGACCTTGAATGTCACCACAACACATACATTCGGTGATGCCACCTTTGGTGACGCTTATTTTTTTGGTGATGGAGGCTATTGTCCATCACCATTGCCCATATGAAATGGTGATGGTCACTATTCGTCACTATAAATCATTATTGGTGACGGACCTTGAATGTCACCACAATACCTATACTTTCGGCAACGCCACCTTTGGTGACGTTCAGTTTTTTGGTGACGAAGGCTATTGTCCATCACCATTGCTCATATGAAATGGTGATGGTCACTATTCGTCACTATAAATAATTATTGGTGAAAAACCTTGAATACCTATACTTTCGGCGATGCCACCTTTGGTGACGTTCAGTTTTTGGTGACGAAGGCTCTTTTGACCCTCACCAATGAGCTTATGGTGACCATTTTCGCCCCCTACAAATGTGGTTTTTTCTTGTAGTGTTTCTTGCATATTCATGAGCATATTTGAAAAGTGTAGGCCAATAGTAACCTGCATGTAGGATTTTGTGTGTTGTCGTATTTCCTCCAAAAATGTCCTCCAGCTGGTCCATCATCGACTTCTTGCAAGACTTTCTCTGCTTCATATTTTTCTAAGCATATTAGTAGTACATAATCAAAATTTCTCCTAAAAAATACATCATTTATTAATTCATATTTCTTGGACTTTAATCTCAAAGCACGTTTCATTTTGTAACTGAGTTGGGTCGGAGCATATCCATTCTTCAAATAGAATATGAGATTAGCATATTGATATTGTGCATCATTGAGGCCTACCTCTGATATTTTCACATTGTTACCTGAATCTTATTCTGATGATAGATGGAATTCTTCTATAATAATTCTGCAAAAACCTTCACCTCTAGCAATTTTAGAGGGTTTAATTTCTACATCATATTCTTGTAAAGCAGTAACCCAGTTAGCCCTTTTCTCTCCTAATTATTTTTGCATTAATAGTTGTCTCACTGCAGAGAATGGATCTATGATTTTGGTGTGAGTTTTTAGGAGAAATGGACTGAAATTATTTATAGCTTTAAAGACAGAAAATGCTTGGTTTTCGACAGATGAATAATTTAGTTCTGCACATTGCAAATTGGAATTGAAAAATGATAATGGTGCTTCAATTTGTTGGTCATTAAGCTGTGTTAAAACAATAGTGTATGATTTATCTGATGAAAAATCATATAAAGTAAAAGGATTAAGAAAATTGGGGGTAGTCAGGAATGGATCATTGATAATGGATTTTTTAATCAAATGAAATGCTTCTCTTTCATTATGTCCCCATCTAAAGACTTGATTTTTCTTAATATTTTTTTGTAATGGTAAAACTATTTGTGAAAATTTAGGGACAAACCTTTTAACAAAATTATTTTTCCCAAGAAACGACTGCATAGCTTTCTTGTTATGAGGAAAAGGAATTCTTTTAATCTCTTCAATTCTTTTAGGATCAATATAGATACCTATTTTTAACACAATGAATCCTAAAAATTTTCCTTCATCTAGTGCAAAAATCGATTTCTTTGGGTTTAATGAGATGCCATACCTTTTACATCGCTCAAAGACTTTATTTAGGTCATTCACATGATTGGTTACTTGTTTAGAAAAGACTGTAATGTCATCTAAATAAATATTCACTGATTTATTTATGAGCCAACTAAAACCTATGTTAATATCTGTTTGAAAAGTGGCACCTGCATTAATTAATCCAAATGGCATCTTCTGATAGGTGTAAGTTCCCCACTTAGTCTTAAATGTACTCTTTAATTTTTCATATGAATGTACAAGAACTTGGTTATATCTCGAGAATCCATATAGAAAGGAGATATGTTCAGAACTAGCTACTGTCTGCAATACTTGTTCCTTGGTTGGTAATGGAAAGTTGTCCTTATGACATGCTTTGTTTAAATCCCTGAAATGAATACAAATTCTAATATCACCATTATTCTTCCTAACAGGTACCAAATTTGATAGCCATTTAGAATGCCTTATTGGAAATATGATTTTTTCCTTGAGGAGTTTGTTTAGTTCTATTTTGATTTGATTTTCAATATTTGGATGAATCTTCCTCAATTTTTGTTGTACAGGTTTCTCATATAAAATCATAGGAATTGTATGTTGAATCACAAAAGTACCATATGTTTTATGATCAGTATAATCCCATGAAAAGACACTTTTGTAGGTTCTAAATAACCTGATAAATGATAATCTTTCTTCAGAAGATAGTCCAAGACCTAGATTGATATTTTGAGGCTTTTCGTCAGTTCCTAGATTTACTAACTCAAATCTTAAGGTAGAGCTTTTATTTTTTGAGTTAGTAACTCTTTGAAACCTATTGTTTAGATCATATAGGTCTTCTAACTTGAAAACATACATAGGAATATGATTTTCATCTTGTTCTTCCTTTATCTGAATGTCATGTTCATTTTCATCCAAAATTTTACTATCATAAGATCCTTCAGATGTTAAGAGATCTATGATATGTGAATCATCATTGAATACTCTCCAATTGGTAATATTATTAGGAATAGATGGTCTAAAAATTAATTCAATGGAAAATATGTTGGGACTAAACTCTTGAGATGGAATTAAATTTTATGCTACATTAGCTATCTGCACTAGCATTCTACATTCTAGGTACAGAAGAAATATTAAAAGCTAAGAAATGTATGGTTAATTCTTGGACTAATGATTGGTAATGCTTTAAATTTCCATAATTACAATGAATGGTATTTCTTACCTGTCTAACAATGATTTATGAATCTCCTAGGACTTCAGATATTTTGTAATATTCCAAAATTTGCATGCATCAAATTGGAATATTAATTTTTGTTGATTTCACTTAGGAGGTGAATAAAATGGGTAAAAGGCCCATGAGTAGGAATAATATCCTTCATAGTGTGAAAAGAATCAATGGAGCAGCTTAATTTTGCACCTTGCAGTGCGAAAAGGGGAAATTTCATTAGGACAAGGTCAATTTTAACCAAGTCAACAACGCTGCCTAAGAGGTGTAGCTTGCATGAGAAGACAATGCAGTTTTGGAGGGAGAAATATTACTTGTGGATGAAACCCTAATGAGTTGGGTCCATGGAAAAGAGGCATTCACTTGTATAAGAAGAGGAGGAGGTATCCATAGTGAGACATCTTGGATCATTTTATTATTTGTCGATTCAGACAAATTGAACACTCCAGCTGTTCAGCAGAGTTGCAGTGTTGCTTAGCATGAGGGATTCTTGTTTAGGATTTCCTTTCCTTCTTGGGAGGCCTCTTGAAGGATTTAACTTCATATTATCCACATCTTGGCTCAAGGCCAAAGCCATTCTTCAGATACTGCGTTATTTCTACTCAATTATAACGTAGTGTTGTTGGGGCATTGTAGTGGAGGGTTCCACAACACTTCTCTTTGGCTTATCTTTTAGAGGAGGGAGTTTCTATTGCTCCGAGAGGTTATTGAAAGGGATTTTAGAGCTATTTTGCACATCTTGGCACCAAGGCCAACATATCCCATCATAGACAGTGAAGTCCATCGTCAAGACTGCGTTATTTCAGTGCACACTTGAAGTGAGAGGTTGCACCAGGTTCTTGGAGGGAAAGATCTTCAGTGTTGGGATTAGCCTTGCATTAAGAGATCCATTGGGGGAGGTTTGTTTCAGTTTCAGCATCATATTCAGCCATATCCATGTTTTTCTATTATTAAGTTGCAGTTGCTGCCCAACAACTCTGGCATTTCTGCAGATTTTCCATTTTTACATGTATTGCAGCCAATCCTTCTAAGGAATGTGTATTAGTGTTGCATTAGTGTTTTCAGTGGTTGAGAGCTTGCTCCCCCTAATTTATTTGAGCTGATATTGTCAAATCATCATATTCTCATTTGGTATTAGGTAGTATCTCCTATAAACTATGTTATTTTATCCAGGGCTCTCTTTTATATAGAAGTGTCTCCATTTGTCATGTATATGTCACATTGAGGCTTCCATTTCCTAGCTAGAGTGATTGATTCCTCCACACATTGTATACATTTTATGCTATATCAGATATTTTTTTGGATATATACTTCTTCATGTATGCATACTTCATAAAATAACGTTGTTTCTCCATATCTTGTTCTCGTATATGTTGCAGTCCCTTCATTGGGCATTTTACAAGGACATCTAAGTGTGGTAGATATGTTTAACTACCCTAGAAGGATTTGTTTGGTCCCAAATCTTGGATTTTTGTCTTAGACACATTTTTCTAAGGGATACAGGTCTTGGTATCAAATCCTACTACCTCCATTTATGGAAAATGTGTTTTCCAGCCATGGCTTGCTAGCCAATTCAAATTGCGAATATTAGAGTGGTATCAGAGCATCAATCTTGGCTCAGCCTGTGCTGCCCAAGATAATATGTCATTAGAAGGAGAAGCTCCTCACTTAGAAGAGGAGATGTATAGAGAAAGCAGGAAAAGAGGAATGACGGAAGAGGAGATCTCCCTGCTCCTTTTTCAAACTATGGAAGGCATCATAGAAGATCTCAAGGACATAGAAAGGGAAAAGTGCAGAAAGTTTTTGAGAGGGTTTGAAGATGAAGCAAGCCCTAGCTACTATCATGATGGGTGTGGAAATTCAGCCACACATGCAGATCCATAGCTTAGTTCATTGCCCACTTGCACTGCAGGAAGAATGAAGGAAGAAGATGAGGCCATTGGAGCAGCAGCGCTGCAACTCAAAGGTATGGCTCATGATTGTTGGTTTGAAAATTCTATTTCATATTTTCATGCAAATGTATATGATGAAATCAGTAAGGGTTTGGTGAATAATTTTGATGGAATTCAATGTGAATCATCATGTATCATAACTTCAAACACTTTGAATGTATTGGGTGGAACCATAAAACCAACTCCATTCCTTAATTTCGAAGGGGATGAAAACATGTATGATGGCTTGCCAAGGGCAAGATCCCTATTATATGAAGGGCCCTCTTCCATTTATGAATACTTGGAGGTAATTTCTTCAAGAGATGTCCAAGATCTAGGGTCTCTCCTTGATGATGAGGTATTCTCATTGATTGATGGAGGGGATGAGCACAAGAGAACCAACAACGCTGTCACAATGGGAGGAGATCCATCACCAAATGGAGGTGAAAAGGGAGCCTTTTATTCCATTAGAGGAACCCTTGTGTCTTTAAAAGGAGCTCTAATTGATTTCACATGTGGGAACCATGGCACAATTCCAGATCCATATGCAGCAGTTTTTGAGAATTGTCAGATGGAGGAGGAAAAGAAGGATCAACATCAAGGGATGATACACCCTTATCTTTTCCGGAATTTTTTTGCACAAGAGAAGGAGACTATACAGGCCAGTGAAGTGAGGGACAAATTAGTCCACTCATACATATATTCCACTTCTGAAATTGATGTCTCACTATATGGAGGCATTCCACCTGGGAGGCCACTTGATCTAGAGTTGATGAGAAGCATCTTGTTACTTGATTCAGCACTCTTGGATTCCAGAGAGGTGAATCTATTGGAGGAGTCCAACAGAGCACGGAGAGTTTGGGGTAAACCCAAGGAGGAGGGAGACACTCTCTCATTTTTAGTATCACCCACTCTCATCATCTATATTGCACTGACAGAGTTTTCTACAGGGATGGAGGATGGCATATTCACGATGCCGGATGACTGCTCCACAGATTTGAAGAGCACATTTACTTTGAGGAAGGAATATTTCACACATGGGCATGGATGGAGGCCACTCATGCTTTGTTTGGCCCAACTTGGGAGATTCCTTTTAGATGATAGCTTCTCATCGGAGGCCAACTTCCAAAGGACACCATCACTATTTGAGCATGAGCAGCTGCATGATGGGCATGGCAGCATTTTTGAGGATGAATTTGGCATGGGGGATGTCAAATTAGTAGGCAACAGCGTGAGGGGAGCTTTACATGCTAGATCACCAATGCTGTCTATGAGGGGGATTGATCCGTATTGGAGGTCTTAGCTTTTGGTAGAGTACTCCAAGGATCTGGTGCATGAATGATCCTTGATGACCCAGAGGGAGATGATAGATACATGGTGGATGATAGGGTCATCTATTGTTTTGGCAGGATCTTCTTGACTAGGGCATCTAGTCTCAAGGAGAAACTATTGCATGCAGCACATGTGGACTTCCTATCTATGCACCTTGATGCATATCTTGTCTTGCTAGAAGACTTCACTTGGGAGGGCATAAAACATGACCTATATCAGCATATGGAGAGGTGCATAGCCCAGATGATTTTAGAGGGGTTGGCATGATCATTTCCCTACTCATTGGAGGTGAGGGAGAGCATTCATATGAGCCATTTCAGCGCAAAGACCAGAGTACATGGTAAAGAAGGTATATACTCTCATTTTGATTTACCTTTGTTTACTTTATATGGGTAGCTTGATGAGCTAAGGATGATCATATCTCCCTATGCTCCTTATTATGATGTACTTATGGCCCATTGTAGCAATGGGAGTGGCTATTTTCATGATGGTTTGTGGGGGAAGACACATGCTTCTTGGTGTGCACCATTGGCACCAGTTTGTACTTCCATGTTTTCACCTTATGAGATGTTTGTGGCAGAAAAAAGGTTGTTGGGAAAGCACTTGTTGTTTTTATTTTTGATGCAGGTAAGAGGTGCACTACGTTGGTCCCATGAGTGGAGCAGTGACCCACTCTCTAGTTGTCTTATGATAGCTTGTTTTTATTGCATGTTGCCTCCTTGTATTGCTGATGTTTATACATTCACAAGGATCACTATTGTGAGAGTGTTGTATATTTTGGGACAACCCATTGGGAGCATGAATCTCCCCATTTTACATGCTTTATATTGCACAAGACACCATGGGAAAACCATGATTGCCACATTACTAATTTTCTCTTATTGTGGGAAAAACCACTTGGAGAACTTGAGGGGGCACTTCATGGCTGATTTTCTTGATGGAGAAGCTTGGGCCATTCTTGGAGGCCACAAAATTTCAGCCCAAGGACAAAGGCAGCCCCATATGTACCACAAGTGGAGAGATAAACATCTTGGGAATCATAAGCCCAACTCTCCTTTCAGCCCCAACACATTGCATAAACCAGCTATTGAGATTTCTATTTGGATGATACATTGGATGAGAGGATCATCATTGGGGAAAAAATTTTCCCATGCATGTCATCACTCCTACCTTGAGAAAGCCATAGCACAGCAAGAATGTTTCCACCTACACCTTCTATCTTTCCATGATGTGCACCATTCCGGTTTGCCTACTTGGGAAGGGGCATTGGAGGAGAGATTTGTTGCAGGATATCTTGAGCAGTGATGGAGATTGTTGATGAGAAGGCCACAAAAGAAAAGGGGGAGAAATTTTGGTCTCTATGCAGTTGCTTGAGGACAAACAACATGTGGGAGGGGACGACTGTAATGTTCCCAAATTTTAGCCTCAAGCTAAAATGAACATTATAGTTTGCATACTTTCATTTTGTTGAATAAAATGGGTAAGGAGACCCCTTAACCCCTTTAGATGGATAAATAGCACTCCTTATGTGAAAGGGGGGTGAATAAGCAGCTGAATTAAGCACCTAAGGGTGTTAAAATGATCAAGATCTCTTTGATTTAGTCATCTTTGACTAAGTCAACAACGTTGTCCAAGAGAAGGAATCTTCATGACAAGGCCTCACAGTTTTAGAGGAGGCTCCACTTGCATGAGTTAGGTGGCAAGTGTGAATGGCACCCATGGTGAGAGGAGTTCATTTTCTTTATAAGGAGGAGATTGCAGCCCATTTTCATTATGCATTAGCTTATCATTTGCGTTGTGTTTGCAAAGACTTGCATCCCCGAGCTGTTTAGCAGGGTTGTAGTGTTCTTGAACCTTTCAGTGTTCCTAGTCGGGAATCCCTACCTCATCCTCAAGGAAGGAGAGGGTTTGAGCTTCATTTCATCATTATGGCATTTGGCAAAGCTTACCCCTTCAGCCACAACGTTATTCTGTTGGGTAGAAACGTTGAGTTGCTAGGTGCAGCAACAGAGGAACTCATATAATCACTCTTTGGCTTGTTCTCTAGTGGCGATCTTGTATATTCTTTGGAGGAGCAACAGAGGAGACTCCCAAGCATCATTTCAGATATTTCACACCATTCCAATCATTCACAATCTCTCATAGCGCAGTATAGGGCCTGAACTATGTCATTTTATGCAGGCAGTTGCTGGGAGGGTCATCTGAGCTTATTGGGAGGAGTGGTTTTTAGTAAAAGGGATCAACCCTTTGCTTGAGAAAATTATTAGAGGAGGGAATGAGTATTTCAGATCTGCCATAGCCTCATTCTTATTTTGATTCAGTTATAGTGACAAGATATTTGTCACATTTGTATATTCTTTGGCATTTCTAGCAATCTCTCCTAGATTGGCTAGAAATATTGTATTGGAGCCCATTCTTCTATTCTTAGGAATTTCTCTGTATGTATCAGCCATATTTCATGTATTGAAATCTACGGCAGTAGCTACTCTCATAGAGACAGTGCAGTCACTACTTTCCGGCATTTTGTGCAGTTGCTGCATCTCTTGTATTTCATGTGTTAATATTTGGAGATTGATGTCCATTGCATGAGGGGTTTAGTACTCATCATTTTTCTGTATATTTTTGCTGATATATTAATAAAAATTATGAATGTATTATATTTCATCTTATGACATATTCAAATTTGCATAGTTTTATGATTGTGTTCATGTATTGGTGTAAGCTCTCTCTTTGAACATTCTCTAAAGGACCTAGTTTCGGGAGATCTGAATAACCCCTCTACAGTCATTTCTCTGGGCTAAACTTATAGAAGAGAAGTTTTTGATGAGTTAAAAAGGGACTCCAAGTCCCCTTTTTACTTATTTTCACATTATCTTCCTTATACAGTGTCCTAGAGGACCCTATTGCAGAAATTCCCCCAAAAGGGATATTACATATTTAATATGAAGATCAATGGATTTGGACCAATCTTGGACTAATGTTTCATATTTAGCTATATTTTTTTTACAATTGAATTCTATTCTACAGGCTAACATGGTTTTTTCTCCTTCTGGGCTTATTAAAATACAACAAGCACCTGCACCATCTTCAGATTTAGAACCGTCAAAATAATGAGTCCAAAATAAAGAATTAACTACTACTTTATCAATAAAATTTATTCACTTGGAAATATCTATCTGGTAAAAATTCTCAACCTGAGAAACAACTGCATTATCAAAGAAAAGTGATGGTTGAGCATTGAAATTTCCTAAAAGTAACTCTGTTGAGTAGTTTCCAAAAATGTTATTATTGAAGGCTACTCACTGATTTACTCCTTCAATATTAGTGACTCTATGTTTCATGAACTTTTCATGGTCTATCTGAATTTGATTTGGCTTTCCATTATATGGTAGCCACATCTGCGACCAGTCTTTTGCAAAATACCCATGAATTTTTTCAGACTAGTCTCGACTTAAAACTAATCCGTAAGACTCGGGAATATTAGCCACCCGTCTATCGATTATTTGAGTAACCTTGGGGTTTGATGACAAGCTGATGGAAACAAAATTTATTTCTCCTACCACCTTTACTCTAGTTATATCAAGTTGTACTATATGAACAGGGTAACTCTGAGGAGTTATGTTCAACTTAGCAAAAACTAATTTTGGCATTATATTAGAGGAATCCCCTAAGTCTATTAAACAATTATGAACGTTTTTATTATAGATCTCATAGGTTAAGATAAATGGAGGAGTATGAGAGATGGATTGATCACCTATCATAATGAATTCTGTAGCATCTATTTTAGTTGAAGGAGAAGGTGGCTTACCCATTTCATTATCATCTTGTACTGTTAATGGAGAAGGTAAGGTTGAAGTAGAAACCAGATTTAGGTAATTTTTTATGTTGCTGCTTTAATTTAGTAAGCTTGTGAATTGAAATGTTTGCCCTAGTTTTATTCATATATTCAACTAAATTATACTCAATAGTGTCTCAGACTACCATTTTCTTAGATGTTGGTGGAGTATCTGAAGTAACGAGACTTGTTTGTGTAGCCTTTGAAGTATAATTTTTTCTTACTGATTTATCCTTAGTAGGAGTTGAAATATTTTTTCATTGATTTGGCTGCATTGCTTCATTAGTATTTTTTCTTCTTGTACTCATAGGTAAAGCCTCATGTTGTTCTTCATTTGGTAGGATGAAATCCCACATTCCATTTAGTTCAACTTCTTCTTCCTCATCATCTTCTTCTTCCTCTTTTTTCTCTTCCTCTGTATCTTGATCAAATTCAACATTAGATATGATATTTGGAGGTTGTGTATTAGAGGACTGACCTTTCTTGAAGTTTCTAAAAATATTTTTTGAGCTAGAATTTTCAGTGACTTGTTTCTTGATGTCTGCCATCTCGTTGTCATAGTCTTCAAAACTTTTTGAAGACCTTCCACATGAAAAGAGTCTTTTGGAAAATTATTTTTAGAATCATATTTGAAAGATACCTACTTTGATTTTCTACCTTCTTTATAATTCTTTTTCTCAAGAGTGATTATGTGTTTCTCTACAAATAGAGATTCCTTCATGTTTTCTGCAAGTGTCAGAAATTTTGCTTTATAAAAAAAAATAGGTATATTGGATGGAAGAGATGAAATATACCACTCAATTTGTACTTTTGCACTAGGAAATGATGTAGCATGAATTTTATTGAGTAATTTATTAAATCTTGAATTAAAATATTATATATACTCACCTATTTCAGCTTTTAGATTTGATAAATCATTTATGAGCGTAGCACTAGTCCTGTCATCCCCAAACTTAGCTATAAATTGTTCTTCAAACATATTCTAGCTAGTTATAGAGCGGGCAGGCAATGAAAAATACCAGATGTTATTAGTCATAAAATTGTGAAACATTACTTCAAATGGTCATACAGTTCATTCATCAAAAGGATAAGGCCCCTTAAGCCTTTTCAAGTTGGTATAGGAAAATTTCATTTTTTAAATGTTTAACCTATCCTAAGGTTCACGGTCACCTCCATTTATGTCATGTCATGTCCCATCAATCCTCATATGGTGTCATTTTTCATTCCTCGTGCATTTAAAATAAAAAAGGGTGCTTGTATTATTTTTTCAATTTTTCATAGTGTTTTATACAGCAAAACAGGAGTTTCCGCTACGAAACTGCCTAATAGTTTTGTAGCGAATCTGTCATAGGTTAAACTAACTATGTTATGAGAATTTGTTTTCTTACCTGTCTTGTAAAATTTGATATTAAATTGCATTCCATGATTGGAGGAGTTATGGTGGAGGTCATTCAAGTCTATTATGGTTAATTCAAACGTACATAGCCATGTCTGAGGTCATCATTACCCTTTTTGGCATGCATGTGTCATGATTAAAGTATGAGTTGTCATTTAAACCATAAAACCTTACCCCAATTATCCTTTTTGTCATATTCCACTTTATCTTTGCATTTAATGGGATCTTTGGAGAGCTTCTTCATCGAGCCAAGCAGGTTGCTTGCAGATTTGAAATTTTTAGGTGTCATCAAGCAAGCGAGGCTGTGAAGACATAAAGCACCCATGGCTGCAAGAAGGAAAAAAAAAAGGTTATCATTGCCATAGCTATGTGCCCATGGACATGAATTCTCTCAATGAATACCCAACTTCCATGGAGGTTTTTAGAATAACTCATTGCTTGCAATTTTGTCAAAGGTTGCAGGGATTTCATCTACGGGTTTCCAATAACAGCTTCATAAGAAAAAATTCAAAAGTGGGAATTATGAACCTTACAGTGACACCATACAAAATTTCATCAGCAACAGGAATCCCTAGACAAGGGGAACAATGGTTTAAAAGCATCAAATTCACAATGCAGGACTGCAAAGAGTTCATCAAACCAGAACATAGTGAAATTCATTTGAAAAATGCTATCCCTTGGGGTTTCATGAAGGATAATTATTCAAAGTTGATGATGATCATCCAGAAGTATTTTTCCTGTGAAGGAATATGTCACATGGTCTACTCCTATCATCTCAAAATTCTGCTACATTTTGTGGGTAAGAGGTCACTCGAATTGCCTTTTTATTTATACATAATTCTAGGGAAAATTTAACATAGGTTTCAAATAAAAAAATAAGGCAATGAAACTTCTCTTTTTGATTAAGCTATAGGTGTTAGAGGAATTGAAGAGCCTAGAAAGAGATTGGACTTCCTTTTTTTTCATGAGTGGTTATGAAATTGATGGTTTCACTCCTAAGAGAGCCTCCAAACCTAGAAGCATTTCATCACGAAATGTGACAGAGGAAGTTGAAGAAGGGAATACATCATCTCCTCCAGAACCTATGAGCATGGAGGCAGAGCGTTTGCAGAATATTGACACACCTAAAACAACACCTGCAAAATAGAAGTAGAGAGTCAACAAACAAAGCAAAAATAGAGTTTCTAGGAGCTAAATAGTAGCTAAAGGAAACTTATAGGACATCTTGCATGTAATTAACATTGAATAATCACACATTGTGCAAGCTAAAGACATTGAAGATGGAGGAAGAAAGCTGAAGAAAGGAAATACTGCTAAAAACCTAGAGTTTGCAGGTGAAGATGCTGACTTCATTTTTCAACCTAGGAAACCAATGACCAGACATGAAAGGAAGGTCATGGAAAGAAAAGAGACTAATACAATCAATGAAGCAGTTGCTCAGTCACCAAGCATCATAGATTTGTCTTCAATTGCAAAATAAGAACTGGTTATCAAACAAAGAAAGGGTAAAGAGAAAGTTATCGAAAAAACATAAATTGAAACCCTTAAACAGAATTTGAAGGAGGCAGGTAAGGAAATATCTGTTTTGAAGAAAGAGGCAAAGAAACATAGAGCTGAAAAGGTTGAGTTTGAACAAATGGGGAAAATCTTGGAAGATCAAGTCACAAGTGTTTCAAAGACCTTGGACAATACAAAAAAATTGATAAAGTGGACTCAACGACTAAGAGAAGAGGTCAAACACATCAAAAAGATAAACATTCACTTGCAATCCAAGAACAGGGTATTAAAAAGCCAAGTGCAAGATCTGCAGGAGCAATTGGATTTGATTCATGTGGAGTTGGAAAAGAAAGGATTGAAGATGACAGTGGTAGAATATTCCATTAGTCAACTGATTGTAAATGAGGAGGAAACACCACAGGAGTAATAAGTTAATATGGAATATGTTTTAGGAGGTTCATAACATGCAGAGAACCCAAATTTTTTAGGTGGAGAATAGTTTTTGAAGAACATCTTGAAAACAACATTTTATAGTTTCTTACACAGTTTCGTAGCATACCTTAGGCTTGAAGCCAAAAATACGCTACGAAAATTCCTCTAGGTGATTTTTTGCATTCAAAATCAGTTTCGACATGTTTGAAGGAGGGATATTGATGTTTTGAAAAGTGTCATGGCATACTAAAGATTTTGGAACAACAAAGAAGTTAAGAATATTTAAGGAAAAACCATTTTTCTAACGCTACTAAAACTCACTACGAAACTGTCATGTTTTCGTAGCGAGCAATTGTTGAAGGATTTTGAGCATCTTAATAGCATTTTCTGCCAGGTGGAGACCTCTAGCATGTCAATGGACCTTATTAGTAGATAATCATGACTCAAAGAGAGTACCACACAACGAGCTCATCACTTAAAACAATGTTAAAGATGAAGGTCATCTATTCCTAAAAAGTGGGATTATGTTCCACGAATCTGGGAGTGCTTTAAAGGTGTAAAGTGGTGCTAAAATAGGGTCATTTATCATTTGAGAATGTTACATTCATGATGTTACCATTATGTAACTCTTTCACTAATAGGATAAAGGAATGTAATAAATAGGAGATAGAGTCCTATTAGAAATTTGTTTTCTTTAAGGATAGTTGTCAGTTTTCTATTTTAAGTTAGTGATTTTAGTTATGATAGGTGTCAAGAGTAAAATTATAGGATATAGCCACCAGGTAGATCATCCATATTGTAAAGAATGTCTATTTATAGACAAAACATCAAATAAGAAAGGGGTTAGAGAATATTGCACCAAATTGTTGCTTGTATGTTTTTTACCATTATTAGTAATAAAAAGTGGCATTCTACTTCCAGACCTGAAATCCTTGTGAGGTTTTTGATGTTTTATTGATCTGTATCTCAATTTCTAATCACTTTTAGTATATTTCATCTCTAATTACTCAGAATTCCTAATATTCTTCTCTTACTTCCTTTAGTGGTGAAATGACTATGTTTTCCTATGTTGTGTGTGTGAAATATCTCTATTAAAAAGCTCTATCTGCCTTAGATTCCATATGAAGAACCATTGTCACTAAGACCACTGATTGTTGAATCCATAATCCAAATGGTTTCAAGCTTTCATTTTTCAACCTGCAATCATACAAAAACATGTTACAATTCCATAGAGTTAGCCATCTAGTACTATCTTTATTCAAAATCATAAACCCCCCTTTGAGAGAGCCCTCTCAAACTGAAGAGGCTAATCTTCAGTTAGAATTGGTTTGAAACAATTACATTGAGTTGATTGATGATAACATTTTGGTGCATCTGCTGGGAGTCTGAAGACATATGTCCCGAATTTTTTGTGCAAAAGGTGAAGCTGAACTCTTGGGGGTAGCAGGAGCTCAGAATCTGTTCGAGGCTGCAACTACCTTGGTGACTCCATTTCAAAAATTTCATGTTTAAAGGTGGCTTTGAGAAGGACATACATGAGGAGCAATCCAGATCCTAATCCACCTGCTATTGTGGATAGTCCAAACACAATTTCTAGAGGCATTCAAGGTAGCTCTTCAAAATCAGTTTCCCCATCACATTCAAGAGATTTGTCCTCTGAAGTTTTAAGAAATCCTGGAGATAAAAACTTTGATGATAAAATTCAGGAAGTCTTGTTTAGGTTTGAAAATGAAAATGAATTGACTGAGATTGTTTTAGACATGAAAAAAAGAGGTATCGATACCTCAGCCTTAGTGACCCAAAAATATAGAGAATAATTATGGGGGTAGTCACATTTGAGTTATTTATAGAGAGGGAATATTTTGATAAAATGAAGGAATTAGACCCATTTGAATTTTTTCTAAGAAGAAAATCTGGTATTCCTTTACCTAACTGGAGCTCATTTGTAACTGGACTACAAAGACCAACTACACCACATCCTAACTATTCTTCTACTACTATTGTCCCTAAAAATACCATAGTCCCTATCATCATGGCTGGAAATGTTCCACCTACACCTGTTAGGTTTTCTCCACTTGTTCTCCCAGTTGTCTTTAATGCCCTCCCAAGTAAATACTCTGCTAAAATCAAAACCTGTGGGAGTGATGAAGAAATTACAACTGAGCAACATGTAGATAAATTCAATGACTTCATAAACAGAGAGGATGTAGACCATGAAGATGTCAAAATTATACTATTTTCTAAAATTTTCACTGGGGAGGTCAGAAAATGGTTTAAAGCATTAGCTCCAGAAAGCTTGCATTGTTGGAATGAGTTTGAGGATAGTTTTTTGAGAAAGTGGGGAAGTAGAACAAATAATGTGTAGGCCGTCACTGAATACAATAGTCTAAAAAGAGTTGTAGATGAAACTATCCAAAATTTCTCCAAGAGATTTAAAAAGGTCTATGATTCCATCCCCGCTCATTGTAAACCTCCACCAGGAGCTACTCAATTGTGCTATGCTGAGGCATTTGACTATGACATCTCTATCCTGCTTAGAGAAAGAGAATCTCCTTCACTAGCAGAAATGAAGAATGATGATGTGAAAGTAGAAGTAAATATTATAGCAGCCAAGAGATCTGACATGGGAAAAACAAAATTGAACGAAGAAGGGAAGCCTTCCACCTCAGATGATAAATTTTAATCCATGATGAAGACAATAGAAAAACTTATGGATAGGCTTACCTTTGGGAATGATTCTGCACCTCCTTCATAACATTAGCCACAATTTAGAAATCCATAGTTTAGAAGGACTCAAAATCAACAAATACCAAGGGAAAATAGAAATCAGCCTGATCCTCAAGTGAGGCCTCCCTTTCAGCAAAATTTAATTGATGAAGATGAAACTCAACCTGAAATCCAAGAAGACTCAATTCACTGCCTAGACGAAAACATGTCTGGAATGTTTTTGACCAAATATGAACATGATGAGTCTGATCATGATGCAAATAAGGGTGAAGAAAAATTTGACTATATTAAGGGTTATCAACATGTTATCGTTGAGATGCATAACTAATACAATCTTAGAAACAGAAATGTTCCTATCACTGCAAATAAAACACAACCCAAGAAAGATGCTCCTATAGCAGCAGAGGCTAGAAAAGATCCACCACATCCTCCTCCTATCAGAGAGAATGAAAATATTACTTATGTTTTTAGTTTGGAGAATGAGATTTCCAAAATCAAGATCCCAGTCCCTTTTGGAGAAATTCTTAAGGTGAATGAGTATATAATAAAAATTGTAAAAATGTTGAATTCTCAACCAAGAGCTTCAGACATCGTTAATGTGCAAGAAGATCATCCTACCATCTACTTGGGACCAATATTGGAAGATGAGAAGAATGAAGAAGTCCCTCCTTTCTATTTAAGTCTTAGTATGCATGACATGACCTTACACAATTCCATGTTGGACATAGGGGCTTCTCATAACTGCATGCCTAAATTGATTATGGAGAGGATGAGATTGGAAATAACTAGGCCATACAAGGATTTGTTTTCTTTTCATTCAAAAATAGTTCAATGCATTGGATTGATAAAAGATGTTGTTGTTGGCCTTACACAATTCCCTGCCAAGATAGTGGTAATGGACATTGTGGTAACAGACATTCCACCCAATTTTGGCATGTTTTTATCCAGATCTTGGGCAGAAAATGTGAAAGGCACCATGGAGATGGACTTAAAATATGCCACCATTCATGTTTTTGGTGAGAAAAGAATACTGTAGAGAGACAAGTATGGATTATATGGTAAGAAGTAAGGATAAACCTAAAAATTTCCCAATTTATGTTGTTAAATTCAATTAGGATCAGAAATTATTTCCAATGAGATAATTGATGAAGCAGAAGATGAAAGGAAAGTATAAATTCAGGAAATTGAAAATCAACAAGCTGAAAAATCAGAAATCATTAATGAAAAAGAAGAAGGCTGGCGGCTTTTGCACTTTGATAGGTCAATTGTAAGAGAGTGGGTTGGATCAGGCATTTATATCACAACTCCTAATGATGCAAGTAATTTCTATTCTTTCAAAATGAACTTTGATTGCACAAACAATATGGCTGAATATGAATCTCTCTTTTTCGGTTTAGAAATTTTAAAAATATTGGGTGCCCAAAAATTTAGTTTTTGGAGATTATGAATTAGTTATTAAAAAATTTGAAGGAATATATCAAACCAAGGATGTAAGGATGAGATCTTACAAAAATAAGATCATGGAGATGTTGGAAAAATTTCAAGAATACTCATTTATTGTGAAAACTAGCGATCAAAATTCGGTAGTTGATTCCCTAGCTGTTTCTACAAGTCTGCTTGTCATCCCTGCACATTCCACTGAGAATTATGAGACTGAAGTTTGTCATAGGCCTGCTATCTCAGACAACATCATCCACTGACAAGTGTTTGAAGATGACCAACAAGTCAAAAATTTCATAGAGTTGAAAGAGGAGCTTGAAAGCAGACAAGTAGATCAACAAAACATGCCTGTTGAAACTAAGGGTAATTCTGAAGTTTTGCAACTGAAGAATAATTGTATACTTAAGCATATTGTTCCACTTGAAAATATTTTTGATGAAAATGATGTGTTCAAATCTCCTAGAATGCAGGTTGATGATGAAGAGGTAGAGAGTTGTAATCTTGGTACAGTAGCAATGCCTAAAATGATAAAGCTTTCTAAGTTTTTTTCTATAGAGATGAAACATAAACATATTTGGATGATGAAAAATTTCATTGATGTTTTTACATGGAGTTATGTTGATTTGAAGACGTATGATCCTACTATTATTCAGCATACCATTCCTATTAAAGAAAATGAGAAACATTTCAAATAGAAGTTGAGAAGGATTAATCCACTGCTCATACCTTTGATTGAGAAGGAAATTAAGAAGCTCTTTGATGCAAAAATTATTGTTCCTATAAGATTCTCAAAATGGCTTTCTAACTTAGTACCAATCAGGAAAAAGAGTGGAGAGATCGTAATTTGCATTGACTTTAGAAACTTGAACAAGGCTTCTCTAAAAGACGACTACCCTCTCCCTAAGATGGATCAAATTATACAAAATAATGTTGGTTCCCAAAGGATGTCTATGTTGGATGGTTTTTCAGGATACAATAATATACTGGTACACATAGAAGACGAGGTGAAAACTTCTTTTACTACACCATGGGGGACATTCATGTATGCCAAGATGGCCTTTGGTTTGATGAATGTAGGAGCGACCTTTCAAAGAGCAATGGAAATTTCCTTTGCTAAGGAGAAATATAAGCTATTGGTGGTCTATCTGGATGACATAAGTGTATTATCAAGAAGAGAAGAAGACCATTTGAAGCATCTAGAAAAAGTTCTGCTAAAGAGTAGAAGATTTGGTATTTCTCTTAATCTCACTAAAATAATTTTTTCTTTAACTTCTGAAAAGTTTCTTGGGAATATTATATCAAAAGATGGGATAAAGATTGATCCAAATAGAGTCAATTCCATTCAGAAAGTTGACTTGCCAAGGAAAAAAAAGGAAATCCAGTCTTTCCTTGGGAGAGTGAATTTTTTTAAAAGTTTTATCCCCAACTTTGTTTTTATTTTCAAATATATAGCCAAGATGTTGAAGAAAGGAGCTGATTTTAAATGGAAATTTGAAGCAAAGAAGTCATTTGAAGAAATTAAGAAAGCACTCACTCAGGCCCCAATATTGATTAGCCTAGATTTTTCAAAATAATTTACGATTTTTACATTTGCATCAGCAAACACCATTGCAGAGTTTTACTGTAGAAAGGACAGCAAGGTACAGAGAAACCCATTTCATTATTTAGCAGAACCCTTGCTAATTTAGAGTTGAAATACAATATTTTAGAAAAAAAGACATATGCTTTGGTCAAAGCCATTAAAGTCTTTAGAATCTATATTCTACATTCTCATGTCATAGCATTTGTGCCTAACACTGTGGTGAAGGGAATCTTGACTCAAGATGATCCTGATGGTAAGAGAGGGAAGTGGATAGCTAATTTTATGGATTATGATATATAAATCGTACCTACAAAATTGGTGAAAGGACAGGGGCTAGAAAAGTTAATGGCACAGTCTAATTTTGACAGTCTTGAAATGAATCTTATTATAGAAATTTCAGAGTGATCATATGAAGATGAAGAGTTGATTCCCATTGAAGAAAAGTACATTCTATATGACTGGTACAGAGACATTGTCTTTGTCTTACATCATCAAATAGCTCCTACAACATTGACTAAATATAAAGCAAGTTTTGTGAAGCTGAAATCTTTGAGGTACTGCATTATAGATAAAAATATGTACTGGAAAGATATTGGTGGAATTATTTTGAATTATTTTCTAGAAGAAGAAGCTAAAAAAGTGATTGAAGATTTCCATAAAGGACATTGTGGAGGACATCACTACTGGAAGGCCACAATAAAAAAAATTCTTAGAGCAGGATACTACTGGCCCACCATGTTCAAGGATGTCTACAAGAAGATAGCTTCCTGCCATGAATGTCATATTTTTTATGGTAAGAAAAAGCTAGTTCATTTACCCTCGATGCCAATTTATGTTGAGGTGCCCTTCCAACAGTGGGGGCTAGATTTTATTTGTGAAATACACCCATCATCTTCGGGGCAACATCGATGGATCTTGATAGAAACAGATTCTTTCACCAAGTGGATTGAAGCAATCACAACAAGGCAAGAAAATGATTCAGTCATCATCCATTTCTTAGAGAATAACATTTTGTCCAGGTTTGTCTGTCCTATGAATATTATCACTGAAAATCCACAGGATTTCAAATCCAAAATTTTGATTAGTTTTTGTCATCAGTATCACATAACACTTGGACACTCTACTGCTTATTACCCACAAGGTAATGGTCTTAATGAATCTTCTAATAAAATTAGTTTGAGAATTATTGAGAAGGTACTGCAAGAAAACAAAAGATCTTTGCATTTGAAGTTGAAGTATGCTCTGTGGGTTGATAGAGTATGTACAAAAATATCAATTGGCATTTCACCTTATGTGTTAGTGTATGGAGCTGAAGCCATTTTTACCACATCTTTAAGAGTGTTTGTTATGAATTTGCTGCAAGGACAAGAGGAGGAGCCTAATGTTATTCAGAGGAGAATAAAATAGCTTATAGTTCTGCAGGAAAAAAGGGAGGATGTTTATAACAGCCATCATCGGTCACAAAACAGAATAAAGAAGACATTTTATAGGAAGGTCAAAGAGGAAAATTTTCAGATTCAAAATGTGGTGTTGAAGTGGGAGGAAAAATTTGAAGAAAAGGGCAAACATGGTAAGTTTGAGAATATCTAGAAAGGACTATTCATAGCAGCTACATTCCATGGCAACAACACTTATCTATTGCAGGATATGGATGGACAACCTTGTACTGGAGGGCCTGTCAATGGCAGGTTTCTAAACCACTATTCCTCTTAAGCTCTATTTATTTTTCACTCCATTTTATATCTTCCATTTTATTATTATTTTATGCTAATAAAGACAGGTTGATCATAAAATTTGAGCCCGAGGTGAAGGCCATTAGAGTTTCAAGGAGGCTTGGAAAATTTCAAAGTTTTTTATTTCCAAAAATATGGATGGCACTAGAACTACAGGTTATTTGGTGTACCACAGGGGCACACAATCCCAAGTGGAGCCACTATTATCGCTCATAATATTTTGAAACATTACTTGACATCTTCATATAGTTCACTCATCAAAAGGATAAGGTCTCCTTAAGCCTTTTCAAGTTGGTATAGGAAAATTTAATTTTTTTACATGTCTAACCTATCCAAAGGTTCATGGTCACCTCCATGTATGTCATGTCATGTCCCATCATTCCTCATATGGTGTCAATTTTCATTCCCCGTGCATTTAAAATCAAAAATGGCGTTTGTGTCAGATTTTCAAATTTTCGTAGCGTTTTATAAAGAAAAACAACAGTTTTCGCTACAAAATTGCGTAATAGTTTCATAGAGAATCTATCAGAGGTTAAAATAACTTCGCTACGAGAATCTATTTTCTTACCTGTCTTTCCAAATTTGATATGAAATTTCATTCCATGATTAGAGCATTTATGGTAGAGGTCATTTGAGTCTGTTATGGTTAATTCAAAGGTACATAGCCATGTCTAAGGTCATCATTACCCTTTTTGACATGCATGTGTCATGATTAAAGCATGAGTGATGTAGGAGCATTAGAATCGAAAATACTTTGTATTTATTAAAACTTAGGGGTGTTTAAGTTTTTAAAAGAGCTAGATTTTTATAAATAATTTGACTCGGTTTTATGTATTTTTAATTAAATATTGTAAATAATTCTCAAATATGAGACAATTTGGTCAGCTGAGGATGTAAAGGGATGAGAGATTTTAATTTGGAAATTAGTTTGATTAATTTTGGGTGAGAGAGGATCCTTAGGGATTCAAGAGTGATTTTAGGATTCTGTTGAGATATTTGAGGGTCTGTTGAGTGATTAAGGGGATTTTAACCTTAATTGGTTCAATTAAATTTGTATAAATTGATATGCCTCAGAGGCAAAATAGATCAGGTGAGATTACAGTGAAGAATAGAGAAAGAGGTTGTAAAGCTAAGGGCTTTATAAAAGGGTCATCAATTTGAAAATCTGGCCATGAACTAAGAGGTTTTTGTAATTTTTTACATTTGGTTTTATTGATGAAGAATTTAGTTTGAAAATTCTGTGTGAAATATATATTCTTGGTCGAATTTGGCAGAAAGATGTTTGAGTTTTTAATTCATTCATATGATAAACTTTGTGATAGATAAAGCTCTGTATATAAAGGGAAAAATCGATGTGTTTTAGCTTTTGGCAAGAGCGTAAGTGATACCAATGCTTCATTATGTGTTAGATCTGGCATTAAAAACTCTAATTGTTAATTGGTATCAATTGAAACCAAATCATAGCATGATAGCGGAGGAATTTGGTTACATGTAGCGCAAGTTGAATGTGTTTACATATTAGAACAATGTTGAAGTAATGGAACGATTTGCCAGAAGCTGAAGTGTGCGATGACAGTCATTGATTCCAAAGCTGCATTAGTTGTGGAGTGTACGTAGGAGTAACCTCTATGTAAATCAATTCTTACCAATACATGTCTCGTATGTAAACTGTAAGTGTTTTTTTTCCTGCGTGGAATTGCTGATTCGTGTGAGTATGTTCAGTGATTATACATTCGACAATGGCAGCATATCTGAAAATAACATTGGTTAAAAATCTGTGACAGATTTTGTTATAAGCTGAGCAGAATCGTTTTGCAAAGAGAAGTCGATGTGTATGTCATAGCCATCATTTGTTTGTTGTGTTGGTCAATATGAAGTTTGGTTCTTTGCCGTTATAATCGATAATATATAACATAGATTTATGATTATGACCATCGGTTCCTCAATTCAAATGAATGTAGATGCAATTTCCCAAACGCTGGAATAAACCGAATGCGTAGAGTACAAGTATATAAAAAAAGGGTAGTATTTTTTTAAAACCCAATTTGATTATCAAATCGAAGGCGTAGAGGTTGAAACCGATCAGCGTTTTGATCCAGAATAGAAATGTCAAGAATGTTTTCAAGTCGATTTATAGCATTGAATAATATGGAATGCGGCAATGGCACAGAGTCTGATTAAACATTTAAATAGAGATTTTGTTGAACAGCGTTAAATGCTTAGTGAAGCTGATGTGTGAAAATGTTTGAAAAATGGAATCGTGAATATCGGTGCGAGGGGTTTAATCCAGTTGATGGGTAAATCCATAACGCAGAGAAGAGTTGTTGCAATTGTGTAGAAGAATGTTAATTTTGCTGGCATTCGGCTTTTAAATTAAATCTGAGGTTTATGTGAATCAATTTCCATAGTGAAGTTTGAAGCATAGAGAAGTTTGACTTTAATAGAATGCAGATCTGGAAATGGAATTTGTGTTAATTGCAAGTGAGAGCTGTGTAGGGTGCAGAGCTGTCTGCGTTTGATTTTATTGTATTTGATACGAATTAAAAATGCAGAGATTGTTGTCAGCGTTGGATAGACAGTCTTGGTTGCAGTGGATCATACATGTAGTGTTGAAAAGTGATGGAGGAGGTAAGTAAAAGCGTGGGTCAGATTGTCATTTTGTGTTGGACTTTGAATTTTCATATAAGTGAATTCTGGTTTAAATAAATTGTGAGCGCTGGCTTTCTTTTTAAAAAAAGATCTCACTGGCATTAAAACAAGCATGTTCGAATCTCATTTATATTATGATGCATGAAATCGATGGGCAGTGGTATGAATTTCCAGGTTGAGTTTTTAAAGCATGGGCACATTCTTTTGATTGAATCCAGCCATATGTGAATGTTGGTGTTTAAATGGAAATTATGAATGAGAGTTATTGGGTTTGATTATTGGAGCATTCGAATGTTTGATTGGATGGAAAGTTTTAAAATATGTATTTTCCATAAATGAGGAAAAGGGAAACTCCCATATATAGTGGTTGATTTTTATTGGGTTCATAACCATAAACTGATAATGGAAATGGAAAGGTTTCGCTTATAAAATGGCTTATTAATCATAGCAAAATGATTTTTACTGTGCAAAGTTTTTATAACTATAATGAGGGATTTAAAAAGAAGCTTCCACATCTAGAAAAGTGTGAATTTTCTCAGACATTGGAGAGTTGGCTGGAAAGTTGTTGAGATGAATTTTGTATATGCAAAGTGTGAGAAGATTCTGGGTTTTGCAGGGTCAACCTGCGTCAATTTGGTATAAAAGTAGGAATAGCTCTGTGTGACGATTGAATTTTTTTTCTGAATTAATTGCATGTGATGAATAAATGTCGGATTTTGAAACTAATGAAGATTGCAGCACAGAGATGCAGTGCAATTGAAGAAGATAAAGCTAGATCAACAAGATCTTGAAGGTGAGTTGTCAGATGATATTTGACTCTGGTTTGAAAGTATTTTGCAAAGTTCAGGTTGCAAGCAGGTTGAAGAAAGTCTCAGCGGGAAGAAGCAGATCACAGCTGGAGTCCAGTGATGGATTCTAAGAGAGAGTGGCAGAACCTAAAGATTCAACAGAGGTTGAATAAAGTTGCTGATAAGAGAATGCAGAGAAAAAATTTTATGTTGTAGAAGACAAGAGGGCATGCATGATTGGGTGGCGGTAAGAACGGAAAGAAGCATAGGAGTAAGAACTGAGCAAGCTAGAGCTCAGTAGGCAAGAAGAAATCAGCAGCTTGGAGATTTATTGGACCGAGAAATTGAATTAATCATAAGAATCATGTTGAAAGTATCTCAGAGGAAGACATCAACAAGGAAGAGAAAAATCAGCAAAATGAAGATGGAGACAGATTGTGAAAGTGCAGCAAGTGGAGCAAGACAATATAAGATATGGGGACCTGGAGAAAATTAATATACGATAGCAAAAATTGATGATGACTTGCAAAACAAAGTGTGGGATCCAGGCGTACAAATATTTAAAACGCATGATCAGGAGATCATGATCATTTTCAACCTTGGGAGTCTTATGCAAGAGCATTAGACTCCAAAATACTTCGTATTTATTAAAACTTAGGGGTGTTTAAGTTTTTAAAAGAGCTATATTTTTATAAATAATTTGAGTGGGTTTTATGTATTTTTAATTAAATATTGTAAATAATTCTCAAATATGAGAGAATTTGGTCAGTTGAGGATGTAAAGGGATGAGAGATTTTAATTTAGAAATTAGTTTCATTAATTTTGGGTGAGATAGGATCCTTAGGGATTCAAGAGTGATTTTAGGATTCTGTTGACATATTTGAGGGTTTGTTGAGTGATTAAGGGGATTTGAACCTTAACTGGTTCAATTAAATTTGTATAAATTGATATGCCTCAAAATCAAAATAGATCAGGTGAGATTAGAGTGCAGAATACAGAAAGAGGTTGTAAGCCTACGGGCTTTGTAAAAGGGTCATCAATTTGAAAATCTAGCCATCAACCAAGAGGTTTTCGTAATTGTTTACATTTGGTTTTATAGATGAAGAATTTAGTTTGAAAATTCTGTGTGAAATATATATTCTTGGTCGAATTTGGCAAAAAGATGTTTGAGTTCTTAAGTCATTCATATGATAAACTTTGTGATAGATAAAGCTCTGTATATAAAGGGAAAAATCGATGTGTTTTAGCTTTTGGCAAGAACGTAAGCGATACCAATGCTTCATTATGTGTTATATCTGGCATTAAAAACTATAATTGTTAATTGGTATCGATTGAAACCAAATCATAGCATGACAGCGGAGGAATTGGGTTACATGTAGTGCCGGTTGAATGTGTTTACATATTAGAATAGTGTTGAAGTAATGGAACGATTTGCTGAAAGCTGAAGTGTGCGATGACAATCATTGATTCCAAAGCTGCATTAGTTCTGGAGTGTACGCAGGAGTAACCTCTGTGTAAATCGATTCTTACCAATACGTGTCTCATATGTAAAGTGTAAGTGTTTTTTTTCCTACATGGAATTGCTGATTGGTGTGAGTATGTTCAGTGATTATACATTCGACATTGGCAGCATATCTAAAAATAACACTGGTTAAAAATCTGTGACCGATTTTGTTATAAGCGGAGCAGAATCGTTTTGCAAAGAGAAGTCAATGTGTATGTGATAGCCATCATTTGTTTGTTGTGTTGATTGATATGAGGTTTGGTTCTTTGCCATTATAATCGATAGTATATAACACAGATTTATGATTATGACCATCGGTTCCTCAATTCCAATGAATGTAGATGCAATTTCCCAAACGCTAGAATAAACCGAATGTGTAGAGTACAGGTGCATAAACAAAGGGCAGTATTGTTTTAAAACCCAATTTTATTATCAAATTGAAGGCGTAGAGGTTGAAATCGATCATCGTTTTAATCGAGAATGGTAATGTCAAGAATGTTTTCAAGTTGATTTATAGCATTGAATAATATGGAATGCAGCAATGGCACAGAGTCTGAGTAAACATTTAAATAGAGAGTTTGTTGAACAACGTTAAATGCTGAGTGAAGTTGATGTGTGAAAATGTTTGACAAATGGAATCATGAGTTTCGGTGCGAAGGGTTTAATCCAATTGATGGGTAAATCCATAACGCAGAGAAGCGCTGTTGCAATTGTGTAGAAGAATGTTAGTTTTGCTCACATTCGGCTTTTAAATTAAATCTGAGGTTTATGTGAATCGATTGCCATAGTGAAGTTTGAAGCAGAGAGCAGTTTGACTTTAATAGAATGCAGATCTGGAAATGGAATTTGTGTTAATTTCAAGTGAGAGCTGTGTATTGCGTAGAGCTGTTTGCATTCAATTTTATTGTATTTGATATGAATTAAAAATGAAGAGATTGTTGTCAGCGTTGGATAGAAAGTCTTGGTTGCAGCAGATCATAAATGGAGCGTTGAAAAGCGATGGAGGAGGTAAGTAATGCATGGGTCATATTGTCGTTTTGTGTTGGACTTTGAATTTTCATCTAAGTGAATTCTGGTTGAAATAAATTGTGAGCGCTGGCTTCCTTTTTAAAAAAATATCTCACTGGCATTAAAACAAGCATGTTCGAATATCATTTATATTATGATGCATGAAATCGATGGGCAGTGGTATGAATTTCCAGGTTGAGTTTTTAAAGCATGGGCGCATTCTTTTGATTGAATCAAGCCATATGTGAATGTTGGTGTTTAAATGGAACTGATGAATGAGAGTTATTGGGTTTGATTATGGGAGTATTCGAATGTTTGATCAGATGGAAAGTTTTAAAATATGAATTTTCCATAAATGAGGAAAAGGGAAACTCCCATATACAGTGGTTGAATTTTATTGGGTTCATAACCATAAACTGATAATGGAAAGGGAAATCTTTCGCTTATAAAATGGCTTATTAATCATAGTAAAAATATTTCTGTTGTGCAAAGGTTTTATAACGATAATGAGGGATTTAAAAAGAAGCTTCCGCATGTAGAAAAGTATGAATTTTCTTAGACATTGGAGAATTGGTTGGAAAGTTGTTGAGATGCATTTTGTATATGCAAAGTGTGAGAAGATTCTGGGTTTTGCAGGGTCAGCCTGCGTCAATTTGGTATCAAAGCAGGAGTAGCTCTGTGTGACGATTGAAGTTTTTTTTTGAATTAATTGCATGTGATGAATAAATGTCAGATTTTGAAACTAATGAAGATTGCAGCACAGAGATGCGGTGCAGTTGAAGAAGATAAAGCGAGATCAATAGGATCTTGAAGGTGAGTTGTCAGATGCTATTTAACTCTGGTTTGAAAGTTGTTTGCAGAGTTCAGGTTGCAAGCAGGTTGAAGAAAGTCTCAGCGGGAAGAAGCAGATCATAGCTCGAGTCCAGCGATGGATTCTAAGAGAGAGTGACAGAACCTGAAGATTCAACAGAGGTTGAATAAAGTTGCTGATAAGAGAAGGCAGAGAAAAAGTTTTTTGTTGTAGAAGACAAGAGGGCATGGATGATTGGGTGGCGGTAAGAACAAAAACAAGCATAGGAGTAAGAAATGAGCAAGCCAGAGCTCAACAGGCAACAAGAAATCAACAGCTTGGAGATTTATTGGACCGAGAAATTGAATTAATTAGAAGAATCATGTTGAACGTATCTCAGAGGAAGACATCAGCAAGGAAGAGAAGCAGCAGCAAAATGAAGATGGAGAGAGATTGTGAAAGTGCAGCGAGTGGAGCAAGACAACATAAGATATGGGGACCTGGAGAAAAGCAATATACGATAGCAGAAATTGATGTGACTTGCAGAACAAAGTGTGGGATCCAGGCGGACAAAGATTTAAAACACATGATCAGGAGATCATGATCATTTTCAACCTTGGGAGTCTTATGCAGGAGCATTAGACTCGAAAATACTTTGTATTTATTAAAACTTAGGGGTGTTTAAGTTTTCAAAAGAGCTAGATTTTTATAAATAATTTGAGTGGGTTTTATGTATTTTTAATTAAATATTGTAAATAATTCTCAAATATGAGAGAATTTGGTTAGTTGAGGATGTAAAGGGATGAGAGATTTTAATTTAGAAATTAGTTTCATTAATTTTGGGTGAGAGAGGATCCTTAGGGATTCAAGAGTTATTTTAGGATTTTGTTGACATATTTGAGGGTTTGTTGAGTGATCAAGGGGATTTTAACCTTAACTGGTTCAATTAAATTTGTATAAATTGATATGCCTCAAAGGAAAAATAGATTAGGTGAGATTAGAGTGCACAATCGAGAAAGAGGTTGTAAGCGTACGGGCTTTGTAAAAGGGTCATCAATTTGAAAATCTGGCCACGAACTAAGAGGTTTTTGTAATTGTTTACATTTGTTTTTATTGATGAAGAATCAGTTTTAAAATTCTGTGTGAAATATATATTCTTGGTCGAATTTGGCAGAAAGATGTTTGAGTTCTTAAGTCATTCATATGATAAGCATTGTAATAGATAAAGCTCTGTATATAAAGGGAAAAATCGATGTGTTTTAGCTTTTGGCAAGAGCGTAAGCGATACCAATGCTTCATTATGTGTTAAATCTGGAATTAAAAACTCTAATTGTTAATTGGTATCGATTGAAACCAAATCATAGCATGATAGCGAAGGAATTGGGTTACATGTAGTGCAGGTTGAATGTGTTTACATATTAGAACAGCGTTGAATTAATAGAACGATTTGCCAGAAGCTGAAGTGTGCGATGACAATCATTGATTCCAAAGCTGTGTTAGTTCTGGAGTGTAAGCAGGAGAAACATCTGTGTAAATCGATTCTTACCAATACATGTCTCATATGTAAACTGTAAGTGTTTTTTTTCCTGCGTGTAATTTCTGATTGGTGTGAGTATGTTCAGTGATTATACATTTGACATTGGCACCATATCTGAAAATAACACTGGTTAAAAATCTGTGACCGATTTTCTTATAAGATGAGCAGAATCGTTTTGCGAAGAGAAGTCGATGTGTATGTGATAGCCATCATTTGTTTGCTGTGTTGGTCGATATGAATTTTGGTTCTTTGCTGTTATAATCGATAGTATATAACACATATTTATGATTATGACCATTGGTTACTCAATTCAAATGAATGTAGATGCAATTGCCCAAACGCTGGAATAAACCGAATGCGTAGAGTACTGGTCTATAAACAAAGGGCAGTATTGTTTTAAAACCCAATTTGATTATCAAATTGAAGTCGTAGATGTTGAAATCGATCAGCGTTTTAATCCAGAATAGAAATGTGAAGAATGTTTTCAAGTCGATTTATAGCATTGAATAATTTGGAATGCAACAATGGCACAGAGTCCGAGTAAACATTTAAATAGAGAGTTATTTGAACAACGTTAAATGCTGAGTGAAGTTGATGTGTGAAAATGTTTGACAAATGGAATCATGAAGATTAGTGCGAGGGGTTTAATCCAGTTGATGGGTAAATCCATAACTTAGAGAAGCGTTGTTGCAATTGTGTAGAAGAATGTTAATTTTGCTGGCATTCAGCTTTTAAATTAAATTTGAGGTTTATGTGAATCGATTGCCATAGTGAAGTTTGAAGCAGAGAGAAGTTTGAATTTAATAGAATGTAGATCTGGAAATGGAATTTGTGTTAATTGCAAGTGAGAGCTGTGTAGGGCGTGGAGCTCTCTGTGTTCGATTTTATTGTATTTGATACGAATTAAAAATGCAGATATTGTTGTCAGCGTTGGATAGACTGTCTTGGTTGCAGCGGATCATACATGGAGTGTTGAAAAGTGATGGAGGAGGTGAGTAAATGTGTGGGTCAGATTGTCGTTTTGTGTTGGACTTTGAATTTTCATCTAGGTGAATTATGGTTGAAATAAATTGCGAGCGCTGGCTTTCTTTCTAAAAAAAGATCTCACTAGCATTAAAACAAGCATGTTCGAATCTCATTTATATTATGATGCATGAAATCAATGGGCATTGGTATGAGTTTCCAGGTTGAGTTTTTAAAGCATGGGCGCATTCTTTTGATTCAATCCAGCCATATGTGAATGTTGGTGTTTGAATGGAAATGATGAATGAGAGTTATTTGGTTTGATTATGGGAGCATTCGAATGTTTGATTGGATGGAAAGTTTTAAAATATGAATTTGCCATAAATGAGGAAAAGGGAAACTCCCATATACAGTGGTTGATTTTTATTGTGTTCATAACCATAAACTGATAATGGAAAGGGAAAGCTTTTGCTTATAAAATGGCTTATTAATCCTAGTAAAATTATTTCTGTTGTGAAAATGTTTTATAACTATAATGAGGGATTTAAAAAGAAGCTTGCGCATGTAGAAAAGTGTGAATTTGCTCATACATTGGAGAATTGGTTGGAAATTTGTTGAGATGCATTTTGTATATGCAAAGTGTGAGAAGATTCTGGGTTTTGCAAGGTCAACCTGCGTCAATTTGGTATCAAAGTAGGAATAGCTCTGTGTGACGATTGAAGTTTTTTTTTGAATTAATTGCATGTGATGAATAAATGTCAGATTTTGAAACTAATGAAGATTGCAGCACAGAGATGCAGTGCAGTTGAAGAAGATAAAGCGAGATCAATAGGATCTTGAAGGTGAGTTGTCAGATGATATTTGACTCTGGTTTGAAATTTGTTTGCAGAGTTCAGGTTGCAAGCAGGTTGAAGAAAGTCTTAGCGGGAACAAGTAGATCACAGTTGGAGTCCAACGATGGATTCTAAGAGAGAGTGGCAGAACCTGAAGATTCAACAGAGGTTGAATAAATTTTCTGATAAGAGAAGGAAGATAAAAAAAATTCTATTGTAGAAGACAAGAGGGCATGGATGATTGGGTGGTGGTAAGAATGGAAACAAGCATAGGAGTAAGAACTGAGCAAGCCAGAGCTCAGCAGGCAACAATAAATCAGCAGCTTGGATATTTATTGGACCGAGAAATTGAATTAATCAGAAGAATCATGTTGAAAGTATCTTAGAGCAAGACATCAGAAATGAAGAGAAGCAACAACAAAATGAAGACGGAGACAGATTGTGAAAGTGCAGCGAGTGGAGCAAGACAACATAAGATATGGGGACCTAGAGAAAAGCAATATACGATAGCAGAAACTGATGATGACTTGCAGAACAAAGTGTGGGATCCATGCGGACAAAGATTTAAAATGCATGATCAGGAGATCATAATCATTTTCAACCTTGGGAGTCTGATGCAGGAGCATTAGACTCGAAAATACTTTGTATTTATTAAAACTTAGGGGTGTTTAAGTTTTTAAACGAGCTATATTTTTATAAATAATTTGAGTGGGTTTTATGTATTTTTAATTAAATATTGTAAATAATTCTCAAATATGAGAGAATTTAGTTAGTTGAGGATGTAAAGGGATGAGAGATTTTAATTTAGAAATTAGTTTCATTAATTTTGGGTGAGATAGGATGCTTAGGGATTCAAGAGTGATTTTAGGATTTTGTTGAGATATTTGAGGGTTTGTTGAGTGATTAAAGGGATTTGAACCTTAACTGGTTCAATTCAATTTGTATAAATTGATATGCCTCAAAGGAAAAATAGATCAGGTGAGATTAGAGTGCAGAATAGAGAAAGAGGTTGTAAGCCTATGGGCTTTGTAAAAGGGTCATCAATTTGAAAATCTGGCCATGAACTAAGAGGTTTTTGTAATTGTTTACATTTGGTTTTATTGATGAAGAATTTAGTTTGAAAATTCTGTGTGAAATATATATTCTTGGTCTAATTTGGCTGAAAGATGTTTGAGTTCTTAAGTCATTCATATGATAAACTTTGTGATAGATAAAGCTCTGTATATAAAGGGAAAAATCGATGTGTTTTAGCTTTTGGCAAGAGCATAAACGATACCAATGCTTCATTATGTGTTAGATCTGGCATTAAAAACTCTAATTGTTAATTGGTATCAATTGAAACCAAATCATAGCATGACAGCGGAGGAATTGGGTTACATGTAGTGCAGGTTGAATGTGTTTACATATTAGAACAGTGTTGAAGTAATGGAACAATTTTCCGGAAGCTGAAGTGTGCGATGACAGTCATTGATTCCAAAGCTGCGTTAGTTCTGGAGTGTAAGAAGGAGCAACATCTGTGTAAATCGATTATTACCAATACATGTCTCATATGTAAACTGTAAGAGTTTTTTTTCCTGTGTGGAATTTCCAATTGGTGTGAGTATGTTCAGTGATTATACATTCGACATTGGTAGCATATCTGAAAATAACACTGGTTAAAAATCTGTGACCGATTTTCTTATAAGCTGAGCATAATCGTTTTGAAAAGAGAAGTCGATGTGCATGTTATAGCCATCATTTGTTTGTTGTGTTGGTTGATATGAAGTTTGGTTCTTTGCCATTATAATCGATAGTATATAACACATATTTATGATTATGACCATCAGTTACTCAATTCAAATGAATGTAGATGCAATTGCCCAAACGCTAGAATAAACCGAATGCGTATAGTACAGGTCTATAAAAAAAGGGAAGTATTGTTTTAAAACCCAATTTGATTATCAAATCAAAGGCGTAGATGTTGAAATCGATCAGCGTTTTAATCCAGAATAGAAATGTCAAGAATGTTTTCAAGTCGATTTATAGCATTAAATAATATGGAATGCATCAATGGAACAGAGTCCGAGTAAAAATTTAAATACAGAGTTATTTGAACAATGTTAAATGCTGACTGAAGTTGATGTGTGAAAACGTTTGAAAAATGGAATCATGAAGATCGGTGCGAGGGTTTTAATCTAGTTGATGGGTAAATCCATAACGCAGAGAAGCACTGTTGCAATTGTGTAGAAGAATGTTAATTTTTATGGCATTCGGATTTTAAATTAAATGTGAGGTTTATGTGAATCGATTGCCATAGTGAAGTTTGAAGCAGAGAGCGGTTTGACCAGGGATAATTTTAAGGATTGAAAAATATCTTGAAGTTTAAAAAATTGGCGAATCTGACTAGTCCCTAATATGTAAACTATAAAATATTTATTGATGTATTTGTAAAATTATTGAAATTAATAATGATATTATATATATTGTCTATATAATGTTGGCGATTTTTAACGTAAAATAATTTTATATTGTAAAATTTGGGCAAATCATTTTTATAAAAAAATGGAAATTGACGAATCTTTCTTTTGGAAAAACCATGGAAAATTAGCCCACCTGCGAATATTAGCCCCTAAAATTTTCCATGAGTTTGACTTTAATAGAATGCAGATCTGGAAATGGAATTTGTGTTAATTTCAAGTGAGAGCTGTGTAGGGCGCAAAGCTATCTGTGTTCGATTTTATTGTATTTGATACGAATTAAAAATGCAAAGATTGTTGTCAGCGTTGGATAGACAGTCTTGGTTGCAGCGGAACACACATGGAGCGTTGAAAAGCGATGGAGGAGGTAAGTAAATGCGTGGGTCAGATTGTCGTTTTGTGTTGGACTTTGAATTTTCATCTAAGTGAATTTTGGTTGAAATAAATTGTGAGCGCTGGCTTTCTTTTTAAAAAAAGATCTCACTGGCATTAAAACAAGCGTGTTCGAATCTCATTTATATTATGATGCATGAAACCAATGGCCAGTGGTATGAATTTCCAGGTTGAGTTTTTAAAGCATGGGTGCATTCTTTTGATTGAATCCAACCATATGTGAATGTTGGTGTTTAAATGGAAATGATGAATGAGAGTTATTGGGTTTGATTATGGGAGCATTCGAATGTTTGAATGGATGGAAAGTTTTAAAATATGAATTTTGCATAAATGAGGAAAAGGGAAACTTCCATATACAGTGGTTGATTTTTATTGGGTTCATAACCATAAACTGATAATGGAAAGGGAAAGCTTTCTCTTATAAAATGGCTTATTAATCATAGTAAAACGATTTCTGTTGTGCAAAGGTTTTATAACTATAATCAAGGATTTAAAAAGAAGCTTCTGCATGTTGAAAAGTGTGAATTTTCTCAGACATTAGAGAATTAGTTGGAAATTTGTTGAGATGCATTTTGTATATGAAAAGTGTGAGAAGATTTTGGGTTTTTCAGGGTCAACCTACGTCAATTTGGTATCGAAGAAGAAATAGCTCTATTTGACGATTGAATTTTTTTTTTGAATTAATTGCATGTGATGAATAAATGTCAGATTTTGAAACTAATGAAGATTGCAGCACAGAGATGCAGTGCAGTTGAAGAAGATAAAGCAAGATCAATAAGGTCTTGAAGGTGAGTTTTCAGATGATATTTGACTCTGGTTTGAAAGTTGTTTGCAGAGTTCAGGTTGCAGGCAGGTTGAAGAAAGTCTCAGTGCGAAGAAGCAGATCACAGCTGGAGTCCAACAATGGATTCTAAGACAGAGTGGCAGAACCTGAAGATTCAATAGAGGTTGAATAAAGTTGCTGATAAGAGAAAGCAGAGAAAAATTTTTCTTTTGTAGAAGACAAGAGGGCATGGATGATTGGGCAGCGGTAAGAATGGAAACAAGCATAGGAGTAAGAACTAAGCAAGCCATAGCTCAGCAGGCAGTAAGAAATCAGCAGCTTGGAGATTAATTGGACCGAGAAATTGAATTAATCAGAAGAATCATGTTGAAAAATCTCAAAGGAAGACATCAGCAAGGAAGAGAAGCAGCAGCAAAATGAAGACGGAGACAGATTGTGAAAGTGCAGCGAGTGGAGAAAGATACCATAAGATATGGAGACCTGGAGAAAAGTATTATACAACAGCAGAAATTGATGATGACTTGCAGAACAAAGTGTGGGATCCAGGCGGACAAAGATTTATAACGCATGATCAGGAGATCATGATCATTTTCAACCTTGGGAGTCTGATGCAGGAGCATTAGACTGGAAAATACTTTGTATTTATTAAAACTTAGGGGTGTTTACATTTTTAAAAGAGCTAGATTTTTATAAATAATTTGAGTGGGTTTTATGTATTTTTAATTAAATATTGTAAATAATTCTCAAATATGAGAGAATATGGTCAGTTGAGAATGTAAAGGGATGAGAGATTTTAATTTAGAAATTAGTTTCATTAATTTTGGGTGAGAGAGGATCCTTAGGGATTCAAGAGTGATTTTAGGATTTTGTTGAGATATTTGAGGGTTTTGTTGACTGATTATGGGGATTTGAACCTTAATTGGTTCAATTAAATTTGTATAAATTGATATGCCTCAAAGGGAAAATAGATCAGGTGAGATTAGAGTGCAGAATAGAGAAAGAGGTTGTAAGCCTACGGGCTTTGTAAAAGGGTCATCAATTTGAAAATCTAGCCATGAACTAAGAGGTTTTTGTAATTTTTTACATTTGGTTTTATTGATGAAGAATTTAGTTTGAAAATTCTGTGTGAAATATATCTTCTTGGTTGAATTTGGCAGAAAGATTTTTGAGTTCTTAAGTCATTCATATGATAAACTTTGTGATAGATAAAGCTCTGTATATAAAGGGAAAATTCGATGTGTTTTAGCTTTTGGCAAGAGAGTAAGTGATACCAATGCTTCATTATGTGTTAGATGTGGCATTAAAAACTCTAATTGTTAATTGGTATCGATTGAAACCAAATCATAGCATGACAGCAGAGGAATTGGGTTACATGTAGTGCAGATTGAATGTGTTTACATATTAGAATAGTGTTGAAGTAATGGAATGATTTTCCGGAAGCTGAAGTGTGCGATGACAGTCATTGATTCCAAAGCTACGTTAGTTCTGGAGTGTACGCAGGAGTAACCTCTGTGTAAATTAATTCTTATCAATATTTGTCTCATATGTAAACTGTAAGTGTTTTTTTTCCTGTGTGTAATTGCTAATGTGTGTGAGTATGTTCAGTGATTATACATTCAACATTGGAAGCATATCTGAAAATAACACTGGTTAAAAATCTGTGACCGATTTTGTTATAAGATGAGCAGAATCATTTTGCAAAGAGAAGTCAATGTGTATGTGATTGCCATCATTTTTTTGCTGTGTTGGTCGATATGAAGTTTGGTTCTTTGCCATTATAATCGATAGTATATAACACATATTTATGATTATGACCATCGGTTCCTCAATTCAAATGAATGTTGATGCAATTTCCCAAACGCTGGAATAAACCGAATGTGTAGAGTACAGGTCTATAAACAAAGGGCAGTATTGTTTTAAAACCCAATTTGATTATCAAATCGAAGGCATAGAGGTTGAAGTCAATCAGCGTTTTAATCTAGAATAGAAATGTCAAGAATGTTTTCATGTCGATTTATAGCATTGAATAATATGGAATGCAGCAATGGCACAGAATCCGAGTAAGCATTTAAATAGAGAATTTTTTGAACAACGTTAAATGCTAAGTGAAGTTGATGTGTGAAAACGTTTGACAAATGAAATCATAAAGATCGGTGCCAGGGGTTTAATCCAGTTGACGGGTAAATCCATAACGCAGAGAAGCGTTGTTGCAATTGTGTAGAAGAATGTTAATTTTGTTGACATTCAGCTTTTAAATTAAATCTGAGGTTTATGTGAATCGATTTCCATAGTGAAGTTTGAAGCAGAGAGTAGTTTGACTTTAATAGAATGCAGATCTGGAAATGAAATTTGTTTTAATTGCAAGTGAGAGCTGTGTAGGGTGCAGAGCTGTCTGTGTTAGTATTTATTGTATTTGATACGAATTAAAAATGCAGACATTTTTGTCAGCGTTGGATAGACAGTCTTGGTTGCAGCTGATCATACATGGAGCGTTGAAAAGCGATGGAGGAGGTAAGTAAATGTGTGGGTCATATTGTCGTTTTGTGTTGGACTTTGAATTTTCATTTAAGTGAATTCTAGTTGAAATAAATTGTCAGCACTGGCTTTCTTTTCAAAAAAAGATCTCACTGGCATTAAAACAAGCATGTTCGAATCTCATTTATATTATGATGCATGAAATCGATGGGAAGTGGTATGAATTTCCAGCTTGAGTTTCTAAAGCATGGGCACATTCTTTTGATTGAATCCAGCGATATGTGAATGTTGGTGTTTAAATGGAAATGATGAATGATATTTATTCAGTTTCATTATGGGAGCATTCGAATGTTTGATTGGATGGACAGTTTTAAATTATGAATTTTCCATAAATGAGGAAAAGGGAAACTCGCATATACAGTGGTTGATTTTTATTGGGTTCATAACCATAAACTGATAATGGAAAGGGAAAGATTTCACTTATAAAATGGCTTATTAATCATAGTAAAATTATTTCTGTTGTGAAAAGGTTTTATAACTATAATTAGGGATTTAAAAAGAAGCTTCTGCATGTAGAAAAGTGTGAATTTGCTCAGACATTGGAGAATGTGTTGGAAAGTTGTTGAGATGGATTTTGTATATGGAAAGTGTGAAAAGATTCTAGGTTTTGCAGGGTCAACCTGTATCAATTTGGTATCAAAGTAGGAATAGCTCTGTGTGACGATTGAAGTTTTTTTTTGAATTAATTGCATGTGATGAATAAATGTCAGATTTTGAAACTAACGAAGATTGCAGCACAAAGATGCAATGTAGTTGAAGAAGATAAAGCGAGATCAACAGGATCTTGAAGGTGAGTTGTTAGATGATATTTGAATCTGGCTTGAAAGTTGTTTGCAGAGTTCAGGTTGCGAGCAGGTTGAAGAAAGTCTCAGCAGGAAGAAGAAGATCACAACTGGAGTCCAGCGATGGATTCTAAGAGACAGTGGCGGAACCTGAAGATTCAATAGAGTTTGAGTAAAGTTGCTGATAAGAGAAGGCAGAGAAAAAGTTTTCTATTGTAGAAGACAAGAGGGCATGGATGATTGGGCGGCAGTAAGAACGGAAACAAGCATAGGAGTAAGAATTGAGCAAGCCAGAGCTCAACAGGCAGCAAGAAATCACCAGCTTGGAGATTTATTGGACCAAGAAATTGAATTAATCAGAAGAATCATGTTGAAAGTATCTCAGAGGAAGACATCAGCAAGGAAGAGAAGCAGCATCAAAATGAAGACGAAGACAGATTGTGAAAGTGCAACAAGTGGAGGAAGACAGCATAAGATATGGAGACCTGGAGAAAAGCAGTATACGACAGCAAAAATTGATGATGACTTGCAGAACAAAGTGTGGGATCCAGGTGGACAAAGATTCAAAATGCATGATCAGGAGATCATGATAATTTTCAACCTTGGGAGTCTGATGGAGGAGCATTTTTTTTTTCTAAATTAAGCTAATTCTATTTATGTAAATATTATAGTACAAAACTGCCGCAGTTCAGCTTTGATAGCCTGAAACTGGGCTTGAAAACCAGGCTTAATCCCAAAAATAAGCTGCCCATATAGGGAAACTAGCTCTGTAATGTCTGTCACACCGCCCTTGGGTAGGGAAATTGGTGGAGTAGTTATAATAATTGTTATGAGTCTACAAAAAACTAACACTATTGAAGGCAAAAACCAGTAATCTGCTGTGTATTGTAAAAGACCAACAACTCTATGAAAATAAACAAGTTCAGAGACCATACTGGGCCATGTCATAGCTGGGTCAATTAGAGTTGACCGGAGAGGGTTGTTCCTCCTCGATTGGACATCCAAAGTCATCCTCAGGGTCATCCGCATCAGCATCCATATGATGAGCCTCTGTGCTCTGAATATCGCCTGCGCTCACCTGCATGGAGAAGAGGCCCGGGGAGGGAGTTGGATGGACAGAAGGCTCGCTCATGTTAGCTTGAGGCATAGCAGCAGAAGTGGACCGAGGCTCGACGGAGGCGGGATGAGGGCCAAGGGGAGCAGGAGTGGAGTCAGGCCAAGGAGGAGAACGGAGAGAGGCATCCTCGCGCAGAGTAACAGTGATGTAAGCGGTGATGGAGGGGCGGTTGAAAGCACTATCGAAACGCAGCTCCGCTCTCTGCGTGGTTTGGCGGATGAATTGACTGCCAGAGGGCTGAGGGGCGGAGGTGGGAAAGAAATGAGGAGCGTCACCTGGAGGGGAGGCAGGCGGTCGAATAGGAGCAGAACCAGAAGGATAATCTGAGCATTGCCTACTGGAGGTAGGGATGTCAGCAACAGAACTATCGCGGGTGCCTCCACGACGGCAAATCATGCGCTGTTGGAGACGAGGCATGACAGGCTCAGCTTTGTGAATTTCTTGAACCGGAAGAAGAGCCAGAGCAGCAATAGAACCAGGAGGAAGCTGAACAATGTGTGCACCAGGAAGAGCCGGAGCAACAAGTAAGCCAGGCGAATGCTATGGAATGATGAACGCACCAAGGCAGAAGGCACTGTTTGAGAAATGCGCGCCCGTAAGTGTCTCAATGCAGCTGTAGAGTGAGCAGCGTCGGCCGGTATTTGTGCGAGCGCTTGGCTCAGCGCAATGTACAGGGCACGCACCGCCCAGAGGAGCCAAACAACCACGCAGAGAGTCTGAGAGCACAGTGAAAAATGAATTGGCGTCCATAGTGCAGAAGCGAGGCAGAACAGAGTTGTTGTAACGCCGTCGCAGGGGTGAGTAAGTATGGCAGATAGTCGAATTGAATGCGGGCTTAATGGTGCCGTGGAGGGCCATGTGGCCTCCACACGCCTCACGCCTTGGAAAGAGGTCGGGGCCATGTGGCCCATCAAGTCGAACAGCCATCCGCATCCAGAAAATTTTGATCATTCTGCACCAGATTGATGCAATTCTGAAGAGTGTCCCTGTCATGTATGATTTGGAGAGGACCATGATTGAGAGTTTCTGAGCTTTCGACTCCTAGATTAGCTAGGAGGTCCACCACCTTATTACCTTCGCTTTTGATGTGAACAAAGGATATGGCTTGATTGTTGTCCAACCATCTGCTGAGATTGTCGAGTCGAGAGGCCAGTCTCCAGCTTGTGGTCCCTTTTGTGGTTCTGGTGCCTTGGAGAAGTTGATTGGCAGTGTTGATGAGAATCTGGGAATCTCCTTCCACTATGATAGGCGAGAGATTATACAGATGGGAAAGAACAAGACCTTTCCAGAGCCCTTCCAGTTGCGCGGAGTTGTTACTATCCCATCCTATCGAACCATAGTAAATGGAAAGAGTATCCCCTTGAGAATTTTTGAGAATGCCTCCGAAGCCTGCAGGGCCTGGATTTCCCTTGGAGGCACCATCAAAGTTCATTTTGTAGATGCCTGGGGGCGGAGGTGTCCAGGGGAGATGGGTACTAGGAGTCTTCTGCTTGGAGGTGTTAGGCGAGATCGCTATCCTCAGCTGCCAGTTTTGCCATATTGCTGCTTCTTGCGGTTGTTTAGGAATATCCTCCTCCTACCAAGGTCGAAGGGCGAGGGTCTCTTGGAGGTTATTGCTGAAGTTGTCCCAAATGATATTCAAAGGGCTAGCTTGATGTTTGAAGATTCTCCTGTTTCATTCCTTCCAAAGAGACCAGAAGAGCAGACCTGGGATAATTTGCCAGAGAAAGTTAAGAATGGGACTATTATAAGGTCGCTGGGGCCAGAGGCGCATAATGTTGGAAAGGTCCCCTTTAGGCTTGCTTCGTTGACTTCTGAAACATATTTTTTCCCAGAGTTAGTTAGCAAGATGGCAATTCAACATGAGGTGTTGAGTCGTTTCAATATCCTGCTTGCAATTCGAGCATTGTGAGGGGCCACAGAAGCCACGTTTGAGCAAGTTGTCCCAGGTAAGGATTCCTTTGTGGCTAAGTAACCAGAGAAAGGTGGAGACTTTGGGCCAAGTACTTGGAGCCCAGACAAATTGCCAGAGCTTGTCTCTCGGAAGCTGGATTGGATGCAATAGAGAGAAGGCTTCTTTCGTAGTGAACATGCCTTTGGGAAAGTAACCCCATCGAAGAATGTCAGCTTCCTCCGAGAATCTTATTTTCCGATGTTGCAGTTCCTCTTGTAGTGCTTACTAAGTGCTGCTGGGAGTGTTGGGCAGCAGTAGAATTGGGTGCTTCCATTGCCTGAAGTCGTTGCTGGTTGTATGCGTCCAACTTTGGCTGACTTTGATTTCTTCTGGGGGGTTGGTGCGCCCATTGTTGGAGAGGCTGAGAGTATCCGTTAGTTGAGGGTTTTGCTGCCAAGAGTCGGTCTAGAATCTGGCAGTGTGCCCATTTCTTATTTCCCAAAAGCTGTGCTGTTGTATGAGGGCAAAGTGCTGTTTGGTAGCATTCCATATGAGGGAACCAGCTCCTTCAGGATGGAGCCTGACCAGTTCTTCAAGTGGTCTATTATTAGCATACTTAACTGTCCACATTTTAGCCCATGGTTTAAATGGATTCGAGAGCCAATTCCACCAAAGTCGTGCCCCCATGACTTCGTTGCTGTGAATGGGATTTCTGAGTCCAAGACCGCCAGCTGCCTTTGGGGAGAAGACTATGTTCCAGTTGACCAGGGCCCATTTTCGTTTTTGATCTGAGGATCCCCAGAGGAATCGACGTTGCAGATTCTTTATCTGATTGAGCACCCACTTTGGAGCTGCAAGCACAGAGAAAAGATAGAGAGGCATGGCTTGCAGGACATCTTTGATGAGTACAAGTCTACTAGATATATTGAGAGCTCTATAAGTCCAAGAAGAGAGACGGGCTTCCAGTTTTTCCAGGAGATGATTCCAAGTGGAGTGCTTGATGGCAGTGGCAATAAGAGGGGCTCCTAGATATTTGGAAGGGAGATGAGAAAGAGAGAAGCCAAGAATGTGGGTTATGTTGATTTGGATCAAAGGAGCGGTGTTGAAAAAGAAAAGTTGGGATTTGGAGACATTGACAGTCATGCCAGAGGCTGTAGAGAAGAGGTTGAGAATACTTTTGAAAGATCTGGCTTCTTGGACTGAAGGGAACCCAAACAGCATATTGTCATCGACAAATTGTTGGTGAGTGGTGAGAGTGTCATGAAGGGAAATACCACGCAGTTGGTTTGTGAGGAGAGCATTGTGGATGAGCTTGCTGAGGCCTTCGGACATGAGGACAAAAATGAAGGGTGAGAGAGGGTCGCCTTGTCTAACGCCTCTAGAAGGTCTGAACGGCTTTGGGGAGATGCCATTGACAAGAATGGAATACAGGGGTGTGGAGATGAGTGACATAACCCATCTTATCCACATCTGGTCGAAGCCAAAAGCTGTTAGGATGCTTTGGATATAACACCAGCTCAGTTTATCAAAAGCTTTAGATAAATCAATTTTGAGGAGCATACCTGGCCTTTTGGAGCTTTTGAGAGTGTGGATGACTTCGTGCGTGAGTATGATGCCGTCCATGATTTTCCGACCTTCTACGTAACCTGTTTTTTCAGGAGAAATTAGGAGTGGAAGCGGAGGCTTTAATCTGTTGGCTATAACCTTAGATATGACCTTGTATATCACGTTGCAGAGAGTGATGGGTCTAAATTTCTCCGGTGTGCTAGGTCGCTCTTATTTTGGAACTAGGGCTATGAAGGTGGCATTCAAGGAGGGGAGGAGCCAATGTGCAGCTCTGGATTCCTCAACTAGCTGCCAGACTTTTGTTTTGATAAGTTCCCAGAAATGGTGGAAGAAATTGGAGGTGAATCCATCAGGACCAGGTGCCTTTCCCTCTTTCATTTGTGCCATTGCAAGTTCGACTTCTTGAAGGGAGACCGGGCGAAGTAACATCTTGTTGTGCTCTGCAGTGACCAGTTTGGGAATTAACCGAGATATTTAGTCGATAGCTGGCTGTCTGTCTACTGTATGGTCCTCTTGCTGTATGCTTTGAAAGTAGTCTAGTAGAACTTGTTCGATCTCCTCTTGTTGTTCTGCCTGTGCTCCTTGTTGATTGGTGATATGAGGAATGAGATTTTGCATTATTCTTTGTATTGTTGACCTGTGGAAGAATTTTGTGTTCTTCTCCCCCTCCTTTAGCCAAGTTATTCTAGATTTCTGCCACCACAGTAGTTCTTCTTGCTTGCGTCTCTCCTCTAGTTTCTTGTGAAGATCTTGTTCCTGAGCAGCGAGATCTTCAGTTCTTCCTCCATTTATGATTTTTTGTTGAGTTTCTTCCATTTTACTTTCGAGGATTTTGATTTCCTGAAAGATGTTTCCAAAAACGGAGGTGTTCCAATTCTTTATGACTGCTTTGAGATGCTTGAGCTTTTGTTGAAATTGGTACATCTTCGAGCCTGAAGGTAAGATGAAAAGATGCCAAGCATGAGTGACGACTTCGTTGAAAGAGGGGTGGGAGAGCCAAAATGCCTCAAATTTGAAGGGTTTTTTGTATTGAAGGCCAACATTTTGCCAGTGGAGCAAGATGGGCCGGTGATCCGAACCTGTTTGCGGAATGATTGAAGCCGATAGGTCCCCTCCTATATGGATGGCATTGTTAGAAATGAGGAAACGATCTAACTTTGAAGCAATTTGTTGAGCTGTAGTTCATTTATTGTTCCACGTGAAGGTGCCATTTGAGAAGGGGATGTCTATGAGCCAGCTGTTGGCTATGAAATCTCTGAAATGAGCGCTTTCCGGATCTGCTCTGGAACGTCCACCTGTTTTCTCTCCCATCTTAGTGATCATGTTGAAATCCCCTGCTGCAATCCATAGGGGATGGGTTCTGTTTGAATTTAGAAGCACCATAGTATGCAGTAGATCTATTTTCCCTGCTAGTTCCTATGGGAAGTATACATTGAAAGATGCCCATGGATGTTAGATCCAATGGGGTGAAAAGTAGCTTGTATGAGATGGTGTGCAGCATGGAAGTTGGATAGATTTATGGACAGAGTATCCCAGGCTATAGCAAGACCCCCTGGAGTGACAGAGGCGTCCACTGCCACTGAGCTACAGCTAGGCCAAGCTTTGGATAGGATTGATCCTAGCATTTCGCTATTTCATTTAGTTTCTTGAAGAAATAGAATATTTGGTCTTTCTTTCTGTATCATAGTTTTGAGAATTTTGTGCTTTCCTGGGCTGTTAAGCCCTCTAATATTCCATGAGATCAACTTCATGGGGAACTGTTTGAAAGAGGTTTGAAGAAATTTGTAAGCTTGGGATATCGACCTGAGTCGACCAATATTTTCCCTATGGTGATGGTGGGCTGCCAATCTGGCTTTCGACCTCTTTTTTTTTATTCTTTTATGATTTTTAGACTGTCCCAATGGCTGCCAGGCTGAATGCCAAGTTTCTTTTGCTGATGGACGCTTGAGAAGACCTTTTCCAATTTATCAATTTGATGAGGGTTGATGGTATCAAAATCCTGTTTTCTGCAAGCCTCCTCGAGACCTTGTATGTTGAGTTCTCCTAGGTCTAAGCCTTCAGAGTTCTCTTCCATAAAAGTCTCTTGACTGCTGCTAATCAGAGCTTCATTGGAAACAGCAGGTTGGGTGTTAGGGTTATCAACATCCATTGTGGAAGGGTGCCAGGGTAGGAGCTTGATTTCATTGGAGAGGCCTTCAGGGGTTTTGTCATTAGAAAGCTGCTGATGCGGAGTTTGCAAAGGGTTGGATTTGACTGAAGGCTTTGGTATATCTGAGGGATTTAAAGGGGCTTTAACCTGGTTATGATCTATATCAGAGGTGAGATCAGGGTTTGAAAGAACAGCAAAGCTATTACTGGTGGAAGGAGTATTGGAGGGAGGAGAGGGTTTCTTACCAGTCTTGGAGGGCTTCTTTCCATGCCTTCTTCGCGGGGGTATCTTGGTGAAACCATCAGCTTCCGGAGTGACCTCAGCTTCCTTAGCCTGAGCCTGTGCAGTGAGGGGGCGATCTCTGAATAGATGCCCAAGAGCGTGGCATCTTCGGCATCTGAAGGGGACATGCTCATAGTCTAATGGCTGGATCCATTCAAAATCATCATGATATATACTCACAGCATCAGGTAGAGCTTTATCTAAATGCATGTAGACACAAATACGAGCATAAGAAGTGTATCGGTGAAGCTTAGTTTCCTCTGCAATCTTGATAAACTCACCTAGACCTTTGGCAATAGCTTGGAGTGATTCTTCGTCCCAATATTCTAGGGGTAGCGAGTACAGGCGGATCCAGACGGGAGCCCAGTTGAAATTTTCTTTATCTGGGTTGAATCTCTCAATCCAGTTCCGAAGGTATAACCTAGCTGAGTTGAAAAAGTAAGGCCCTCCATCCATTACTCTGTTTCGGTCCTCGATGCAGTTGAAGATCACGGTGAAGAAACCCTTTGGTCCAAGCTGTAACGTGACCTGCCCTTTGGGTTTCCATTTGGAAGCGACCCAACCATGTAGGGCTCTTTCAGTTGGCCAGAAGCTAATAAATTTTCCAATGAGGGCGTGGTCCCTCATGTACTGTATCCGGGCATTTATCCGATGGCTGGGCAGTTCGATTTTGGGTCTTTCTGTCGCAATGGGTTTGCAGGTAGAGGACGTGGGAGCCATTGCCTCCTGCTGGGTTTGCATGGTCGGCGTTTTTGGTGGCAGAGCTTCCTGGCTTTTGTCAGCGCTTTCATTGCTTTGCACAGAGCTAACAAAGGTGTCGTCATTGTTGACAGGGGGGTTGTCCTCCCCCCCCCCCCCCGAGCTTGAGGCCATGGTCAGTTACCAAGCCTCGTTGATAGGTTGCGCACAGGCGAATTCGGCAGGACGGTAGTGCAGTCGGGCTAGGGTTTCTACAGAGAAGACTGTTTCCGTTTCAGCATCGCTTCATTAGAATCTGCGCCATTCACAACTGATAAAAGACAACAAAAAGCTTTGATGCAGGAGCATTAGACTCAAAAATAATTTCTATTTATTAAAACTTAGGGGTGTTTAAGTTTTTAAAAGAGCTAGAATTTTATAAATAATTTGAGTGGTTTTTATGTATTTTAAAATAAATATTGTAAATAATTCTCAAATATGAGAGAATTTGGTCAGTTGAGGATGTAAAGGGATGAGAGATTTTAATTTAGAAATTATTTTCATTAATTTTGGGTGAGAGAGGATCCTTAGGGATTCAAGAGTGATTTTAGGATTTTGTTGAGATATTTAAAGGTTTGTTGAGTGATTAAGAAGATTTGAACCTTAATTGGTTCAATTAAATTTGTATAAATTGATGTGCCTCAAAGGAAAAATAGATCTTGTGAGATTAGAGTGCAGAATAGAGAAAGAGGTTGTAAGCCTACGGGCTTTGTAAAAGGGTCATCAATTTGAAAATCTGGCCATGAACTAAGAGGTTTTTGTAATTGTTTACATTTGGTTTTATTGATAAAGAATCTAGTTTGAAAATTTTGTGTGAAATATATATTCTTGGTCGAATTTGGCAGAAAGATGTTTGAGCTCTTAAGTCATTCATATGATAAACTTTGTGATAGATAAAGGTCTGTATATAAAGGGAAAAATTGATATGTTTTAGCTTTTAGCAAGAGCGTACGCGATACCAATGCTTCATTATGTGTAAGATCTGGTATTAAAAACTCTAATTGTTAATTGGTATCGATTGAAACCAAATCATAACATGACAGCGGAGGAATTGGGTTACATGTAGTGCAGGTTGAATGTGTTTACATATTAGAACAGTGTTGAAGTAATGGAACAATTTGCCGGAAGCTGAAGTGTACGATGACAGTCATTGATTCCAAAGTTGCGTTAGTTTTGGAGTGTACGCAGGAGTAACCTTTGTGTAAATCGATTCTTACCAATACATGTCTCATATGTAAACTGTAAGTGTTCTTTTTCCTGTGTGGAATTGCTGATTGGTGTGAGTATGTTCAGTGATTATACATTTGACATTGGCAGCATATCTGAAAATAACACTGGTTAAAAATCTGTGACCGATTTTGTTATAAGCTGAGCAGAATCGTTTTGCAAAGATAAGTCCATGTGTATGTGATAGCGATCATTTGTTTGCTGTGTTGGTCGATATGAAGTTTGGTTCTTTGCCGTTATATCGATAGTATATAACACAAATTTATGATTATGACCATCGGTTCCTCAATTCAAATGAATGTAGATGCAATTGCCCAAACGCTGAAATAAACCGAATGCGTAGAGTACAGGTCTATAAACAAAGGGCAGTATTGTTTTAAAACCCAATTTGATTATCAAATCAAAGGCGTAGAGGTTGAAATCGATCAACATTTTAATCTAGAATAGAAATGTCAAGAATGTTTTCAAGTCGAGTTATAGCATTGAATAATATCGAATACTGCAATGGCACAGAGTCCGAGTAAACATTTAAATAGAGAGTTTGTTGAACAGCGTTAAATTCTGAGTGAAGTTGATGTGTGAAAACGTTTGACAAATGAAATCATGAAGATCGGTTCGAGGGGTTTAATCTAGTTGATGGGTAAATCCATAACGCAGAGAAGCGTTGTTGCAATCGTGTAGAAGAATGTTAATTTTGTTGGCATTCGAATTTTAAATTAAATCTGAAGTTTATGTGAATCGATTGTCGTAGTGAATTTTGAAGAAGAGAGAAGTTTGACTTTAATAGAATGCAGATCTGGAAATGGAATTTGTGTTAATTGCAAGTGAGAGTTGTATAGGGCGCAGAGCTGTCTGCGTTCGATTTTATTGTATTTGATACGAATTAAAAATGTAGAGATTGTTGTCAGCATTGGATAGACATTCCTTGTTGCAGCAGATCATACATGGAGCGTTGAAAAGTGATGGACGAGGTAAGTAAATGCGTGGGCCAGATTGTCGTTTTTTGTTGGACTCTGAATTTTTATCTAAGTGAATTCTGGTTGAAATAAATTGTGAGCGTTGGCTTTCTTTTTTAAAAAAGATCTCACTGGCATTAAAACAAGCATGTTCGAATCTCATTTATATTATGATGCATGAAATCGATGGGTAGTGCTATGAATTGCCAGGTTGAGTTTTTAAAGCATGGGCGCATTATTTTGATTGAATCCAGCCATATGTGGGTGTTGGTGTATAAATGGAAATGATGAATGAGAGTTATTGGGTTTGATTATGGGAGCATTCGAATGTTTGATTGGATGGAAAGTTTTAAAATATGAATTTTCCATAAATGAGGAAAAGGGAAACTCCCATATACAGTTGTTGATTTTTATTGGGTTCATAACCATAAACTGATAATGGAAAGGGAAAGCTTTCACTTATAAAATGGCTTATTAATCATAGTAAAATGATTTCTGCAGTGCAAAGGTTTTATAACCATAATGAGGGATTTAAAAAGAAGCTTTCGCATGTAGAAAAGTGTGAATTTGCTCATACATTGGAGAATTGGTTGGAAAGTTGTTGAGATGCATTTTGTATATGCAAAGTGTGAGAAGATTCTAGGTTCTGGAGGGTCAACCTACGTCAATTTGGTATCAAAGCAGGAATAGCTCTGTGTGACGATTGGATTTTTTTTTTGAATTAATTGCATGTGATGAATAAATGTTAGATTTTGAAACTATTGAAGATTGCAGCACAGAGATGCAGTGCAGTTCAAGAAGATAAAGTGAGATCAACAGGATCTTGAAGGTGAGTTGTCAAATGATATTTGACTCTGGTTTGAAAGTTTTTTGTAGAGTTCAGGTTGCAAGCAGGTTGAAGAAAGTCTCAGCAGGAAGAAGCAGATCACAGATGGAGTCCAGCTATGGATTCTAAGAGAGAGTGGAAAAACATGAAGATTCAACAGAGGTTGAATAAAGTTGCTGATAAGAGAAGGTAGAGAAAAAGTTTGATGTTGTAGAAGACAAGACGACATGGATGATTCGGCGGCGGTAACAACGGAAACAAGCATAGGAGTAAGAAATGAGCAAGCCAGAGCTCAGCAGGCAAGAAGAAATCAGTATCTTGGAGATTTATTGGACCGAGAAATTGAATTAATCTGAAGAATCATGTTGAAATTATCTTAGAGGAAGACATCAACAAGGAAGAGAAGCAGCAGAAAAATGAAGATGGATACAGATTGTGAAAGTGCAGCCAGTGGAGCAAGACAACATAAGATATGGAGACCTAGAGAAAAGCAGTATACGATAGCAGAAATTGATGATGACTTGCAGAACAAAGTGTGGGATCCAAGCGGACAAAGATTTAAAACACATGATCAGGAGATCATGATCATTTTCAACCTTGGGAGTCTGATGCAGGAGCATTAGACTCGAAAATATTTTGCATTTATTAAAACTTAGGGGTGTTTAAGTTTTTAAAAGAGCTAGATTTTTATAAATAATTTGAGTGGGTTTTATGTATTTTTAATTAAATATTGTAAATAATTCTCAAATATGAGAGAATTTGGTCAGTTGAGGATGTAAAGGGATGAGAGATTTTAATTTAGAAATTAGTTTCATTAATTTTGGGTGAGAGAGGATCCTTCGGGATTCAAGAGTGATTTTTGGATTTTGTTGAGATATTTGAGCGTTTTTTGAGTGATTAAGGGGATTTGAACCTTAACTGGTTCAATTAAATTTGTATAAATTGATATGCCTCAAAGGAAAAATAGATCAGGTGAGATTAGAGTGCGGAGTAGAGAAAGAGGTTGTAAGCCTACGGGCTTTGTAAAAGGTTCATCAATTTGAAAATCTGTCCATGAACTAAGAGGTTTTTGTAATTGTTTGCATTTGGTTTTATTGATGAATAATTTAGTTTGAAAATTCTGTGTGAAATATATATTCTTGGTCGAATTTGGCAGAAATATGTTTGATTTCTTAAGTCATTCATATGTAAACTTTGTGATAGATAAATCTCTGTATATAAAGGGAAAAATCGATGTGTTTTAGCTTTTGGCAAGAGCGTAAGCGATACCAATGCTTCATTATGTGTTAGATCTGGCATTAAAAACTCTAATTGTTAATTGGTATCGATTGAAACCAAATCATAGCATGACAGCGGAGGAATTGGATTACATGTAGTGCAGTCTGAACGTGTTTACATATTAGAATAGTGTTGAAGTAATCGAACTATTTTCCGGAAGCTAAAGTGTGCGATGACAGTTATTGATTCCAAAGCTGCGTTAGTTCTGGAGTCTACGCAGGAGTAACCTCTGTGTAAATCGATTCTTACCAATACCTGTCTCATATGTAAACTGTAAGTGTTATTTTTCCTGCGTGGAATTTCTGATTGGTGTGAGTATGTTCTATGATTATACATTCTACATTGGAAGCATATCTGAAAATAACACTGGTTAAAAATCTATGACCAATTTTGTTATAAGCTGAGAAGAATCATTTTGCAAAGAGAAGTCGACGTGTATGTGATAGCCATCATTTGTTTGCTCTGTTGGTCGATATGAAGTTTGGTTCTTTGCCATTATAATCGATCCTATATAACACATATTTATGATTATGACCATCGGTTCCTCAATTCAAATGAATGTAGATGCAATTGCCTAAACACTGGAATAAACTGAATGCGTAGAGTACAGGTCTATAAACAAAGGGCAGTATTGTTTTAAAACCCAATTTTATTATCAAATTGAAGGCGTAGAGGTTGAAATCGATCAGCGTTTTAATCTAGAATAGAAATGTCACGAATGTTTTCAAGTCGATATATAGCATTGAATAATATGGAATGCAGCAATGGCACAGAGTCCGAGTAAAAATTTAAATAGATTTTTGGTTGAACAACGTTAAATGTTGAGTGAAGTTGATGTGTGAAAACGTTTGACAAATGGAATCATGAAGATCAGTGCGAGGGGTTTAATCCAATTGATGGGTAAATCCATGACGCAGAGAAGCATTGTTGCAATTGTGTAGAAGAATGTTAATTTTGCTCGCATTTGGCTTTTAAATTAAATCTGAGTTTTATGTGAATCGATTGCCATAGTGAAGTTTGAAGTAGAGAGCAGTTTGACTTGAATAGAATGCAGATCTGGAAATGGAATTTGTGTTAATTGCAAGTGAGAGCTCTGTAGGGCGCAGAGTTGTCTGCGTTCGATTTTATTGTATTTGATACGAATTAAAAATGCAGAGATTGTTGTCAGCGTTTGATAGACAGTCTTGGTTGCAGCGGATCATACATGGAGCGTTGAAAAGTGATGGAGGAGGTAGGTAAATGCGTGGGCCAGATTTTCGTTTTGTGTTGGACTCTGAATTTTCATCTAAGTGAATTCTGGTTGAAATAAATTGTGAGCGTTAGCTTTCTTTTTAAAAAAAGATCTCACTGGCATTAAAACAAGCATGTTCGAATCTCATTTATATTATGATGCATGAAATCGATGGGCAGTGGTATGAATTCCCAGGTTGAGTTTTTAAAGCATGCGTGCATTCTTTTGATTGAATCCAGCCATATGTGAATGTTGGTGTTTAAATGGAAATGATGAATGAGAGTTATGGGGTTTGATTATGGGACCATTCAAATGTTTGATTGGATGGAAAGTTTTAAAATATGAATTTTCCATAAATGAGGAAAAGGGAAACTCCCATATACAGTGGTTGATTTTTATTGGGTTCATAACCATAAACTGATTATGGAAAGGGAAAGCTTTCGCTTATAAAATGGCTTATTAATCATAGTAAAATGATTTCTGTTGTGCAAAGTTTTTATAACTATAATGAGGGATTTAAAAAGAAGCTTCCGCATGTAGAAAAGTGTGAATTTACTCAGACATTGGAGAATTGGTTTGAAAGTTATTGAGATGCATTTTGTGTATGCAAAGTGTGACAAGATTTTGGGTTTTATAGGGTAAACCTGCGTCAATTTGGTATCAAAGCAGGAATAACTCTGTGTGACGATTGAAGTTTTTTTTTGAATTAATTGCATGTGATGAATAAATGTCAGATTTTGAAATTAATGAAGATTGCAGCACAGAGATGCAGTGCAGTTGAAGAAGATAAAGTGAGATCAACAGGATCTTGAAGGTGAGTTGTCAGACGATATTTGACTCTAGTTTGAAAGTTGTTTGCAGAGTTCAGGTTGCAAGCAGGTTGAAGAAAGTCTCAGCGGGAAGAAGCAGATCAGAGCTGGAGTCCAACGATGGATTCTAAGAGAGAGTGTCAGAACCTGATGATTCAACAGAGGTTCAATAAATTTTTTGATAAGAGAAGGCGGAGAAAAAGTTTTCTGTTGTAGAAGACAAGATGGCATGGATGATTAGGCGGCGGTAAGAATGGAAACAAGCATAGGAGTAAGAACTGAGCAAGCCAGAGCTCAGCAGGCAGCAAGAAATCAGCAGCTTGGAGATTTATTGGATCGAGAAATTGAATTAATCAGAAGATTCATGTTGAAAGTACCTCAGAGGAAGACATCAGCAAGGAAGAGAAGTAGCAGGAAAATGAACACGGAGATAGATTGTGAAAGTGCAGCGAGTGAAGCAAGATAGCATAAGATATGGAGACCTGGAGAAAACCAGTATATGACAACAAAAATTTATGATGACTTTCAGAACAAAGTGTGGGATCCAGGTGGACAAAGATTTAAAACGCATGATCAGGAGATCATGATCATTTTCAACCTTGGGAGTCTCATGCAGGATCATTAGACTCGAAAATAATTTGTATTTATTAAAACTTAGGGGTGTTTAAGTTTTTAAAAGAGCTAGATTATTATAAATAATTTGAGTGGGTTTAATGTATTTTTAATTAAATATTGTAAATAATTCTCAAATATGAGAGAATTTGGTCAGTTGAGGATGTATAGGGATGAGTGATTTTAATTTAGAAATTAGTTTCATTAATTTTGGGTGAGAGAGGATCCTTAGGGATTCAAGAGTGATTTTAGGATTTTGTCGAGATATTTCAGGGTTTGTTGAGTGATTAAGGGGATTTGAACCTTAATTGGTTCAATTAAATTTGTATAAATTGATATGCCTCAAAGGCAAAATAGATCAGGTGAGATTAGAGTGCATAATAGAGAAAGAGGTTGTAAGCCTACGGGCTTTGTAAAAGGGTCATCAATTTGAAAATCTGGCCATGAACTAAGAGGTTTTTGTAATTGTTTACATTTGGTTTTATTGATGAAGAATTTATTTTGAAAATTCCGTGTGAAATGTATATTCTTGGTCGAATTTGGCAGAAAGATGTTTGAGTTCTTAAGTCATTCATATGATAAACTTTGTGATAGATAAAGCTTAGTATATAAAGGGAAAAATCGATGTGTTTTAGCTTTTGGCAAGAGTGCAAGTGTTACCAATGCTTCATTATGTGTTAGATCTGGCATTAAAAACCCTAATTGTTAGTTGGTATTGATTGAAACCAAATCATAGAATGACAGCGGAGGAATTGGGTTACATGTAGTGCAGGTTGAATGTGTTTACATACTAGAACAGTGTTGAAGTAATGGAACGATTTTCTGGAAGCTGAAGTGTGCAATGACAGTCATTGCTTCCAAAGCTGCATTAGTTCTGGAGTGTACACAGTAGTAACCTCTGTGTAAATCGATTATTACCAATACGTGTCTCATATATAAACTGTAAGTGTTTTTTTTCCTGCGTGGAATTGTTGATTGGTGTGAGTATGTTTAGTGATTATACATTCGACATTGGCAGAATATCTGAAAATAACACTGGTTAAAAATATGTGACCGATTTTGTTATAAGCTGAGCACAATCGTTTTACAAAGAGAAGTCGATGTGTATGTGATAGCCATCATTTGTTTGCTGTGTTGGTCCATATGAAGTTTGGTTCTTTGCGGTTATAATCGATAGTATATAACACATATTTATGATTATGACCATCGGTTCCTCAATTCAAATGAATGTAGATGCAATTGCCCAAACGCTGGAATAAACCGAATGCGTAGAGTATAGGTCTATAAACAAAGGGAAGTATTGTTTTAAAACCCAATTTGATTATCATATCGAAGGCGTAGAGGTTGAAATCGATCAGTGTTTTAATCCAGAATAGAAATGTCAAGAATGTTTTCAAGTCGATTTATAGAATTGAATAATATGGAATGCAGCAATGGCACAGAGTCCGAGTAAACATTTAAATAGATTTTTAGTTGAACAACGTTAAATGCTGAGTGAAGTTGATGTGTGAAAACGTTTGACAAATGAAATCATGAAGATCGGTGCGAGGGGTTTAATCCAGTTGATGGGTAAATCCATAATGTAGAGAAGTGATGTTGCAATTGTGTATAAGAAAGTTAATTTTGCTGGTATTCGGCTTTTAAATTAAATCTGAGGTTTATGTGAATCGATTGCCATAGTGAAGTTTGAAGCAGAGAGCAGTTTGACTTTAATAGAATGCATATCTGGAAATGGAATTTGTGTTAATTGCAGGTGAGAGCTGTGTAGGGCGCAAAGCTATCTGCGTTCGATTTTATTGTATTTGATATGAATTAAAAATGCATAGATTGTTGTCATCATTGGATAAACAGTCTTGGTTGCAGCGGATCATACATGGAGCGTTGAAAAGCGATGGAGGAGGTAAGTAAATGTCTGGGTCATATTGTCGTTTTGTGTTGGACTTTGAATTTTCATCTAAGTGAATTCTGGTTGAAATAAATTGTGAGCGTTGGCTTTCTTTTTAAAAGAATATCTCACTGGCATTAAAACAAGCATGTTCGAATCTCATTTATATTATGATGCATGAAATCGATGGGCGGTGGTATGAATTGCTAGGTTGAGTTTTTAAAGCATGCGGGCATTCTTTTGATTGAATCCAGCCATATGTGAATGTTGGTGTTTAAATGGAAATGATGAATGAGAGTTATTGGGTTTGATTATGGGAGCATTCGAAAGTTTGATTGGATGGAAAGTTTTAAAATATGAATTTGCCATAAATGAGGAAAAGGGAAACTCACATATACAGTGGTTGATTTTTATTGGGTTCATAACCATAAACTGATAATGAAAAGGGAAAGCTTTTGCCTATAAAATGGTTTATTAATCATAGTAAAATGATTTCTGCTGTGCAAAGGTTTTATAACTATAATGAGGGATTTAAAAAGAAGCTTCCGCATGTAGAAAAGTGTGAATTTGCTCAAACATTGGAGAATTGGTTGGAAAGTTGTTGAGATGCATTTTGTATATGCAAAGTGTCAGAAGATTTTGGGTTTTGTAGGGTCAACCTGCGTCAATTTGGTATCAAAGCAGGAATAGCTTTGTGTGACAATTGAAGTTTTTTTTTGAATTAATTGCATGTCATGAATAAATGTCATATTTTGAAATTAATGAAGATTGCAGCACAGAGATGCAGTGCAGTTGAAGAAGATAAAGCGAGATCAAGAGGATCTTCAAGGTGAGTTGTCAGATGATATTTGACTCTAGTTTGAAAGTTGTTTGTAGAGTTCAGGTTGCAAGCAGGTTGAAGAAAGTCTCGGCGGGAAGAAGCAGATCACAGCTGGAGTCCAGCGATGGATTCTAAGAGAGAGTGGCAGAACCTGAAGATTCAACAGAGGTTCAATAAAGTTGGTGATAAGATAAGGCAGAGAAAAAAATTTCTGTTGTATAAGACAAGAGGGCATGGATGATTCGGCGGCGGTAAGAACGGAAACAAGCATGGGAGTAAGAACTGAGCAAGCCAGAGCTCAGCAGGCAGCAAGAAATCAGCAGCTTGGAGATTTATAGGACCGAGAAATTGAATTAATCAGAAGAATCATGTTGAAAGTATCTCAGAGGAAGACATCAATAAGGAAGAGAAGCAGCATCAAAATGAAGACGGAGACAGATTGTGAAAGTGCAGCGAGTGGATCAAGACAACATAAGATATGGAGACCTAGAGAAAAGCAATATATGGCAGCAAAAATTGATGATTACTTGCAGAAAAAAGTGTGGGATCCAGGCATACAAAGGTTTAAAACGCATGATCAAGAGATCATGATCATTTTCAACCTTCGGAGTCTGATGCAGGAACATTAGACTCGAAAATACTTTTTATTTATTAAAACTTAGGGGTGTTTAAGTTTTTAAAAGAGCTAGATTTTTATAAATAATTTGAGTGGGTTTTATGTATTTTTAATTAAATATTGTAAATAATTCTGAAATATGAGAGAATTTGGTCAGTTGAGGATGTAAAGGGATGAGAGATTTAAATTTAGAAATTAGTTTCATTAATTTTGGGTGAGAGAGGATGCTTAGGGATTCAAGAGTGATTTTAGGATTTTGTTGAGATATTTGAGGGTTTTTTGAGTGATTAAGGGGATTTGAACCCTAATTGGTTCAATTAAATTTTTATAAATTGATATGCCTCAAAGGCAAAATAGATCAGCTTAGATTAGAGTGCAGAATAGAGAAAGAGGTTGTAATCCTACGGGCTTTGTAAAAGGGTCATCAATTTGAAAATCTGGCCATGAACTAAGAGGTTTTTGTAATTTTTTACATTTGGTTTTATTGATGAAGAATTTAGTTTGAAAATTATGTGTGAAATATATATTCTTGGTCGAATTTGGCAGAAATATGTTTGAGTTCTTAATTCATTCATATGATAAACTTTGTGATAGATAAAGCTCTGTATATAAACGGAAAAATCGATGTGTTTTAGCTTTTGGCAAGAGTGTAAACGATACCAATGCTTCATTATGTGTTAGATCTGGCATTAAAAAATCTAATTGTTAATTGGTATCGATTGAAACCAAATCATAGCATGACAGTGGAGGAATTGGGTTACATGTAGTGCAGGTTGAATGTGTTTACATATTAGAACAGTGTTGAAGTAATGGAATGATTTTCCAGAAGCTAAAGTGTGCGATGATAGTCATTGATTCCAAACTTGCGTTACTTCTGGAGTGTACGCAGGAGTAACCTCTGTGTAAATCGATTCTTACCAATACGTGTCTCATATGTAAACTGTAAGTGTTTTTTTTCCTGCGTGGAATTGCTGATTGGTGTGAGTATGTTCAGTGATTATACATTCGACATTTGCAGCATATCTGAAAATAACGCTGGTTAAAAATCTGTGATCGATTTTTTTGTAAGCTGAGCAGAATCCTTTTGCAAAGAGAAGTCGATGTGTATGTGATATTCATCATTTGTTTGTTGTGTTTGTCGATATGAAGCTTGGTTCTTTGCCATTATAATCGATAGTATATAACACAGATTTATGATTATGACCATCGATTCCTCAATTCAAATGAATGTAGATGCAATTTCCTAAACGCTGGAATAAATCGAATGCGTAGAGTACAGGTCTCTAAAAAAGGGCAGTATTGTTTTAAAACCAAATTTGATTATCAAATCGAAGGCGTAGAGGTTGAAATCGATCAGCGTTTTAATCCAGAATAGAAATGTCAAGAATATTTTCAAGTCGATATATAGCATTGAATAATATGGAATGCAGCAATGGCACAGAGTCCGAGTAAACATTTAAATAGATTTTTGGTTGAACAATGTTAAATGCTGAGTGAAGTTGATGTGTGAAAACGTTTGACAAATGGAATCATGAATATCGGTGCGAGGGGTTTAATCCAGTTGATGGGTAAATCCATGACGCATAGAAGCACTGTTGCAATTGTGTAGAAGAATGTTAATTTTGCTGGCATTTGGATTTTAAATTAAATCTGAGGTTTATGTGAATCGATTTCCATAGTGAAGTTTGAAGTAGAGAGCAGTTTGACTTTAATAGAATGCAGATCTGGAAATGGAATTTGTGTTAATTGCAAGTGAGAGTTGTGTAGGGCGCAGAGCTGTCTGCGTTCGATTTTATTGTATTTGATACGAATTAAAAATGCAGAGATTGTTGTCAGCGTTGGATAGACAGTATTGGTTGCAGCGGATCATACATGGAGCATTGAAAAGCGATGGAGGAGGTAAGTAAATGCGTGGGCCAGATTTTCCTTTTGTGTTGGACTCTGAATTTTCATCTAAGTGAATTCTGGTTGAAATAAATTGTGAGCGTTGGCTTTCTTTTTAAAAAAAGATCTCTCTGGCATTAAAACAAGCATGTTCGAATCTCATTTATATTATGATGCATGAAATCGATGGGCAGTGGTATGAATTCCCAGGTTGATTTTTTAAAGCATGCGCACATTCTTTTGATTGAATCCAGCCATATGTGAATGTTGGTGTTTAAATGGAAATGATGAATGAGAGTTATTGGGTTTGATTATGGGAGCATTCGAATGTTTGATTGGATGGAAAGTTTTAAAATATCAATTTTCCATAAATGAGGAAAAGGGAAACTCCCATATACAGTGGTTGATTTTTATTGGGTTCATAACCATAAACTGATTATGGAAAGGGAAAGCTTTCGCATATAAAATGGCTTATTAATCATAGTAGAATGATTTCTATTGTGCAAAGGTTTTATAACTATAATGAGGGATTTAAAAAGAAGCTTCCGCATGTAGAAAAGTGTGAATTTGCTCAGACATTGGAGAATTGGTTGGAAAGTTATTGAGATGCATTTTGTATATGCAAAGTGTGACAAGATTTTGGGTTTTGTAGGGTCAACCTACGTCAATTTGGTATCAAAGCAGGAATAACTCTGTGTGACGATTGAAGTTTTTTTTTGAATTAATTGCATGTGATGAATAAATGTCAGATTTTGAAATTAATGAAGATTGCAGCACAGAGATACAGTGCAGTTGAAGAAGATAAAGCGAGATCAACATGATCTTGAAGGGGAGTTGTCAGATGATATTTGACTCTGGTTTGAAAGTTTTTTGTAGAGTTCAGGTTGCAAGCAGGTTGAAGAAAGTCTCAGCGGGAAGAAGCAGATCAGAGTTGGAGTCCAGCGATGGATTCTAAGAGAGAGTGTCAGAACCTAATGATTCAACAGAGGTTCAATAAAATTGTTGATAAGAGAAGGCAGTGAAATTTTTTTCTGTTGTAGAAGACAAGAGGGCATGGATAATTGGGCAGCGGTAAGAACGGAAACAAGCATAGGAGTAAGAACTGAGCAAGCCAGAGCTCAGCAGGCAACAACAAATCAGCAGCTTGGAGATTTATTGGACCGAGAAATTGAATTAATCAGAAGAATCCTGTTGAAAGTATCTCAGAGGAAGACATCAACAAGGAAGAGAAGCAGCAGCAAAATGAAGACAAAGATAGATTGTGAAAGTGCAGCGAGTGGAGCAAGACAGCATAAGATATGGAGACCTGGAGAAAAGGAGTATAAGGCAACAAAAATTGATGATGACTTGCAGAACAAAGTACGGGATCCAGGCGGACAAATATTTAAAATGCATGATCAAGAGATCATGATCATTTTCAACCTTGGGAGTCTGATGCAGGAGCATTAGACTCGAAAATACTTTGTATTTATTCAAACTTAGGGGTGTTTAAGTTTTTAAAAGAGCTAAATTTTTATAAATAATTTGAGTGGGTTTTATGTATTTTTAATTAAATATTGTAAATAATTCTCAAATATGAGAGAATTTGGTCAGTTGAGGATGTAAACGGATGAGAGATTTTAATTTAGAAATTAGTTTCATTAATTTTGGGTGAGAGAGGATGCTTAGTGATTCAAGAGTGATTTTAGGATTTTCTTGAGATATTTGAGGGTTTTTTGAGTGATTAAGGGGATTTGAACCTTAATTGGTTCAATTAAATTTGTATAAATTGATATGCCTCAAAGGAAAAATAGATCAGGTGAGATTAGAGTGCAGAATAGAGAAATAGGTTGTAAGCCTATGGGCTTTGTAAAAGGGGCATCAATTTGAAAATCTGGACATGAACTAAGAGGTTTTTGTAATTGTTTACATTTGGTTTTATAGATGAAGAATTTAGTTTGAAAATTATGTGTGAAATATATATTCTTGGTCGGATTTGGCAGAAATATGTTTGAGTTCTTAAGTCATTCATATGATAAAATTTGTGATAGATAAAGCTCTGTATATAAAGGGAAAAATCGATGTGTTTTGGCTTTTGGCAAGAGCGTAAGCGATACCAATGCTTCATTATGTATTAGATCTGGCATGAAAAACTCTAATTGTTAATTGGTATCGATTGAAACCAAATCATAGCATGACCGTGGAGGAATTGGGTTACATGTAGTGCAAGCTGAATGTGTTTACATATTAGAATAGTGTTGAAGTAATGGAACGATTTTCCGGAAGATGAAGTGTGCGATGATAGTCATTGATTCCAAAGCTGCATTAGTTCTGGAGTGTACACAGGAGTAACCTCTGTTTAAATCGATTCTTACCAATACGTGTCTCATATGGAAACTGTAATTTTTTTTTTCCTGCGTGGAATTGCTGATTGGTGTGAGTATGTTCAGTGATTATACATTCGACATTGGCAGCATATCTGAAAATAACACTGGTTAGAAATCTCTGACAGATTTTGTTATAAGCTGAGCAGAATCGTTTTGCAAAGAGAAGTCGATGTGTATGTGATAGCCATCATTTGTTTGCTGTGTTGGTTGATATGAAGTTTGGTTCATTGCCATTATAATCGATAGTATATAACACAGATTTATGATTATGACCATCGGTTCCTCAATTCAAATGAATGTAGATGCAATTTCCCAAATGCTGGAATAAACCGAATGCATAGAGTACAGGTCTATAAACAAAGGGCAGTATTGTTTTAAAACCCAATTTGATTATCAAATCGAAGGCATAGAGGTTGAAATCGATCATCGTTTTAATCCAAAATAGAAATTTCAAGAATGTTTTCAAGTCGATTTATAGCATTGAATAATATGGAATGCAGCAATGGCACAGAGTTTGAGTAAACATTTAAATAGAGAGTTTGTTGAACAGCGTTAAATGCTGAGAGAAGTTGATGTGTGAAAACGTTTGACAAATGGAATCATGAAGATCGGTGCGAGGGGTTTAATGCAGTTGATGGGTAAATCCATAACGCAGGGAAGCGCTATTGCAATTGTGTAGAAGAATGTTAATTTTGCTGGCATTCGACTTTTAAATTAAATCTGAGGTTTATGTGAATCGATCACCATAGTGAAGTTTGAAGCAGAGAGCAGTTTGACTTTAATAGAATGCAGATCTGGAAATGGAATTTGTGTTAATTTCAAGTGAGAGCTGTGTAGGGCGCAGAGCTGTCTGCGTTCGATTTTATTGTATTTGATAGGAATTAAAAATGCAGAGATTGTTGTCAGTGTTGGATATACAGTCTTGGTTGCAGCGGATCATACATGGAGCGTTGAAAAGAAATGGAGGAGGTAAGTAAATGCGTGGGTCAGATTGTCATTTTGTGTTGGACTTTGAATTTTCATCTAAGTGAATTCTAGTTGAAATAAATTGTGAGCGTTGGCTTTCTTCTTAAAAAAATATCTCACTGGCGTTAAAACAAGCATGTTCGAATCTTATTTATATTATGATGCATGAAATCGATGGGCAGTGGTATGAATTTCCAGCTTGAGTTTTTAAAGCATGGCCGCATTCTTTTGATCGAATCCAGCCATATGTGAATGTTGGTGTTTAAATGGAAATGATGAATGAGATTTATTGGGTTTGATTATGGGAGAATTCGAATGTTTGATTGGATGGAAAGTTTTAAAATATGAATTTTCCATAAATGAGGAAAAGGGAAACTCCCATATACAGTGGTTGATTTTTATTGGGTTCATAGCCATAAACTCATAATGGAAAGGGAAAGCTTTCTCTTATAAAATGGCTTATTAATCATAGTAAAAGGATTTCTGTTGTGCAAAGGTTTTATAACTATAAAGAGGGAATTAAAAGGAAGCTTCCGCATGTAGAAAAGTGTGAATTTGCTCAGACATTGGAGAATTGGTTGGAAAGTTGTTGAGATGCATTTTGTATATGCAAAGTGTGAGAAGATTCTGGGTTTTGCAGGGTCAACTTGCGTCAATTTGGTATCAAAGCAGGAATGGCTCTGTGTGACGATTGAAGTTTTTTTTTTAATTAATGCATGTGATGAATAAATGTCAGATTTTGAAACTAATGAAGATTGCAGCACAGAGATGTAGTGCAGTTGAAGAAGATAAAGCGAGATCAAGAGGATCTTCAAGGTGAGTTGTCAGATGATATTTGACTCCGGTTTGAAAGTTGTTTGTAGAGTTTAGGTTGCAAGCAGGTTGAAGAAAGTCTCAGTGGGAAGAAGCAGATCACAGCTGGAGTCCAGTGATGGATTCTAAGAGAGAGTGGCAGAACTTGAAGATTCAACAAAGGTTCAATAAAGTTGTTGATAAGAGAAGGCAGAGAAAAACTTTTCTGTTATAGAAGACAAGAGGGCATGGATGATTGGGCGGCGATAAGAGCGGAAACAAGCATAGGACTAAGAACTGAGCAAGCCAGAGCTCAGCAGGCAGCAAGAAATAAGTAGCTTGGGGATTTATTGGACTGATAAATTGAATTAATCAGAAGAATCATGTTGAAAGCATCTCAGAGGAAGACATCAGCAAGAAAGAGAAGCAACAGCAAAAGGAAGACAGAGATATATTGTGAAAGTGTAGCGAGTGGAGCAAGACAACATAAGATAAGGAGACCTGGAGAGAAGTAGTATACGACAACAGAAACTGATGATGACTTGCAGAACGAAGTGTGGGATCCAAGCGGACAAATATTTAAAATGCATGATCAGGAGATCATGATCATTTTCAACCTTGGGAGTCTGATGCAGGAGCATTAGACTCAAAAATACTTTGTATTTATTAAAACTTAGGGGTGTTTAAGTTTTTAAAAGAGCTAGATTTTTATAAATAATTTGAGTGGGGTTTATGTATTTTTAATTAAATATTGTAAATAATTCTCAAATATGAGAGAATTTGTTCAGTTGAGGATGTCAAGGGATGAGAGATTTTAATTTAGAAATTAGTTTCATTAATTTTGGGTCAAAGAGGATCCTTAGGGATTCAAGAGTGATTTTAGGATTTTGTTGAGATATTTGAGGGTTTGTTAAGTGATTAAGGGGATTTGAACCTTAATTGGTTCAATTAAATTTGTATGAATTGATATGCCTCAAAGGCAAAATAGATCACGTGAGATTAGAGTGCATAATAGAGAAAGAGGTTGTAAGCCTATGGGCTTTGTAAAAGGGTCATCAATTTGAAAATCTGGCCATGAACTAAGAGTTTTCTGTGATTGTTTACATTTGGTTTTATTGATGAAGAATTTAGTTTGAAAATTCTGTGTGAAATATATATTCTTGGTCGAATTTGGCAGAAAGATATTTGAGTTCTTAAGTCATTCATATAATAAACTTTTTGATAGATAAAGCTATGTATATAAAGGGAAAAATCGATGTGTTTTAGATTTTGGCAAGAGCGTAAGCGATACCAATGCTTCATTATGTGTTAGATCTGGTATTAAAAACTCTAATTGTTAATTGGTATCAATTGAAACCAAATCATAGCATGACAACGGAGGAATTGGGTTACATGTAGTGCAGGTTGAATGTGTTTACATATTAGAACAGAGTTGAAGTAATGGAACGATTTTCCGGAAGCTAAAGTGTGCGATGACAGTCATTGATTCCAAAGTTGCGTTAGTTCTAGAGTGTACGCAAAAGTAACCTCTGTGTAAATCGATTCTTACCAATACGTGTCTCATATGTAAACTGTAAGTGTTTTTTTTCCTGCGTGGAATTGCTGATTGGTGTGAGTACGTTCAGTGATTATACATTCGACATTGGTAGAATATCTGAAAATAACACTGGTTAAAAATCTATGAGTGATTTTGTTATAAGCTGAGCAGAATCGTTTTGCAAAGAGAAGTTGATGTGTATATGATAGCCATCATTTGTTTGTTGTGTTGGTCTATATGAAGTTTGGTTCTTTGTCGTTATAATCGATAGTATATAACACAGATTTATGATTATGACCATCGGTTCCTTAATTCAAATGAATGTAGATGAAATTGCCTAAACGCTGTAATAAACCGAATGCGTAGAGTACAGGTCTATAAACAAAGGGCAGTATTGTTTTAAAACTCAATTTGATTATCAAATCGAAGGCGTAGAGGTTGAAATCAATCAGCGTTTTAATCCAGAATAGAAATGTCAAGAATTTTTTCATGTCGATATATAGCATTGAATAATATGGAATGTAGCAATGGCACAGAGTCCAAGTAAACATTTAAATAGATTTTTGGTTGAACAACGTTAAATGCTGAGTGAAATTGATGTGTGAAAACGTTTGACAAATGGAATCATGAAGATCAGTGCGAGGGGTTTAATCCAGTTGATGGGTAAATCCATGACGCACAAAAGCGCTATTGCAATTGTGTAGAAGAATGTTAATTTTGCTGGCATTTGGCTTTTAAATTAAATCTGAGGTTTATGTGAATTGATTTCCATAGTGAAGTTTGAAGTAGAGAGCAGTTTGACTTTAATAGAATGCAGATCTGGAAATGGAATTTGTGTTAATTGCAAGTGAGAGTTGTGTAGGGCGTAGAGCTATCTGCGTTCGATTTTATTGTATTTGATACGAATTAAAAATGCAGATATTGTTGTCATCATTGGATAAACAGTCTTGTTTGCAGCGTATCATACATGGAGCGTTGAAAAGCGATGGAGGAGGTAAGTAAATGCGTGGGTCAAATTGTCGTTTTGTGTTGGACTTTGAATTTTCATCTAAGTGAATTCTGGTTGAAATAAATTTTGAAAGATGGCTTTCTTTTTTAAAAAAATATCTCACTGGCATTAATACAAGCATGTTCGAATCTCATTTATATTATTATGCATGAAATCGATGGGCAATGGTATGAATTTCTAGGTTGAGTTTTTAAAGCATGGGCAATTTCTTTTGATTGAATCCAACCATATGTGAATGTTGGTGTTTAAATGGAAATGATGAATGAGAGTTATTGGGTTCGACTATGGGAGCATTCAAATGTTTGATTGGATGGAAAGTGTTAAAATATGAATTTTCCATAAATGAAGAAAAGGGAAACTCCCATATACAGTGGTTGATCTTTATTAGGTTCATAACCATAAACTGATAATGGAAAGGGAAAGCTTTCACTTATAAAATGGCTTATTAATCATAGTAAAATGATTTCTGTTGTGCAACGGTTTGATAAATATAATGAGGGATTTAAAAAGAAGCTTCCGCATGTAGAAAAGTGTGAATTTTCTCAGACATTGGAGAATTCGTTGGAAAGTTGTTGAGATGAATTTTGTATATGAAAAGTGTGAGAAGATTCTAGGTTTTGCAGGGTCAACCTGCGTCAATTTGGTATCAAAGCAGGAATAGCTCTGTGTGACAATTGAAGTTTTTTTTTGAATTAATTGCATGTGATGAATAAATGTCAAATTTTGAAACTAATGAAGATTGCAGCACAGAGATGCAGTGCAGTTGAAGAAGATAAAGCGAGATCAACAGGATCTTGAAAGTGAGTTGTCAGATGATATTTGACTTTGGTTTGAAAGTTGTTTGCAGAGTTCAGGTTGCAAGCAGGTTGAAGAAAGTCTCAGTGGGAAGAAGCAGATCACAGCTAGAGTCTACCGATGGATTCTAAGAGAGAGTGGAAGAACCTGAAGATTCAACAGAGGTTGAATAAAGTTGCTGATAAGAGAAGACAGAGAAAAATTTTTCTGTTGTATAAGACAAGAGGGCATGGATGATTGGGTGGCGGTAAGAATGGAAACAATCATTGGAGTAAGAACTGAGCAAGCCATAGCTTAGTAGGCAGCAAGAATTCAGTAGCTTGGATATTTATTGGACAGAGAAATTGAATTAATCAGAAGAATCATGTTGAAAGTATCTCAGAGGAAGACATCAGCAAGGAAGAGAAGCAGCAGCAAAATGAAGACAGAGACAGATTTTGAAAGTGCAGCGAGTGGAGAAAGACGGCATAAGATATGGAAACCTGGAGAAAAGCAGTATACGACAACAGAAATTGATGATGACTTGCAGAACAAAGTGTGGGATCTAGGTGGACAAAGATTTAAAACGCATGATCAGGAGATCATGATCATTTTCAACCTTGGGAGTCTGATACAGGAGCATTAGACTCGAAAATACTTTGTATTTATTAAAAATTATCTGTGTTTAAGTTTTTAAAAAAGGTAGATTTTTATAAATAATTTGAGTGGGTTTTATGTATTTTTAATAAAATATTGTAAATAATTCTCAAATATGAGATAATTTGGTCAGTTGACGATTGAAAGGGATGAGAGATTTTAATTTAGAAATTAGTTTCATTAATTTTGGGTGAGAGAGGATGCTTAGGGATTCAAGAGTGATTTTAGGATTTTGTTTAGATATTTGAGGTTTTGTTGAGTGATTAAGGGGATTTGAACCTTAATTGGTTCAATTAAATTTGTATAAATTGATATGCCTCAAAGGTAAAATAGATCAGGTGAGATTAGAGTGCAGAATAGAGAAAGAGGTTGTAAGCCTACGGGCTTTGTAAAAGGGTCATCAATTTGAAAATCTCGCCATGAACTAAGAGGTTTTTTTAATTGTTTACATTTGGTTTTATTGATGAAGAATTTAGTTTGAAACTCCTATGTGAAATATATATTCTTGGTCGAATTTGGCAAAAAGATGTTTGAGTTCTTAAGTCATTCATATGATAAACTTTGTGATAGATAAAGCTCTATATATAAAGGGAAAAATAGATGTGTTTTAGCTTTTGGAAAGAGTGTAAGCGATACCAATGCTTCATTATGTGTTAGATCTGGCATTAAAAACTCTAATTGTTAATTGGTATCGATTGAAACCAAATCATAGCATGACAGCGGAGGAATTGGGTTACATGTAGCGCAGGTTGAATGTGTTTACATATTATAACAATGTTGAGGTAATGGAATGATTTGCTGGAAGCTGAAGTGTGCGATGACAGTCATTGATTCCAAAGCTGTGTTAGTTCTGGAGTGTAGGCAGGAGTAACCTCTGTGTAAATTGATTCTTACCAATACGTGTCTCATATGTAAACTGTAAGTGTTTTTTTTCCTGCGTGGAATTGCTGATTGGTGTGAGTATGTTCAGTGATTATACATTTGACATTGGCAGCATCTCTAAAAATAACACTGGTTAAAAATATGTGACCGATTTTGTTATAAGCTGAGCACAATCCTTTTGCAAAGAGAAGTCGATGTGTATGTGATAGCCATCATTTGTTAGCTATGTTGGTTGATATGAAGTTTGGTTCTTTGCCATTGTAATCGATAGTATATAACACAAATTTATGATTATGACCATTGGTTCCTCAATTCAAATGAATGTAGATGCAATTTCCAAAACGCTGGAATAAACCGAATGCATAGAGTACAGGTCTATAAACAAAGGTAGTATTGTTTTAAAACCCAATTTGATTATCAAATCGAAGGCATAGAGGTTGAAATCGATCAACGTTTTAATCAAGAATAGAAATGTCAAGAATGTTTTGAAGTTGATTTATAGCATTGAATAATATGGAATGCAACAATGGCACAAAGTCCGAGTAAACATTTAAATAGAGATTTTGTTGAACAACGTTAAATGCTGAGTGAATTTGATGTGTGAAAACGTTTGACAAATGGAATCATGAAGATCGGTTTGAGGGGTTTTATCCAGTTGATGGGTAAATCCATAACGCAGAGAAGCGTTGTTGCAATTGTGTAGATGAATGTTAATTTTGTTGGCATTCGGCTTTTAAATTAAATCTGAGGTTTATGTGAATCGATTTCCATAGTGAATTTTGAAGCAGAGAGAAGTTTGACTTTAATAGAATGCAGATCTGGAAATGGAATTTTTGTTAATTGCAATTGAGAGCTGTGTAGGGCGTAGAGCTGTCTGCGTTCGATTTTATTGTATTTGATACGAATTAAAAATGCAAAGATTGTTATCAACGTTGGATAGACATTCTTGCTTGCAGCGGATCATACATGGAGCGTTGAAAAGCGATGGAGGAGGTAACTAAATGCGTGGGTCAGATTGTCGTTTTGTGTTGGACTTTGAATTTTCATCTAAGTGAATTCTGGTTGAAATAAATTGTGAGCGCTGGCTTTCTTTTTTAAAAAAAATCTCACTGGCATTAAAACAAGCATGTTCGAATCTCATTTATATTATTATGCATGAAATCGGTGGGCAGTGGTATGAATTTCGAGGTTGAGTTTTTAAAGGATGGGCACATTCTTTTGATTGAATCTATCCATATGTGAATGTTGGTGTTTAAATGGAAATGATGAATGAGAGTTATTGGGTTTGATTATGGGATCATTCGAATGTTTGATTGGATGGAAAGTTTTAAAATATGAATTTTCCATAAATGAGGAAAAGGGAAACTCCCGTATACAGTGGTTGATTTTTATTGGGTTCGTAACCATAAACTGATAATGGAAAGGGAAAGCTTTCGCTTATAAAATGGCTTATTAATCATAGTAAAATGATTTGTACTGTGCAAAGGTTTTATAACTATAATGAGGGATTTAAAAAGAAGCTTCCGCATGTAGAAAAGTGTGAATTTGCTCAGACATTGGAGAATTGGTTAGAAAGTTGTTGAGATGCATTTTGTATATGCAAAGTGTGAGAAGATTCTGGGTTTTGTAGGGTCAACCTGCGTTAATGAGATATCATTTAAACCATAAAACCTTACCCCAATTAGCCTTTTTGTCATATTTCACTTTATCTTTGAATGTAAGTGGATCTCTGGAGAGTTACTTCATCGATCCAAGCAGGTTGCTAGTAGATTTGAACATTGCAAGTGTCATCAAGCAAGTGAAGTTGTGAAGCTATAAAACACCCATGGTTGTAAGAAGGAAAACAAACAATGGTGGTCATTGTCACAGCCTACAGGTATGCGTCCATGGACATGAATTTTCTCAATGAAGACCCAACTGCCTGGAGGGTTTAATAAGAACTGTTTGCTTTCAATTCTTTCAAAGGTTGCAGGGCTTTCATCTACAAGTTTCCAAGGATTTTTATAACATCTTCACATGAACAACTTCAAAAGTGGGAATTCTGAACCTTGGAGTGACACCAGACAATGTTTCATCGGCAAAAATAATCCCTAGATGAGGGGAACAATGTTTTAAAAGCATCAAATTCACAATGCAGGACTACAAAGAGTTCACCAAACTAGAACACAGTGAAATTGATTTGAAAAATGCTATCCCTATGGGTTTCATGAAGGACAATTATTCAAATCTGTTGATGATCATCTAGAAGTATTTTACCTGTGAAGGACAAGTTCACATGGCATACTCCTCTTATTTCATACTTCTAATGTATTTTGAGGGTAAGAGGTCACTTGACATGCCTTTTTATTTATACAGAAGTCTAGATAAAATGATAGATAAGTTTCAAATCAAAAAATAAGGCAATGAAACTTCTCTTTTTCATCATGGTTTGATTAAGCTATTGGTGTTAGAGGAATTGAAGAGACTAGATAGAGATTGGACTTCCTTTTTGTTCATGAGTGGTTATGAAATTGATGTTATCACTTATAAGAGAGCCTCCAAACCTAGAAATATTTCATCACCAACAGTGGCAGATGAAGTTGAAGAAGGGAATATATCATCTCCTCCAGAAATAGTGAGCATGGAGGCAGATCAATTGCAGAAGATTGACACACCTAAAACAACACCTACAAAACAGAAATAGACAATCAACAAACAAAGCAGCAAGAGAATTCCTAGGAGCCAAACAATGGCTAAAGGAAACTTAAAGGACATCTTGCATGGAATTTAAATTGAAGAATCACCCATTGTGCAAGCTGAAGACATTGAATATGGAGGAATAAAGCTGAATAAAGGAAAGACTGCTTAAAAGATAGAGTTTGCAGATGATGATGCTGGTTTCATTTTTCAACCTAGGTAACCAATGACCAAATATGCAAGGAAGGTCATGAAAAGAGAAGAGACTCATAAAATCAGTGAAGCTATTTCCCAGTCACCAAACATCATAGATTTGTCTTCACCTGAAAAATAAGAACTAGTTATCAAACAAAGAAAGGGTAAAGAGAAAGTTATTGAAAAATAAAAAATTGAAACCCTTAAAGAGTAGTTGAAGGAGGCAGGTAAGGAAATATAATTTTTGAATAAAGAGGCAAAGAAACATAGAGCTAAGAAGGTTTATTTTTAACAAATGAGGAAAATCTGGGAAGATCAAGTCACAATTGTTTCAAAGACCTTGGACAATACATACAAGTTGATAAAGTGGACTCAACCACTAAGAGGAGAGGTCAAACACATCAAAAATATAAACCTGCACTTGAAATCCAAGAAAGTGTAATTAAAAAACCAAGTGCATGATCTGCAAGAGCAATTGGATTTGATTCATGTGGAGTTGGAAGAGAAAATATTTAAGATGGAAGTGGTAGAAGATCCTATTAGTCAACTAATTGTAAAGGAGGAGGAAACACCACATGAGTAATAATTTAAGATGGAATATGTTTTAGGAGGTTCATAACATGCATAGAACCCAAATTTTACAGGTGGAGAAGATTTTTTGAAGACCATCTTCAACACAAATTTTTTTTGGTTTTTTACATAGTTTTGTAGCATACCTTAGGCTTGAAGCCAGAAATATGCTACGAAAATTCTTGTAGGTGCTTTTTTTTCATTTAAACTCAGTTTTGGCATGTTTGAAGGAGGGATATTGATGGTTTGAAAAATTTCATGGCATAATAAATATGTTGGAATAGAAAATAAGTCAAGAATATAAATGGAAAAACCATTTTTCTGACGCTACTAAAACTCGTTACGAAACTGCCCTGTTTTCGTAGCGAGCAATTTTTGAAGGATTTTGAGCATCTTAATAGCATTTTATGCCAACTAGAGACCTCCAACATGTCATTGGAACTTATTATAAGATATTCATGACTCAAATAGAGTACCACACAACCATCTAATCAGTCAAAACAACGTTAAAGATGAAGGTCATTTATTCCTAAAAGGAAGGATTATGTTCCAAAAATCTAGGAATGCTTGAAAGGTGTAAAGTGGTGTTGAACTAGGGTAATTTTTCATTCGAGCATGTGACATTCATGATGTAACCATTATGTAACTGTTTCACTAATAAGATAAAGGATTTTAATAAATAGGAGATAGATTCATATTAGGATTTTGTTTTCTTTAAGGATAGTTGTCAGTTTTCCATTTTAAGTTAGTGATTTCAGTTATGATAGGTGTCATAGTGAAATTTGAGGATATAGACACCAAGAAGGTCATACATATTGTAAATAATGTCTATTTATAGACAAAACATCAAAGAAGAAAGGGGTTGGGGAGAAATTGTTGCTTGTATGTTTTTGACCATTATCAGTAATAAAAAGTGACATTCTACTTTTAGACCTGCGATTATCATGCGTTTTTTGATGTATTATTAATCTGTATCTATATTTTTAATCACTTGTAGTAGATTTAATATCTAATTACTAACTTCCTTTAGTGTTGAAATGGCTATGTTTTCCTATGTTGTGTGTGTGAATTATCTCTGTTAAAATCCTCTATATGCCTCAGCTTCCATGTGAAGAACCATTTTCACTAAGACTATTGATTGTTGACTCCATAATCCCAATGGTAGCAAGCCTTCATTTTTCAGCCTACAACCATACAAAAACAAGTTACAATTCCTTAAGAGTTATCCATATAGTACTATATTTATTCAAAATCATAAACCCCGCTTTGAGAGAGCCCTCTCTAACTAAAGAGGCTAATCTTTAGTTACAAGTGGTTTGAAATAGTGACATTGGGTTGATTGATGAGTAGCCAATCAAGATCAATTTGGTGATAACACAAAGAACTTGCAGATCCTATTAGAGTATACAGAAATAATCTTACAACACAATCCTCTTCAACTAATTCTTTTAGATTGATGGATAACATAAAATTATGAATCTATTATTCTACTAGAAGACCATCATCGAGATTAAATTTAGGTAACCACCTTTCAAGATATTTTGGAAGAGAATGAAAAGGAGCGGGAATATTTATAGCCCCTGGATTGTTCCATTGATGACCTGCCCTTGGAGCTTGGGTGGATGTGATGGAATGAGTTTGAGTTGAATAACATGTAGGCTGAGTGTTAGGACTAGTAGTTTGAGTACTGGAACTAGTTAAAGTAACATTGATTGTTGGAATAGAAGTTGTGGATGTGATTAGAGGTAATGATGATGAATGGGATAAAATCTCGTCAGCGATTGACTCTGATTGAGTCCTCTTTATTCTCTTTTGATTATTATCGATGGGAAATTCAAAAGGAAGAATTATTTCCTTTTGTCTTTCTGATCGAGTTAATATTCATCGAGGTTGTAAAGAAGATGAAATACTGATATCCGATATTTGAGAAGATTCTAGCTTTTCAGCATAAATGGATACTCTCTCTAACATTTCTATCAAAGACTGAACCTTTGGGGAAGTTTTATGAGAATCAAGAAATAGTGTGGGTTGAGTATCACTATGAGACTTAGTCGAAGGATGATCAACTTCAGATTTTAGAGATGATGATCTAGATAATTTTCTGGAAGTTGATGGGGATCTAGAGGGAGAGAGACTCTTAGGTTGACCTTTAGATTGATTAGACCTTTTTTCCATTCACAGGGCCCTCCTTCTAGTGTTAGAATGTTGAGGCCTCAGAATTCCACTACCAAAATATGGGGGAAAACCACCCGGTTCAGACCTTAAAGGATCTCCTTTTCTGTTTGGTGTAGTGGCTCCGACTGGGGATAATGGGACCAGTTTCCCAATAAGGATGATTTTGGGGGTTTTTCGATTATACAACATGCAATGGAAAATGATTCTAATCTATCACATGTATCTATCTAAACTATCTGTTCTACTATATAGCTAGGGTGTTTCTTCCTTTATGTGATCTAAAGATATATCCTTCGACTATTAGTAATATAGATTATTTAACAGTTGAAAGAGATGAAAATTATGTAAGATGATTCTTCTAAAAAAATAGTTTTATTAGAGAAATTATGAACATATATCACATTCATATGTGTGATTATAGATTCAATAAGAAATCATAGACAAATATTAGAACATAAGCGAATGTAACATTCATCTATAATAATATTTCAAACATATAATGCAATAAAAAGATGACTGTCAATATATAAAGCAAGAATTAATACAAGTGAATAGAAGTACCATATGTACGAAGTTCTACTCATGTAAACTGATAGTAATTGATCTGCCTCTCTTCACGTTCAAGAAATTTAAAGAGTACAATAGTGCAACATAAGTTATACAGCTTTAATTGTCAAAATATAACAGCATGTGTTCCATTAATTCATCAAAGCATTCACAAACTTACAATATTGCATTCTTTGCAAATGTTTTTTACAAATTTCTAGACCCTTCTCTAAGTGCATGAGAGGGGTTTAACTACTAAAATAACTATGTTCTAAAAGATATTATTAAAAAAAAATATAGGAGGTTTCAAACAACCATCCTTGTAAGACTAAATTTAATTACAATCTAGGATAATAAAGTAACAATATGACTTATGAGCTCTGATATTTCTTTTGGATTCCCCCCCCCCCCCGAAGTTGACAAATATCTAGCACAAGATTGGGCTGAGTTGGCTACGAAATCTGCGATCTGACCTGTCCTTTTAACATCACATTTGAGAGTGTTGGTTGTGATCTTTGTCGAATCCGTTAAAGACTGCAGGGTCTAGTATTGATGATAAGGTTTGATCAGAAAATTCCAATAACTTTCTTGATCAAACTTATTTAATTTTTTAATTGTTTCATCATGTGTTTCTGCCTTTTGTTTCCATTGTGTTTCCAACTTTTTACTTCTGAGAGCACTTCAGACGTGTACTCTTTGATTAGTTATACTTTCACAAGTTGTTCACACACAAATTCAGTAATTTCCTTTGCCAACTTGAATTATTTCACTGTTGCTTTCTTTGTTTGTGTTATATGTGTTTCCCAAAATTTGAATAAGATTTCCATGTGGGAATTATCTACCTGGGGTAGATCAGCTTCCTTGCCTAAGCATCATTCTTGCCATTGAATATGTTCATTGAGTTTCTTCTTGGTCCTCTCACATTCAAGTTTCTGGATAGCTACTTGTTGGATAAATATTTTACTTCAGTCACAATAAGATCCAGTAATAGAAGCTTGTTGGAAAAATACTTCTTGTTGTTTCTCTAACTTAGCATTTACATCCAATGCTTCCTTTATTAATTTCTCTAAATATTGTTGGCTTTGTAATATGGTCATTACTGCTTCCAGTTGTGTTTTCTTCTCTGTGATTTCTGCTTGATGCTACAAATTAAGACTTTAAAGATCTTTTTGAAATTGGGACATTTTCAATTTCATATGTTCACTGCAGTTAGAATTTTATTGTTGTAATAGCTTCTCTAATTCTTGTATTCTATCTTTTTTCTCCTTCAGTAACATTTTAACCTCATTGTCCTTATCAGCAATGGCAGTAGCATATGCCCCTACAAAATGTGATAGTTTGGATAAATTTTCAGTAGGATCAACTACATGATCCTTCCATAAAATGTCTACTGATTCATTTGAAATATCTAAGATTGTTTCATCAATTCTTCTCCTTTTGATTCTCTTGACTACAACCTTATGACTAGGATTGTAGAAGATATATAGGGAATGGATTTCCTCAACTTGTAACACTATTTTCTCTCTAGGATCAACTAGAATGATCTCTCGATCATGAGTTTCTGGAACTTGTTGTAGTGGTGTAAAAGTTTCTACTAAATTTTGTGAATATTTTGGTGTCTGAGAACTAGTAGGTTGATTAGAATTGGGATTTGTTTTAGGAGTTTTATTGCTTTAGAAAAATCATCCCATTCATTATTTAAATTCTTTGGTTTGGACATTCCTGACTGATAAAGTGTATCTTGACTGTGTTGAAATTCTTGATAAGTTGACTCTGTTCCATTGCTTCCTTTTTTCCCCTCCATTTGAATCTCTTGGATTACTTGATCAATTATATTTTTTTCATTTTCATTCCTATTTTTGGATTCATTTTCAGAATGATCTGAATTGTGAGATTGATTCTCTAATTGTGTTGACTCATCTTCAGACATGTCTTTCAATTCATTATCTAAGCTAATACTTGGTGTAGGTCTGTTGACATCTTCAATAGTTAACAAATCTAGAGGAATATTTTCCAATCTTTTACTTCTATATTCTTGGAAGGCTTCCAAGTCATCTTGATTCAGTTGATTGGATGCAAACTTGAGTATATCTCAAAAATTTTCAATGCCTTGAAAAAAATCATCAAATCTATCTATTTCTTTCACAAAAGGCTTCATTTTGCGCTATGTGATGTAGTTTTTAATTACATCATTTGGATCATATGGATGCTTTGATATTACTGCCGAATTCAATAGTTTAACTTTTGAAACTTCCTTGTAGGCATGACCAATATCAAAAAGTGAAAACGTACCACACTATAAAGGGATATTAGTCCAAATGGCCTTCTTAGTATCTTTAAGGTGTTTAGAAATACAATTTACAAGAAGGTGGTAGGCTATCTCTCTTGCAAGTAACTTATCAGGAACATAATATGGTAGGACATGAGGAGAAACATACCTCCCAAATACTCTAATATATGTGGAAATTTCCTCTGTAAACCATATAGAAATAGAAAGAATGTCTGTACTAGCCTATTTGGAAACTTTAGGGTCTTTCTCATTGAATATCATCTAGTGCATATGTAACATGAATCTATGGAAAATTTTGTAAAATTCCAAATGGATGTCTAAATCTCAAAGGGCTCTGTGGTAAATGTGGATTGGGGTAGGGTCTTGGGTCATCCATTTCCATCCCATTGTAGGAAAACTAGAAGAAACAAAAATTTCATCCATGACATAGGAACTCATGTAAAAGGGAGGTATTTCTCTATGTGAAACACTTATTTTAATCTTATACTCCATCATGTGTTTAGCTAAATTATCAGATAGGATATTTTCCAAATTGATAATTAAATAATTGATGATTACATCAATTAATGGGACACAATCTACAAAAAACCTAGTGGTATTAGGTTTTTCATATAATCTAGACAACATACCAGCAGCATAACAATAAGGGGAAGGAATTTGGGCAATTGGGTACGTACCGAGTTTATCTCGCTTAATTTTTCCTTGGTCTTCGTTCCATTCCTTTATGACTTTCATCAGATATGGATTTTTTGTTCTAAAGCCCTGGGAAAAATCTTTGTCATATTTCTGCTGCGGGGAGGGTAGATGGTACATTTATTGTAAGTCTTCTTCCCTGAATGACCTAGTAATATCTCCTTTTGAATATTTAAATTTTCTATCTTCTATTCTTAAGTGGTCAATTATCCACTTAACCATGTTTTTATAGGGAAGAATCTTTGGCCTTGCTGCTACCTTATGGATGAATGAACATGCAACCTAGAAATAAGTTGTGTCTGAAGTAACTGACATGCATGTTGTAGTGACGTTAGTTATTACCCTTGGATTTTCGTCTTCAAATAACTGATACATTACTTCCCATGATGAAATGCCACAATCCTTGTTGTAGGTGGTGTCTGAGAACAGGGGAGACATATCAGAGTCTTTGGTAGATGATGCTTTGTCAATTTCTTTTCCTTTCTTCTTCATTACAATTTTCCTTACTCCGTTAAGTGGCCTCATGATTTCAAGAAAACAGAGAAAACATTAAAAATTTAGAGGACAGGTAGGAAAACATAATTGAAAAAATGCGGTATTCAATCACTTGAACACACGCTCGAAGTAGATATGAATGTATCAAAACCTTACTTCTATTAAATGTTATTAATCACCAATAATCTTTCTAAATGAAATCTCGTACACCTTCACATGAAATGTCTATCGATCAACTTACAGAGTTGGATCTCGTATTTCGGTTTGATTTTACATGAGTCATTTCGCATCACATATCACGACTTCTAACTATTTATATTTATGATGTTACCCATAAATTTTATGAAATGCGATCTACGCAAATCACATATCGCAAATTTTATCCGGTAAATGAATTTGCTTTTAGTTATATCCTGTAAAATGTGAAGTGCGCTTTCAATAAATCATGTCGATGTGCTCTATCGGACTTTGGAGGATTATGTTCATTACTTTATTGATTCGTCGGGTCCACATAATCACTACATTCACTGAATTTCATATAAGTTCGATCGTTTAAATGAGGCGTGGTGCGATTTTGATTTATAACGGTGATTAGGGTATTTGAAATAAGATTTTGATATGGATTTTCAAATATCTTAGTGCATATCGTCGCCCGAATGACTTAATATATTTTAAGTCATTTTAATTTTTTAATCTATGCAAATTGGGATGTGCACTAAGGAATAAAAGCGGATAAAAAAAAAACTTTATTTCCTAAATTTTTTTGACTTAAAGCTGAAAATAAATGAAAATGAATTTCTTAATTATTTATAAAGGGTCTCCATTTATTAAAATAAATGGGGGTTTTTGTATAGCACAACATGATCCTAGCAGGATGGTAGACCATTCTTTGTCCTTTTATCAAATAAAATATTAAATCTCACCACTAATTTTTAACTTCATTTAGTTGTTTATCTGTAGCTTTCCTATATGAATTATTCATAATCATCCAGTTCAGCTCTAGCACACACTAAGTTCTATATTCAATTCTAAAATATTTTATTTCTTGGGTGAGCTTAGAATTTTTGAAATCAAGCAATATATTAGCATATGAAGCCCTATTGTGTGACTTATGTTTGTTTGTCACAATGAATTCCTCCAAGTCTCTCACAATGCTCTTTTATTCCCCAATTATAATCAATGGATCCCAAACATTATTGACAACTTCAATAATGACATTCCAAATAATCTCCCTAGCCTGGATGAGGGACATATTTCTCTTCAATTTATCATTGAGTTATTTGATTTCTTGATAGACAATATGGTAATCCTGACTGTACTTCTCAGCATTGTCCTTTGCCATCTACACCTCTTTATCTTTAGCTCTTATCACCTTTCATGTTGTTTCTAGTTCCCTTTGAGTCTATTTTAAATCAATATTTGCTAACTTTAACTCAGTCATGACTTGAGTTAATTTGGCAGTAGGGTCTTCAAAATCTGATCGAAGCAAGACAATAAAAGTGATCAAAGTGAATAATGAATGGAAAAACCTCTTGTTTATAATAAAATATTGAGTTTTCCTCGATAATGATGAATAATAAAATATTATTAACCAAGATCTAGATCTAACCAGTTCGAATATTTATTATATTTTGTTGGAGGGAAAAGGTATTTAAATTGGTTAAATACATTAATTTAGAAATAACAAACAAATAAATGATTTATTTATTATTTAAAGAATGTGGTTAAGGAATAATTAAAAAATAATGATTTTTTTAATTATTTCTAGGCGATTTAGTCAAATTTAAGAAAGAATAATAACTAAATAATGATTTAATCAATTATTACTAGAGAAAAATAAGAAAAATAATGATTTATCTAATTGTTTCTCATAATTGTGTTAAATATGACCAGGAATATTTTTTTTTTTCTAAGTTGGTTTAATCTATTAATAAAAACATAGTGTACATAGCGAGCATTCACCTCCTGGATGGCTAAACTGGCCAACACTAGAGTGATGCTGAATCAAAAAAGAAAAATGTATCAGAACTTCATAATGTAGGCCGCCCGTGACTGGGAAACCGACCCAAAAATTTGCTGGCCAAGCATGGGAAACCAGCATACTGTTAATGTTTCAGAACTGCATGTGCATCAATAAACTAGAAATAGCTTTGTTATAGAGAATTAATTCTAAATTTCCAACAATATACCAATTCCAAGACCAAAAACACCAAAAAAATAGAATATAACCTTTCATGAGACTAGCTGTAGCTGTGGGGTGGATTTTCTTCCACAATTGGGTAGTTGAAGCCTTCATCCGGGTCACTAGCCATTTCTTTGGGCTTCTGGGCTGAGAAATCAGAAAAGGAGGGAGACTGTGAACTTTTCAAGGCTGATTCCTCATGCCCAAAGTCATTGCTGCTTGAGGATGGAGAGTTGGAGGTATCACTTCCAGAAGTTTCAGAGCGATTTTTGACTGAGAGGGTGATTTCCTTCCGAGCAACCTAGCGAGGCTTGTCCAATATGGTGGACTTCCTTTGCCTCTTTTGCACCCTTGAGCTTTTCCCGGCCTCATAAGATGCCTCCTCCTGGAATGCAACTATGATTTTTTCAGTAACCCAAGGTCTATTCAAATCGCTGCGGAAGATGAAACTTGTAACATGTTGTTAGAAGGCTAGATATCTGCTTCATTTCTGGCCAAGAGGGGTGACCTATAACCACTACTGCTGCGTCCTCCATCGCCTCTGCTGCTTCCACCCCTCTAGCTTTGCATGCGATGACGACACTGAATTCTTAACTTTCAAACGACTGAAATGGAATGGGAGAAGGCGGAGCCTTGAGATGGGGAGGAAGGAACTTGTACAGACCCGAATGAAGGTGAAAGCGTGGGAAAATGCAGAGGACAAGTAGGTGGAGGAGAACTGAACTCAAGGATCCAGTGCAGGGACTGATATTTGGGGCTGCTCAGAGCCGACTGCTTATGTGAATTGCAGAGAGAGTACAAGTGGAGGCAGAGGAAAACAGGAGGGCTCGAGCTAAACAGAGTGGGTAGATTGAAGGTGAGAGCAAGGGAGGGAGCATGTGCCATTATCATGGAAGACCTCACACACGTGAGATTAATAGTGAGCGAGTGGAATAATGGTAAAGAGAAGGGCGCCTGCAGGTATTTAATGGCCAAGGTACCATAAGAGAATGGCGGCAAGTGCCTCGGACAGCTGTTGTGGTCCTCGCCATCCACCGACCAGCTATTATGCAACACCCGCATCTAGGATATGGAGGTCTTCATGCACCAGAAGAGTGTAATCATGTATGAGTGTAGCATCATCAGAACTATTCAGAGGACCAGCGAAGAAAGGAAGGTTCTGATCTACTCCTTTATTGGCTAATCAATCTGCAACCTTATTGGTTGTGCATCTGATATGCTTGAAGGAGATTGCACGAGGAGCTTTAAGACAGTGTTCTAGTTGCTCCAGTCTGTTCAAAATCCTCTAGCTAGATACCAGTTTGGCTTTTGTAGTGCCATGTTGGATGTGAGTGGCTGATTTTATCAGTATCTCAGAGTCCCCTTCAACTTCCAAGGGGAAGAAATTTTCCTTATCTGCTATTAGGAGGCCTTGCCATAATCCTTCAAGTTCTGTTGAGTTTCTAGAATCTCACCCTAGCGAGCCACAATAGATGAAAATAATTTTTACCTAAGCATTTCTAAATATACCTCCATATCCCGCATTTCCTGGATTTCCTTTGGCAGCTCCATCGAAATTCATTTTGAAGGTACTGTCTGTGGGTGGAGTCCATGAATTAGGTGAATCAAGGTGGGGGGATGGGTGGGACCAAGCAGGGATAGTGGAATTGATGGTGAGGTTATAGTTGTCCAAAATGAATCTTTTAGATGGGGAGGATGGAAAGTTTAATTCCTGCCAATGTTGGAGGGCGATAGTTTCTTGCAGATTGAGCTTGAGATTGAACCATAGGATGCCACTGGGAGTGCTTTCATCTTTGAAGGTTCACTTGTTTCTTTCCTTCCATAAAGTACAATAGATGAAGCCAGGTATCAAGGCCCAAATAGAGTTGAGGAGGTTGCTTTTGTAGGGCTCTATGGGCCTGTGATGAAGGGTGTTGCTGACATCCCCCTTGCGTCTCCTAGGTATTCTACTACAGATGTCTGAGTTCTTCCACTTTTGGTTGGCCAATGTGTAGGTGTCCAGAAGGTGAGAGATATTCTTAGCATGATTATTGCAATTGGGACATCATGATGGACCACTAAAGCCACTTTTCTGAAGGTTGTCCCAGGTGATTATCCTCTTCTTCCTTAGGAGCCAGAGGAAGGTGGAAATATTTGGCCAAATTCTTGGATGCCAAACATGATTCCATAGGCCATATTTTTGAACCGACGTAGGGTGAAAGAGTAGCTGGTAATATTATTTTGTGGTGAAGCTTCGTCAAGGTGTATATCGCCACCATAGCTTGTCCTCCTGATCTGAGATTTTAATTCACCGAAGACAGAGTTCTTGGTCAATATCTGCATACGATTCATCCTGCCAATTTTCTTGCCAATGTGTTGTTGGAATCCATTGACGGAGTCCTTGTTTAGGTTGTTGTTTTCATAATCGATTAACAATATTATTTGGATATTGTTGAAGAGTTGATTGCCACTTTGGTTTTTGAAATAGAGCAGAAATTTTGGGTAGTCGCTGCCATGAGTCTTCCCATAGTCTGGCCGAGGCACCCGAGTTGATCTCCCAGAAGCTGTGTGCTTGTATAAAGGTGTTGTGTTGTTTTGCAGAGTTCCAAATCAGTGATCCTGGGGTGGAAGGAGTAAGTCTTACAATATCATTAGGGGGTCTACCTAGCACATACTTGGCATGCAATAGACATGCCCAGGGTGTGTGTGAAATAGAGAGCCATTTCCACCAAATTCGAGCGCCCATAGTGGAAATGCTGTGTTGAGGATCTCGAATACCAAGTCTGCCTTCAGATTTGGGGAGGCATACTTCAGTGCACTTTACAAGTGCCCATTTCTTTTTCAATGCTGAGGATCCCCAAATAAAATTCCTCTATATAGTGCGTATTTGATTTAGGTCCCATTTGGGTGCAGCCAGGATTCAGAAGAGGTACAGTGGCATTACCTGGAGCACTTATTTGATGAGAATGAGTCTGCTTGCAATTTTGAGAGATCTGTAAGTCCATGAGGAAAGCCTAGATTCAAACTTATCGATGAGGGCTCTCCATGAGGTATGATTGATTGCTGAATCGATGAGAGGAGCACCTAGATATTTGGAAGGGAGGACAAAAATTGAGAACCCTAGGATCCTTGCTATGTTTCCATGAGCTATGATAGGAGTGTTGAAGAAAAATATTTGGGATTTTTCAGTGTTGATAGTAGTGCCTGAAGATTCAAAGAACGTGTCTAGTAGAGATTTAAAATTTCTAGCTTCTTGAACTGAGGGATGGCCGAAGAGCATATTATCATCAAAAAACTTTTGGTGTGTGATGGGCTGGTTATCATGTAGAGAGAGACCTTTTAAGGAGTTAGTGGAAGCTGCATGACGAGTGAGATAGCTTAGTCCTTCGGCCATGAGGACAAACAAGAAGGGGGAGAGGGGATCACCTTGACGAATGCCTCGAGTGGGAGAGAACGGATTCGAGGGAGTGCCATTCAGTAATATGGAGAAGCGAGGGGTAGTTATGAGGTGCATGATCCATCTGGTCCAAGTTGGGCTAAATCCATATGCTAAGAGCATTTGATTGATATAGAGCCAACTTAATTTGTCAAATGCTTTTGAAAGGTCTAGTTAGAGGAGCTGTTGAGGAGGTAAATCCCCTCTGCGGACAGACGCGATCCCACTTTCCCTAGATTGGGTCTAGCAACAATCGAATCACACAATAATGTTGGTTCCTAGTTACAAGAAAGACAAAGACCACGATAAGTAGCCTACCTCAAATCCCACGCTATTGTTGTCAATGAAGAAGCGATGCTCCTCGTCCCTAGCTTGAAAAATCACAATCCTTCCGTTCGTCATGCTCAGACACCTGTACACACGCAAAGAAATGATGACATACAACATAATACTTAAAGCATGTAACCATATATCAGTTAGAGAGGATATAATTCATTGCATCACATGAAAGAGTAAACATAAGAATGGAACCAAAATGAGAGTCACCTATATTATAAATGACACAAGGGAAGCCTTCCAGCAAAGCATGTCTCAACAAAGCCTGTTGTGAATCTGGACAAAGCTCTCTCTCTAACGGGGTTCTCTTCGGCTCTGCTCTCAATAGTTGCCCAGCTATAGTTTCCTCCTACCAGTTCAGCTAGGTAGCAAATAGAGAGGGTGGGATTTTATAGATGGAGGAAGGGAAGTTGGGATTCTTATAATCATGGGATAGGCCCTATCTCTTGGGAAGGTTCCATGAGAGGTGGAAAACCACTTCCTATACATGGAGATCCAGAGCCAAACCACTCAACTTCTTTTGATGATCCATTCTAGAGTTTGTTAGAATCAAACTTCCACCATTTATTTTTAAAAAACATCCCTTAATAATCTTGGCATGAGTGAAACATAGGGAAAGAGTTCCGGTTGGCACACCCTCTAGTGTGGATTTTCCTCATTGGCACGAGGGATGAATTGGCTAGTCGCGCCAAGGCTAAAACATCTGTTTTTAGGGTTTTTCAGAGGAAATTTTCTTTAGGAGAATGTTTTTCCTTATGCAAGAGGATGCCATGAAGGTGTTTTCAGGACATTTTAATATTCACATGTCATGAGAATAGTCCTCCAATGTACAGGGTGAGGGATTGCAGGGACGGTGAAAAAATTCTGTGTAATAGATGCCCCCTAAAGCATGAGGTCCGAGAGAGAGGGAGGGATGAAATTATTTATTAGAATGCACCCAACTAAAAACACTGCCGTTGGAAGACCTGCATATACAAATACAATTGATATCTCTGATACATGATATGTGGTATGGGTGCAGCCATCCATAATAGAGTGCATAATAACTAGGATCCAAGCTATGGACGCAGCCATCCAGCAAAGAAGGATCAACAAGTAGACTCACGTGTGGTCGCAGCCATCTAATCAAATGAGTTATGTAATGAGTCATGATAATCCACAAAGAACCCACAGCTTTAATTTTATCAGACAAGATCCAGGGACTTGCGCTCCATCTCAACCCAAACAGAGTATAAGTATGAGCATGCAAATAAGTGAGCTGAAGTCCAACATGCAAGAACATCATCTAATTACCAGCCAATAATGAAAGATGTTAACATATGCGAGAGAAACCACCAATAAGGACGATGGCTCTCAAGGTACTATAGGTACAATCTACAAAATGTGAACAGTGAGCTGGCATCGAACACCCTTAGAATCATTCGATCGAAGTTCAATAATGAAAACCTTGCGTCGAAATGCGAAGAACCTACCATTGAGGCATGCAGGCTCCAAGGTACCTGAAGGGAGTCTCTAAATCAGCTTCCTGGATAATGAGCTGAAGTTGAGAGGAAGTGACCTTGATCGAAGGTTGGCCATAGTGTTTCCCACATCATCGACATGAGGCAGAGAAACATGATGTTTGTGAATCAAGATCAATAGAGAATCAGAGGGAGGTTAAAAAACTATAGAGGTAAACTTCTCTTGAACATATCGGCGACACAACACTGGATTTGGGAGTATTTGACATCAAAGGATATGAGGTCATGATGACGTGGAAAAGAGAAAATGAGTGGTAAAAAGAGATTACCCAAACCCATGGAGGGAAGCAGATAATGAGATGAGATGTCCCCAACTCGACATGGATGTTGTTGGGTATGTGTTATATTCTTTCCATGACTAGCCCCATGCACTGTACATTGCGCTGGGCGTAGCAGGGGTGTAACAGGGGGGGTGGAAGCCCCCCCTGTCAGGGTCCGGGGCAGCGCCCCGGCGAACATTTTTTTGGTATGCGGTCCCACTCATATGTGGACCCACCCATGTTTTTTCCATGAGTTTGCACATGGTTTTGGGGTACGATGGTTTTCGACCCCTGGTATTTTGTAGATCCGGTCAAGGGAACTACGATTATGTTCTAATCCAGGGTTAGTGGATTGGGGTTTATGTATGCTTCAGCATGTATATATATGTGTTGTAACACTAAAAGGAATATAATGAAAAATCAAGCTGGTCATCCCAATTTGGGATCCAGGGGAAAATCTCTGTGTTTATCTGTTTTATGTTTTATGCTCTCGCTATTGTTTATTTTCTATTATAAGATTCCTGTGTAGATAATTTTTGTTCAGGGTTAAAACCTACATTTGGTATCAGAGGTGTTTCGGCTTCAAGGGGACGCCTTTGCTGCTGAGGGTTTTTTGCTTGGGCCTGAGGTAGACCCTGTTCAGTGGGAGATCTGCAGAATCAATTCTTGTGGTGAAAGAAGATGGCGAGCGGCAGGAAGATAGAGATCAAGAAATTTAATGGTAAAAGTTTTGAGTTATGGAAGCTCAAGATGGAGGATCTGCTGGTGGATAAAGATCGGTGGATCACAGTGGATCCAGGCACTAAAACAACGGCAATTTCAGATGAAGACTGGAAGAAACTAGATCGGAAAGAGAAAATCACAATACGGTTGTGTGTCTTAGATTCAGTATTGTTGAATGTATCTGGGGAAGCTACGACGAAGAATTTGTGGGAAAAACTTGGGACTTTGTACCAATCTAAGTCTTTGGTGAATAAGTTGTTCCTGCGGAAAAAGTTGTATAACCTGAGGATGAAGGATGGAGACTCAGTGACAGAGCATTTGAACGCCTTCAATACTGTGGTAAGTCAGCTGTCATCTGTTGATATTAGAATCTCAGATGAAGATAAGTGCATCAATTTTTTGTGTTCTCTACCAGACCCGTGCGAAAATCTGGTTATTGCAATAGGTAGCAACACAACTACCTTGAATTTTGATGACATTGTCTCAGCCTTGCTGTTGGAGGAAATGAGACGGAGAAATATGGAGGGTCAAAATGGAGATGCCTTATCTGTACGAGGAAGGTCCCAAAATAGAAATAAGAATAAGGTTTCGAGTGGGAGATCTAAATCTAGAGGGAGATCTAAATCTCATGGAAAGTTTGTAAAGGTGTGCTGGAAATGCGGAAAGGAAGGACACTACAAAAAGGAATGCAGATCTAAAGCTCCTGAGAAAGGAAAGGGATCTGATGATGCTCCTTCTGCAGAGGCAAAAACCACCTCGGATGAAGGTGGGGATGTGTATTTGGCTTCTTCTTCAAATACACATGTAGATCATGAGTCATGGTTGATTGACTCAGGTGCATCCTTTCACTTCACTCCCCATAGGGAGTGGTTCTGCGAGTATGAGAAATATGGTGGTGGTGATGTCTTCCTAGGGGATGATAGGAAGGCTAGAATCGTCGGACGTGGAAAGGTCAAGCTGAAGCTGCAAGGTGGAAGGATTATAACACTTCCTGGTGTTCTGCATATTCCTACATTGGCTAGAAATCTGATTTCTGTAAGCAAGATGGATGATGCAGGTGTAAAAACAGTGTTCGAGAAAGATGCCTGCAAGATGGTTCGGGGAGCACTGGTATTAATGCGGGGAGTTCGGACTGGAACTCTGTACAAGCTACAAGGTAGCAATGTTATTGATGGGTGTAACAGTTCTGTGGTTCCTGAAAGTGGGACGGAAAGTCTAGCTGTCTCTGGAGAAAAGACCATGCTATGGCATCAAAGGCTTGGACATATTGGAGAGAAGGGCCTTCGGATACTCCATAGAGATGGTATGGTAGAAGGTATGTCTAATTGTTCTTTGGATTTCGATTTCTGTGAACATTGTGTATATGGGAAGCAGAATCGGGTGAGTTTTCCTTCTGGTGCTAAGAGGGCAAACAAGATATTAGAACTTGTGCACAGTGATGTGTTTGGGCCTGTGTCAGTTCCATCACTGGGAAAGTCTATGTACTATGTTTCATTCATAGATTACTTCTCAAGGAATACATGGATATATTTCTTGAGGAAGAAATCTGAAGTCTTTAACAAATTTAAAGAATTTAAGGCTCTGGTGGAAAACCAGACAGAGAAGAAGATAAAGGCATTGAGGACAGATAATGGTGGGGAGTTCTGCAAGAAGGAATTTGAAGAGTTCTGTAAGAAGTGTGGTATAGCACGGCAGAAGACTACTCCATACACACCTCAGCAAAATGGAGTTGCAGAAAGAATGAATAGAACACTAATGGAAAAGGCAAGAAGCATGCTCAGTGGTACCGGGTTAGGACAAGAATTCTGGGCAGAGGCAGTGGAGACTGCATGTTACTTAGTTAACAGATCACCTTCATCAGCGTTGGAGGATAAGACCACACATGAGGTATGGACTGGTAAGAAACCCTCTATTTCACATCTAAGGGTATTTGGATGTGATGCATATGTACATGTTCCAAAGGAGAAAAGGACCAAGTTGGATAATAAATCTGAAAGGTGCATATTTATTGGGTATAAGGATGGTTTAAAGGGTTACAAGCTTTGGAACCCATAAACTAGGAAGGTTGTGTACAGCTGAGATGTGGTGTTTAGAGAAGTGAAAGATGTTGTTAAACATGAAGTCCTACGAAAGGGACCTGAGAAGATAGAGTTTGAGCTAAAGGAGGATGAATCAGACTCTACAATAGAAGAAGACTCAGAAGATGAAGAGCCACAAACTCCAGCTTTGAGAAGATCAGTTCGTGAAAGAAGGCAACCAGAAAGGTATAGTCCATTTGGTTTCTGTTCAAGTTTTTCCTTAACTATAACTGATGATGAACCTAAAACTATCAGGGAGGTAGTAAATTCAGAGGATGGAAAACTCTGGAAGGAGGCCATGGTTGATGAAATGGCATCCTTGCACAAAAATGAGGCATGGGATCTGGTGGAGTTGCCGGCTGGAAGGAAGACCATAGGGAGAAAATGGGTGTTTAAAAAGAAGATGAATATATAAGGCAAGGTGGAGGAATACAAAGCTCGGTTGGTAGAAAAAGGTTATTCCCAAGTGCCAGGAATTGATTTTGGTGATATTTTCTCTCTTGTTCCCAAAGTTACTTCTATTAGATTACTTTTATCTGTTGTTGCTGCATTTGATTTTGAGATAGAATATATGGATGTGAAGACAAAATTTCTTCATGGGGATCTAGAAGAGGAGATATACATGAAGAAACCTGAAGGCTTTATGGTGAAGGGTAAGAAAGACCTGGTATGCAGGTTGAAGAAGTCGATGTATCGGTTAAAACAGTCACCAAGGATGTGGTATCAGAAATTTGATACCTATATACGGGGACTTGGCTTCACTAGAAGCAAGGATGATCACTGTGTTTATTTTAAATTAATTGGTGACTGTGTTATTTATTTGGTCTTGTATGTGGATGATATGTTGTTGATTGGAAATGACAAAGAAATTATCCAAGATTTGAACACCCAACTGTTCTCCAGATTCGACATGAAGGATCTTGGTGCTGCAAACTATATTTTGGGCATGGAAATTAAGAGAGATCGGGCAAAGAGGAAGCTCTGGTTAAACCAGAGGAAGTATGTCGAGACTATATTGCAGAGGTTCAATATGCAGGATAGTAAACGGGTGAGTGTTCCTATTCCTGTAGGTGCAAAGCTTTCTGCTGAACAGTGTCCCAAGACACAAGAAGAAGAGGAGTATATGTCCCGTGTTCCATATGCAAGTGCAGTGGGTAGCTTGATGTATGCAATGGTATGTACTAGACTAGACATTGCACATGCAGTGGGAGTATTGAGCAGGTTTATGTCAAACCCAGGGAAGGAGCATTGGACAGCAGTGAAGCGGGTTTTCAGATATTTACGTGGCACTAGTGATTATGGCTTGTGCTACCAAGGAAGACTAGGATTAGAAAGAATGTTGGACATTCATGGTTTTGTTGATGCAGAATGGGATGGAGATCTGGACCAAATAAGATCTACAAGTGGGTATGTGTTTAGCCTATTTGTAGGTGCAGTCAGTTGGATGAGTAAAAGACAGTCTATAGAAGCGCTTTCAACTACAGAGGAAGAATACATAACAGCCACTCATACAAGCAAGGAAGCAGTTTGGTTGCAGAGATTGTGTTCAAGTATGGGGTTGGTACAGCCAGCTATAAGGATAGACTGTGATAGCCAAAGTGCAATTTTCTTGGCTAAGAACCCTACTTATCATTAAAAGACAAAGCACATCGATGTTCAATATCACTTTGTTAGAGATATGGTTGAGGCTAAAAGGGTGTTGCTGGTAAAGGTGGAAACTTTGAAGAATGTTGCAGATGCATTGACGAAGTCTGTGAGCACTCAGAAGTTCTCTTGGTGTAGAGAAACAATGGGTGTTGAAGAATTGGCCCAATGACTAAGCTCTCCTGTGGAAAGAAAAAAACAAGTGGGAGAATGTTGGGTATGTGTTATATTCTTTCCACGACTAGCCCCACGTGCTGTACGTTGTGCCGGGCACAGTAGGGGGGTCACAGGGGGGGCAGCAGCCCCCCCTATTGGGGTCCGGGGAAGCGCCCCGGCGAAATTTTTTTTGGTATGCGGTCCCACTCATATGCGGACCCACCCATGTTTTGTGCATAAGTTTGCACATGGTTTTGGGGTATGATGGTTTTCGACCCCTGGTATTTTGTAGATCCGGTCAAGGGAACTACGGTTATGTTCTAATACAGGGTTAATGGATTGGGGTTTATGTATTCTTCGGCATGTATATATATGTTTTGTAACACTAAAAGGAATATAATGAAAAATCAAGCTGGTCGTCCCAATTTGGGATCCAAGGGAAAATCTCTGTGTTTATCTATTTTATGTTTTATGCTCTCGCTATTGTTTATTTTCTGTTATAAGATTCGTGTGTAGATAATTTATGTTCAGGGTTAAAACCTACAGATGCAGACAAGTGCCATGTTCAAGAGCGACATACTACTAACATGACAATGATACTCGTTCCATTTTCCCCCACCATTTCTTGCGAGTACCCCAATTATTTTTGGAAACAAGCTTGAAGGGGATAACATATGCTTGCTATATAAGTTTTTCCTTCAGACAAATCCAACCTAGTACATTTAACGAGCCCTAGGAAGGAGGAACTCGAGTAGCGTCATTATGACGGAGTCTGATGTCATCATTTTTTAATGAGTCTAAAAAAGGAATAACTCGACGTCTTTTCATGTTTAAAGAGTTTGAAAAGACAGCGAAAAAGAAAACTCCAGCAGTCCCTTTTCGTAGATAGTCCCTCAGATCCGAAAAGGTAGAAAACTATGTCCGAGAGAGCCTCCTAGTTGCGATAGGCTAGGGTATTCCTTTTTCATAAATAATCTGTCCCAACCCGAAAAAGGGGTAAACGTATACTAGGTAGATGTCATTTCACAGCCAATTTAATGAGCTCAAAACGACAAGCGACTCGGCAATCTTTTCAGTTTTAGAGAGTTAGAAAAGAGTTGAAAGATGACTCCAATAGTGACTTTTTCATGTTTTTACTGAGTCTGAAAAAGTATAAAATACAACTCGTGTCATCGTCTTAGTCACGTGAAAACTTGTTGCTACACAAAAAGTAAGTGTAAAACCCATTTTTTGACAAAACATAGTGAAATATTGGAAAAAAAATTCTCAAAACCTAAATTTGATTTCAAAAGGTTATAAATATGACCAATAGTAAAAACATATTTACTTTTTAATTTTTACCTCTTGTGCAGAGTGATAGTGATTTATTTCCCTGTGATCTTGTGGTGACGATTGTGGATGATCCGGTGCACCATTCCTGATTTCGTCTTTCCCAGGTAAGAACCGCTTCCATTATCCATTTTTTAAGCCATATTTCATAGCTTTTCATTGTGATTTGGAATCCCTGAGGGGAGGATTTTCAAATCTAGGGCTTCCACGATTGGCGCAGGTATTAGGCATGGACTTGCGCCAATCGAGCTCTTTTTGTAAAGGGGTCGCGTCGGGTGGTGTGACTATCATCAAAACAGTCGCACCAACCACGCAACCTAATATTCCACTCAAATTTCACAAAAATTGAACCAATCAATTGAATTTTTGAATGCCCAAGGGATCTTATAATGTGTTTATGACCAATTTTATGGAGGTATAAAGAAAAATGGTGATCGAACGGAAGGAAAGAAAGCGTAGTGAGGAAGACAAAATGGAAATGGAGAATGATCAGTGTATGAATTCTCTCCGCAAATGTGGCTTAAAGAAATTCTTCTTAATGGCATGTCTCAGGGCTTAGCTCGAACTACTGCAATACTTGATTAGTATTTGGGACGAAGATGAGGAGAAGTTTAGACTCTGAGATCAAGTACTTGAGCTTGAGGTATCAGATGTGTACTTTATCATTCGATTGTCCCGTAGAGGTCCAGTTCTGACTATGATAGGTACCAATCCTTCTGGCGAGAAAATGGCAATGGTCATGGAGAGAGTGTGCCCGGGGGCACAAACGGGATCAGGTAGTGGAAATTTAGACATTCATACTGTTCCCGATCTAGCACTAAAAGTGGTGCTACATACTATTACACGGGCTGCAGGTTCGTAGGCACCACACGAGGCTACAAAAACACAGCTCCTCCTAGTGTCAAAGTGCATGAACCCAATAGTATTTTATTGGGCCATAGCTGTAACTATGAACATCAAACGGAAATTGACCAAATGCAAAAAGGCCAAACTAAAGCAGTTTGGGTACGGGTCAATTTTGGTGTCGTTCTTCCTAGAACGGCTGCCTGTCTTCCAGGGCTAGGGGGCGATAGTCACAGATCCACCATTGAGAGAGCCATTGATAGCTCGATGGGCAACACTGCTACCCAGGGCAGGGGGTGGCCAACAGATGTCATGACGGCCCGAGTTCTTTGGACGGCTCCGACGATAGCTAATCGTCGTAGAGGAATAGCCCTATGTGGGCACTGATTTCACAGGAGACCTAGACCTTCTGCTCCTGGAAGGAGAGGACTGGGATGAGGATCTGGGTGAGACTCTTTTTCATTTTATGAGTTTTATGATTTTTTGGTATACATGCATGTTCTAAAAATTGATCCTATATGTATGCAGATGTCGGCCCAGAGAGGCCTGCTGGGATGTCACCGATAGGGAGGAGGACTCCTCTAATGAATCATCTATATACGGACTACCAGTAGATGAAATTGATGGTTTCGCCACTGTGACTGTAACGAAAACAGGAAGAGATAAAAAAAAAATACACACAGGAAAAAACCAAGGCAAACAACAACAGGCCGAAAAATCAATCTCTAAATCGGTGTGTCATCGTAGGTGATTAATTTTACCACATTAAAACTGAAAAATTCATTGTTTCATGTTTTAAGAGTCTAGAAACAAGTAAAATATGACTCTATCACTTTAATTTTGGAAACAAGCATGAAAGGACAAGCGCTTGATGACCTTTTCAAATTTAGTGAGTCTTTAAAGATCAAAATTACTGCTTTGGTAATCTAGGAAGATGGGTGTACCAGATATCCTTGAACTGCCATATACACCTTGGTAAAAGTGAAAGAGAAATAAACCAAGGACTTGAAGTATGTGTAGGTAATCTCCTAGAATGTTGTGTCTGGTGTATCACCGGTACAAGGCGGTAGAATCAACTTCCTACAGATAAAGGATTGCAACCTAATGGGGTCTCCCTTTATATACGCAACAGTAGGGGGAGCACAAGTCCATACTAACGCTGTCTGTAGCTAGATGGCAAGCGACAACTGCTAGGCTTAAAGATGCCGGAACATGTCTCTACCTTAGACTACTAGATGTTCCGTTAATTTTCCAATGTTGCCTTAGCTTAATTAAGTATATTTTAGAGTTGATATTCAATTTACATTTCAATTTCAAGGCCCTATCAAATGTCAGATCTCATAAAACCTCTAAATTCAATATACATGCCAGAAAACGTCATTTTTTTCAATGAAGAGCTATCTATGGGAGGGTTGAGAGCTTTAGAATTACAACAAAATGAATGCACAAAAACATCCACTACTATTTCCAATGCAAGCTAATGAAACTAGAAAAATTCTTTTCTGGAGTTATATCACACCAACACTGCAAAAGAGCTTTCAATTTTCATTAAGCCAGTCAAAACGCTAAAGATTGTTTTTTGTATTTTTAAGTATATTAGAGAAAATGCACTAAATGAATGAAAAGCTAATAAAAACACCAATTCGAGAAATGAAAAAGAGAGCTAAAGAAAACAAACTCACTCAATTAAAATTCATGCAATCAAGACTCAAAATGGTGATGAAATCCCTCAAAGTGAAGAAGAATTTTGAAAGAGACTCAAACAAACCGTGTAATCTAGGCTTGGAGTAACACAAAGCGAAATCGAACGAAAGGAAGGAAAATCACTCAATTAACACAATGATTCAATGGGATGGAACAAGACAAATGCAGAGAAGCAACAACAAAATTGATTGGGCAAGCAAAGACCCAAAACTCCCACAGGAGGCTTAGCACACTGAAGCACCTAGAAGCCCTAGGGCTAGAATGAAAAACTGATAGTAAATGGAAAAAAAATAGAGGACAAGGGACAAACACAGTAAAAAATGACTTCAAGGCACTCAATCAATCAGAAAAATTACACCAGGATCAAAACTCAAGCTCAGAGAGCCCAAAAGCAAGAAAACCCTAACACCAAGTAGTGTTGGCGCGCCTCTTTGGCTATAATCTACGCCAAAAAGGTAATGGCGCGGGGGCCTAACTAGAAATGAGCACCAGCTGGCACGACTGTCAAGAGAAAAACCGTGCCAATCGATTTTACCCTAGAAAAACAATGAAAAATGACCAAAAAATACTGGATCTGGTCTTCTGGGGGCTGAACAAGGGTTTAACACCAAGGAAGGTGAACCAGAAATGCAGATAAATCAATCAAAAGCCAAGAAAGAACCCAACGGAGGAAGGACTAACTTCCATTGAGTCCCCAGCGGAGTCACCAAATTGTTGAGGAGGTAAATCCCCTCTACAGACAGAGGCGATCCCACTAGCCCTAGATTGGGTCTAGCAGTAATCGAATCATGCAATGACGTTGGTTCCTAGTTACAATAAAGACAAAGACCATGATAAGTAGCCTACCTAAAATCCCATGCTATTGTTTTCGATGAAGAGGTGGTGCTCCTCGTCCCTAGCTTGACAGATTACAATCCTTCCATTTTTCATGTCCAAACACCTGTACACACGCAGAGAAATGACGACATACAACGTAATACTTAAAGCATGTAACCATATATCAGCCAGAGAGGATATAATTCATTGCATCACATGAAAGAGTAAACACGAGAATGGAACCAAAATTAGAGTCGCTTATATTATAAATGACAAAAGGGAGATTACAACCAAGTGCTCTGACACTATGATCTTCCTTCGGCAGGGCTTCCAGTGGAGCGTGTCTCAACAAAGCCTGTCAGGTATATTGACAAAGCTCTCTCTCTTATGGGGTTCTCTTCGACTCTACTCTCAATAGTTTCCCGGCTATAGTTTCCTTCCTACCAATTTAGCTAGCTAGCAAATAGAGAGGGCATGATTTTATATATGGAGGAAGGAAAGTTGGGATCCTTGTAATCATGGGATAGGCCCTATCTCTTAGGAACGTTCCATGAGAGGTGGAAAACCACTTCCTATACATGGAGATCCGGAGCCAAACCACTCAATTTCTTTTGATGATTCATTCTGGAGTTTGTTCGAATCAAACTTCCGCCATTTATTTTTGAAAAAAAATTCCTTAATAAGCTTGGCGCGAGTGAAACACAGTGATAGAACACCAGTTGGCGCACCCTCTAATGTGGATTTCCCTCATTGGTGTGAGGGATGAATTGTCTAGTCGCGCCAAGGCTAAAACATATATTTTTAGTGTTTTTCAAAGGAAATGCTCTTCAGGAGAATGTTTTTCCTTATGAAAGAGGATGCCATGAAGGTGTTTTTAGGACATTTTACTTTTAACAGATCACAGGAATAGTCCTCCAATGTATGTGATGAGGGATTGTAGTGATGGTGACAAAATGTTGTGTAACAGGAGCATACCTTCCTTCTTGAGCTGCTTTAAAGAGTGGATTGCTTCATTAGTGAGTATGATGCCATCTAGAATTTGGAGCCCTTCCGCGTGGCTAGTATGTTCTGGAGAGATTATTAGAGGAACGAGCAGTTTGAGCCTATTTTTAATGACTTTGGATATAAGCTTGTAGATTACATTGCATAAAGAAATTGGCCTATACTTATCTGGAGTGCTATAATTATCCTCATTTGGAATGAGAGCAATGAAATTTGTATTAAGAGGGGAGAATCCAGTGTCGAGAGCGAGATTCTTCAACTAGAGCCCAGACTTCCCATTTGATTTTTTCCCAAAAGAAGTGAAATATATTAGTCGTGAAGCCATCAGGGCTAGGTGCTTTTCCATCTTTGAGCTAGGCTATTGCTTGCTCCACTTCTTGAAGAGAGACAGGGTTGAGGAGCATGGTGTTGTGCTCATCTGGAATGAGCTTTGGTATGTGCTGAGGGATTGCAAGTATGGCTTGTTGCTTGTTTCCTTGAGGTTCATGTAGAATATTTTGGAAGTACCCCTTGAGCTCCCTTTCGATGTCTACATGATCCTCCAAACTTTCTCCTTGACTGTTATTGAGGAAGACAATATTGGTGTGCATTCTCCTTTGTATGGTGGATCTGTGGAAGAAATTGGTATTTTTCTCCCCATCTTATAACCAACCTATACTAGATTTTTGATGCCAAATTGTTTCCTCCTATTGGCTGCGCTCATCCATTTTGGATTGGAGGTCTTTTTCCTGTGCGGTGTGTTCATTCGTTCTTCCTTCAGAAATGATGCGTTGTTGCAGCATGTGGATTTGTTGTTCTAGCTCTTTCTGATGGGAGAAAATGTTGCCAAAACTTGTTTGGTTCCATTTCTTAAGAGTGTTCTTGAGGTACTTGAGTTTTTGTTGGAATTGGAACATTTTGTATCCTTCATGGGGTATATATTTGTTCCATGCATTGATGACTACTTCTTTGAAATCTAGATGGTTGAGCCAAAAGGATTCAAACCGAAATGGCCTTTTTCTATTTGTACCTGGACGTGTCCATTGCAGAAGTATGGGCCAGTGATTTGAACCTGCTAATGGCATGATGGAAGCCTGAGCATCCCCTCCCAGGTGAATATCATTATTGGATAATAGGAAGTGATCAAGACGAGAGGCGATGTGTTGTGACCCCCTTCTCTTATTTTTCCAAGTGTGGACTCCATTGGAAGTAGGGAGATTCATTAACCAGTTGCTTTGAATGAATTATTTAAATCCAATGTTGTCCATCTCAAGTCTGTTTCTACCCCCTTCTTTTTCCTCTAAGGCAGTGATCATATTGAACTCTCTACCATAGATCCAAAGCAGATAGCATCTAGAATATTTGAGATCAATTAACGTGGATAGGAGAGAAAGTTTTTTCTGAACCTCTTGCGGAAAATAGACGTTAGTGAGATGTCCGTGAGAATTGGATCCTACCAGATGAAACGTGGTTTGGATGAAATAGTGGGAAGCATGGAAATCATATAGTGAGATGATTTGAGGATTCCAGATTATTGCTAACCCTCCTGAGGCTCCTGAGGCATCCACTATTACAGATCTGCATCCTGCCCAAGCCTTAGCCAGCATAGATTCAAGAACTTTGTTGTTGAATTTGGTTTCCTAAAGGAAGATAATCGTTTGTTTGAAGTTTTACACCATATTTTTGAACATTCTGTGTTTTGAGCAGCTATTGAGCCCTCTCATATTCCAGGAGATGAGCTTCATGAGGAACTGTGGGGTAGCGGCCTATAGAATTTTTTCAGCTTGGGATACCTTCCAGATTCCACAAGAATTTCACCAACAATAATGGTTCTTTTCATATCTCTCTTGCACCCTATCTTTTTAGATTCTTTCAGTATTTTATTTCCATCCCAGAGAATTCCCGCTTGAATTCCTAGAGAGCTATTTTGCTGAGCTTCGAAGAGGACAGCTTCCAGATTGTCGATTTTTCGAGTGGGAATTTTATCATAAGCTTTTTGGCGGCAGACCATATCCAAAGCTAGAATGTCTAGATCCCCTAGATCTATGCTTTCAGGTTCCTCTTCCATGTGGGTTGGAGTATTTTATTCCCCTTTTGTACCGACTTGCTGAGAAACAAGGGTGAGAGTTCCATCAATATCCATCTGTGAACCTCTGAGAATGATAGCTTTGTCCAAGTTGGATTGGGAGGAAGAGGCTTGACAGAAAAATTTAGCTGATTCCAAATTTGGGGGAGAGGATTTAGGTTTAGGGGAGTCAGAGGGTAGATCAGATGCAGAGGGTTGAACCGAGTTTATTTCCTGGGAGGCATGGGTGGCTAGGACATCAAAGCTATTGTTGGTATAAGGCATATTGGGGGCAGAGGTGATGCAGGAGCATCAAGGGCATTTTTTCATTTGTAAATATGTTAGAAAAGGGGGTGTGACAATTTTTAATATTTTATTAATCAATTTGTTATTTTTAATAAAATAGGAGATAATTATGAAAAGTGAGGATTATGTAAATATTCTTTTAATAAATAAAAGGATATGAGAGAAATAGTTTAGGAAAAAAATTTGGGATTAGGATTTCTATGTATGGGATTAGTTGAGGATTAGGTGGAGAGATATTTTGAGTGAATTAAATGCATTATTTGTGTATAAATAGAAGTGGTTTTTGTGAATAAAAATAGACTTGAATGTTTGGAGAGTGAGAGTGATTGAGAGCAGGTTTGAACAGCTAAGGCTGTAAGCCTCTGGAAAATTGTAAGGGCCATGAACGTTGAATATTTGGCCAGGAAAAAAAATTTGTAAGTAATTTTTCATTGTTAATATGAAGACTGTGTTTTTTGAACTACATTGATTGATTCAGAAAATGTGTATTTACCTAGGTTTGAATAGTAAATCGAGATCAAGGGGCGTTGGATGAATGTTAGTTTAAATCTCTGTTTGCAAATTAATAGAATTGAAAGGGCGCAGTTCTAAGTGGAAACAAAGGCTTTGCAATTGATGTTAATTTCTGTTGGAAGTCGATTTTAATCCTTAGTGCAGAGAGAGTGTACTAGGTGAATCGATGGCTAAGTTGCAGATCTACTCAGATGGAAATGATTGATCGCAAGAGGATCAAGCTTTAATACACCATGCCTTCATTATATTTCAGGGCTCACACCCAGATATTAAACCACGGCTATTTATTAATGCGTATAACATTGGATCCTGTAGGAAATTGAGTATGCTGAGTCGTGGTTGTTTTCAATACTCATGTACATGAGGAGCGTTGTGGAAAAATCGGTGCTTGCCGGAGTAGCCTTCGAATTCAGTCATTGGAATTCTCTGCTTTCTGTAATGTTGTTGCCAGTAATTATGATATGGTCTAACTGTAAGTATCATATCTTGTGGATGTATACCCGTAGTGTGCAAGTGCCAGAACAGTGGAGTTAATATGTCCAGTTGAACGAGGAAAAACTTGTATAAGATCTTACGGTGATAGCTTGCTTTAAGGCTGTCAGCGCTGGAAAAAAGCCGAAGTTCTGGAATAGGGAACAACAAACAACATGTTAATCAGATTCGATGGGATCGATTTTAATATACAACCTTGAATAGCTCTATGAAATCCGATTTAGAAATGGAGTGATCGACATACAGTGGAAGACTTTTGGAAAATGAAATACAGTTGATTTCAGTAGCGCTGGAAGGCAAGGTAAGCAGTTTCATATTGACATGGTAAGTTATTAAAATTCTGTGAAAATTCCATTCATTGAGATTGAAATGCATAAGAACCAATATGCGTTGATATTAATTGCTGAGGTTTGAGCTTTTAAGTTAGAAAATGGTGAACATACCTTGAATATGGGTGATAATGAAAAGGCAAGGGTGCATTTGTTTGTTGACTTCTGAATATATGAAATCCGATACTGAAACCCATATATAAATAATTGTGGAAATGACTAATGAGAGTATTTGGGCTTAAAACCAGAATTAAAAGGGTTTATAATATGGTTCTGCCAAAAGGGCTATTGTATTGAAGTTTGGTTGAGATAAAACTTTGTGCAATTTAATGTGAAATGGAAACCATATAGATAATGGCCAAGAGTGAATGGAATCTGAATGTATATGGATCAGGTTTGGTTGATATGCCAAGCTTTTAAATTGAGAAGTTACATAGGTTAAATATCATGGAAAAGACTTTAATGAAAGAAAAAAAACCTTACATATGAAGGTCTTATGAGAATGGGAATGGTTTTTCCATATGGGAAAAAGAGAGTGGGCATCATATTAGAATGAAGAGAAACTTTTGCACAAGGGAATGTTAATAAAATTGGAAGTCTTAAAATATGAATGAATTTTTTGGAATGGGATTTAACAATAGGTTTGAAGTTAAATTGAAAGAGAGCTTCCACATTGAGAGTTGGAAATTGCCATACTTGAAGACTTAGTTTGGGTGTAAATGTCGAGATGTATTCTTATGTACATAGAGATTAAAGATTATGGGTATTGCAGGCTAGCCCTGCAACATTTTTGGTATGAGAGCTTGGCTCTGTTGAAATAGAAGATATTTGTTTTTTCGAATGAGGGCAGAAGGTTTTGTTGAGAACTAAAGTGTGTTTCTTTGAATGTATGATGAATGACTGAAAGGAAGATCAGATTTTTAAATCTGATATGCAAGCTACACAATTGCAGTGAATAGAATTGTAGAAACGAAGGGAGGACAAGATCATGCAGGATCTTAAAGGTGATATGATTTTCTGATTTGGAATTTGTGATTGAAGTTTATGGTTGCAGACAAGATGATGGCAGTGCACCTGGCATTTAGCTAAAGGTTGGATAAGGAGGACCATTGCAGTGTCCTGAAGAGAAAGTGAGTTGAAGAGATAGCCTAGAGAGAGAGCAGAGGAGAATGCTCAAGAGGTTCCAGAGGCAGTGAACCAAGTACTTACCAAAAGACTGAGTGAGGAGAGCTTGGTGAGGTAAGCGGCGACATCAGGAGAGATTGCTGTTGCAGAGGCTAGTGCAACTCATGGTGAGTGAGAAACTCATGGAGAAGATGATCATGGAGGATCAACGGAAAGGTTCAGAGGAATGCCATAGAGGTGAGATGACTGATGAGGTCAGAGAAAGAGAGATTGCAGTAATGAAGATACAATTGCAGGTACTAGAAGAATGGCTGCAAGAGCAGGAAATTCAGAAAGAAGGATCGATCTTTCCACTGAAGGGAAAGAGAGTGATTTGGCAACCATTGCAGATGAGGTTGAGGCAAAGTGTGATTGCCTTATTGAAGAAGGAACTTAGACTTCTTGAGCCAGAGATGGAATTTGAAGATTCCACATGCAGATCGGATCAAAGGGAAGTGTTGAAGGAAGAAGTCAAGACTGAAAAGTCTTGTAGTTTTAAAACTAATGAGTTGTGTATGTTTGCAGGTACAACACAGGGAGATGAGCAAGCTTTAGAGTTTGTTCAGGAGAGAGAATTGAATCTGAAGGCTGTTCAGATCAATGCTGAGATGGCAAGATCTCAGGAGGAAATGAAGACAAAGGAGTCTAATCAGAATGTTGATGCAGAGAGAGAAATACCAACTGATGATTGGTCGAAAGTCGGTGAAGGTATAGAAAATCGTGTGAAGTTTCTGAGTTCTACTCCTAATGAAGTTGTTGAATTGTATAGGAAACTAGATCTTCAGGGAAGAGAATTGGAGAGGCAGAGGACTTATGTACAGGATAATTTGCTGAGGAATCAAGGCAGGAAATTTTTCATGAATGACAGTCATGAAGTAGAGGAAGAGAGACTAGCTAACAGTCTCATGATGAATGCAAATCAGCGTATTGATATGCTGACAGAGGGGTTGGAAAGGAACTCAGAGCAGCATACTAAAGTGTTGCTAGAGGAAACTGAGGAGAAATCCAGTGAAAATTTTCTGAGTCCTGAAGAAGACTTGGAACTGCAGAGGACTGAATCAACAAGTGAGACCATTGGGTCTTGTGATTTTGAAGCTGAAAAATTGATTGTGTTTACAGGGGATATAGAAGATATTTCATCACTTAGAATTGTGTTGCAGGAAGAAGGGGAGACAATGATGTCTCATGTGCAGAAGCTTGTTATGATGGGTGACAAGGAAGAATTGGCTTGTCTGTATAGCCAAAAGAAGATTGGTGTACAAAATTTTGGTGCTGTTACAGTGTTAAAGAATGAGATTACAGTGTTTGAAGAACTTTATTTGATTGCCAGAATCAATCAATATGATGATGGACAATTACTGAAGATTGTCGAAGGGGAAGAACGAGATTATGCTGGAGCTAATTTGCAGCATGTTGATGAAATGCTGGAATGTTTGCTGGAGACATTTGAACCAAAGAAGAAAGTTGCAGATGAAATTGCAGATGATGAGAAAAGGAATGTTGCAGAGGGACTGGAAGTTTGGGAGGCGGAAACATGTGAGGTAGCATCTGGAGGAGTGAAACCAATGTTGGCGACATTTATGGTGGCAGTAGACGACAAATATGGTGGCGAAACCTGAAGTAACATCTGTCGTATGAAGCCTTATGGTTTTTATTCTAACAATTGTTTTTGTGAGTACGGGTTTATTGCAAATTTGGAGAAAGTCTATTAGAAAAAGAAATTGAAACGATGAGGCGGATGATGATGAAAGAATCCGGGAGAGACGACGACGGAAAAACAAGAAAGACGAAAAAGAAAGACAGCAGAAGATTGCGAGAGCACAACCAGTGGGAAAATGCAGCATAAAGTATGGAGACCTGGAGAAGAACATCAGAAAGAAGCAGTGACAAGTGGGAAGTTGTAGTACAAGATATGGGATCCAGGCATACACAAATCCAAACACATGATCAGGTGATCATGATTAATTTTAACGTTGGGAGTCTGATGCAGGAGCATCAAGGGCATTTTTTCATTTGTAAATATGTTAGAAAAGGGGGTGTGACAATTTTTAATATTTTATTAATTAATTTGTTATTTTTAATAAAATAGGAGATAATTATGAAAAGTGAGGATTATGTAAATATTCTTTTATTAAATAAAAGGATATGAGAGAAATAGTTTAGGAGCAAAATTAGTGATTAGGATTTCTATGTATGGGATTTGTTGAGGATTAGGTGGAGTGATTTTTGGAGTGAATTAAATGCATTTTTATGTATAAATAGGAGTGGTTTTTGTGAATAAAAATATACTTGAATAATGAGAGTGGTTGAGAGCAGGTTTTGAACGACCAGAATTTTGTAAGCCTCCCTAGCAAATTGTAAGGGCCATGAACGTTGAATATTTGGCCAGGAAAAAAAGTTTGTAAGTAATTTTCCATTGTTAATATGAAGATTGTGTTTTTTTTTTTAACTACATTGATGGATTCAGAAATTGTGTATTTAGCTGGGTTTGAATATTAAATAGATATCAAGGGGCGTCGGATGAATGTTAGTTTAAATCTTTGCAAATTAATAGAATTGAAAGGGCACAATTCTAAATGGAAACAAAGGCTTTGCAGTTGATGTTAATTTCTGTTGGAAGTTGATTTTAATCCTTAGTGCAGAGAGATAGTACTAAGTGAAACGATGACAAAGTTGCGGATCTACTCGGATGCAAATGATTGATCGCAAGAAGGATCAAGCACAGCCACCATGCCTTCACCTGTTTCGGGGCTCACACCCGAGATATTAAACCATGACTATTTATTGATGCGTACTTAACATTGGATCTGTAGAAGTGGTATCTTTGAGTCGTGGTTGTTTTCAATACTCATGTACATGAGGGAGCGTTGTGGAAAAAATCGGTGCTAGGAGTAGCCTTCGAATTCGATCATTGGAATTCTCTGCTTTATGTAATGTTGTTGCCGATTAATTATGATATGGTCTAAGCTTGTAAGTATCATATCTTGGATGTAAGTAGTGTACGTGCCGAAACAGTGGGTTAATATGTCCGGTTGAACGAGGAAAAACTTGCTAAGATCTTACGGTGATAGCTTGCTTTAAGGTTTGTCGGCGGAAAAAAACTGAAGTTCTGGAATAGGGAATAACAAACAACATGTTAATCAGATTTGATGGGATCGATTTTAATATACAACCTTGAATAGCTCTATGAAATCCGATTTAGAAATGGAGTGATCGACATACAGTGGAAGACTTTTGGAAAATGAAATACAGTTGATTTCAGTAGCACTGGAAGGCAAGGTAAGCAGTTTCATATTGACATTGTAAGTTATTAAAATGTTGTGGAAATTCCATTCATTGAGATTGAAATGCATAAGAACCAATATGCGTTGATATTAATTGCTGAGGTTTGAGCTTTTAAGTTAGAAATGGTGAACATTCCTTGAATATGGGTGATAATGAAAAGGAAAGGGTGCATTTGTTTGTTGACTTCTAAATATATGAAATCCGATACTGAAACCCATATATAAATAATTGTGGAAATGACTAATGAGAAGTATTTGTGCTTAAAACCAGAATTAAAAGGGTTTATAATATGGTTCTGCCAAAAGGGCTATTGTATTGAAGTTTGGTTGAGATAAAACTTTGTGTAATTTAATGTGAAATGGAAACCATATAGATAATGGCAAAGAGTGAATGAAATCTGGATGTATATGGATCAGGTTTGGTTGATATGCCAAGCTTTTAAATTGAGAAGTTGCATAGGTTAAATATCATGGAAAAGACTTTAATGAAAGAAAAAAACCTTACATATGAAGGTCTTATGAGAATGGGAATGGTTTTGCCATATGGGAAAAAGAGAGTGGGCATCATATTAGAACGAAGAGAAACTTTTGCACAAGGTAATGTTAATGCAATTGGAAGTCTTAAAATATGAATGAATTTTTTTGGAATGGAATTTAACAATAGGTTTGAAGTTAAATTGAAAGAGAGCTTCCACATTGAGAGTTGGGAATTGCCATACTTGAAGACTTATTTTGGGTGTAAATGTCGAGATGTATTCTTATGTACACAGAGATTAAAGATTCTGGGTATTGCAGGCTATGCCTGCATCATTTTGGTATCAGAGCCTGGCTCTGTTGAAATTGAAGAATGTTTGTTTTCTGAATGAAGACAGAAGGTTTTGTTGAAAACTAAAGTGTGTTTGTTTGAATGTATGATGAATGATTGAAAGGAAGATCAGATTTTTAAATTTGATATGCAAACTACACAAATGCAGTAAACAGGATGGCAGAAGCGAAAGGAGAACAAGATCCTGCAAGATCTTAAAGGTGAGCTGATTTTCTGATTTGAAATTTATTATTGAAGTTTATGGTTGCAGATAAGATGATGGCAGTGAACCTGATATTCAGCTAAAGGCTGGATAGGGAGGACAATTGCAGTGTCCTGAAGAAGAGGAAGGTGAGTTGAAGAGATAGCCTAGAGAGAGAGAGCAGGGAGAGTACTCAAGAGGTTCCAGAGGCAGTGAACCAAGTACTTACCAAAAGATTGAGTGATGAGAGCTTGGTGAGGTAAGGGGTAGCAGGAGAGATTGTTGTTGCAGAGGCTAGTGCAACTCATGGTGAGTGAGAAAATCATGGAGAAGATGATCATGGAGGATCAGAGAAGAGGTTCAGCGGAATGCCATAGAGGTGAGATGACTGAGCAGGTCAGAGAAAGAGAGATTGCAGTAATGAAGGTACAATTGCAGGTACTAGAAGAATGGTTGCAAGAGCAGGAAAACCAGAAGAGAGGATGGACCTTTCCACTGAAGGGAAAGAGAATGATTTGGCAACCATTGCAAAGGAGGTTGAGGCAAAGTGTGATTGCCTTATTGAAGAAAGAACTTAGAGTTCTTGAACCAGAGTTGGAATTTGAAGATTCCACATGCAGATTTGTTCAAAGGGAAGTGTTGAAGGAAGCAGTCAAGACTGAAAAGTCTTGTGGTTTTAAAACTAATGAGTTGTGTATGTTTGTAGGTACAGTGCAGGGAGATGAGCAAGATTTAGAGTTTGTTCAGGAGAGAGAATTGAATCTAAAGGTTTTTCAGATCGATGCTGAGATAGCAAGATCTCAGGAGGAAATGAAGATAGAGAAGTCTAATCAGAATGTTGGTGCAAAGAGAGGAAGACTAGCTGATGATTGGTTAAAAGCTGGTGAAGGTATGGAAAATTGTGTGAAGTTTCCAAGTTCTACTCCTAATGAAATTGTTGAATTGTATAGGAAACTAGATCTTCAGAGAAGAGAATTGGAGATACAGAGGACTTATGTACAGGCTAATTTGTTGAAGAAGCAAGGTAAGGAAGATTTCATGAATGACAGTCATGAAGCAGATGATGGAAAGAAGGAGAGACTAGCTAACAGTCTCATGGTGAATGCAAAGCAGCATACTGATGTGCTTACAAAGAAGTTGGGAAGGAACTCAGAGCAGCACACTAAAGTGTTTCCAGAGGAAACTGAGGAGAGAGCCAGTGAAGATTTTCTGAGTCCTGAAGAAAACTTGGAACTGCAGAGGACTGAATCAACAAGTGAGACCATTGGGTCTTGTGATTTTGATGTTGACAATTTGATTGTGTTTATAGGTGATATAGAAGATAGTTAATCATTTGGATTTGTCTTGGAAGAAGAAGAATTGTTGCAGGTAGAAGATGAGACAATCATGTCTCATATGGAGAGGCTTGTTACCATGGGTAATAAGAAAAAGTTGGCTTGTCTGAAAAGCCAAGAGAAGACTGGTGTACGAAATTTTGGAGCTGCTACAGTGTTAGAAGATGAGGCTACAATGTTTGAAGAACTTGATTTGATTGACAGAATCAATCAAGATAATGATGGACAATTACTGAATATTGTCGAAGGGGTAAATGAAGGTTATGCTGGAGTTAATTTGCAGCATGTTGATGAAATGCTAAAATGTTTACTGAAGACATTTGAACCAGAGAAAGAAATTGCAGATGGAATTATAGGTGATGAGCAAAGGAATGTTGCAGAGGGACAGGAAGTTTGGGAGGCCGCAACATTTATGGTTGCAGTTGAAGCGACATTTATGATGGCAGATGAAGCAACATCTATGGAGGCACTGAAGCCTTATGGTTTTGATTCTAACAATTGTTTTGTGAGTACAGGTTTTATTGAAGATGCTGGAGAAAGCCTGTTAGACAGAGAAATTGAACTGATGAGGCAGATGATGATGAAAGTATTCTGGAAGAGGCCAGCAGCAGTAAAACAAAAGGGAAGTAGCAAAAGGAAGACAACAGAAGATTGCGAGAGCACAGACAGTGGAGCAATGCAACATAAAGTGCGGAGACCTGGAGAAGAACATCAGAAAGAAGCAGCGACAAGTGGAAAGTTACAGCACAAGATATGGGATCTAGGCATACACAGATCCGAACACATGATCAGGCAATCATGTTTAATTTCAATGTTGGGAGTCTGATGCAGGAGCATCAAGACCATTTTTTCATTTGTAAATATGTTAGAAAAGGGGGTGTGACAATTTTTAATATTTTATTAATTAATTTGTTATTTTTAATAAAATAGGAGATAATTATGAAAAGTGAGGATTATGTAAATATTCTTTTAATAAATAAAAAGGATATGAGAGAAATAGTTTAGGAGCAAAATTTGGGATTAGTTGAGGACTGGAGGTGGAGAGATAAATGAGTGAATTAAATGCATTATTTGTGTATAAATAGAAGTGGTTTTTGTGAATAAAAATAGACTTGAATTAGTTTGGAAATGAGTGATTGAGAGGCCGAGGTTTAGCTTGACCAAGGCATGGCCTGCAGCTAGAGGTGAGGCCATGAACGTTGAATATTTGGCTAGGAAAAAAAAAATTTGTAGTAATTTTCATTGTTAATATAAAGGCTGTATTTTTACGAACGATGATTGATTGAGAAAATGTGTATTTAAGTTTAGGTTTGAATAGATAAATCGAGATCAAGGGGCGTTGGATGAATGTTAGTTTAAATCTCTGTTTGCAAATTAATAGAATTGAAAGGGCGCAGTTCTAAGTGGAAACAAAGGCTTTGCAATTGATGTTAATTTCTGTTGGAAGTCGATTTTAATCCTTAGTGCAGAGAGAGAGTACTAGGTGAATCGATGGCTAAGTTGCAGATCTACTCAGATGCAAATGATTGATCGCAAGAGGATCAAGCTTTAATACACCATGCCTTCATTATATTTCAGGGCTCACACCCAGATATTAAACCACGGCTATTTATTAATGCGTATAACATTGGATCCTGTAGGAAATTGAGTATGCTGAGTCGTGGTTGTTTTCAATACTCATGTACATGAGGAGCGTTGTGGAAAAATCGGTGCTTGCCGGAGTAGCCTTCGAATTTAGTCATTGGAATTCTTTGCTTTTTGTAATGTTGTTGCCAGTAATTATGATATGGTCTAACTGTAAGTATCATATCTTTTGGATGTATACCCGTAGTGTGCAAGTGCCAGAACAGTGGAGTTAATATGTCCAGTTGAACGAGGAAAAACTTGTATAAGATCTTACGGTGATAGCTTGATTTAAGGCTGTCAGTGCTGGAAAAAAGCCGAAGTTCTGGAATAGGGAACAACAAACAACATGTTAATCAGATTCGATGGGATCGATTTTAATATACAACCTTGAATAGCTCTATGAAATCCAATTTAGAAATGGAGTGATCGACATACAGTGGAAGACTTTTGGCAAATGAAATACAGTTGATTTCAGTAGCACTGGAAGGCAAGGTAAGCAGTTTCATATTGACATGGTAAGTTATTAAAATTCTGTGAAAATTCCATTCATTAAGATTGAAATGCATAAGAACCAATATGCGTTGATATTAATTGCTGAGGTTTGAGCTTTTAAGTTAGAAAATGGTGAACATACCTTGAATATGGGTGATAATGAAAAGGCAAGGGCGCATTTGTTTGTTGACTTCTGAATATATGAAATCCGATACTGAAACCCATATATAAATAATTGTTGAAATGACTAATGAGAGTATTTGGGCTTAAAACCAGAATTAAAAGTGTTTATAATATGGTTCTGCCAAAAGGGCTATTGTATTGAAGTTTGGTTGAGATAAAACTTTGTGCAATTTAATGTGAAATGGAAACCATATAGATAATGGCCAAGTGAATAGATACGAATGTATATGGATCGAGTTTGGTTGATATGCCAGAAAGCTTTTAAAGTGAGGAAGTTACATAGGGTTAAATATCATGAAGAGGCTTTAATGAAAGAAAAAAACCTTACATGAAGGTCTTATGAGAATGGAATTTTTTTCCACTTATGGGAGGAGAAAAGAGAAGTGGGCATCATATTAGAACGAAGAGAAACTTTTGCACAAGGGAATGTTAATACAATTGGAAGTCTTAAAATATGAATGAATTTTTTGGAATGGGATTTAACAATAGGTTTGAAGTTAAATTGAAAGAGAGCTTCCACATTGAGAGTTGGAAATTTCCATACTTGAAGACTTAGTTTGGGTGTAAATGTCGAGATGTATTCTTATGTACACAGAGATTAAATATTATGGGTATTGCAGGCTAGCCCTGCAACATTTTTGGTATGAGAGCTTGGCTCTGTTGAAATAGAAGATATTTGTTTTTTCGAATGAGGGCAGAAGGTTTTGTTGAGAACTAAAGTGTGTTTCTTTGAATGTATGATGAATGACTGAAAGGAAGATCAGATTTTTAAATCTGATATGCAAGCTACACAATTGCAGTGAATAGAATTGTAGAAACGAAGGGAGGACAAGATCATGCAGGATCTTAAAGGTGAGATGATTTTCTGATTTGGAATTTGTGATTGAAGTTTATGGTTGCAGACAAGATGATGGCAGTGAACCTGGCATTTAGCTAAAGGTTGGATAAGGAGGACCATTGCAGTGTCCTGAAGAGAAAGTGAGTTGAAGAGATAGCCTAGAGAGAGAGCAGAGGAGAATGCTCAAGAGGTTCCAGAGGCAGTGAACCGGTACTTACCAAAAGACTAAGTGAGGAGAGCTTCGTGAGGTAAGTGACAGCAGGAGAGATTGATGTTGCAGAGGCTAGTGCAACTCATGGTGAGTGAGAAACTCATGGAGAAGATGATCATGGAGGATCAACGGAAAGGTTCAGAGGAATGCCATAGAGGTGAGATGACTGATGAGGTCAGAGAAAGAGAGATTGCAGTAATGAAGATACAATTGCAGGTACTAGAAGAATGGCTGCAAGAGCAGGAAATTCAGAAAGAAGGATGGATCTTTCCACTGAAGGGAAAGAGAGTGATTTGGCAACCATTGCAGATGAGGTTGAGGCAAAGTGTGATTGCCTTATTGAAGAAGGAACTTAGACTTCTTGAGCCAGAGATGGAATTTGAAGATTCCACATGCAGATCGGATCAAAGGGAAGTGTTGAAGGAAGAATTCAAGACTGAAAAGTCTTGTAGTTTTAAAACTAATCAGTTGTGTATGTTTGCAGGTACAACACAGGGAGATGAGCAAGCTTTAGAGTTTGTTCAGGAGAGAGAATTGAATCTGAAGGCTGTTTAGATCAATGCTGAGATGGCAAGATCTTAGGAGGAAATAAAGACAAAGGAGTCTAATCAGAATGTTGATGCAGAGAGAGAAAGACCAACTGATGATTGGTCGAAAGTCGGTGAAGGTATGGAAAATCATGTGAAGTTTCCGAGTTCTACTCCTAATGAAGTTGTTGAATTGTATAGGAAACTAGATCTTCAGGGAAGAGAATTGGAGAGGCAGAGGACTTATGTACAGGATAATTTGCTGAGGAAGCAAGGCAGGAAAGTTTTCATGAATGACAGTCATGAAGCAGAGGAAGAGAGACTAGCTAACAGTCTCATGATGAATGCAAATCAGCGTATTGATATGCTGACAGAGGGGTTGGAAAGGAACTCAGAGCAGCATACTGAAGTGTTGCCAGAGGAAACTGAGGAGAAAGCCAGTGAAAATTTTCAGAGTCCTGAAGAAGACTTGGAACTGCAGAGGACTGAATCAACAAGTGAGACCATTGGGTCTTGTGATTTTGAAGCTGAAAAATTGATTGTGTTTACAGGGGATATAGAAGATATTTCATCACTTAGAATTGTGTTGCGAGAAGAAGGGGAGACAATGATGTCTCATGTGCAGAAGCTTGTTATGATGGGTGACAAGGAAGAATTGGCTTGTCTGTATAGCCAAAAGAAGACTGGTGGACAAAATTTTGGAGCTGTTACAGTGTTAAAGAATGAGATTACAGTGTTTGAAGAACTTTATTTGATTGCCAGAATCAATCAATATGATGATGGACAATTACTGAAGATTGTCGAAGGGGAAGATGGAGGTTATGCTGGAATTAATTTGCAGCATGTTGATGAAATGCTGAAATGTTTGCTGGAGACATTTGAACCAGAGAAAGAAGTTGCAGATGAAATTGCAAGTGATGAGAAAAAGAATGTTGCAGAGGGACAGGAAGTTTGGGAGGCGGCAACATGTGAGGTAGCATCTGCAGGAGTGAAACCAATGTTGGCGACATTTATGGTGGCAGCTGAAGCGACATTTATGGTGGCAGCTGAAGTAACATCTATGGGGGCACTGAAGCCTTATGGTTTTTATTCTAACAATTGTTTTGTGAGTACAGGTTTTATTGAAGATGCTGGAGAAAGTCTATTAGACAAAGAAATTGAAACGATGAGGCAGATGATGATGAAAGAATCCCGGAAGAGACCAGCAGCAGTAAAACAAAAGAGAAGCAGCAAAAGAAAGACAGCAGAAGATTGCGAGAGCACAACCAGTGGGAAAATGCAGCATAAAGTATGGAGACCTGGAGAAGAACATCAGAAAGAAGCAGTGACAAGTGGGAAGCTGCAGTACAAGATATGGGATCCAGGCATACACAAATCCAAACACATGATTAGGCGATCATGATTAATTTTAACGTTGGGAGTCTGATGCAGGAGCATCAAGGGCATTTTATCATTTGTAAATATGTTAGAAAAGGGGGTGTGACAATTTTTAATATTTTATTAATTAATTTGTTATTTTTAATAAAATAGGAGATAATTATGAAAAGTGAGGATTATGTAAATATTCTTTTAATAAATAAAAGGATATGAGAGAAATAGTTTAGGAAAAAGTTTTGGGATTAGGATTTCTATGTATGGGATTAGTTGAGGATTAGGTGGAGAGATATTTTGAGTGAATTAAATGCATTATTTGTGTATAAATAGAAGTGGTTTTTGTGAATAAAAATAGACTTGAATGGTTGGAGAGTGAGAGTGATTGAGAGCAGGTTTGAACAGCCAAGGCTGTAACCCTCTTTCAAATTGTAAGGGCCATGAACGTTGAATATTTGGCCAGGAAAAAAAATTTGTAAGTAATTTTTCATTGTTAATATGAAGACTGTGTTTTTTGAACTACATTGATTGATTCAGAAAATGTGTATTTAGCTGGGTTTGAATAGTAAATCGAGATCAAGGGGCGTTGGATGAATGTTAGTTTAAATCTCTGTTTGCAAAGTAATAGAATTGAAAGGGCGCAGTTCTAAGTGGAAACAAAGGCTTTGCAATTGATGTTAATTTCTGTTGGAAGTCGATTTTAATCCTTAGTGCAGAGAGATAGTACTAGGTGAATCGATGGCTAAGTTGCAGATCTACTCAGATGCAAATGATTGATCGCAAGAGGATCAAGATTTAATACACCATGCCTTCATTATATTTCAGGGCTCACACCCAGATATTAAACCACGGCTATTTATTAATGCGTATAACATTGGATCCTGTAGGAAATTGAGTATGCTGAGTCGTGGTTGTTTTCAATACTCATGTACATGAGGAGCGTTGTGGAAAAATCGGTGCTTGCCGGAGTAGCCTTCGAATTCAGTCATTGGAATTCTCTGCTTTCTGTAATGTTGTTGCCAGTAATTATGATATGGTCTAACTGTAAGTATCATATCTTGTGGGTGTATACCCGTAGTGTGAAAGTGCCAGAACAGTGGAGTTAATATGTCCAGTTGAACGAGGAAAAACTTGTATAAGATCTTACGGTGATAGCTTGCTTTAAGGCTGTCAGCGCTGGAAAAAAATCGAAGTTTTGGAATAGGGAACAACAAATAGCATGTTAATCAGATTCGATGGGATCTATTTTAATATACAACCTTGAATAGATCTATGAAATCCAATTTAGAAATGGAGTGATCGACATACAGTGGAAGACTTTTGGCAAATGAAATACAGTTGATTTCAGTAGCGCTGGAAGGCAAGGTAAGCATTTTCATATTGACATGGTAAGTTATTAAAATGCTGTGAAAATTCTATTCATTGAGATTGAAATGCATAAGAACCAATATGCGTTGATATTAATTGCTGAGGTTTGAGCTTTTAAGTTAGAAAATGGTGAACATACCTTGAATATGGGTGATAATGAAAAGGCAAGGGCGCATTTGTTTGTTGACTTCTGAATATATGAAATCCGATACTGAAACCCATATATAAATAATTGTGGAAATGACTAATGAGAAGTATTTGGGCTTAAAACTAGAATTAAAAGGGTTTATAATATGGTTCTGCCAAAAGGGCTATTGTATTGAAGTTTGGTTGAGATAAAACTTTGTGCAATTTAATGTGAAATGGAAACCATATAGATAATGGCCAAGAGTGAATGGAATCTGAATGTATATGAATCAGGTTTGGTTGATATGCCAAGCTTTTAAATTGAGAAGTTGCATAGGTTAAATATCATGGAAAATACTTTAATGAAAGAAAAAAAACCTTACATATGAAGGTCTTATGAGAATGGGAATGGTTTTGCCATATCGGAAAAAAAGAGTGGGCATCATATTAGAACGAAGAGAAACTTTTGCACAAGGGAATGTTAATACAATTGGAAGTCTTAAAATATGAATGAATTTTTTGGAATGGGATTTAACAATAGGTTTGAAGTTAAATTGAAAGAGAGCTTCCACATTGAGAGTTGGGAATTTCTATACTTGAAGACTTAGTTTGGGTGTAAATGTCGAGATGTATTCTTATGTACACAGAGATTAAAGATTCTGGGTATTGCAGGCTAGCCCTGCAACAAGAGGGAGTGACAAAGGATTTTTTTGTGTGTTTCATTTTGTTGGTAACTTTAGTGAATCCTTCAAAATATTTCCCTTTTTCAGAAGTGGGAATGTTGGGCGGACGATTCAGAGGGCAATCCTGAAATAAATGGTCGTGCTCATGGCACTTTCTGCAATGGAAAGGTAGATGCTCATAAACTATGGTTTGATTCCATTTGAATTCATCGTGAAAGAGACTTACTGAGTCTATGAGAGCTTTGGTTAAGTGCATGTAGACGCAGATACGCCCATATGAGGTGTACCTTCTGAGTTTAGTTTCTTCAGCAATTTTGTTGAATTCTCCTAGTCCATTAACAATGAATTTAAGAGTTTCTTCGTCCCAATATTCTAGCAGAAGCGAGTACATGTGGATCCAAACGGTTGCCCAGTTGAGGTATTCTTTATCCAAGTTGAATCTTTCTATCCAGTCACAGAGATAGAGTCCTGCTGAGTTGAAGAAATAAGGTCCGCCATCAAATATGTGGTTTTTTTCCTCCAAGTAGTTGAAGATCGTTGTAAAGAACCCTTTGGGGCCAAGCTGTAGAGTCACATGTCCTTTGGGCTTCCATTTGGAAGCTATCCAACCTTGAAGCGCTTTTTCGGTTGGCCACAGGCATATGAAATTTCCTATGAGGGCATGGTCCTTCATGAACTGAATGTGGCCATTGATGCGATGAATGGGGAGATCAATTTTGATTCTTTCTACTGCATGTGGATGATGAGGCTTTTGGCAGTGCCTTAGATGCTTCTATTGCAGTTTTGATGTCCTTTGGCTCTTCAGCTCCTCTGTCTGCATCACCTGCATTGACAGTGGATGGGATTTGGGTAGAGACCGAGTCTGGTATTTGGCCCAAAGTGGCGGCATTGGCAGAGGCATCCATATTGATAGAGGTTGGTGTGTCATATGGCTAGATGGTAGGAGGAGGGGAGGTTCCCGCCCCTCCTAGAGGGGGATTCATTAGAAGAAGAGCAGGTTCAGGACATGGGAAGAACGCGAGCGCTGAAGCTAGTGCATTTGTTGAACTATGTGGAGACCATTTGGCACCGTTACAGAGTACAAGAACCCTAACCAGGTGTCCTCAGCTCTCCAAGTTGGTCCAAAAGAGAAAAACAATATTTTTAAAGGTAGTGGGCTTGGCTTGGTTTAGAATAACTACTCACACGATGAGCTACGACCTTGATCAGGATCGAACACAAGACTAGTTCGTCATTACGAGGCCGACTTTACCACTAAGCCACCTCCACGACCTTAATATGACCAAGAATATTATTTAAATAGTGTTTTAATTAATTATTCCTCATGGGGTTTCTTGTTTTATCTAAAAATAACTTAATAAAATATGGTTTATTAAATTACTCCTTATAGTGAAAGAAATTTTACTATGGTAAAATTGGTCTTACATGGTGTACTTCGATCCATCTAATGGTAAGTGGTCAGATGAAAAAATTTTGATGTAACATATTTCCCCCTAACATTCTAGCATTAGGGTCTAATCATATGACCGAAGTATGTTGTAAGAACACAATCACTAGACACCGAATGGGAGTCATAGAGAGAGAGAGAGATACATAGACGGACTAAAGCAAGAGAGAACAATAACTGAGGCGGCGATATGTATGAATGATATAGTTCTCTTTAATGTTTGGGTACTTGTTCTTAGTGAGGATGGGGAGGAATACCTATGCCCGTCGAGATGACAAATTACAAAGAATAATAGCGCACCGAGAAAAATGAAACTGAGTAATAAAGTACATGATAAATGGTACATGACATGCTACCATAAAATGGGCCAAACAAAAATATAATGGATCCATATATATTGTGTGTAGGAAAACAACCAAGACTCAATACAGTAATATCTAAGGACATGAGACATAATAACAACCAAAGAAAGCCTAATAAATAGGAAAGGACTCTGAAAATATGAATGGATCATCTGAGTCATACATGCATGCTATGAGCATTGCAAGCAGCTGGAACTGAACCCATAAAATCTACGGAGCTGCTTCTAAGGTTGTAGCATAATGTGAGGTCATTCGGGCATGTGGGGGGTTACCTGAAGGGTCACCCTCTCATGAGTTCTGAAACATCTCACACACTCCTAGGAATCACTAGTATAATCTGTTGGATCACCGAACCATCAAGTATATGAATATCAATGATGAAATAATGAGCTGAAGTTCAATGGATGAGAAAAAATCAAGTTAAAGGGAAATGAGGAGTCCCTTTTCCTGATCTGAGGCATCAAAGAATAATGGAAGCTGGAACCAAGGTACACTGCCTCTAGACCTGTCTTCTGGAATGAATGTTTTGATGTCGATAGAAGGAGGTCCTCCATAGGTGAGAAATGAGGATTACTCAACTAAGGCATGAAGTATCATAGTAAATTGACTGATGGAATTACACCAAGGATGATTATGGAATAGGGGATACTAAGTAGAGGATGAACAACTTCCCTTATTAGAGCATAAAAAGCATGGATGACCTGGCAGAGACTGACTCGACTCCTTGGGGGATGGGGAGCAGTGTGACTGGAGGAAGAAATGGGCAAGACGAGAGAGGGACAAGGAAAAAATGGATGGAATAATGTAACAAGAGGGAAAGGGACTCAAGACAGACTCCATGAATGCGATGGTGAATCAAATCATATGCTCTGAACAAGTGTGAATTGATGATGCTACCACACATAATAGGCCTGGTGGAGACCATAAAAACATGAGAAAAATATGGTTACTCATGAATAAAATCAAGACACATGCTGAACAGTGTGAAGGAAAAGCGTTGCCCCAAGTACAAGCAACACGAGTGAAGAAAGTGGGTTTTAAGAGGCATAAAAGTGACCCTTCTTGGAAAAATGGCTTCCTGGTGAGGTTTGAAATTACCAAAATTGAAAGTATACCCATTTTAGTTCTCGGTGAGATATTTCCAACTGTGCTGAGGGTTTCTCAAATACATCTACAGTTTGGTTGCAATGGTGAAATAAGAATTAGGGATTTTCTTTTAATAGGGTCATTTCGCTCCAATTTGGTTCATTTTCTAGTGGATATTTGGTGAATTTGGAGAGGAGGAGAAGGCCCTAAATCTTGTGGCGATCATAGTGGAAAAAACAACCACTAGAATCGAGATCTGTCAGTTACAGGTTGGTGGTCTCATCTTACTCTACTTTTTTAGCGGTCCAGTTTTTCAGATGATGTGTTAAGGGCCCATAAATGGAACTATTCCCTTACTCACGCCTAACTCGTACTTTCTGGGGTGTGTACTACAACCTAGCTCATAGTTTCTAGAGGGGAAAATTGCGAGCTCGCAGCTGTAGGGGCTGAAAATTGTGAGTTGTTCAAGAGATGGATTTTTTCATGTTTTTTAGTTGGGGACTTGGACTTGATGTGATGATGCAGTTTATCTTCTTTGAGCTCAAAAAAATGATGGGTTTGTACAGGTATGGCAGAGCTAAATATCAACTGGAAAGAGAGGGATTTGGATGTGCTTCGTGGCGAGATCTAGGGGGATTAGGTGGCACAAGGAGCAATTGCAAGCTATGGGGTTCTCAAGTTGGTCGAGAACCCTCTAATGAGGGAAAATTATCCCTTTCTGTCTAGGATAGCTAGCTATTGGATCTAGACCAAGACGCCTTTATGGTGCAGGGGTAGAGGATCGAGTTAACCATTCAAGACATCTACTTCTTGATTGGACTCCCACCACTAGGGGTGGTGGGAAATATACATACAGTATTACTACATGGGTGGAACATATAAGAGTTCATGGAGTGCCACTGTAGACCGAGTGTTCATGCTAAGGGCACGACCATACCGATAGGTGATCTAGAGAGGCTAGAGACATGGGTTTTCACCACAAAAGTACTATGGATCTTGGGAAGCCAAGAATTCCATCACATCATTGGGGGGAAGATGATGATGGTTGAGAGTGTTCTGAGTGGGACCTATTATGGGTGGGCCCAGATGATGTTGTCATCGGTGAAATGAAATCTATCATTGTGCAAGTGATAGGTGAACCATTATTATGCTTTTAGTACGGTGTTATTCTCGTTCTTCTTCGAGAAGATCCCCACACTTTGGCCTCATGTGAAAATCCAAGATGGGGGCCCATGGGATCCCACGATGTGCTGTTGGTGGCATCTTTTGTAGAGAGTAGGAGGCAGGGGAGTCGGATGGGTGTTCTGACCTAATTTCTTCACACATTGGGATCTGATGTTGTTGTACATAAATGAGTATCCATGCAGTGGTTCAACTTTCAGGGGGGCCCTGACTTGCCACTTCTACTAGATCAAGCATGGGGACTAGATGGTAAATGAAAGTTGTTATATGTTAAGATGCATTTAAGTTTTTAGAATATGCATGTGGTATTGATTCATTACTTTTGGTATGCAGATATAGCACCAGTGAAGCCAAAAGTTTATATGAGACGACTCATGGCACCAGGGGCTGCAGAGTCTAGTGGAGTGAGAGGAGACCAGAGACTTGACTATGAGGCTCTACTAGAGGATGTCCAATGTAGGTTTGAGCTGATGATGACCAATGTATTTAAGCATTGATGGCATGACCTTGAGGACCAGTACATCGAGGGATGTATAGGGCTACCCTATGATTGGCGAGGGATCATGCGGTGCACGATGATGGCCGGACAAGCAGTTCAGGATATGTGAGCTGATTAGATGCAGGGGAATGTGGTGCCCCCAGTTTTTATTTTGAAACATGCTGTGGGCATGACGGATGTGTTTAGAGTATTTGAATCCAAAACATTTATGATTTTATCGATACATAATATGGATATGCATATTTTTATATATATGAAAAGTATATGTTTTTCCATTTGTTTTATGATTGTCTGGTATTAAATTCATTTGATAAGTTCCAATCTAGAATATTTTTTGCAATGCTATCTACATTTTTATTTTGGCCTCTAGGTACATGATTGAATGTAATGGTTTCAAATTCACGCACTAAGAACTTCACTCGTAAATATCTTCTAAAAATGACATGGTTATTCACACGATACATGCCATTCAATTGCATGACAAGAAAAAAGGAATCTAAATGAACATGAAGATGAAGGATGTGAGGATAAAGGGCATTGACTAAAAAACCTATCACTAGATCATATTTAGCCTCATTATTGGTGTAGATCCAATGCATACACTGTCAGATAGGACTAACGAATGCCCGAGGGTAAAAATGGCCAAAAATACCGAGGCTAGATTCCAGGAGAAGAGACTTGCTCATCTGCATAGCTGATATACGGTGTGGATGATGGATCGATATGAAAGGCACCACAAGACAACAAATGAGATGATAATTCAAGATACCTAAATGCATGAAAAAAATAAAAAATGGATATCAATGGGATATGCTATGGGTAAACTCTCGTAAGGTAAAGTTTATTATGAGGGTTAGGAAGGATTTGGCCTTAAAAATCCTCTAGAAGGTATGAACCCTTTCCTAAGTCCTTACTAATGATGAAAGGTCCTATCCATAATGATTCAAACCTACCACGACCAAGTACATCATGACTCTGGTCATATACTAGAACAAGATTTCCCTCGTGAACGATACAAGGGTGGAATTTTTGGTCATATTGAGATTTGGTGCGCTTCTTGGCCACTTCGATGGTTTTCAATCCAACAATATGGTCCTCAGAAGCATGCTCAAGCATGATAAGTCTTTGTTCTAAATTTTGGATGTCAGGGACAAGTTCAACACTTAGGTGAAAGGATGAGATTTCACACTCGATTGATAAGACTGCCTCCTTGCCAAAAACAAGGTAGAAAGGAGTAAATCTGGTGGTAGTTTTAACAAAATTTCTATAGGCCCACAAAACATGGAAGAGCATAAGGTTCCAGCTATTTTTGTGCTTTTTGGCCATCCATTGAAGCATATTTTTAAGGATTTTATTGACCGCTTCAACCAGACCATTACCTTGGGCATAATAAGAGGATGAATATTGGTGCTCAAAGCCCAATAGAGAGGATATCTCATGCCATAACTCATCTTTGAAATGTTGGACATGGTTAGAGACTAATTATTTTTGAACCCATAATCAAGAGATAACATGGTTAAAGAAAAAGAGAGTTGTGGTAGTTGTTGTGTTATTGAACATTGGCATGACCTCAGCCCATTTAGTGAAATAGTCACCGCCAAAATGATATACTTGTGGTTACCAGTAGATGGAGTTCGAAACTCCACAAAGTCAATAGCCCACTTACAAAAGGGACCAGCTGATATGATAGGATGGAGAGTATCGGGTGGAGCTCACGCCTTTCGGGCGAATAGCCAGAAATTGGAACAATGTTTTACTGCTTCAATGCAATTTACCAAAGAGAGAAGGAAAAAAGTACCTAGCACGCATGAATTTATGGGAAGTAGCCAAAATGGATAGGTATGGATAGGTATCCACCGCAAGCACCACTATGGCAGGCATTAAGGACTTTCTCAGCTTCGGTGTGCATGAGGAAAAGACGAAGGAAATAATCAATAGCACGATGATAAATATCGTCACTAATGAGAAGATAGCAGGGGGCTTGGTGGTGTGTACATCGTTGAGCATCACAATAAATATGAGAAGAAAAATTCTTGGTTTAGAGGTAGGTGATAATGTTGCCATACCAAGGGTCATCCGAAGTAGTGGAAAACAAGTTTTCATCGGGAAAATCATCAAGAATCAGCGAATCTCTCGCACCAGTAGAAAATTGAGAAATGAGTTCCGTAAGGGATAACCCTTTCTTACTCATGGTTGTGAAAAATTCAAGATAAAATTCATGAATGATAATGATCCAAAGGGTGTACTTCCCATTGATGATCCATCGACTCAATAGGAAATCCATAGGGTTGGAATTGGTCACGACCTTGGTGGAACACATTAGGATATAATGATAAATATTTTGGACCAAGAACACAACAGCAAACACCAAATTCTCTTCATACGAGTAGGACACAGGGGGTCCCACTAGGTTCTTACTGACATAATAGATAACATGTTCATTTCCAGTGTCATCCTCTTGAATAAGGACCCCAATAACCGACTGGGTGGATGCTAAGATGTACATGATGAAATCCCTCTCAAAGTTAGGACGACTAATAAAGGGAGTGGAAGTGAGAGCATGTTTTGTGGCATAAAAATATTATTAAGCATAGTCATCCCAAAAAAAATGGAATTTTAGATATAAGGAGTCTTAGAAACCCATTCGCAGTGGTAGCATAGTCAAAGACAAACCGATGAAGGGAGTTGGCTTTGCCTTGAAGGCTTTGTAACTAGTGCAAGGTACGAGGAATGGGAAGCTCAAGAATGGCTTGAAAGTTGAGGGGATCAAGCGTTATACCATATTTGGACACAATGAAGCCCAAGAGATGGCTGACAAGAATGCAAAAGACACACCTCAGTGGGTTGAGGCAGATATTATACTTGCGACATCGAAGAAAGACAGTACGGAAATCATGAATATGTTACACCCGATGCGTAGAATGAGAATTGAGGTCATCAATGTAGGCAAGGAAAATATGATCCAAATCATGGAAACAGTATGGCATGTCCCACTAGAAGGTGGCTCTGAAATTATTTAGGCCAAACGACATGACCCTATCAGAAAACGTTCCCCATGGAATATTGAACGCAATTTTTAACTGATCAACGCGGTGGATAACAATCTAGTTGTACTCAGAGAAGACATCCATAAGGGATAGAACCTCATGCCCTGCACACTCATCGATGATCTAGTCAATAAACACTTTGAGGAAGTTGTCTTTGGGACCAGATTTGTTTAGGTCATGAAAGTCAGTGCAGACATAGATGGTTCCTTCTTTCTTGAGAATAGGAACCTTGTTAGAAACCCAAGTGGTGTATTCAATGGGATAGATAAACCCATCCTTATTAAGCATATCGATTTCGGCTTTGATAGCCTTTCATATGGAAGTATTAATAAGTCTCAACTTTTGACGGACAAGATTGGCATCAGGCCATGTATCGATATGGTGTTCGAAAATGGTGAGATCAAGTCCAGGCATCTCTAAATAGATCACGTGAAAACATCACTGAATTCCTTGAATATCTTAGTGTAAGCCTCAATTTCTTCTTGTGTGTAATGTGCCCCCAAGGTAATGTTTTCTTCTACTCGTGGTTTACTGGAAATTTTAATTTTAATGGTAGGAGAGATGTTGGCCATGTTTCATTATTTGAAAGCATCTGGTGTAGGAATGGGATTTCTAAACCAATCGACCTCATCGGGGATGAAATATTTAGACTCCACAACATATTGGTCATGGGACTAGTACAAAAGGAAGTACGCACGGTGGTGCATATCATACCAGGGAAAGACAAGGATGGTGATCGCCTCCATAATGTCTTCATTAAAATGAAAGATGGGATGACTAGAGGAAAGGAGACCACATGTTGCAGTGGGGCTACTTGATGCATCATCATGACAGATATGGTTCACATACACATCTCTACGGAGGGTAGACAAACATCTAGTAGATGAAACATCTACCGATGTTGAGACTAGGGTGATCACCAAATGAGGTTCAACTAAAAAATAAGGGGATGCCCGTGAGGGGTCTTTCACCATGAATCTCATGGATGGCAACAGATAGAGAATAAAGACCAAAGGGTCCGTCATCTTGACATCGAGGGGAGGTATCATAATCTATGTAGAAATTTCCTTTGGTTATACTGAAGCAGAACTCACAAGTAGAGGGGTACAAGATCCACTATGAGTGGCCTCTATTTAGAGAACAACCTAAAGGGTGTTGTAAAAGTCATCGAGAGGGGGAAAATGATGAGAATAGTGACCATAAATATCATACAAAGCACAGGGGTGGTTCATGTGCAACAATTTGATTTTCTTGGATGAATCAGGTAAGGTAAAATGGACCTTCGGGATGCCATATTCAAGAAACGTCTCATTGACCACAGCTTTGAGAGGAGGAAGCTCATGATAGTTATGCGTGGAATTCCAAAAAACATGACACAAAGTTAACAGAGGTGATTGTTTTGGAGGCTTAGGAGGAGCAGGATTTGTTTGGGGGGCCTTGTCCTTAGGTTCCTTATTTTTGGATTTCCCCCCTCACTAGATGATTTCACAATAGGAGTAGGTTCTTGTTGAGGTGGATGAGGCACTGAAGTAAAGGTAGGGTTCATGGTGACTGGTTGAACTGAGGTTAAAGTGGTATATGGTTTGAGTTGACAAGGCGGGGTGTTTTTTGGGGGATCAATGTACCGTACTAGGATCCCCAGGGTCAAATTGGGAAGACTCAACATAGCCATAAGAGGCACCGAGAGGACTCCATAGGGGGGAGATAGAAACGATATCTGATAAAAAGGGTAATGGCCTGGCGGAATGGATCCCAAATTTTTGGGATAGGGGAAATCGTTCGTCATTGAAAAAGGTTGGAAGAGACACCAACATAGGAAGAAGGTCCTTGAGGAGAAGGTTTTGAAGGCTATGTCGAGTGAGCACTAGCAGGTTTTGGAGGTGTTGGCTAATGGTTGGTCGACCCAGACTGCTTGTGGCTAGCCTGAGACACTTGCATCATGCAAACATTTGACAAATTGGGGTCAGTGATAAGAGGGGGGGCTAGGGAATGAAAAAATTAAGGTGGAACATTTATATACTCCTGGTGAAACACTGGTGAGAGGTGCAACTGATTTTTTGTCAGCCACCGAAGATATGATAGACTCGGGGGAGGTTTGAGACTTCAGTTTGTAATATGTGAGCTGATTGATGGTGACTATATTTCCATTGTAAGGAAAGAAAATCTTATGGTGAACTGCATATGTGATAGCTAACATTTCATAGGTATAACTATGACCTAATATGATATTTTAATCCAAGGGGGCGTCAATGAATTCAATGTCAATAGAAACACTCTTGCCCGGAAGGGTGATGGAAAATTGCGGAACATGCCAAGGGGCTCAGAAGGGTGACCATCCCAAGAACGCAAACTGATGGTGGATTAGGCTAAGTCAGGATATTTGAGATTATTCCAACCATAGGCAGACATCACATAGGTGGACGCACCCTTGTCAACTATACATATCTGAACATGGACATTACAAATTTTGACTGGTATTTGGAAGGAAACAAATGAAGGTAGAGAGGGATGTTCTAATTTTTCAACATTGAAGATGATAAAATGATCATCTAAAGGATCCACAATGCCCAAATAATATATTATATCTTTTCATTGAGATGGGCATGACTATAGGACTTCCAGTTTTAACATGGTAGCAGGCGACTGCGCCAAGTCATCTACTATGTTGTAGGTGTGGGTGGCTTTGGCAGAAGCATCATTACGGCATAATGGCCCTTTGGGGGTATTTTTAATGGCCTATGTCTTAGGTTGAGGGATATTTAAGGGAACATTGGGTGTTGAAATGGACTCTATGGGAACTTTGGTTTGGGACTCGATTGCGGACAGAGTGGGTTTCTTGTCATATTTATGTGACTAGGTCTGAAGGTTGACATCAGTGGTATTGACCTCTTCACAATTCATTATGAGAATATGGTAATCAGGGGTACCATACTGTGGAGGCTGAGGAGGGGCCTAACCTCAAGGTTGTTGGGTAGAAACATATTCTTGCTGAGGGAAAATATTGGTGAACATAGCTGGTTGAGCTGGCGCAATATTTGGAGGAAGCAAAGAAATGTTTTATTTTCCTCTAGATGTTGCTTGTGCTTCCAACAAATGTAGCATCTGGGGTAAAAGGAGACAATCATGAGTATAATTTCCATGGACACCAAAACATGAACAAGGCTTTTTCATATGAAGAGGCTTGTTCGGCTTGGGTTGATCACCCTATTGATGGTTTACGGTGTTGGGTTGGTTCCCTTGGGGTGTGTTTGGTTGATTACCTTGGCACCCTTGGTTACACTGCGTTGATTGGTTCTGGTTGCCTTTATTTTTATTTTAATTAAGAGGATTAGTCGTGATCTCTTATGCATACACCTGACCCTAAGGAGGCGGGGGCTACTATGGTGGAGGTTGAGAAGACACAGGAGGTTGGGGTGTTGATGCCAGAGGAGCTAGAGCACCAAGTTGTGGACAAGGATAGAAAGGAGGTTGTGAAACATTGGGGTAAACAAGTTGAGAAATAACTGGTTGTGGCATTGGTTGTTGTACTTGGGAAAATCCATAAGCCATGCTTTGACCCAGACACATGCTACCGGGAGGGGGATAAGTGTTGGAGGAGTTGGCCCCCCCAAGGGAAAACCATAACCCATGGAAAGATAAGTATACGGATGAGAAAGAGATACTAAGATACCATCAGCGGCATGATATGCCTCTAGTGTGTTGGCACCACCAGGTCTAGGAATATCTGGTAAAATGGTATAAAGATAACGAGAGTGAGTGTAGATCAATTCATATTTCAACACAACTTGGAGAGCTTCTTCCTCGGTAGGAGGAAAGTGAGACACGACATCTTTACCAATGGAAGCCAAAAGTGTTTTGAGAAACCAATCCATATAGACACAGTCATTGAATGTTTGAGCTCGATACAAGATCCTCCTTCTACGACATTCTGAGACATGGTCAGAAATGCGGGTGGTAGAATTTGGAAGGAATGTAGTTGAAAACTAGGTATCGACATCATAGCCAAGAGGTAATTGGAAGTAGGACATAAATGATTTAAAAAGACTAGCAAAAGTGGTGTGGGTTACAGAACTCTGGTCGACATACCACTTTGAAGCTTCACTAATGAGCATACGTTGGAACAACTGAAGGCGAATGGAGTCATTGGTAATGGAATTGGTTTAAAACCACATGTGGAAGGAGAAAAAATTATTGGTAGGATCCTCTCTAGTGTTTCCTTCGAACATAGGGATGTTGGAAGGAATCTTAGTTAACGTAGCAGGCCAGCCTAGATTGTGGAGTATATTTTCATTGATTAATTGGATGAAATCAGGAAGGCTTAATCTTGCCATGAAAGGCAGAAAAGGAGTAGCCAGAATAGTTCCAGTAGGGGCTCCACTAGTAGCATATCTAACATTAAGGTCGAGGCCACCACAAGCTTGGGGACAGTCACCTGCATTGGCGCCTGACATGATGAAAGTATGAGGGTGAGAGGAACTGGGCTCAGAATCAGAGGAAGAACCCGATGAACCAGAATCAGAGTCGGTAGGACTAATTTGGACCCTATGTGGTGGAGTAATTCTTCCTAATGGAAACTATGGATGAATTCCCTAGAGTCTCTGAGATAAATTCCTTAGGGGCGCAATGATGGAGTCACAGATGACATGAAAAGTTTGAAGAGTGATAAACAAAGGCTCGGTGAGGCAGATAAATTAATTACAATGTTTATGCCTTGGCTTGGCGATGTAAACCAAGCTCTCTTCAATTTAGGTGTGCATGTGTGAAATTCATGTGTTAATCTTAATTAATCCCGGATGCTTATATAAAAATACTGAAGTACTATAAATAAAACTGAAACGGCAGTAAAATAAACAACTACATATGGATAAATTCAATCCAGAAGAATGATTCCCAAACAAATAGTCTAAAAGGCGGGTGAAATTGACTCAAAACACAGAAGATGACCAAATGATCTAAGGTCTAAGGGACAAGGATCTAATGACGCAGATCTGCTAGAAAATATTCAAATAAATGTAAGAAACTAGAGGGGAAAATTGCTGCAAAATGTGAGGCGAAAGGTTAAAACCCTAAGGGAAATAATGGAACCCTAAGTGAGAACCAAGAAAAACTAAAGACGGGGTTTTGGATGGAATAATAACCAGTTAAAATGGACCCGAAAAAAGGATAGTTCAGACCCTAAAACAATGGATGAAATCACTGCAAATATCATACTACCTACTCAGCTAAACCCCTCCTAGAAAGGGGGAAGTGTACTAAAACCATACGAGGCTTGGTTCTACTTCAAGGAGACAAAATGATCATATTCAGGCCTATGACAGGCTGAGATGGAGGTCATACAAAAAAAAACAGTACTTATGGAAAACCCTGACTATCATAGGAAAAGCTCAAAAAAAAGTTGCATCTCACAGGTACTGACCTGTAAGCTATGAAAATCACAGTTTATGGGCTAAAAGGTGCGATTTTAGGCAGAAATAACAAGTTTTGGGCCAAAAATTGCAAGTTCCAGTTCTAGGATCCTCGGGCGGCAGGTTGCGGGAAAGTTTACATCTCTAGTGCGAGTGATACCTGTTACCTATGGAAAGCATCAGAAAACACACAGAAGTTATAATTTTTACTATTTTAGGGCATAAAAGTTAAAAAACAACATCAAGGGACTGAAAATAGTTGAAGAAAACCGTAGTTACTAAAAAAACTCATCATGCAGTAATATGAATAAACAACAGTGGAGTCACCAATTGTTAGCGTAAATTCTTAATGCAAGTGTATGAAAAGATATCACTTTAGCTACACGTGAAAACAAACCTTAACAACAAAGATGGTTGCTTAAATTCTTTAGACCTGTAGTTGATAGTTAAAACAAATGCTACAAAAAGCCTAATCTATGGAGTAGATGCAGTTAAAAAGTGAAATGAAATAAAGAATTTTTCCATGCATCCAACAGACAAGACAAGATATAAAGAATTTAAATATATTATAGCACCATGAAAGGGAAAGAATAATAATTTTACCAGTCCCCCTCAATGGTATGAGTTCTTTGTTGTCCTCAATGCTTCAGATCCAGAAGTTTCTCTCTCTCTCAATGGTGTAGAAAACCCGAAATGTGATGAACTCTATGGGAGCTTAATAAGCAAAGAAAGTAGCATCAACAATGAAAATTATCAAAAAGTGACAATCAAATTGATCAAAGTGAATAATGAATGGAAAAACCTCTTTTTTACAACAAAATATTGAGTTCTCCTCAATAATGATGAATAATAAAATATTATTAACCAAGATGTAGATCTAACTGCTTCGAATATTTTGTTATATTTTGTTGGAGGGAAAAGGTATTTAAATTGATTAAATAAATTTATTTAGAAATAATAAATAAATAAATTATTTATTTATCATTGCAAGAATGTGGTTAAGGAATAATTAACAAATAATACTTGTTATATTATTTGTAGGTGATTTAGTCAAATTTAACAAGGAATAATAACTAAATAATGATTTGATTAATTATTCCTAAATGAAAAATAAATAAATTTATTTATCTAATTATTTATGATAATTGAGTTAAATATGACCATGAATATTATTTAAACAATAGTTTAATTAATTGTTCCTAGAGGAAAATCAAATAAATAAAAATTTATTTAATTATTCCTCGTGGGGTTTCTTGTTTTAACCAGAAATAACTTAATAAAATATGGTTTATTAAATTATTCCTTATAGTGAAATAAATTTTACTATGGTAAAATTGGTCTTACATGGTGTACTTTGATCCATCTAATTGTAAATTGTTAGATGACCAAATTTTGGTGTAACACATATATTTCCCCTTCTTTAGCCATCATAGCTTGCAACAACTACTCTTTTTATGTCTCAACTTGAGCTACTTCAGTAGCCATAGGATGCTCACCAGTACGAAGCTTGAGATTCTTCTTCAAGATCTAAATTTCATATTCAACACTTTCCAACAATTTCTGAACAACTGACTTATCTTCTGGATCAAGACCAATGTTGACAATGATCTTCTTCAACTCTTCATTTTTTGTGGAGTAAGCTCTAGAGTTTTCCTTCTCCAATTTCAATTGCTTAACTACCTCACCCAACATATTTTCAACTTTAGAAGACCCTGAAATGGTCTTCTTCAAATCATTAAAAATCAGTTGTCGAGTTTGCATATGCAGGTTGATCTTATCTAGGGGAGTGTTGGAGTGGGGCCCCTTGGGGTGTACGTTTTTGGGATAAATTTTTTCTAAGATTTGTTATACGTGCTATGTGAAAATAGTAAAAGGGGCTTTGGGGTGGGTCAAATTCCCTTAATTATTGCAATGGGTTAAAGGGAAAAACCACGAGTCTCAAACCATGGTATGCGCACACCTATGATAGTATTAATATGTAAGAGTGAGTCGAGTAGATACATCACATGGCATGATCAATGTATGGTTTTAATTAATGTTTTGATCTAATCCAAGGTTTGCCTAGGTATAAAGGCTCCTGTTGGCTGTGTGCGCAGAGACATAAGTCCTGAGTTGTGTGTCGACTCTGTTGTTTTGTGTGCAGAAAGATTGGATGTACTGAATTGCATATCTCTTAATAAAGAAGACATTTTTGGGCGAACCTAGATTATTATGTGGTTGAATGTCTTGATTATATGTTATTTACTGTAGATCTAAATCTGTTCCGTGTTGTGTATTTAATTATGTGATTCAGTAATTTCACCTCTGCGCAAATATTAGTTGATGCTAGATGAATAGATATGAATGAAGTATACTTAATTTCTGTGTGTAATATAAATGGAGTTATTATATGATAATTTGTGAAAGGGTTAGATCTTTTAACTGTGCATGAGAAGGGAATGCAGTTCAACTGGTCCTAATACCTATTCATTGAGTTTATGCCCAATGTGCACGAAATCAAGGAAGAGGGATTTTTTTTATTATGCTTAGCTATTGTTCCTCATTGGACTACTCGGGTGGAAGATGTCACAGGATACACAGTTCCCAAACATTGAGCCCAACTTGTGAGAAGTCGTGCACTACGAAACCTTATGGAACTTGAATATCCCTGTAAGAGTCACTGAGAACAAAATATTTTGGGTGTTGTTTGACTCTGCCTTATTCCAAGAAATTTATTCAATGAGTCTGTCACCAACCCTCTATGAAAAGTATAAGCATATTGTCGATTTTAAAGCCACTTTTTACAATATGCACATCCACGTGAAGGGTGTTGTAGAAGGATTTTGGTATGAACTTCCATACCAGGTCTCATAGGATGACCTATTGCATGTCACAGTAGAATGGCCACCTTCATAGTTAGAGCCGCGCACCACTGGGGTGCCTCATCATCAATGCTGAAGACTCCAACTAAACCACTCACAACCAAGGATACATAGTAGAAAGGCAATGATGCTAAAACAAAACCTAAGCCTACTACGACGAGAGAAATGATAGATTTGGAGAAGGAAGTAGAAGAGAAAAATGGCGAAGGCACCGAGGGCTCTCAGATGTGGATAGACAAAGGTACTAATCAAGGTTCTCAGGCCACTGTGAGTCCGTGAAAAAATAGGAGGGGGTCAAAGTTGGTAGAAACAAAGGACCTCGCCCTCACTGAGGATGATTTCACAAAAAAATAGAACACAGTAAAGTAGGCCACGAAGGATATCGGGAATGAAATGGAAGCACAATACAATTCAGTCCTCGAGGGAGTAGAGTCGGGCCTCCAAGAATTAAAGATGAAAGTGAGCGCGATACAAGAGAGCGTGAAGCAAGCGAGCCTAAAGTAAGCAATCATGCAGAAAGCGAGCATGCCAACTTCATACATCGGTTAAATGAGCATGTAGCCAACCAACATGGTGCTTCCCTCCCCCTTGGATAGTCACATGCTTCAGATTCTAGGGCCAGCCATTATAGTTGAGCCACTTACCTTGCGCGCTACTCTGCGAGCATGCTGAGAGATTAGAATCAACCTGGCGAAGCTACTAGGAGGAAAGCTCCATGATATCCACACCATGATCATGGATGAGTTTCAGTACTGAGAGGACCGTGCCTTCCACATTTCTCCCAAGTCTTAGTAGCAAGTAGCAGTACTACAACAGAAGCAACAGACTACAAAGGAGGTGCACCATGCATCTGAGGATCGTCGCACCACACTAGAAGAAATTATTGTTCAAGTGTACAATGACCTACTAGAGGGCACTATCCCTGCATTAGTCACACCAAAAACGAAGTTAGAGAGCCTGGTCATTGTTATAAGTCAACTTCAGCACCATTCCCAATGATCTGGTTAACTGGACATCATCCCTAGGACCAATGAATAGTGTCTATCATTCCCTATTCATTTCAGTTGCTAAATGCCCTATGACAAAGAACATGGAAAAATCATCTATGACTTTCATTTGCAAGGTTTCCAAGATTTTAAGCTTATAATATATCATATGAGAGCTTACCAACACTACCTCCCAAGGGACTAAGTGCATTTCATATGAAGGCAACTATTGGACTTTGAAATTATCATTCACTTCCATTACATTGTCACTTATATTTCCATATTACCACCTTCACTCCACCTCCATTTCATTACATTTACTTTACCATTACCACTATTGGGTTACATGTATGTTTTTCCAAACTTTATTAGTTCAAAATTTGTGGTTAAAAATTAGAAAATAATGTGCATATGCTTATACCTAACAAGGAGGATGAGATTGTTGCCATGTGTAGGTCAAAAGGAAGCTTCTAAAAGACCTTTATGTGGCCTACCAAAACGACAATCGAATTTGAGTGGAGAAGATCATGGGATCATGAGGATATGTGTTCCATCTCCTTTTTGTATTGAAACTCTAAGAAGATATGTGTCTCATTTCCTTTTTGTATTGAAAATCTAAAAAGACATGTGTCGTATCATTTCCTATTTTGATTGTAACTCTAGAGATAGAGAAAGAGATTCATGGACTCCCATTAATGAGATAAATTCTCATATTTTTGTATAAATATGGGAAGATTTCTCCTATCAAAGGGTGAAAAATAGGAGAAGAAGAGAAAGTATTATAGAATGTTTTGTAACAAGGCTTGAGATGGAATGGGATGTATAGTTGTGAGTTTATCAATAAAGAAGTTTAGTCATCAAATGTTGGTTTGATTGTACTTCTGACAAGCTAGGAGTCAACCAAGTTAGTAGCAGAGGGCCCCTGCTTCTAAAGGAGGTTTTTATTATGCTTTTTATATAGATTTTTTCAATTTTTTTTAGCAATTTATGTTCATGATTTAATTCCAGTTTTCAAATAGATTAAATGCAACTATGAGGATTTTCCTTCTGAAACGTTTCAAGGAGATAAGTAACTATGTCTTCGGGATTGGAATAAAGATTGAAGTGTTGAGAAACATGGTTGCTTAGTTTACTTATTTTATCTTTTGTCAATTGCTGTGTCTAATTAAGCATTTATGAAATCCATTTTTTTCTATTTACCAAATCTTACATTGAATGGTTAAATTCTTTATAAGTGCAGTGGTTGAATGCATTTCATTTCTTGTCATTTTCTTGCTAAGAACTAAGGGTGTAATTGATTTATCTGAGGACATACCAAGGGGTCACAAGCTTCATAATTGGATAAGACTGATAAGTTAATTATTCACTTATTTGGTTCTAGTTAGAAGATACTGATTTCATTGCAACAAAACAATCTTCTTAAAGGTCATCTTGAAAGAGACTAATCTGAATATACTTTGCAAGGATGATTAGATTATTAGATTTAATGAGATTTTTGAGTTATTGTAATTCTTCAGACAGATGTAATGGTTTCTTAGAAACATTACCACAAAGGGGTCACTCTCTACATATTGGGTAAATGGAGTAACTAAAGCATCTTAGATAAATTTCAATAGCATTCTTTGTTTTCTGTTTTATACTCTAGCAACTAAGGAACAAATAGTTGATTTCATCTCATAGGGTTTTGACCTAATAACTAAATTTTGAAACAACCTAAAGTACAATAGTTGACACATTTCCCTGCTTTCATTTTGTCTTCAAATCTCAATTGAGTCATAGATCCATGGATTAGCTTTAATCACTAAATGAAGTACTTGCTTTACCTTCTTCTTCAGAAATAGGTCTTAGAACTAATCCATAAACTTTGGTTTCTCTTATAGAAAATTAACTCAGTTTCATAACACTTCCTTTTCTTCCTTCTTAATTAGATTCATTCTCACTTTTCTAAGTAGCCTAGACTAGCATACTAAGGACTAAAAAAAAAAACCCCAAAAACAATAAAAAATATAAACACAACGAAGTAAGAAGTAGGTTTCTTAAGCACATAAAGTGCACCATCAGTTTACTAGCCCTAGTCGATAATTTATGTTAGCAATTTAGGATGCTAAATTGACCAAACATTTTGGCATCTTTATCAGGGTAGTGTAATTAAGAGACCTTATTTCATACATCTAAAAAAGAAATTAATAATTTATCGAGTATGCTCTCCTCCTATTCTTTATGTGATCTAGAGGATCAAAAAAAGAGATTTTTTATGTTAAAAATAATAATAATAATAATAATAATAATAAATTCATCATTTCATTTAATTTTACAATAAACTTAAAAAAAATGATGAAAAAATTTAAATACATTGTTTTGATTAATGAAATATATATATATATATATATATATATATATATATATATATATATATATATATAATTTTTGAAAATATAATATATATAATTTTATTAAAAAATCACTTTAAAAACAAAAAAACAAACATTATAAATAAAAAATTATTTTGGCTCGTGGAAATAAGACCCACGCATATGCATGAGACCACCCTTTGGCTTGGCCTTAAGCATATATGCAGGCCTTCAATCCACACAAAGACCCATGCATTTCAATAATAAAAGAAATGGAACTTCCTCTTTTCCATATTCATTTTTCCTCAAGCAGCAATTATTAGAAATCATTTTTAAAAATTTGCAGAGATAGACAATAAAGGTATATCACATCAAGAAACTATTGATAAGGAGAATTTTGCAAATTTTTGATGAAGAGAAGATTACAAATTCAATTGCAGAGACAGACAATGAAAGTGTATCACATGAAGAAACTGTTGATCAAGAGAATATTGTAGACTGCTGATGAAGAGAATATTGCAGATTCCACTGCAGGTAATTGGAATGAGGGAAATCGATCTGAAATTCTCTGTGAGAGACAAGCCATTACACATCAAAACCTGCAAATAAAAAAATCAAACCACAACAATTTTATTGTAGAAGTAATTTCCAGAAAACAAAATGCGTAATTGTTACAAACACCCGATTTTAAAACACATTTTCTAAGAAAACCGAGGCAAATTAGAGAAAACTAAAACATGGGTTTTTTCTAGAATGGGATGAGCTAGACAACATATTAAAAACTTTCCAAAATTTACATCCATGTGGGAGAAATTCAGGGTTCTTCGGAGTCTTAATTTCAAAATGTTTTTTTAGTGCAAAACAGTTACGGTTTGATGAAATTCGATTTTGAGAAATAATGAAGGATCTAATTTCCTGATATGAAGGAGAATGTAGTAGAATTAATCTGTGGTGGCACCATGGTGGGTGACAAATGGATTATTTGAGGCGAAGACACTATCACATGTGCACCAATTTCAAGTTGTATAAATTGAGAAGTATTTTGCCTCCATCTCCTTCATAGTTACGAAGTTCACTTTAGAAATTTCAAGCTTTTTATTTTTATCTTGCATGAAGGAGGCATTGGCATGAATTTCTTTCAAAAAGATTCATAAATACGATTATTTCATCCATGATTTATTTCATTAAAAAAAAATTATTAAAAAATAAAATAATAATAATAATAATAATAATAAAAACAAAAAAAATTAAATAATATATATATATATATATATATATATATATATAATAATAATAATAAAAATAAAAATTATAAATTTCTTCTCAATAATGGTTGCAGGACAATTGGAAGATTATTTAGATGATTTCTGAACATTTGGCATTAATATTGTTAATGTGTATTCTTCCATGAAGTTTTAACTTGCAGGACAAAGTGAATATTTGTGATGCCAATTGTTTTACTAAGCACAGTGCATGAAGTCATCTGACAATAGGGAGTTGATTTATTTTTCAAGGTTATTCTTTAAAAATGGATTGTTATAGATATCATGAATTGGAATAGATATAACACTTTTGATTTTCCTTAATCAATTTCATTTTACATTTAATTTTTCCGTAAGAATCATAAAGAAATTAGGTACTTCCTTTTTAACACACTTATGTTCCTTATGTCAAGTTTTTTTTGTAGGTTTGGATGATCGAATGATCATTGAAGGAAACTAATTGTGTGCACAATTTGTTTCAAATGACCAACTTCATGAGAAACATAAGAGAAGCCCATGTTCATATCCATCAAGACCATTACTTTTCCTTCCTTTTTGAATTGTAAATCCAACCAAGAACTTCATAGCAAGCAATCATTATTTTCACAGCAAAAGTCAATTGTTCACATACACTTTCCATTACTTTTTGTCTACTCCACAAATAAAAGAAAGAAGCTCACCTACATGTTTATTTCCCATTGTCATTTTCCATTTTCATCTTCCATTTCCATTTTTCCTTCTCCTTTTAATTTTGCAAATAAACCTTGCCTTAATGCAAATTATTGAGTCCATAGTCCTTTGAGTCTAAGTTCCTTGAAAAAAAAACATGAGGCTTGCATGCCTTAATGGCAAGTCTTCTTGTCGACGAACAATGGGAATACATTAATGTACCTTGTTCATCGGATCTTGTAGGTACTCGAAAATAGCAAAATTATTCGTACCTAGCAAGATGTGTTTGGGCACCTTGACTCTCATTGTCATCAATGGTGGGAGTTCTTGTGTTGACTAGTGGCATCCATTAATAGCCACTAAGTCAACAATTTCCTGCTATGTTTGACATCAAAACATCTATTCACATAACAGGAATTATGCCAATTAGTTTTGAATACATGAAGACTATCTTTTTTCAGCATTTTGAAGAAAATGAAGAATATATGCAGCTGCAACAGATCAACACCATTCTTCAACTGCAGAATTAGAGGACAGTTGTAGAATCAACACCATTTTGCGGCAAATTCAGTAGTTTTAGTAGAAGCAATAAAAAGACATATTTTCTCTTTTCTCCCTAACTTATACAACCACTTGAAGAAAATGATGATCAGAATTTTGCAGCCACCACACATGCAACTCCCATTTTCAAAGGGTAAGTTAAAGTATGTCATTTTTTAACTTTTTACCATAGAATTCCTTGAAAAGATGGAATGATATTTTTTGGAAAAAACATTTCTCTTCATCATTTCATAAAATTTTCAATATCATCAGTTGGGGGGGGGGGAAGGGGAATACATTCATATTCATACTTTTCCATGTTCATATCATATTTAGAAACCTGCATACTTCTAGAGGATATTAACTATTACATTATTATTATGAGCATACAATGGCTTTTCAAAAGTACTCAAAAGAGAATTGGATACAAACACAATCATGGTTGTCACACAAGAACCAACCATGATGCAATCCAATAAATATAGACTTTGCAATAAAAAACAAAGGTAAAAATTGAATGCAACAACAAAATATGGTTGTAACACAAGAACCAACCATGTTGCAATTCAATTAAAACACTTTGTAGAAGCATGAAGTTATCAAATGATATCACGCAAAGTTAAGCCAAAGCTCAAGGATAAAAAAGAATTAATGTAATAGATTGCATGAGGACATGCAATAGCTTCAGTTGGGGGGTATATTGGACCTTGAAATTGTCATTCACTTCCATTACATTTTCACTTATATTTCCATATTACCACCTTCACTCTACCTCCATTTCATTACATTCACCTTACCATTACCACTATTGGGTTACATTTATGTTTTTCCAAACTTTATTAATTCTTATCATTTTTAAGTGAATTTGTGGTTAAAAATTAGAAAATAATTTTCATATGCTTATACCTAACAAGTGGGATGAGATTTTTGCCATGTGTAGGTCAAAAGGAAGCTTCTAAAATACCTGTGTGTGGCCTAACCAAAACCAAATTTGAATTTGAGTGGAGAAGATCATGGGATCACGAGGATATGTGTCTCATTTCCTTTTTGTATTTAAACTCTAAGAAGATATGTGTCTCATTTAATTTTTTTATTGAAACTCTAAAAAAACATGTGTCGTCTCATTTCCTATTTTGATTGTAACTCTAGAGATAGAGAGAGAGATTCATGGACTCCCATTAATGATATAACTTCTCATATTTTTGTATAAATAGGGGAAGATTTCTCCCATAAAAGGGTGAAAAATAGGAGAAGAAGAGAAAGGATTATAGAATGTTTTGTAACAAGGCTTGAGATGGAATGGGATGTAGAGTTGTGAGTTTATCAATAAAGAAGTTCAGTCATCAAATGTTGGTTTGATTGTACTTCTGACAAGCTAGGATTTGACCAACTTAGTAGCAGAGGGCCCCTGCTTCTAAAGGAGGTTTTTATTATGCTTTTTATATATATTTCTTAAATTATGTTTAGAAATTTATGTTCCTGATTTAATTCCAGTTTTCAAATAGCTTAAATGCAACTATGAGAATTTTCCTTCTGAAACGTTTCAAGGAGATAGGTAACTCTGTCTTCAGGATTGGAATAAAGATTGAAGCGTTGAGAAACATGGCTACTTAGTTTAATGTTTTTATCTTTTGTCAATTTCTATGTCTAATTAAGCATTTATGAAATCAATTTTTTTCTATTTACCAAATCTTACATTGAATGGTTAAATGCTTTATAAGTGCAGTGGTTGAATGCATTTCATTTCTTATCATTTTCTTGCAAAGAACTAAGGGTGTAATTGATTTCTCCGAGGCCATACCAAGGGGTCACAAGCTTCATAATTGAATGAGACTGATAAGTCAATTATTCTCTTAGATGGTTCTAGTTAGAAGATCCTCTTTTCATTGCAACAAAACAATCTTCTTAAAGGTCATCCTGAAAGAGACTAATCTGAATATACTTTGCAAGGATGATTAAATGATTATATTTAATGCAATGTTTGAGTTATTATAATTCTTTAGACAGATGTAATGGTTTCCATTACCACAAAGGGGTCACTCTCTACATATTGGGTAAATGGAGTAACTAAATCATCTTAGATAAATTTCAGTAGCATTCTTTATTTTCTATTTTATACTTTAGCATCTAAGGTACAAAAAGTTGATTTCATCTGATAAGGTTTTTACCTAATAATTGAATGTTGAAAAAACCTAAAGTACAATAGTTGACACATTTCCCTACTTTCATTTTGTCTTCAAATCTCAATTGAGTCATAGATCCATGGATTAGGTTTAATCACTAAATGAAGTACTTGATTTACCTTCTTGTTTAGAAATACGTCTTAGAACTAATCCATAAACTTTGGTTTCTCTTGTAGAGAATTAACTTAGTTTCATAACACTTCCTTTTTGTCCTTTTTAATTAGATTCATTCTCACTTTTCTAAGTAGCATAGAATAGCATACTAAGGACTAAAAAAACAAAATCCCCTAAAACAATAAAAAATACAAGCACAACGATGTAAGAAGTAGGTTTCTTAGCACATATAGTGCACCACACTTCATCAGTTTACTAGCCCTGGTCGACAATTTATGTTAGCAATTTAGGATGCTAAATTTACTAAACAGTAACCCCACTCAAGAGTGCTTTGCAAAGAACTTCCCGACGTTCATGGGTGCATTGGTCACATTGGGAGTGAAATTCTCATTGTTCTGGAACCTCCACTTGGCGAGTGCCTTCTGGAAGAGTTCACATGTGTCAAACTTCAAATCCATGTGTCCATTTGATACCTCTGATACTAGGAACATGTCTTTCTTATTATTAGAAATTCATTGATTGTAAAACTACCTTCATCTCCTCTATAAATTGAGCACAGATCCTAGTGCTTAGTAAGAAAGAATTTGAGTAGAGAAATGCTGGTGGAATTTCAATTGAGGAGTTGATTTGTGTAACATGCTTCTAGAGAGATGTGCATTGTTATGAGGCTAGGATGTTGCTGGAGATGGTGACACTAAATCAATCACTGGGTTGTAACCTCCCCTTCTATCCATTAATAAAGATTGTTGCTTACTTTCCCACATATGTATCTATATAAGATTCTGTCTTTCATATTATGAATTATTATCTGATGTATTGGTTCATGTTTTATTTATTTAACTGAATAAATTCAATAGGCATCTGTATTATTGCTACCTTTTGTTGTCTATTTTTCATCTTTGTAGGAAATATTTTGGCGATCTAGCTTGGATTTGAAGCTACAACAAGAGAAAGAAAAGGAGAATAGGAAGCACTTAGACTCCAAGTAAGTTTCTTGATTTGTTCTGTGAGTCTATTTACTGTTAGGAAAAGTAGATGCAAATTCTTTAACCTATTGTTATAGATGAGCACCACATCTAAGGAAGAATTTTTTAACCATAATTCATAATTTTGCGTAACAAATTAGAGACCATAATAGGGAGTTTACCGTTCATCCTTGGTGTATTTTACCTCTGTTTATGTCTGTTATCAACCCAATAGCATTTAATCTGAAAAATTAGGCGTCTTGAAATCAAAATTTGCATTAGAAGTGTGTTAAATAGTTGATTTTTCATTTTCTGACTGCGATCAACCCACTGTTGAACATGACACAATGCTTTTCATAGCATTGTCTCCTTTCCAGGGGTGCGTTGCAATGCACTGTCTCCCCTTAGAGACTACGTTGCGCCCTAGAATCAACCAAATTCTAGTGAGTTTTTCATTGCATTTGCTTTCATTTTGATTTCTTGTTGTGTTTTAAAGAGCTTGATACCTCGAGTTGAACAGTGACCTTACCTACTCCTTCCTCCTTTGAAAGAAAAGTTTGTTCAATGTTTATTTAAAGAAATTTTATTTATCATTGATGAATTAATTTCAAAGTATTTTCATTGTTGCATTAGATCCATTTGCTTCTGAAAAATGAAATTGTCATTAAATTCTTCGTTTCTTGTAGGATAAATTGTTGTTCTATTCTTCATTTTTCCTATTAAAGAGAAATTGTTGTTCTATTCCTCATTTCTCAAAAGTAAAAGGATTTTTTTATTTATTGTTTTGATGCACTTAGTTTCCTTTTCTGCATTCACATTAAAAGGACTGAAAAGAAAAACCTGCATTTGCATGTAGTGGATTGTGTGTTTTGCAATGGAAAAATTAGGAAAGCTGCATTTTAGTTTGTTCTCTTTGATTGTTTTCTCTCAAATTTATTGCTCTTTCCCTCTAGTAGCTATGATTTCCATTGAAAAAATTAAAAGTGAAATATTGCTTATCATTTTAGTTTGCATTTTAGTAATTTCCAATACAACATCGCAGTGAACCTTGAAAGGAAAATTTATAAACAAGATCAACTTAAAATTTATCTCAATTTACCTAACAAAGCATTGGAACCATAACGATAACATTTAGAAGTTCTAGGCTAGAGACGTGCTCCAGTGTCGTAAAACATAGCAGTTGTCGTTAATTTTATGCGATACATTCCGAGTGTGATACCTCACTCCACGTAAGTAAGTATATCGTAGCTCATTCACGCACTTTCGGGTATATCAGGAGGTGTTAGAGTACGAAAAGTATAAAGGGTTTCTCTCACTGTGCGGTTTCGCATTAGACAGTGCTAATACGAACTTGGGCCTCCATGTACCTTTAGGTATATTTGGGAGGATAAATTTAGGTTTCTATCCATCCATAGTGAACCGAGTCAGTCACCTTATAAATTGTGATACACCGAACACAACATTCGGGTAGATTGCCTTCCCATACTTCTTGGTTCGACGGGAGGTATTCTGTAGTTCACAGTTTCTTGGTAAACCTTTTGCCTAGAATTACCCTTTTATTTTGTTTATTTATTTTTGGTTAAAATAAATCAATCATTGTGGAAGAAAAAAATATTTTTCCCCGTCATTAAGTTAGACTAGCATTGAAACCACCTTTTCCATCATAATTTACTTCTGGACGGTGAAGGTGACATCACTCTACCAAAACTAGTATAGTCAGTACCTATGGTGAAGCATAATCTTCCCATATACCAGAGTTGGCACAAATTGTTTCTACAGATCCTGGTTCATCTACTGTTCTCGAGATGGAGTCCTCACAGTTACCCGTGGCCACGATAAATCCAATCAGTGAGACCATACCTTCTGAACTCGACGTTGTTCAACTAAAAGTTGATCTAGATCCTTTCTCTTCTTTTCCAGGAAATCTGAATCCCAAAGTTGAACAACTGGAATTTGTTCATACATTGGTCATCCCAAAATATTCTGTAACCATTGAGTCTCCCATATCACACAGTGAAACTCTTGAAATATACTTTGGGCCTGATGGTGAAATACGTCCCCCTGGTTTGATTTCGACTGAAGGAATCCCACAAGACGAGACACCTTTAACTCCAACACATTTTCGGGAGAATATTTACCTGTATGAGTCTTTTCCTCAATCACCACCCTCTGCTTTTGTTGATTCTATTCCTTTTCATATTCCTGTCAATTCAAAAGGGTATAAATTTGGTCAATAAACCATGCCTGAACCAACGTCTTTGGTTGGGAAATCTGTTCCAATTACATCAGTACCTGCCCTTGCTACCCCATCGATGTTTACAACTTCACCAGAATCATATTTTCATGGTGACCCTATCGTCCCATCAAGTTATAAATCTTTATCTGGTATTTTCTCTGGTGCATCCTCAAACCCATGGACTTCACTAATTTCATATTCTAGTATTCTAACTGATAAACCTATAGTGAGTACTGAACGACTTTATTCTTTATACACGTCATCGGGGAAATATCAAGCTATTCCTTCTGGGTCTATTCTGTCTAGTACCATATCAACTAGGCTCCCTGCATTTGGAGAGAAATATTTTTCATCTTATTATCCTCCTCATGCAGGGGAGAAACTTTTGGCCACCCACTATGACAGTACTCTATCACTTTTTGGTGAACCTAATGTCAAAATGAATTTTTGTCAATGGAAGCCCACTCTGCCTACCCAACCACAAATGGTTGTACATTCGTTTCAACCAGTTCAACTTGTTACACACACATCATTTACACTTGTTAATACATATTTACCCTTGTTACAGAATCAAAATGTTGTACAACAACATTTTCAGCCGGGTCCTTCAACTCAATACTCTTAAGTATTGGGCCTAAAGACTCCAAACCCTCTAGTTAATTTACAACAATAGCCTGTATCTAGAATCATTTATTCACAAGTTGGTTTACCATTTTATGGAATGTCATGGCCACAACCTAGTTATACCTATCCTCAACCGAATCCAAATTATCCTAATTTGGGTTATAACATTGGTGGACAGATCCCTTGGTAGCCTCAGGCACAAATACCTCAGACTTCATTTCAACAAGTACCATATCCAGGTTTTGGTCAACAGAATACTCAAGCATTTTCTTATCAAAACAACCCCTATCTAGGTTACCAGAAATAGATTCCTTATGCTGGTGCTCAAAGGCCTATTTCTCAAGCAATTCCATCATACCTTGGCTATGCTCAACCTGACCTTAATAGACAGTTTCCCTTTGTTGCAAATTTAGAGTTACCAGATTTAAATCAGCTAAATAATGATCCAATCAACTACGCTCTTTGGTGGCAGGTGACACCTCACAAATTACCCTCAAATATTCCTTAGTTTAATGGAAACCCTGGTGAAGACCCATCGACTCATGTTATGACTTATCATTTATGGTGTTCATCAAAGCCCCTGAATGATGACTCTATTTGATTACATCTTTTTAAGCGTATGCTTACTGGTATGGATGTGAAATGGTATATTGAATTACCTAGAGCTTCTTTTTATAATTTCATTGCCCTAGCTACTATATTTTTGACTCAATTATAGTTACCTATACGATATGAAACTGGAACAGAACTCTTGACCAATTTCAAACAAACTAATGCTACTTACATTTCTAATCATATTCATGAGTGGCATCGTCATTGTAGAATGATTAAGACATTTGTTCTAGATCAGATTCTTGCTGAGTGGTTCATTAAGTCCCTGTTACCATCTATAGCTGAGGATGTGGCTAAGGGTCGAATCGTCACAGAAGAGTAGGTTATTGCTCATGCCCAATATTTAGACTTGATTTATACTCAGCCTGGCACGCTCTATGAAAAAAATTTTAATGCGTCGATATCTAATTTTAATGTTCCTCCTCAATTAAAGGACTCTCATTGTTGGCTTGAGGGGTCCTGACCCAGGTTTTGAGTTCAAGGTTTGCCAACAAACCCCTATACTATTGGCCCTTTTGACAGTGACTTTCTTGTAGAGGTCAAAGTCTCACCCGAAGTAGTATGGGTGGGTGCTGGAACCAGGTTTTTTCACCTTAAGAAAGGATAGGTAAGGCAAGAAAAGCTGTGTCCAGTCCTGTGATACCCAGATCACCTCTTTCTGCGTAAGGTCGATAGGTCTCTTTTCGCATCCACGTGTGGTATATATATAATTATATAATTCTATGACAGTAGCACAATATTGCATAAAAGAGAACAGAACAGATCCAGATATAACAAACACACTTACACAGATCTTTTGTAGCTTGAATACAGAATGTGCATAATTCAGTAATTACTAGTGATTCGCAAAAACAGTACACATAGATTCATTTCTCAGGAAACCTTTATTATTCATTGATTCATCAGTTCCTTCTTACAATACCCATTCCAGCCTGTGCACACAGCAGCAAGGTCCGCACACAGCTAGACTCTGGATCTCCACGCACACAGCCAAAAAAAGTACTTTCCCCAAAAACCCAAACAGATATGTTAAACCATAGTTGGCATCAATAGCTCTTCATTTCCTACATTACAATTCAAAATGTTCCTCTATTTATAATAATCTAGCCTAAACTTTCCTATGGTCCAAAAACCATGGTTTTCGGACCCCTGGTTTACCCTTTTGCCCATTACAATGCATTTGGGGCTTTGATCCACCCCAAAACCCCTGCACTAGACTAAATATAATAAAAATATATCAAATCGGACCAGTTTCACAGCTCGTAGGAGACCCTGTTCCAACATTCCCCCAACAAAATCTTATGACTCATCCCGAGTCACTTTGGCCGCAGCTTTGCTAAGCGCATCTGGAGTGATTTGATGACCAATGTGCATATCCCACGAGTGCATCAGTGGCCTCTCCCTGGTGGATCGATCGTGCCTGAGCCAATTATTCCATCCATATAGTCAATTAGCCCTGTATGGATTGAGTCGACTACCATTGACAAAGCTAGGTAAGTCCGCTGCTTAACAGGACATGCCTCAGGTTTAAGAGTGATGTGCATAATTCCTAGGTCCCCCGTGATTCCTTTGAGCTCAGAAAACTTTGTCATAAATAAGTCTTGATATTCCGTAAGTAGCTCTGCAATTTTTCCTACAGTTCCTTCGTCCCAATAGTCCCAAATTATAGCCATCTTAGGGTGTTCTTCCGTCCCAATATTAACTTCACGTAGCCTAAGAGGTTCCGTCACATCAATATTCTGCAGCGGGGGTCCAATAACGGTGCGTTCCCCCTCGGATTCTGGAATAGAGACGTTCTTAGGATTGTCTTATTCTTTGTCTATCACCAAGCTCCAACAGTTTACTATGTCTTTCATTTGCGCTTCACTTTTCAGGACCTCTGGTGCGACGTGATGGTGCGTGTTATTAAATACAAATGCATCGATTTCCTGCAGGGCTTAGTCGAGCGTCTCCATCCCCCCAATTAGTCTGAACGTTCATATAAAATCATCTTTTACTATTTCCCAGTGGCGAGTGCGCTGATGTAGTTCCGCATATAAATACCATGCGATAGGGATAGGGCCCAAGGCATGAGCAAATAGATGAACCCATTCTTCTGTAGTCTAGTCAAACAATTTTCCCATCTAGGTGAGCAGATGTGCGTGGGGATCCCTGGGTCTGAGAAATATCTTGGTGCGTATGTCAGTTGGGGGTGCGAACTATACGATCATCATATCCCAACACGTCTCCCAGTCTGGGAATGCTTTCTTGTGGGTATCCCACCATCAAGCAGGTTTCCCACGCATATCTATATTAAGGTCCCAGAGCCATCATTCTCTTGGAACCGTAGCTTCCAGTGTTCCCAGGAATTCATGGACGCTACCAGACTCGTCAAAATAGGGTATATCTCTTACTTCCGAAGAAATGAAGGAGAGGGCCCTCGTGACCCGAGGACATTGCAGCATCGAGACATCGTGCAACAAATTTTTCCAATTCTCCATCTCCTCATTAGAGTCAGAGAAGTATTCGTTGTCTGCTTCCTAGTAGAGTACCTCATCTGCCGTGGGATTGATCCAATCTTCATTTTTTGTGGTCAACTTGAAAATGTGGTCTACCTCTTTGTTACTATGTACTGGCTTTGTGTAGCATTTTCCATCTGTAGGATCTAATGGTACTTTCACCCTTGTTCCATTATTCTCAAATACCATGCCTATTTTCTTGAGATTGATGATGCCACCCATATCTATGGCCCAGTCAAGTCCTAAGAGCATAGGGTAGGGGTCTGCATCGTCAACAATCTGAATCACTTCAAAATCAGCCTAGGCCCTGACCCTGGCGATATCTACCATGATTTTTGGTAGTCTTCCCAAACGTATGATCTTCTGCTGGTTGGCCATACGCAGTTGGATATTGGACCACTCTAAATTGGGTTCTCCCATTTGCTGCCACGTTTTCCTAGGTACCACATTTGCATCTAACCCCAAATCTAAGACAACCTAATCCATATCAAAATCACCAATTTGGGCAGTTAATCTCATCTCCCTATTGGTAAATTTCCTATATCTGCCTAACTTATGTACGTCCTAAACTTCTGGAGATAGGTGGGATTTCCTTGCAGAGCTATCAATTACTGCCTGAAGGTTTTCTTCGACCCTTGGGTGGTGTAATAACTTTAAACATGCCTGTAAGAAGGGTCTTACCTCATCATCCACTCCTAGGTGCGCAGGGGTATGGTGGATTGTTTCTTGCCCCGATTCGTGGCCCAACCCTTCTTGGTTGTCAGGTGCTAGTAGGCTTGGAAGAACCCCTGTGTCCTGCTTCATGGGCTCCCTAGTGGCCATCGCACTACATGTTGCGCTTGAGCTTCTCTCTCGTAGTTCGGCCTTAACTCTTTGTACATTCTGTGTTGGTGTTGGTTGTTTTTCCAACATTTTCTCTATCAGGATCAAGCAGTCTTCAATCTCATGGTCTAGCTGCTGGAAATATTTACAGGTTTGCCTGGTAGGGTTTGGGTAATCTCTTTCAAAGTACCCTACATCTCCACAGTTATAACAGATTAGCTGCCCTCGTCCCCGTCCTACGCTTCCTCTATGACCTCCCCTACCCCTTGCTAGGGAGCCACCAAAGCTTGCAAGAGATCTTGGCGACATAGGGTCTGATTGTACCCTATATAAGTTCCAATGATCTATCATCAAGTCGTACATGCGACAGTTCTACTCATCGTATCCTACCGATCGGCAAAACCTACACCACTGTTGCTTCAGTTTGCCCATACTTAGCCGAGGGCACTGGGCCGTATCGTGTAGTCTCGCTACCCGGAAATCATCACACCATAACGCAGGCCCACTTGAGCTAGGATGTAGTGGACTAGGTCCTCCTGCCTACATGTAACCCACCAATAGAGGACACTGATCCTTCATATGGCCAGATACCCGACATCGTATGCACCATAGATCTGCGCTAGCTCCTTTTCCCCTTTGCTTTCATAGGTTATGAATCTCCATGTGCATGGCTCCAAACTACTCCTGAATTTGATGTACTCCTCCCAAAGTGTTGTGTTTGGGCGCGAATTCTAGTTTCATGGCAGGTTCCAAAGATTTTTCCTGCGACTCGAAGGTATGGAGGCCCATCGGTATATGCAAGTGAGGTAGCAGCATAGCAATGAACCATTCAGTGTGTTGTTTGTCGTCATACTTAAATCCTCCTTCTCTGATTACTTTTTTTAGTCTCTGATCAGCTTCCCAGATAGACACAATCACTCCTTTCTTAAAATCTTTCACATCTACTACAATCTGAGAGTAGGATTTATGTTTTCAGAACTGCTATTTTAGGGCGTCCTTAATATCTTGAATATATGCACTCTCGTTTTGAGATATGTACCAGATATACCAGTCTAGAGCTCTCTCTTCGAAGGCTAGGGACAATTGTGCCCTCTTCACAGTATCACTTATCACACCTTGCACAGTCCATACCGAGTCTACCACAAACCAAAAACAATACATATCCTCATCATCCACACCTTTAAAGGTGGGTAATTTCAAGTGCGTTGCCATGTCTCCTTCTAGCGGGGTTTTAGTTGAGGGTTTATTCTTCCATGGTCCTGACGTCGGTGTAACTAGCAGATCTTGTGTAGCTGCTCTTTTTAGCGGGCTATATATAGAGTTATCCCCTTCTTGATTGGTTCAATAATACTTACCACTCCACGTTGTACTTTTATCAAGAGTGGCACTCATTCAGGTTTCTAGTATTCACTTATAATTACCCGATCCCTTCCTCAAAATGCTCCAAGTCCCAGAAGCGGAACCATTTGTTGGCTGGAGGGGTCTTGACCCAGGTTCAGAGTTCAAGGTTTGCCAACAAACCCCTATACTACTAGCCCTTTCGATAGTGACCTGCTTGCATAGGTCAAAGTCTCACACGAAGTAGTATGGGTGGGTGCTGGAAACAAATTTCCACACCCTCAGAAAGGATAGGTAAGGCAAGCAGAGCTGCGTCCAGCCCTGTGATACCTAGATCGCCTCTTTCTGTGCAAGGTCAATAGGTCTCTCTTCGCATCCACGTGTGCTAGATCTATAATTATATACTTATATGACAATAGCACAATATTGCATAAAATAGAACATAATAGATCCATATACAACAAACAAACTTACACAGATCTTTCGTAGCTTGAATACAAAATGCGCATAATGTAGTAATTACCAATGATTTGCAAAACCAATACACATATATTCAATTCTCAAGCAACCTTTCTTATTCATCAATTCATCAGTTCCTTCTTACAATACCCATCCCACCCTGTGCATAGAGCAACAGGGTCCACACACAAGCTGGACTCTGGATCTCCGCGCACATAGCCAGCAGGAGTCCTTTCCCCAAAAACCCAAACAGATATCTCAAACCATAGTTCGCATCAATATCTCTTCATTTCCTAACTTACAATTCAAAATGTTCCTCTATTTATAATAACCCTTGGTTTACCCTTTTTCTCATTATAATGCTTTCGAGGCTTTGACCCACCCCAAAACCCCTGTGCTAGACTAAATATAATAAAAAATATATCAAATCAGACTAGTTTCGCAGCTCGTAGGAGACCCAGTTCCAATAATCATGCTAGAGACAGGTTGATTGGTACTACAAGCACACATCATACTACTGCATCTGATCCTGCACCTTTTTCCAAAATTAATGTCATGTCATTTGACAAGGGAAAAAATGACAAGCAACCCAGAAGTAAGAAAAAAGGGAAATCTAAGAAAAAGAAAAATTCTAACCCACAGGAAAGATCATCTGATCAATCGTCTGGACCTAGGAAACCTTGTTATCCATGCATAATTTTTAATTAGGAACATTCTGTTCGGGATTGTCCTCACCACGCTGAAGTCTCAAAAATCATTAAGACTTGTCATGCGTCAACTGTGTTGATAGATTTGTCTCCAAATCCGGACACAAATTTGGTTGCGATGGATCCAGCTTCTAGTTCCCAAGTACTTATGTTATCTGTCACAAAACCTTAAACAAATATTTCGGTGTCAACGCATAATAAATATTATGGTATTCAAGCAACTGATCAACCTACTACCTTGACTACAAATCCATCTATGTAATAAATACCGCCTACTTCTATTCCTGAATTGACAATTAAGCCACCAAAGGGAGTAGTTCCCAAATGGACATATAATCCTCAAGCAAGAGTTGCTCAAAATTATAATATAGTTGAATATTTGGCTGAGTCCCCTTCAACTATGTCTATTCTTGAGGTATTACAAAATTTTCCCTCCCAGAAATAGGCTTTATTGTTAGCTATTGGAGGAATTGATCTGACTGATTATAATCTTGTCATCTTTAATCATATGAGCTAAGTGCCGCAACTACCAGCAAAATTGGCATTCTCCATACAAGTAAATGTTTTCAATCACCTTGTTCATCGTATAATTATTGATGAGGGAGCATCTACCTGTATTTTGTCTCTAAATTGCTGGAAGTCACTTGGCTCGCCAATCTTATCACAATCATCAACAACGTTGAAGGATTTTGATGGACGTACATATAAACCTTGTGGTATTATTAATAACCTGCATGTTGAGCTTGGAGGAAAAACAATGAATGTTGATGTTGAGGTTGTTGATAGATCCCTTGACTATAATATTCTACTTGGAAGGACATGGGTATATGTTATGACTGCAACTGTTTCTACATATCTTAGAATGATTGGCTTTCCATATAAAGGCACAATTACAGTCATCAATTAGCTATCCTTCTTTGCCTCCACTTCATTGGTAGCTAGAAGTGTTTTGTTTGTTCATGCACCCCAACTAGCACTTTAGAACATTGGTGTAGGACTCTTAAACGATTCCACTCTAATGGGAACCTTTGCATTACCACCGTCTGCAACATCGGCAGAAATTGTAAGTATAGAGATTTGCTACATGATCTCTTCCACTCCATATGGCCTAAGGGAGAGTACAGATGATTATGAAATTTTTACGTTGGATGAGTTTTTACCGCCAAACCCTAATGAGCTGGCATAGCAATCAATCTATCTGGCTTGGGTGGTGAATCTGAAATCAACATCGCCGAATGTTTGGGTTGATCGTTCCTTAGATTTTGGTACTCGATCTGATCCATTTTCCTCAATTTTCTTGATAGATGAGAATATTTTGGAAGCCATGATGTCGGAAGGAGAACCATGGGAATATTATCATCATCGTTCCCATCTTCCTGATTATGAAGAAAATTATCTTCGTGAACTATATCACCCATAAATCAAAAAATTATTTTTGAATTTTTTACCTATTAATGCAATCGATTCCAAGCGAAATCTGTCAAATATTGAAGAAACAATTTCTATCAATATTTTGACCAAGCCTGGCATTTAAGGAAATATTCATGTCGATGTGTCTTGTTCTCCATCAGAACTTGAAACATATCGCTCTCTATTTCATGAATTCTGTGATGTATTTTCTTGGTCTTACGAGGAAATTCCAGACATAGATACTAGTATTATTGAACAAACTATTAATATGTATGTTGATGTCAAATTGGTGCATCAACGACTTCATCCTATTCATCCAAAGAAATTCATTGACATTAAATCAGAAGTTGAAATTTTTTTACGTGATGGTTTCATTTACCATATTCCGCTAACTGAGTGGGTTTCCAGCATCGTTCCTGTCATGAAAAAATAAGGAACCATTAGAGTGTGCGTCGATTATTGGGACGTCAACATTGCTTGTCCAAAAGATAACTATCCTACTCCATTTATGGACCAGATTATTGACGATTGTGCTGGATGTGAAATATTTTCGTTCATGGATGGTTTTTTCAAATATAATTAAATCAATATCTGCTGAGAGGATCAACATAAGACAACATTCATCTGTCCTAGGGGCACATTCACTTTTAGGAAACTACCATTTGGTTTAAGGAACACTAGGGCAACTTTTCAGAGAGCAATGGATTATTCTTTCAATGAAATAAAACACATTTTTCAACCTTATCTAGATGATTTACCCACTCATTCACGAAGTCAAACTAATAACCCGATGTGTTTGAGAGCCATCTTCTTACACTGCCAACACTACAAAATATGCCTCAATCCACATAAATGTGTATTTTGTGTTGGTTCTAGTCGTTTTATTAGATTCGTAGTCTCAAAAGAAGGAATTCGAATCGACCCATTGATGGTCCAGGCCATTCTTGATTTTCCTATGCCATCAAATTTACTTCAGATACATAAACTTCAAGGAAATGCTAACTTCGTAAGAAGGTTCATTCCAAACTACGCCAAAATGGCTAAAGGATTTACTCGACTCTTGAAAAAGGGGGTTCCCTTCCATTGGGACCAAGTTGCGCAAGCTTCTTTTGATGTTGTCAAGGATACTCTTGTCCGAGCATCATTAATGGATCCCCCTAATTAGCAGAATGATTATTTCCTATATATCACTATGGCTGAAACGACCATTGCTATGGTTGTGGTCCAAGTAGAAAATGGAATTGAACATCCGATTTATTATTTGAGTCGTAATCTCAATGATACGGAAGTTAAGTATTAATACGTAGAAAATCTTGCCTTGGCAGTTGTTCAATATGTCCAAATATTTTTCCACTATATCCTGCTCTGAAAAACCACTATCCTTTGAGATTGCAACCCCATGACTTATATCTTTTCACGTCAATTTCTTGGGGGAAAATATTCAAAATGGATTGTCATTTTGCAGGAATTTGATTTGGAATCATCAAATCCAATTCAAAGAAGTCTTTAGTTTTGGTTGAGCTTCTGTGTGACCTTCCCTCTGATAGTACTACTACTATGTCAAAACCATCAATTCATGAGGATTCTATGCTTCTGATCAGATCATCTGATCCTTGGTATGGATATTTCATCATTTATTTCTAAAATAAAAAATTTCGACCTGATACCTCTCGCTTTGAACAACGACGTATTAGATACCAAGCCAAATATTATCTGATCGTTCGTGATACACTTTATCATCGTGGTGTCAATACCATTTTAAGGAGGTGCCTCACTCATGAGGAGGTTGAAAAGGTTTTAAATGATTGTCATGTTGGGGCTTGTGGTGGAAATTTATCTAGATACGCTACCACACAGAAGATACTCTGCGTCAGTTACTTTAAGCCCTATAATACTTCGCGAGTACATCCTCACAGTCAGAATTTGTCATGCATGCCAGATTTTTTATCGTAAAATCTGCAAACCGCCAGTGCCAATGCATCCTGTTATCTCTGTAGGGCCATTTTCAAAATGGTGTATTGAATTAATGACCTGTAACCCATGTTCATCTGGGGGGCATGGTTACATTATTTTCATAGTAGAATACTTTACCAAATGGGCCGAAGCGATGCATACATTCAACAACACAAGATAGACAACATCATTGCTTTTATTTAATCATGTTATTGCATGGTTTGGGGTCCTACAGGCTATAGTTATAGATCATGGGAAGCATTTTCGCATCCACATGATGGTTGAATTGAATGCCAAATTAGGATTTTCACATGATAATTCTACTCCTTATTATCCATAGTCAAATGGACAAGTTGAGGCTATCAAAAAATTATTAAATGTATTCTTCAATGAATGATAGGAGTTCTTAAAAGAAATTGGCATTTGATCCTGTACTTGGCCTTATGGGCATACCAAATCTCGATGAAAAATGCAACTGGATTTACTCCATTTCAATTTGTGTATGGTCTGGAAGCTATCTTGCCAATCGAATGTGTAATACCGTCGTAAAAATCGCAATCGACTTGTTACCTGACACCTCAGAAGAAGAAGCGCATATTTTTAACCTCATCCATCTTGATGAAATGTGTCATGAAGCCCAATTAGCCAACGAAGCACATAAGAGACGTATAAAGGCGCAATACGACAAAAATTTCCAGCCTCACATTTTTTCATAGGGTGACTTGGTCCTCCTTTATGATCAAGAAGCTGATGTAATAGGTACAGGAAAATTTGAGCCATTATGGCATGGCCCCTATATTGTCAAAAGAGTTCTTGCTAAGGGTTCCTATGAGTTAGTTGATTACGATGGGATTCGGTTGGCGCAGCCTAGAAATGGGTTGTATCTGAAATGTTACTATGCTTAATCATGGGCGTAGTGATTTTTTGTATTATATTGTATATATATGTTTTTGATTTGCATTCACTCTCTTAGTTTATTTTTTAGAGTTTTCTTGACGTTAGTAATCCACTTTACATTTCATCGCAGGTGTCTGAATCTTTGGAACCTTTTTTTGGATATGCTGATGGTTCTAGTTGTAGTACGCAGAATCTATCCTCTGCAAAAAAGGGCCATTTTCGCTCTGAACGATGAATTAGTGAGTTTTCAAGGGATCTGTATCAATAAATCGACAAAAAATATCGCTGAGTATATAGCATTGACCAAACTTCTCTCTGATGCCATTTCATTTGGTATTAACTGCATCATGATAAGGTTAAACTCACAACTTGTGGTATTACAACTTACTAGTGTTTATACTGTTAGAAATGCAACATTGCATCGATTGTTCCTGAGAGTTCACCTTTTGGAAAGACACTTTGATTTTATTCAATATCAACATATTTCTAGAAATTTTAACACATTGACTGATTATTTAGCTAATAAAGTTTTAGATAGACATTTGAAACATATGTAAAGAAAAAAATCACATCATTGAATAAAATTGCACAATAAACATAAGAAAACACTGAAATCAAATAGATAGATAGTTATAGGTTTTTACAAAATTTGTGCCCAAGACACATTGGTCATCTAACCTCAAAATGTATGGAAATGTCAAAAGTAAACTAGTGGTGCTCATGGTAACATCCTATAGATCTAGATACCCTACGTAGTAACCGCATCCAACAGTTAGGAAAACCTATAGTGTGACATTGTAGTCACATGGGTAACTCTTCAATTCGGTAATCCAGAATCTCTAAGGTCAACCCCTCTATGTGCTTCCGAAGCTCAGTCAGAGTCTCAGCCATATCAAGGTCCTGAAGGACTGCTCTCTCGACAGCCCTCTCTGCTGGCTCATCCGCTACACGCTCTGGTTCCTCCATCGGTTGAACTCGACCAACATCTCCATTACATCAAACATTTATTTTAGTCTTGGAAAAACATCAAAAATACAAAAACATTGTATAAACCTTAGGAAAATAAAAATTGTGGTCAAAACATTATTACCCATTGCACCCCATTGAGCAGCCTGAATATGCATACTCATCGATGGTGACAACTCATCGCTTGAACCAGGCGAAGAATGAAGTTGAGAACACAATGTTCGATTGGCTTGCATGCCTACCCATTAGTTCTACCCATCTCTACATACTCGAATCTCTAGATTAGACGCATCTAGTGTCACATGCTGTGGCTGCATCAGTGGAATCTTGTCTAAGGAAAATGATATGAGGATCGAACCATAACTGAAGTTATTTCCTTCCTCCTTTTTCTTTATTCATTTATTATTTTATTTGAGAAAGTACAGCTTCAGACCAGTTGAATACTATTGCCTCCATACACTCTAGCGCATACTGCATATACGATATATTCGCCACAAGCAGTGTAACGGTGCTAGAAAGTTTTGTGATCGTGAAATGTATGGTTCTCAAAGGAAAATCTCTAGCATCCCAGATGTTTATCTTTACATATTTTCTTGGCTCTACCCCTAGATAGCAATGTTGTAAAACATAATCTCTCACAATCTCTCCTCCAAGAATAGACCCTGAGAGTGAAATAGGCAAGCCTTTCCTCGACAAACCTATGAGAAAGTATAAATCCTCTACTATGATGGGAACCACTTGGTTCTTAATATGAAATGCCTCAATATTTGGATCCCATGATCGAAATAAGAACTCCAAGAGTTCTATTTGTTTCCTCATCCCTGAAAACCGAAATTACTTTAACAGTTGACAATCCCTTAGGGCTCTTACTGTGCCAAGATAATTTAGGGAAATCATATCATGTTCTTCATGCTCTCTTTCCCTTAATGTAATCATCATTTTAATCTGATGAAAACCTAAAATATAACCATAAGAACCATTATATTACATTCAATGCAAAAAATTGTGCAAATTTTGGGCATGATGTAAAAATAAAAAATGAATATTGCGCCCAACACAACACTGGACAAGAGATAATGCATTGTATATGTAGCTAACCTTCATTTTAGCTGCTATGCAACACACCTTTCAATGTCCAAGGGTGTGTTTCCCTCTTTTGGAGTATAATTTATCCTAGGGACCCCAAAACCCTAAAAATTTGCAGTGAAGCAAAGTGAAATGATTACTGAAGGAAAGAAAGAGTTCATGACAATAACCTAGATCAAACGACAATGAAATCTATCCATAGAAAGGATCACAATCAGCGGCTGAAGTTCGGGGGAAAAATCAGGTTCAGAGCTCCAAAATACAAATGGTAACTATAGAATGGTAAAAATGAATAGTAAAACTATTTTTAATGGTCATTTAATTGTTTGCAAATCATATTTTTTTCTATGAATATGGTTTTATTATATTTTTATCATGAAACAGTTACTTTTAATCCATTTGATATTGTTCTAAACAATTCTTAACACATTAGTCATGCAGAATTATTTCAAGAATGATTGGACCACAAAGCATACTTTTTATCCTTATTTTTCAAGATTTGTTAAAAATGAAAAAGGATTTGAAGCACACTTTTATATCTTCTTAGAGCTTTGATAACAGCGAAAAAGGAACCCTTGGAGTCTTCTTTCAATTCTTTTTAGACTCTGATAATGTGAAAATATTGTCGAGCAGTTGTATTTCCGAGCTCATAAAAGTAAATGCATTGATATCTACTCAGGATAAGTTTCACCCTTTTACGGACTGAGATAGATTATTTACGAAAAAGGAATACCTTGGTCGAACATGACTAAAGAGGTTCTCTATGATATTATTTTACACTTTTTCGGATTTGAGCGACAACTTCACAAAAAATTACTTATGGAGTTTTCTTTCATACTCTTTTTCAAAATCTATAAATATGAAAAAGGATTGGGCTGTGACTTTCGTTAGGCTCGTTAAAACATAAAATAGTGACGGACTTGTTGATCATGGCAAGAATCGAGTTTCATTCATTGCTAGACTCATTAAATTATTAAATAGCGATACTTTGTTCACCCGAAGGGTTGAATTATAGATAAAGCATATGTTATCCTCCTCAAGGTGGTTAAAAAATAAAGAGGTACTAGTCGACAAATGACCGGGGAAAATTTGGGAAAGTGAACAGAATGTTTTACAGTAGTATTTCACTCTTGAACATGACACTTCACTCCATCACAGTGACTATTTGGGTTGGGTAATATTCTTGGCAGTTCATTCATACATATGGTTCATCATACCTTCACTTCAGTTTTGGGTCAATGCTGCCAACTCATCTCAATGTCGCCGATATGTTCAAAAGAAGTCATCCAGTGAATAGTCATCCTTCTGCAATACTCATAAACCTTCATTCTCATGACAGTCATCCCTAAACATTTCTATATCAAGTCATACCTTTGTCTTTGAAATCAGGAACTCCCATTTCTAAATAAGGTGACTTACTGTCAATGAAAAATTATTATCCAGGAAGTTCACTTAGAAACATCATATTTCAGTACCATGAGGCTTGTTATAACATCGACAAGATCCCCACTTCTGAAATTTTGACCGAAATATTTTGTTTTTCGTTTGAAATCAAATCATCTATTCATGCCTTATGAAATGTACTGCAGTACCTTGAGAGCCATTGACATCAATGGTGGTTCTCTCACATTTGTTATTAGCTATTTCGGGAAATAACTCCCTAGAGGTTTGTTGGGTCAAAACCTCCACAGATCAGGGCATGCTATTCAAGAAGGACTCACACAACCACACTTGTATGCTAAAAACTAGATAACATCGATAGTAGAACTCACCCGTCATCCTACGTTTGATGTACATCCCGCGGGGTCCAAACCCTCAGCAACCCTTCTTCCTCCTCAACCTAAAAACCAAGAAGAAACGTGCACAAAAATCTAGTTTTACAGCATATATCTATCCTAAATGTCAGTAAAATCCATGTGAAACATCATATAAACAATAATAAATGCTTAATTAATAATCTTTTCACATATGCAAGCAGATATTAACACGTGAATTCAGGAACAAGATGGTTCTTCTTCATTACGAACAGCATGTACAGTAATAAAAAGTGGAGAGATCACCTGAATCCTTCCACGATCTTCGAACAGACCATCGTCCGGATCGATCCCGCCCTTGCCTCGCTAGGATACTTTCAAGACTTGTGCACACAAGATGACATATAAACTGATGAAAATCTCTAGGAAACAAGGGTTTCCTGAAAAAATCTGGGAAAGTGCAGGAGGCACGGGAAATTAGACTTGAACTGGGGCTCCAACAGAGTATAATGTCTATAAATTTCTCTCTCCCTTAGGCCATGCACATGAGGGGATTTTATACTTCCTCAAAGTAGTTTCAATCAGTTGGAAACAGTTGGCCACGTGCTGGGGTGGTTGAACTACTGGAGTAACCATCAACCCACCCTGAAAATAGGGAATTATATATATATTTTTAATGATTTTAATGGCATACATGGAAAAGTGTGTATGGACTCGTGTATACACGTGGAAAAGTCTGGGCATACCCGCATATGGGATTTTTAACACTGTTTTTTATGAATTTTGTTCAAGTCTGTGGGAATGGGTGCCCAAGGCCAAAAAGACAATCATGAATCGCCTGAGGGTGAAAAATGATGCTGTAACAATAGCTCACATCATTGCTTGGTAATTAAACGATGTCTTCGCATGCTAGACTAGAAATCATATATTCTCATGGCTAGACTTGTACCCTAATGATCTAGTGAACAAGATAAGAAGACCCCAGATCTAGTTTCAGCCATCTGGGGTGTTATTTTAGGATTGTTGTACACATCATCTGTACGGTGAAATTACATGCAGATCATCATCCAAACATGGGCCTATATCTGGAGGCATGTCTGCATTGGGCAACATTCCAATGAAGACGACTTTATCCACTATGTACATGTTATTAGGTAGTTTATGTGGTGAGCATGGGAATTCCTTCCCTTATAAATTTATGATAAAGAGGATATATCATGATGAAATGTATTGTAATATTGATGTAGGTTGCAACTCCGCTTCATCTACAGCCCATCACAGTGTAAAGCATCTCAATCAAATATTTTTATTATTATTCTGACTTAACACTTTAAGGGGCAATTGTTATAGGTCAATTTGGGCACCATTCCCAATGACCTGGTTAACTAGAATTCATCCCCAAGACCAATGAATAGGTTCTATCATTCCCTATTCATTTAAGTTGCTACATGCCCTAAGACAAATAACAAGGACAAATCATCTATGACTTCCATTTGCAAGGTTTTGAAGAATTGAAGTTGACAATATATCGTATGAGAGCTCACCAAAGCTGCCTCTCAAGGGAGTATGTGCTTTGCATATGCAGGTAACCCTGCTCAAGGGTTCTTTGAAAATCACTTCCTGACATTCATGGGTGCGTTGGTCACATTGGGAGTGAAATTCTCCTTGTTCCAGAATCTCCACTTGGTGAGTGCCTTCTAGAAGAGTTCACATGTGTCAAGCTTCAAATCCATGTGTCCATTTGATACCTTTGAGTCTGGGAACATGTATTTCCTATTATTATAAAGTCATTGATTGTAAAACTACCTTCAACTCCTCTATAAATTGAGCACAGATCCTAGTGCTTGGTAAGGAAGAATTTGAGTAGAGAAATGCTGTTAGAATTTCAATTGAGGAGTTGATTTTTGTAACATGCTGCTAGAGAGATGTGAATTGTGATGAGGCTGGGATTCTGCTGGAGATGGTGACACTAGATCAATCATTGGGTTGTAACCTCCTATTCTATCAATTAATAAATATTTCTGCTTACTTTCCCAAATATGTATATGTATAAGCTTTTGTCTTTCATATTAAGAATTCTTATATGATGTATATGGTTAACGTTTTATTTATTTAACTGAATAACTTGAATATAAATATGTATTTTTTAGTATGAATTAATTCCAAGCCTACGAAAAAAGACCACTTTAGCTGTGCATAAAAAACAACCCTAACAGTAAAGATGGCTACCAATATCCTCAGATCTGCAGTTCGGTGATCAAGATAAATGCTGCAAAAATCTAGATCTATGCATTAAAAGACACTAAGCACTAGAAAAAAAAATATTTACTCCATGCATCCAATAGATAAGACAAGAATATGTTGAATGAATTTTGTATTAATGGCACCTGGGAGGAAAACACAAGAGGGTGTTCCCTGTTCTCCTCAATGGGATGGGTTCTTGTAAGTCATCAACACTTCAGATCCAAAATTCCTCTCTCTTGATGATGTAGAAAACCCAAACAAAAATGGTAGCAAAATATGACTATGATGATGGATCAATAGTCAGACCAAAACTATAGATCTAGAATGATCTTTAGGCAACCAAAGGTGGTAAATGAATGGGAAAGCCCTTCTATTTATAACAAAATATTGAGTTAGTCTAGATATTGGTGCACAATTAAAATATTATTAACCAAATCAAGATCCAAATTTTATGGAATATTTTATTATATTTGTTGGAGGGAAGAGAAATTTAACTTGGGTCAAATCCCTTTATTTGTAAATAATAAATAAATAAATGATTTATTTATATTTTTAAGGATGTGGTTGAGTAATAATCAAATAAATAATGATTTATTTAGTTATTTAAGGGTGATTTAGTCATATTTAACAAAGAATATTATTTAAATAAGGTTTAAATAACTATTCTTAGAAAATAATAAGATAATAATGATTTATCTAATTAATTTCCTTGTTTTGGGTTAAATCTAACCAAGAATATTAATTAAACTTCTATTTAACTAATTATTCCTTGAGGAAAATCAAACAAATATATATTTATTTAATATTTCCTCATGGGGTTTCCTGTTTAGACCATAAAGAACTTAATAAAGGTGGTTTACTAAGTTATTTTCATAGTGAAAGCAATTTTACTTGGGGTAAAATTGGTCTTACATGGTGTACTTGGGTCCATCTAATGGTAATAGGTTAGATGACCAAAAAATGGTGTAATGGATTTCCCCCCAGCATGCGAGCATTAGGAGCTAATTGTATGACTGAAGTACATTGTAAGAACTCAATCACTAAACATTGAAGGGGAAGTCAAAGAAAGAGAAGTATAAGGTAGACCAAAGTGCTGAAATAACTAGACCCTGAGGAGGCAAGAATTACAGGTGCGAGAAGTCTCTCTGATGAGTAAGTACCTATGCTATAGGTGGAGGGGGAGGCATTCTTATTCCCACCGAGGAAAAGTACAAAAAATAAGGCTTCCAGAAAACCACGAAACTGGCCAATATAGTACATGCTAGCATAAACATGAGCTAGATAAACAACACAATAATGAATCCCACACACATATTGTGCCTGGGATAATAGCTAGTACTTGTACAGTAATATATGAGTACATGAGGTATAAATGCGACCTAGATGCCCCTGAAAATAGGAAAGGGCTCTGAAAATATGATTGATATATGCAAACAAAAAGGTGCTACAAGTGGCTAAGGCCGACGTCATCAAATGTATGGAGTTGCATCAAAGGCTATGATGAAGAGGTCATCCAGGTATGTGGGGGGCTACATGTAGCACCACCCCCTCATGAGGGCTGAGACATCTCACACACACCGGGGCATCACCGATATCAATTACTTCATCACTGAACCATCAAGTATATGGATCTCGATCATGCTAAAAGGAGATGAAGCTGAGAAACAATCAAGTCAAAGGGAAATAAGTAGTTTCTTTGCCTGATTCGAGGCACCGAACAAGAGGAAGATGGAACCAAGGTACACCTCCCTCTAGACCTGTCTTCTGGAATGAATGAGCTGATGTCGACAGAAGGAGGTCTGTCATAGGTGAAGCAATAAGGTATCCTCAACTAAGGCACAAGAGAAAATAGTAGAGCAAATGACAGACTCACACTAATGATGATGATGGAATGGGGGGTACTGAGTAGCGAACGGACGACTTCCCTTGTTAGAGCATAAAGGGTATCGATGACCTGGAAGCGACTAACAAAATATCATGAGGGATAGGGGATAGTGGGATTGAAGGCCATAATGTGCAACAGGAGAGAGGGACCAAACATTGCAGGATGGATGACTATAATGGGATTGAAAGGGACTCGGGATAGACTCCATGAATGTAATGATGACTCAACTTGGATGCTCTAAACAAGGGTGACTCAATGGTGCTGCCACATAGAAAAGGTTCAATGGGGACCATGAAAACATGAGTACAAGATGGTAACTCATGACGAAAGTCAACACTAGCATGGACAAGTATGGTGGCTAAGTGGTGCCCCTCAGTACGAGTGTTTCAAGTGAAGAAATTTGATTTTGAGCAGGGGTGAAGTGACACTTCTTGGAAAAAAAGTGTCCTAGTGAAGTATCAAATCACTAACAACTAACAGATACCCATTTTAGGGCTCTGTGAGAGCTTTCCAATGGTACAGACAGTTGGTAAACGGGGCTACGGTTGGGTCACATCGGGCAAAAGAAAAAACGGGGGTTTCTCTTTTAATAAGGCGTTTTCCCACCAAATTCACTCATTTTCATGTGGAGCTATGGTGAATGTAGAGAGGAGAGAAGGCCCTAAATCTTGTAGCGATTGTAGCGAACAAACTGACCGTTGGAATTGAGATCAGTCAGTTGCAGGTAAGAGGCCTAGCCCTACACTTTCTTTTCAGTGGATTAAAAGATTAGATTAGGTCCCCAGGGCTCAGGAACAGACCCCTGATCCTCCTCACGGTCGAGTCACACTTTTAGGGGCAAAAAGTGTGACCTGGGTAGCAGGTTTTGAGCAAAAAACTATGACCTGTCCCAGTTTTGGGCTTGAAAAGTGAAACTTGTCAGGGAGGGGTTTTCTGGTGCTATTTTTTGGCTGAGTACTGGGTTTTTATGATGAAATATAGTATTTCCTATCTATATTCTAACAAATATGATGGTTTTGTGTACATATGATAGAATTACAGATCAACTGGAGAGAAAGAGACATGGGCGCATTACGGTCGGAGATCCAGGAGGATCAAGGTGTCCGGAGTGCACTGGCCAGGTTTAGGGTTCTGAAGTTTGTGGAGAACCCTTTCATGAGAGCTAGAGAGCCCTTATTGGCCTGGATTGTCAGCTATTGGGACCTGGACCATGAGTTCTTTATAGTGCAGGGGCACCAGATCGAGTTGACAGTCCAGGATATATATTTCCTAACTGGTCTCCCACCACTTCGGATGGTAGGGAATACTCAGCCAGTATTACCGCGGGGGTGGAATATCATAGAGTTTTTAGAGCACCATTTTCTACCAGGTCTCCAAGTCAAGGGGACTCGGATACCCATCCGGGATTTGGAGAGGTTAGATACCCGTGTTGTGGCCACAGCGGTGTTGCGGATCCTCGGCAACCAGGCACTTCATCACATCACTAGAGGGAAAATGATGTTGGTAGAGAGTGTCTTGAGTGGGACCTAATATGGGTGGGCTCAGATGATGCTTTCATCATTGAAATGACAGTTATTGCTATGAAAGAGGAAAGTGAACCATGACTATCCATATGGTATAGTTTTGTACTCGTTCTTCTTTGAGAAGATATCGACACTTTGACCTCACATACAACTCCAAGATGGGGGCCCGAGAGAGCCTAGGATGTGTCGGTGGTGGCGACTATTGTGCAGAGGAGGAGGTGGGGCGGTTGGATGGGTGTTTTGATCCAAGTTCTTTGCTCATTGGGATCAGATGCCACTGTATATAAACGACTATCACTATAATGGGATGAGTTATTGTGGGTACCTCTTTACAGTAAAATGAGGATGAAAAAGCTCTCCTGGAGAATATCCATCATAGAAGTGAGATGCTTCTGACCGGTGTTTCGGAGTGCGACTGGCAGGACTTAGATTACCAGTACATAGAGCCATGTATTGGTCTACCCTCTGAGTGGCGAGGGGTCATGTGGCACATGGCGATGGCCAAACAGGGTATGCGTGATCTACGAGCTGCGGGAGTAGAGCCACTAGCTCAGGATCCTCCAGATAGTGATTAGTGTGTAGGGGCAGATGGTGCCCCTAGTTTTGAGTTTTGTAACATGTTGTGGCCATGTCATATTTATCAGAGTGGATGGACTCTAAAACATTTTATACGACACATATTATGGATATGCACATTTTCGATATTTTTATGTTATTTTCTTGTGTTACATGCGTTTGCTAAATGAAAATCTAGAATATTTTTTGTAATGTTATCTACATAGTGATTTTGTGCTCTAGGTACATGACTGAATGTAATGATTTCAAATTCATGCATCAAAATCTTCACTCGTAAATATCTTCTAAAAAAGATAGGACTATGCACACGATAGACACCATTCAATTGCATGACAAGAAGCAAGGAATCTAAATGAACATGAAGGTGGAGGATGTGATGTGAAAGAGCATCGGCTAATAAACCTCGTACTGCATCATATTCATCCTGGTTATTGGTAGCAGTACCAATGCATGCCCCATCTGAGAGAGCAAGGGAGTGCAAGGGGGTAAAAATATCCCAACCTGCTGACGCTAGATTCTTGGAGTAGTGGCTTGCACCATCAGAAAAACCAATATAAGGTGTGGAAGGTAGGTCCATATGAAAGGTGCCACAAGGAAATAAATGGAAGGATGATGAAAAATGCTGGCAACCTGAGCGCAAAGTAGAAATCGAACGCACTCTACAGGAGGGAATGATCTAGGTAATATGTCTACTACTCACACTTTGACGGTAAGGTGGAGTGTGGGAGCTACCAAATGTGTAACTTGTGCTGAGATCATGAAAGTCACCATGGGCACGGGTGGTGCTATCCCGTTGATGGACAGGAAAGATGAAGTCAGGGGTGAACGTGGCTTCCATGATGTCATCATCACAATAGAATATGGAGTGACTGGAGGAAGGGAGACTGCATGATGTGACGAAGCTACTTGACTCATCATCATGAGAAGAGAGGTTCACATGCGCATCGTCACGGGGGATGATGGAAGAAAAAGTAGATAAGGGATCTAATGATGTTGAGCCTAGGGTGATTGCTGATGGAAGGTCAAGCGAAACAACAGGGGAATATTTAGATGAGGCTTCCACCCAAGGTCTCATGGAAGATGAAAGGTAGAGGATGGTGGCTGTAGTCTCCTTCATTTAGACATCAGGAGGGGGGATGTCAATGGGAGTGGTTAAATCCTCAGTCTAGCCTGCAGCATACTACACAGGTATGGTAGAGGAGGATTGGTTTTGTTCAATCTCGTACTCCCGAACTACCTCTAAAGAGGCGCGATAATGTGTAAGGTGGGGACAATGGTGAGAGTAATGGCCATGAATATAACACGACACACCATGTTGGTTAGTGTGAATAGTTTTATGATTCTTGGCTATAGTCAAGGAAGAAACAGAGGCTTCAGGGACCGCAGACTCAGGGAATGCAAATTTAACCATGGGCTTGATGCGGGGTAGTTTAGGATAGTTATGGGTGGCATGGCCGACGACATCACACAAAGCACAAGGCTTTGTGGGTGGGGGGGGCTACAAGGTATGTCAGGGCAGCCTTGTCCTTGGAGGCCCTCTTGCGAGCTCTTCCCTTCTTACCCGAAGCGGTCGCAACACGAGGTGGTTCCTGTTAAGGTGGTTGAGGCACTATTGCAGAGGGAGAAGTCATGGGGACTGGTTTCCCCAGGGTCAAATTAAGGTAAGGTTTGGGTTGACCTAGTGGGGTAGTAGTTGGAGGATCGAGGTACCAAACGGGAATCCCAAGGGTCAAGTTAGGAAGAGAGAGGGTGGCCATGACAGGTGTCGTATAGACTCCTAGTGGGGGTGCTAAGAACGGTATCTGAATGGAGGGGTAATGGCCAGGCAGAACGTCTCCTAAATGGTTAAGGCCTAGAGGAAAAATTATAGAAGGGTAAATATTTTCATGAGTATGAGCTGAAGGACCAAGAGGAGGAGGTCTAGAAGGTTGAATTGAAGGGCTAGGAGAAGGCTGTGGAGGACGAGGAGGCTGCTGACTAGACGAGGCGGGCCGCTTGAGGGTAGTCCGAGACGATTACATCATGTAAACATTTGATGAGCTAGTATTAGAGAAAGGAGGAGGAAGACCAGCGAATGTACCAAGCCGTGAGGAATATTTTTATACTTAGGGTGAAACACTGGTCAAAGGATCGACGGTTTGCTTGTTGGCCACCAAAGAGATAGTGGTCTCAGGGGAGGTGTGAGACTTTGGTTTGTAATATGTCAACTGTTCAATGGTGATTATCTTTCTGTTATGAGGGAAGGACATCTTGCAATGGACAAAAGACATCGCATAAGTGTAGCTATGACCAAATAGAATTTTATAGTTTAAGGGGGCATCTATGACTTCTACGTCAATGCAAATAGTCTTGCCCACAAGAGTAATAGGAAAATTGCGGAAAGCCAATGGGCTTGGAGGCATGGCCATCCCATGCTCAGAGAGTGATCGTGGAATAAGCCAACTCAAGTGATCGAAGTTGCTTCCAAACTGAAGCGGACATCACGCAGGTGGATTCCCCCTCATCAATAATGCACCGAGAAATGTTAACATTCCAAATCTTGAATGGGATTTGGAAGGCGACAGAAGTAAGAAGAGGAGGATTTTCTAACTGGTTGACATCAAATACAATCAATCGATCGTCAGAAGGATCTACAATGACCACGGAAGATAGTATAGCTTTTTTTTGTGAAGGGTATGACTGGAGGAGTTCCAGCATTGAAATGGCAACAGGGGATTGTGCGAAATCATCGACTATGGTATACGAATGGGTAGCTTTGCCAGAAGTAGTATTTCAGCATAGTGGTTCCTTAGGGATCTTGGTATGAACCTCCACCCTAGGCTGAGGGATCTATAAGGGACCCTTAGGTATCAAAAGAGGCTCTGTAGAGACCAAAGGAGGTGGATCGGGGACAGATGTAGTGGGAGGCTTGTTGTACTGAAGGGACCGAGTTTGAATATTGATGTCTATGGTTAAAGGTTTATCAGAGTTCATCATGAGAATCTAGTAAGTGGGGGCACCAGACATAAGAGGTTGAGTGGCCACCTGACCTTTAGGTGGTTGGGTAGCCACAAATCCTCGCTGAGGGAAAGGATTAGTAAGCACATCCGGCTAGCTAGGCTCAGCACTGGGAGGAACGGAAGGGGAGGCTTGCTGTCCTCACAATGTTGCTTAAGACTCCCATATTTGTCGCATCTGTGGCAAAAGAGGGAAATCATCCATGTAATGGCCATGAACACTACAACAAGAACAAGGCTTGTTCATGCGAACTGACCTGTCTTGCTTGGGCTGAGTGCCCTGTTGTTGGTTCATAGTGTTAGGAGCATTACCTTGATTACCAGGGATAGCTTGATTTTGAGTGCCTTTCCTCTTCTTTTTTGAGGGAAGAGGATAAGTTGAACCCTGCAGTGAATGAACCTGCCCCCGAGGGGGTGGTGGTTGTTGTTGCAGGGATTGAGAAGGAAAGGGAGTAGGAGGTGCTAATGTTGAAGGAGCTAGAGCACCAGGCTATGGATACGGATAATAAGGAGGTGGGGTAACAGTGTGGTAAACAGGAGGTTGGGAAAAAAAAGGAGGCATGTCATATCCTAGATACGTGCTACCGGGAGGGGGAAAAGTGCAAGAAGTGCTAGCCCCCCGTTGAGGAAAACTAGAGCCCATGGGAGGTTGAGAAATGATGACGACACAAACATGGCACAAAGGAAAAAGAGACCGACAAGGGCAGGGAGGTGCAGGATCAACTGATTACAATGTCGAAACAAGGGCAGAGAGGTGCAGGATCAATTGATTTCAATGTTTTAGATTCTTTGCTTGGTGGTGTTAACCAAGCCCTTTTTTGCTTAGTGTGTGTGTAAAAGTGTGTAAATTTTAATTTATAAACCTAGAATTTTGTAGAGAAAAAGAAAAAGTGTGTTGTATAGCTGTAAATAAACCCGCAAATGATAGTATATAGCCCTGCAAAAACAGAAAAGAAATAACTAATAATGCAATAATATAAACCCAAGGAGGTGGGACTCTCAACAACTAGTCTATAGGTGAGTAAAAAAATAATCAAAACACCCTAAAAAATATAATAGACCGAAGGTCAAGAGGGATGGGGATCTAAAAGACAAAATTTGTTGGAAAGTAGTGCAGAAAACAACAACAAATTAGAGGAAAATTTGGTGTAAAAAAGGTGGCGAAAGGAAATTTCCTGAAGAGAAATGGAGTGAACCCTAGAGGAAAACCCAAACAAAGCTATATGAGGTGATTTGGATGGATAACAAGCCGATCTAAAGCGGATCTGAGGGTGAGGTATCATATCTGAAAAAATGGCTGAAGACTCTAAAATTTCAGACAACCTGCAACAGCAGAAACTCTTCCACGAAAAGTGGAGGGTATTGAAGCCTTAGGGGGCTAGGTTCCCACTTAGTTGAGAAAAACAAAAAAATTGTTGGTCCAAAATGGGTGAAGATGGAGGTCAGACAACCCTGAACATAGGCTCATACAAACCCAAAAAACTTTAAGAAAAATCCCTGCAAAAAGTCCAGGTTGTAGTTTCTGACCTGTTTTCAGCAGAGGTCGCAGTTTTTGGGCTGAAAAGTGCATCCTGAGGGTCAAGGTCACAGGTTTTGGGCCAAAAAGTGCATCCTGCACTTCCAACACACTCAGCAGCAGGTTTCAGAAAAAAGTTATCGTCTTAGCTGCGACTGATGTCTGTGAATTGTGCAATAGGTCCAAAAACACATGGAAGTAAGAATTTTTATCATTTTAGGGTTTTATAACAACATCAAGAAAAGAAAAAACAAGGGGCTAAAGAGAAATCCTAATGTTTGAAGCAGTTGTATATGCAAGGATCAGAAAAATGATAGTGGCAATAATCGTAAACCTGTGTGGAGTCGCCAGTTGTTAGTATGAATCTTAATTCCAAGCGTACAAAAAAAACCACTTTAGCTGCGCATAAAAAATAGCCCTAACAAAAAATATGGTTGCCAATATCCTCAGATCTACAGTTAGGTGATTAAGATAAATTCTACAGAAATCTAGATCTATGCATTAGAAGACATTAAGAAGTAGAAAAAAAAAGATTTACTCCATGATCCAATAGACAAGACAAGAATATTTTGAATGAATTTTGTGTTAATGGCACCTGGCAGGAAAAAAAAAGAGGGTGTTTCCTGTTCTCCTCAATGGGATGGGTTCTTGTAAGTCCTCAACACTTTAGATCTAGAATTCCTCTCTCTTGATGATGTAGAAAACCTAGAAAAAAAATGGTAGAAAAATATTACTATGATGATGGATCAATAGTCAGACCAAAAGTATAGATCTAGAGTGATCTTTAGGCAACCAAAGGTGGTAAATGAATGGGAAAAAACTTCTATTTATAATAAAATATTGAGTTAGTCTAGATATTGGTGCACAATTGAAATATTATTAACCAAATCAAGATCCAACTTTTATGGAATATTTTATTATATTTGTTGGAGGGAAAAGAAATTTGACATGGGTCAAATCCATTTATTTGTAAATAATAAATAAATAAATGATTTATTTTTCATTTTAAGGATGTGGTTGAGTAATAATCAAATAAATAATGATTTATTTAGTTATTAAAGGGTGATTTAGTCATATTTAACAAAGAATATTATTTAAATAAGGTTTAAATAATTATTTTTAGAAAATAATAAGATAAATAATGATTTATCTAATTAATCTCCTTGTTTTGGGTTAAATATAACCAGGAATATTAATTAAACTATTTTTTAACTAATTATTCCTTGAGGAAAATCAAACAAATGTATATTTATTTTAATATTTCCTCATGGGGCTTCCTTTTTACACCAGAAACAACTTAATAGAGGTGGTTTACTAAGTTATTTTCATAGTGAAAGCAATTTTACTTGGCGTAAAATTGGTCTTACATGGTGTACTTGGGTCCATCTAATGGTAATAGATTAGATGACCAAGAAATGGTGTAACAGTGTTATTGCTATCTTTTTATATTTAGTTTTCATCTTTGCCGGAAATATTTTGGCGATCTAGCTTGGATTTGAAGTTACAGCAAGAGCGACAAAACGAGAATACGAAGTGCTTGGACTCCAAGAAAGCTTCTTGATCTGTTTTATGTGTCTATTTACTATTAGGAAAAGTAGTTGCAAAGTATTTAACCTGTTGTTCTAGATGAGCACCATATCTAGGGAAGAATGTTTTATCCATAATTCATAATTCTACATAATAGTCACTACACTAAAAGTGTTGTGCACAGAGATCTGGATCGTTTGTGAGGAGTTTGAGCAACAAATCACCAAGCTGCAGGTGAAGCTCCAACCCGAGACACTGTTATAGGTCTAAGAGTAGTGCATAGTAGAGGTAAAGCAAACCACTAGTAGTGTAGCAACAGGAGTGACAGAATGTGGTACCCTTCTAGATGAAGTCAGAGGCACTTGGGATTATATTCAGAATGACCCAATGGTCTAGTAATTGAGAAACGAGCTCATAATTAAGGAACAAGAATTTACAAATATCAGGATGGTGGTGCCAACATTAGTATCAACGCAAAGGATTTCCAGACATCATGAAGGCAAGGCAATTCAGTCAGAGATCATGGGCCTGCGTCATCGCAAGAAAATACTAGAAACAAGGATGAAACCTTGGGCTGAGGAAGCCCTACAGTTGTCAGAGAACCTTGACAGTGCCCTCAAAAGCCCCCAACACATATAGCATATCATCAATTTGGAAACTTAAGGGAAAACAATAGAAAAATTGGTAGATGAATCACAAAGTGCTGCTGTGTAGAGCATTGAAGACATCATGCCACTTTAGAGCTCTCTCGAAGCATTGACAGTGAAGATGAAGGCAACCACCCTACTGTTGTGAAACCAACTCCAAAAATAGAAGAAAAGAGATATCAACATCTTAGAAATAAGCCACTTCGAGGGGGCAACCTCGAATACATTACATGAATGAAAAATTCTTGGATGATACAAATTACAAAACCTCCTTTCTATATATAGGAGTCCATGGGGCCACAATGTAATCCTAGCCGACATAACAATAATAATTTAAGGGCACAATAATAACAATATGGGGGTTACAAGGGTCCAATAATAACAATAAGGGGGTTACACTAACAAAAATAAGGGACTATACTAGTAATATAGGGACCTAACCTGCCCCTCTCCTTCAAAAGAGTGTTTCCCTTAATGCTTGAGTAGCTCTGGGTGCTTTTGTATAAAATTATCAGCCTCCCATGTAGAATCTTCAGTGAGTAAGTTCTTCCACTTGATGAGATACTCTAAAATTGATCGATTCCGTAGCTGTCAAGTTCTAGTTTCTATGACTTCTTCAGGTTCCAATATTATTTTTCCTTCCTCATCAAGTTCTGGCAATATTGTTTGAACTGGAATATTTTCACCTATAGCCTTCTTTAAGCATGAAACATAAAAATTGGAAGCACTCATGAAGAGGTAGGAAGCTCCAATTTGTATGCCATAATACCAATCTTTTGCAACACCTTGTAAGGACCATAGTGCTTTGGTGATAATTTATTATCCTTCTTAGGTTTCTTGAGGGACATTTGTTTGTATGGTTGTAGTCGTAAAAATACCCAGTCTCCTACATCAAAAATTCTCTCACTGCGATGTTTATCTTCCTGTTGTTTCATTCGATTTTGTGCCAAATTCAGGTTGTCCTTTAAGAGTTGGAGAAATTATTGTTGATGCTCGAAATGATATTCCACTGCTTGAACCTTCAAATTTTCTCTTAAATATGATGTGATGGATGGTGGATGATATCCATAAAGTGCCATAAATGGGGTCATTTTTGCTGCAGTATGGAAGGAAGTGTTATACCACCATTCAGTGAGAGGTAACCACTTGACCCATTGTTTGTTTATCAGATACAAAATAATGAAGATATCCTTCCAAACATTTATTTACTATCTCAATTTGACCATCGGATTGAGGATGATAAGATGAGCAATGAGCTAATTGAGTACCCAAACAAGAAAATAACTCCGTCCAAAATTTTCTAGTAAAAATGGGATTTCTGTCACTCACAATAACCCATGGGTTTCCATGTAGCTTTTGAATTATGTCCATAACTTTAGTAGCAAATGTACTTGCTTTAAATGGATGAGATAATATACAAAACTGTGCATACTTGGTAAGTCTATCAACTACCACCATGATGACACTCTTTCCTTAGGACTTATGTAAACCTATGTTAAAATCCATTGAAATCTCCTCCCAATGTTGACTTGGAATGGATAAAGGTTGTAGAAGATCCAGGGTCTTAATTGTCTCAACTTTATTTTGCTGGGAAACCAAATATTCCACCACTAACTTTTGAATATCAGATTTAAGGCCATCCCAAAAAAATTATCTCTTCACCCCGTGGTAAGTTTTTAAAAATCTTGAGTGTCCTCCTAAAGGAGAAGTGTGCAATTCCGAAAGAATATTTTGTTTTAGTTGGGAATTTTTTATGTATAATTTATCAATTATTATTTAAATATAGTTGTCTTAGGTTTATTAAGTGAAAGGGCAAGATCAAAGATCATGCCTTTTCACCAAGGGACACCGTGAGGCTGTATTTAAAGCCTTGGTGATTCCCCATTGTAGTCATCTCATCTTTTATCAATAATAATATATACATTTCTAGTTAAATCCGAGTCTTTATGATCCATTGGTATCGGAGCGGTCGCTCTTCAAGATCTGTGTGAGAAATTAGCTATCTGTCCACACAGCCATCAATTTTTTCCCTGTCATCGAATTCCCTGACTAGAATTTTTTCGCTCTCTTCATTTTCCTATAGCTTCCCTCCATTTCCCTACCGTCATCTCCCTGCCACTGACCATTTCTCCACTGCACACTTCTCATGATCCCCCTCCTCTGACCACTTCTTCACTCCCTGCTACTGACCTCTCCCCCCCCTTCCCCACATCCCCTGCCCCCTCCTCTTCCCACTTCCTCACACCCCTCTTCCCCTCTTCCCGCCTCCTCCCCGCTGGCTTCGCCTCAACTGTCTCCCTCACTCGTCGTCTCCCCCGTCTCCACAGTCACCCTTCCCACCGTTCCCGGATGTCTCCCCGCCGCCGTAGTCACCTCCTGCCACCGCAGTCATCCCTCCCCAAATATCCTCACTTTATTTCTATGAAGAAAGCAGACTCTGCAAATCATATTGCTGAGATATTATACAAACATATTTATAAACTACATGGCTTCTCGAAAGTCATTGTCAGCGACAGAGATGCCAAATTTAAAGGAAATTTTTGGAAGGAATTGTTCAACCATATAGGAACCTACCTAAACATGAGCTTAGCTTACCACCCAAAAATGGATGGACAAATAGAGGTTGTCAATAAATGTTTGGAATCTTACCTACGTTTTTATGCTACGGAAAAACAAAATAAGTGGGTTCAATGGTTGCATCTCGCTGAATGGTGGTATAATTCTACTTACCATACATCGACAAAAATTACACCATTTCAAGCTTTATATGGATATGAGCCCCCGAAGTGGAAATATTTCGCTTCAGTCTAGTCAAACCTACCAGCAGTTAAAAACCAGCTAGAAGAACACCAAAAGGTTGTCCAAATTCTAAAATAAAATCTGAATATTGCATAGAATCGTATGAAGCAACAGGCTGACCGTAATCGAACTAAGAGATCATTTGAAGTTGGAGACTGGGTGTTTTTCAAGCTCCAACCGTACAAGCAGTTGTCCCTAAAACAAAAAGTGAAACACAAATTAGCTCCGAAATTCTATGGTTCGTATCAAATGATAAAAAATATCAGTCAAGTCGCTTATGGTTTGAGCCTTCCCGATACAAGTCATGTTCACAACATCTTCCATGTGTCATGCTTAAAAAAATCACTTGGTGACCATCAGTCGTCCCAAACGACATTTCCATTTTTGGATGATGAAGGAAGGATCATTTTGGAACCCAAAAGTATCCTATCTACCTGAGAAAAGAGGTTATGCTCTCGTGTTATTACAGAATATTTAATCAAATGGAAGGATTTGCCTGAAGAAGAAGCCTCTTGGGAAAATGAAGTGTTTCGTCAACAACACCCATCGTTACGTATGCTTTGAGGACAACTCATCTTTAAGAGAGGGGCAATGTTATGTATAATTTATTAATTATTATTTAAATATAGTTGTCTTCAGTTTTTTAAGTGAAAGGGCATGATCAAAGATCATGCCTCTTCACCAAGGGACACTGTGAGGTTTTATTTAAAGCCTTGGTGATTCCCCATTGTAATCATCTCATATTTTATCAATAATAATATATACGTTTCTAGTTAAATCTGAGTCTTTATGCTGCAGAATTATTACAAATATATAAGCTATCTTTGTACCATAAGGAATCATTTTTCCAACTAAATGTATCAGATGTACTAGGATCTTGCTGAAACTTTTGAATGAGTGTCGACGCTTCTTCGTCCTTATTCCATTCATCTCTTGCTTCAGTTATCCAAACTGGTTGGATAATAGAAATGCCACAAAGCAATGCTTCCACCTCTTCATTCTTTCTTGAGAGTGCATCTGCAACAACATTAAGCTTTCCTTTTTTGTAGATTATTTCAAAGTCATAACCCAACATCTTTGTGACCCATTTTTGCTGCTCTTCTGAAGATAGTCTTTGTTCCAAAAAGTGTTTAAGACTATCATGATCAGTTCTTACCTTGAAGTGTCTTCCCATTAGGTAAGTTCTCCATTTCTTTAGTGCATGCAGTATTGCTAACATTTCCTTCTCATAAATAGGTTTCTGTAAATACTTTCCTTTGATTGGATGACTTTCAAAAGCAATGGGTCTTCCTTCTTACATTAAAACAACACCAATTCCATTTCCTGAGGCATCACATTCCAAAATAAAGGTTTTTGTGAAGTCTGGCGTAGCTAAGACCGGTGCTAGGCACATTGCCTCTTTAAGATGTTCAAAGGCCTTAGTTGCTTCAGGAGTCCATGAAAATGCATCTTTCTTCAATTATGTTGTTAGAGGTGCTGCTATTCTCCCATAATTCTTAACAAACTTGCGATAATACCCTGTTAACCCAAGAAATCCTCGCAACTGCTTTATGGTTGTGGGGACTTTCCATTCCTTAATGGCTTTAATTTTATTAGGGTCTACTTTAACACCCTCATGAGATACAATATGACCCAGATATTCCACCTCTTGTACTCCAAAGAAACATTTGGATGTTTTTGCATATAATTGTTTCTCCTGCAATAGTTTGAGCACCCTGTCAACATGTTGAACATGATCCTTCCAGGACCTACTGTAGATTAGTATATCATCAAAAAATACTAGCACAAATTTTCTAAGGAAGGGTTTGAAAATGGAATTCATCAACCCTTGAAATGTAGAAGGTGCATTGGTAAGGCCAAAAGGCATGACCAAAATTCATAATGACCCTCATGAGTTCGAAATGCTGTTTTTGGAATATCTTCAGTCTTCATTCTAATTTGATGATATCCTGAACGAAGATCCATCTTGGTAAAATAAATTGCTCCATGTAATTCATCCAATAATTCATCAATCACAGGAATGGGAAATTTGTCTTTAATGGTGAGCTTATTGAGCTCCCTATAATCCGGACACATTCGCCATGATCCACCCTTCTTGTGTACCAATACTACAGGAGCAGAGAAAGAACTTTGACTGGGTTGAATTATACCCGCCTCTAACATTTCTGCAATCATACGTTCAATTTCGCTCTTTTGGAAGTAAGGATATCTATAAGGCCTGATGTTTGGAGGAACACTTCCCGGAATCAAATGAATAGCATGATCATGATCACGAATAGGTGGGAGTCCTTTGGGAGTTTCAAACACCTTGGAATGATTGTCCAAGACTTATTGGAGATCTACATAAATAGATGATTTTTATGTCAGAACTTCTAGTGAGCATAATTGTGCAATTACGCCTCATTGTTCTTTCTTTAGAAGCTTTGTCATGACATTAGAGCTTATTATCCTTCCCGGCTTCCCTTCAATACCCCGTAATTCGACTTCCTTTCCTTCTGAAAATTTTTTCAAGAAAAGTTCTTGAAAATTAAAAGCTACCATCCCCAAAGATTGTAACCATTGTACTCCTAGTACAACATCAGCACCTCCCATAGGAATGGAAAGCATTGGACTAGTCAATACATATTCCCCCCATGGTTAGCTTGATATTATGGCATTTTCCAGAGCAATTTATAGTTCCTCCATTTGCAACCATCACTTGACATTCTGGTGCTGGGTATAGGAAACAATTTAATTCCTTGGCTACCTTATAATGAATAAAATTATGGGTGCTACCTGAATCAATCAACACTATTACCCTTTTCTTCTTGATATGTCCTTCCATCTTGAGAGTTTGAGGAGTGGTAATTCCTGCCAGTGCATTACACGATATGGTCGGATTCATTTCTTCCTCTTCTAGGGCTGGTTCCTGGTGTATATCCTCTTCTTGTTCATTTTCTTTTTCCTCTTCACAATCTATGTAAAATAATTTCTTCTTAGCACACTTATGACCTTTAGTGTATTTTCTATCACAACTGTAGCAAAGCCCTTTTGCTCTTTTTTCTTCCAATTGTTGTGGTGTCAACCTTGTAGGTTGTGGAAATCTAGAAGTAGCAACACTTCCCTCTTTATAGAAGTGAGTGGTAGGCTTCCTTGTCGCCATAATTTTACATTCAATTTTTCTTGCCAACCTGAATGCCTTCTCCAATGAATCAAGTTCCAAAACGTGAACTTCATGTTGGATGTTATTCTTTAAAGTACCTATGAAGAGATCAATTCTGTGTTCCTTTGGAATATCGGTTACCCTTATATTCAATTTTTGGAAGTCCTCAATGTGCTCCCACACTAAACCCTTTTGTTTGAGATTTATCAATTGGCTAAAGAAGGTGTTTCTCTTTGTATCCTCATAATGTGCTATCATTTCCTTCGTAAAAATTGACCAAGTGACAATTTTTTTATGGGAGCAAAGCCATCGATACCATACAAATGTATTTTGTTCTAAATGTAAAGCTGCAATGCGTACCTTTTGTGTGTTTTGCACATTATGGAGATCAAAATATTGCTCCATTTGTAGTATCCATGTTACAGGATCCTTTCCATCAAACTTCCTCATATACATTTTTGGAATATGGTGGTTCTTCCCGCCAACATTAGATTTTATGAAATCATGATTAACATTTATTTTGTTCTCATCATGAGTTTCCTCTACTATCTTTTCACCATTAGGAAAAATTTCTTGTATTAACTTTGTCAAACCTTCCATGTCTGCTTTTAGATCATTCTTCATGTTTTCCATGTTGTCTTTCATTTTTTCATCGATCTTAGCTTCCATGTCATCCATCTTAGATTCCATGCTAGCTTCCATGCCATATAGCTAAGATTCCATGCCATCTATCTTAGCTTTCATGTCATTCTTCAAACCATCCATCTTATATTCCACGCCTTTCTTCAAACCATCCATATTAGTTTCATGTTTTCTAAAACTTCCATGCTATTTTTTGTTGCTCTTTGCGAGATAAAATTTTGTTGCACTTGTTTGTAAATTTGATATGTCATGTTGCCATTCTTCGTCTTCATGAGTCATAGTAGAGCCTTATAAAGGCTTAATGGGTGTTGAATTCTTTTTAGGGGCCATTTTAGAATCTAATACTGATATATATTATACAATATTCCCTTGGAATCATTTCAACTTGATTCCTCAAACAAGACTTACGCAATTCGGGAAAACAAATATATACACCTTTTACTTGCTTTTGAGGAGCTCTATATTGAAATTGAATTATCTACATAATTGTACATATTCAATATTTGAAATTTGGCCTTATAGTATCCCTCTGAAGCTTCTTTCAAATGTCACAGGTCTGACCTGATTTGGATTCTTCAAGGCAAAGTTATGTCCAATCTCCCACAATGACCCAATTATGGACTGGTTTAGTAGAGATAAATTGTATGAATTGCCATGTGTCATTGTTTCCTCCTTTGGCTCTGAAATTGATAGAACAGAAACTACAGTCTGTTTACTTGTGGCCAATTTTTACAACATTCCAATCCAATGCTCAGAGAGAGAGTTATGAATATTTTCCCACGATAACCTCTTTGAGATGAAATTCAGGAGCTTGAAAAAGACATAACATCCACAGATCATATCTCCAAAAATATTACAAACCAAGCTCTAAAATTTTGCGATGATGTTCCTCAGGATTTCGTCTTCGCTCTCTAAACATTTCTACTTCTAAAAATTCATAGAAACAAATTTAGAGTTCAAATTATGCAATTATCTGTTTAGGTTAAATTGAGGAGCCTGCAAAAATCCCTAACTTCCATAGATCATATATCCGAAAATATTGCGAAACAAGATCTGAAATTTTGTGACGACGCTCCTCAGGATTTCAGCTTCGCACTATAAAAATTTCAAATTTTGACCCTTCGTAGAAAAAATGTTATAGTGAAAATTCCACGATGACTGGTTTGGAGCAACGAAAACCCTAAAATCCAAAGCTCGGATACAAAATGTTGTGAAACCAACTCCAAAAATATAATAAAAGAGATATCAACGCGTTATAAATAAGCCACTTCAAGGGGGAAACCTCCAATACATTACATGAATGAACAATTCTTGGATGATAAAAATTACAAAACCTCCTTTCTATATATAGGATTCCATGGGGCCATAATGTAATCCTAGCTGACCTAACAGTAATAATTTAAGGGCACAATAATAAAAATATGGGGGTTACAAGGGTACAATAATAACAATAAGGGGGCTACACTAACAACAATAAGGGACTATACTAGTAATATAGGGACCTAACACCTATAGTGACTCGGGACGAGTAACAAGATTTTGTTGGGGGCCTGTTGGAGCGGTGCCCCCTTGGGTGTACTTTTTTGTGATAAATTTTGTCTAATTTTTGTTGTATGCGCTAAACACAAATAGTGAAAGGGGATTTGGGGAGGGTAAAAGTCCCTTAATTATTGTAATGGGTTAAAGGGAAAAACCATGAGTCTCAAACCATTGTTTGAAACCATGGTATCTGCACGTCTATGATAGTATAAATATGTAAGAGCAAGTCGATTAAAGACATCACATAAAATGATGAATGGATGGTTTTCATTAATGTTTTGATCTAAGTGGAAAGGCTCCTACTGGTTGTGTGCATGGAGACATAGGTCTTGAGTTGTGTGCCGACTTTGCTGATGTGTGCACATAAATATTGGGTGTACTGAATTACGTATATCTTAACAAAGAAGACAATTTTTGGGGGAACCTGGATTCTTATGTGCTTGACTGTCTTGATTATCCATTATTTACTATAGATATAATTTTTTATGTTTTGTGTCTTTACTTCTATGATTAAGAAATTTCACCTCTACGCAAATATTAGTTGATGTTAGATGAATACATTTGAATGAAGTATACTTAATTACTATGTGTAAGATATATGGGCGTATTCTATGATAATATGTGAAATGGTTAGATCTATTAACTCTTCATACGCAAATCTATTATATTATCTTCACTAATTGTGATTAGTTCCACCACATCAAAAACTTCCTCACGGTATGAAAAACTGGTTCGAGAACCCCCATACTACTTTGGGTGAGACTTTGGTCAGCGCAAGAAGATCACTACTGAAAGGGCCAATAATTGGAGGGTTTTGTTGGTTGTCTAATAACTCTAAACCTGGGTTAGGACCCCTCAAGCCAACAGAGAGGAATATTTTTTGCATCCACTGTTACATTAACAGTTTTGAAAGAAGTATAATATTTGGAATTCATAGCTAAAGGATGAGAAAAGGTGATCCTTAGCTGATATTTTTCCATGTCCATCCCTATCAACAATATAGTATTCTCAGGAGATATTTGAGCCTCTGATTGAGATTCAATAGTCTCCATTATCCAATTTTTTATAGGTCAATTTTGGAATAATTCCCAATGACCTGGTTAACTAGGCATCATCTCCAAGATCGATGTATAGGGTCTATCATCCCCTAACATTTCAGTTTCTACATGCCCTAAGACAAAGAACAAGACAAATCAATCAAATAATTTCATCTGCAAAGGTTTCCAAAGTTTTAAGTTTATAATATATCATATGAGAGCTAACAAACACCACCTATAAAGGGACTAAGTGCATTTCATATGCAAGTAACCCTATGCAAGGTTTCTATGAAAATAACTTCCCAACATCCATGGGTGCGTTGGTCACATTGGGAGTGAAATTATCATTGTTTCGAAATCTCCACTTGGCCAGTGCCTTCTAGAAGAGTTCACATGTGTCAAACTTCGAATCCATGTGTCCATTTGACATCTATAAGATTGGGAACATGTCTTACCTATTATTGGAAATTCATTGATTGTAAAACTACCCCAACTTTTGTATAAATTGAACACAAATCTTAGTGTTTGATAAGGAAGAATTTCCGTAGAGAAATGCTAGTGGATTTTTCATTTAGGAGATTGATTTGAGTGACAGTTTGTTGGAGATATCTACATTGTGATGAGATTGGGATGCTGATGGAGATGGTGACACTAAATCATTCATTTGGTTGTAACCTCCCCTTCTATCATTAATAAATAATACAATTTACTTTTCCCAATATGCATCTGTATTGGCTTTGGTTTTCCATATTGCAAGATCTTAGTTGATGTATATGGTTTATGCTTTACTGATTTAGAAAACTAAATTGAATAGACATCTGTATTATTGCTATCTTCTGCTATTTAGTGTTCATTCTTGTAGGAAATATTTTGCACAGCCAGCTGGAATTTGAAGCTACAATGGAAGCGACAAAAGGAATCATTTGGAAGCGCTTGGATTCCAAGTCTCTAATCCATTCTGTGTGTTTTTTCTTAGTTTCAGAAAAGTAGTCGTATAGTCTTTAATCTGTTTTTCTATACTAGCACCTATCTAGGGAAGAATTATTTATCCGTAGATCATAATTCTGCATAGAAAATTGGCGACTCTGCTAGGGAAATTACTCTTTATCCTAGGTGTTTTAGCCTCTTATTTTCTCTGTTTATTCACCCAGTAGTTTTTACTCACAAAGATTAGGTTTTTTAAGATCCAAATTTTCAGAAGAAGTGTGCTAAACAACTATGTTTTTCTTTATACGCTGCACCCAACGCACCCTTGGACAAGATACAGTGCTTTGCATAGCACTGTCTCCCTTTCAAGCCTGCATTGCAAAGCACTGTCTCTCTTTAGAGACTGTGTTGCCTCCTGAAACTATTCAAATTCCCTTGAATTTGTATTTGTAGTTTGTTTCAGTTTGTTTGCTGTTGTGTTTTAGAAATCCTGAGCCTCATATTGACCAGCGAATTCATCTACCTCTTCCTAATTTGAAAGAAAATTTGTTCAATGTTTATTTAAATCATTTTTCTTTATCACTCGCAAGTTAATTTCGAAGTATTTTATTATTGCATTAGATCCATTTGCTTTTGAAAAAGGAAAGTTTCGTAAAATCTTCATTTCCTGATAGGAGAAATTATTGTTTCATTCCTCATTTTTCCTTCGAAAGAGAAATTTTTGTTTATGTTCCTCATTTCTCAAAAGTAAAAGGCATTTGTTTTTGTTGATTTAGTGTGCTCAGTTTCTTTTCTACATTCATAGCATTAAAGGAGCTGAAAAGAAAAATATGAATTTGCATGTAGTGGTTTGTGTGTTTTGCAAAAGGAACAATTAGGAAATCTGTATTTAGTTTGTGTTCTTTGATTTGTTTTCTCGCAAATTGATTTCTTTTTCCCTCTAGTAGCTAGAATTTTCATTGAAAAACTAAAAGTGAAATATTTCTTATTATTCTTAGTTGCATTCTAGGAATTTTCCAATACATCATCACGGTGAACCTTTGAAAGGAAAATTGTTAAGCAAGATCAACATAAAATTAATCTCAATTTACCTAACAAAGAATTGGAACCATAAAGATAACATTTAGAACGTCTAGGCTAGAGACGTGTTCCGTCATCGTAAAACATAACACCTGTCGTTAAATTGTCTGCGATACATTCTGAGTGTGATACCTCACTCCACATATGTAAGTATATCGTAGCTCTTCCATGTAATTCCGGGTATATTGGGCAGTGTTATAGTACGATAAGTATAAAATGGTGCTCTCACTGTGCGGTTTCGCATCAGACAACACTAACACAGACTTGGGCCTCCATGTACCTTCGGGTATATTTGGGAGGACAAATTTTAGGTGCTATCCATCTATAGTGAGCCGAGTCATCTGCCTTGTAAATTGTGATAGAATGAACACAACATTTGGGGAGATTCCCTGCCCATACTTCTTGGTTCACCAGGAGGTATTCTGCAGTTCACAGTTTCTTGGTAAACCCTTTTTCCTAGCATTACCCTTTTATTTTGTTTATTTGTTTTTGGTTAAAATAAATCAGTAATTGTGGAAGAACAAAATCTTTTCCCCCGTCATTCGCTTAAACTAGTGTTCAAACCACCTTTACCACCAGAATTTAATTCTGGTTGGTGAAGGAAATCATGATCTGTCGAATCAAGTAAAATTCGTACCTCTGGTGAAACATCATCTTTCCATAAACCAAAGTTAGCTCAAGTTGTTTATACACATCCCGGTTCATCTACTGTTGTCGAAACAGAGTCTTCACAGCTACCCGTGGTCACGATCCATCCAATCAGTGAGACCATGCCTCCTGAACCCGACGTTGTTCAACCATAATTTGATCCAGATCCTATCTCTTCTTTGCCAGAACATATAAATCCTGAAGTCGTACAATTGGAAGTTGTTCCTACCTTGGTAATCCCACAAAGTTTTGTAGCTATTGAATCTCCCATATCACACAGTCAACCACCTAAAATATACTTTGGGCCTTCTGGTGAAATACTTCCCCAATTTTTAATTGTGATTGAAGAAATCCCACAGGATGAGACACCTTTAACTCCAACCCATTTTGGGGAGGAACTTTACTTGTACAAGTATTTTCCTTAATCGACACCATCTGCTTTTTTTGACCTTGTTCCTTTTAAAAATCCTGTTGATTCAAAAGGGTATACATTTGGTCATGTAACCATGCCTGAACCAACATCTTTAGTTGGGCCATCTGTTCCAATTATGTCAGATCCTACCTTAGCTACCCCGTCAATGTTTACAACTTCACCAGAGTCATATTTTCATGGTGGCCCTTTGGTCCCATCAGGTTACAAATAATTATCTGGTATTTTCTCTGGTGCATCTTCAAATCCGTGGAATTTACCAATGTCATCATCCGATATTTTAACTGGTAATCCTATAATAAGTACTGAATGACTTGATTCATTATACACATCTTCAGGGAAATATCAAGCTAGTCCTTCTGGGTCTATTCCTTCAAGTACCATATCAACTGGACTCCCAACATTTGGAGAGCAATATTTTCCATCTTCTATTCCTCCTCATGCTAGGGGGAAACCTTTGGTCACCCAATATGACAGTACTCCATCACTTTTTGGTCAACATAATGTTGAAATGAATGTTTGTCAATGGCAACCCACTCTTCCTATCCAACCACAAATGGTTATACAATCGTATCAACCAGTTCAAATTGTTACACCCACACCATTACCACTTGTCAATACAACTTTACCCCTATTACAGAATCCAAATTTTGTACACCCTTATCAAGCGGGTCCTTAAACTCAATATCATAAAATGTTGGGTCCACAGTCTCCAAATCCTTCGGTTAATTTACAACAACATGTATCTGGAATCATTTATTCACAAGCTGGTTTACCATTTTATGGGATGTCATAATCACAATCTAGTTATACCTATCAACCGAATCCAAGTTATCCTAATTTGGGTTATAACATTCGTGGACAGACCCCTTGGAAGCCACATGCACAAATTCCATAAACTTCATTTCAACAAGTATCATATCTAGGTTTTGGTCAACAGAATCCTCAAGCATTTTCTTTTCAAAACAAACCCTATCTGGGTTACCAGTACCAGATTCCTTATGATGGTGCTCAAAGGCCTATTTCTCAAGCAATTCCATCTTACCCTGGCTATGTTAAACCTGACCTTAATCAATAATTTCCTGTTTTCGCAACTTTAAGTTACCAAATTTAAATTGGCAAACTAATTATCCAATCAACTATACTCCTTGGAGGCCAATGACACCTCATAAATTACCCTCAGATATTTCTAAGTTCAACGGAAACCCTGGAGAAGATCTGTCAACTCATGTTATAACTTATCATTTATGGTGTCCATCAAACTCCCTAAATGATTATTATGTTCGACTACATATTTTCCATCATATGCTCACATGTCCGGCTGCAAAATGGTACATTGAATTACCTAGAGCTTCCTTTGATAATTTCACATCCTTAGCTACTGTATTTTTGACTCATTTCCAGTTACCCATCAATATATGAAACTGGAATGAAACTCTTGACCAATTTCAAATAGAATAATGCTACTCACATCTCTAATCATATTCATGAGTGGCATCGTTGTCTTTGAATGGTTAAGACCTTTTTTCTGGATCATCTCCTTGCTAAATGGTTCATTAATTCCCTATTACCATCTATAAATGAGGATGTGGCTAAGGGTGGTGTCGTCACATAAGATAAGGTTATCGCTCATGCCCAGTATTCAAACTTGAATTATACTCAGTCTGACATGCTCTATGAAAAAAATCCTAATGCGCCGAGATCTAATTTTACTGTTCCTCCTCAATTAAAGGACTCTCTTGCCAGAGACAACTTGATTGGCACTGCAAGCACACATCACACTATAACATCTGATCCTGCTCCTGCTTCAGAAATTAATGTTGTGTCATTTGACAAAGGAAAAAATGACAAGCAACCCGGAAGAAAGAAAAAGGGGAAATCTAAGAAAAAACAAACTTATAACCCGCAGGAAAGATCATCTGATCAATCGTCTAGACCTAGGAAACCACGTTATCCATGCACAATCTGTAATTAGGAACACTTTTTTAGGGATTTTCCTCACCACGCTGAAGTCTCAAAATTCATCAAGAATTCCCATGTGTCAACTGTGTTGACAGACCCATTTCCAAATCCAGACACAAACATGGTTGCTACGGATCTAGCTCGTAGTTCCCAAGTGTTAATGTTATTTGTCACAAAACCTTCAATAGATATTTTGGTGTCAATGTGTAATAAAGGTTATGGTAGTCAGGCCACTGATCAACCTACTACCTCGACAACGAATCCGTTTACGGAATTAGTACCGCCTACTGCTATTCCTGAATTGACAATCAAGCCACTAAAGGGAGTAATTCATAAATCGACGTATAATCCTCGAGCAAGAGCTACAAAAAATTATAATATAGTTGAATATTTGGCACAATATCCTTCAACTATGTCTGCTTTTGAGGTATTACAAAATTTTCCCTCCCAAAAGTAGGCTTTATTGTCAGCTATTGGTCGAATTGATCTGACTAATTCTAATCTTGTCATCTTTAATCATAGGGGCTGTGTGCCACAATTACCAGCAGAATTGGCACTCTCCATACAAGTAAATGTTCTTAATCACCTTTTTCATCCTACTATTATTTATGAGGGAGAATCTCCATGCATTATGTCTCTAAATTTTTTGAAGTCACTTGGCTCGCCATGATTATCACAGTCATCAATGACGTTGAAGGCATTTGATGGATGTACATATCAAAATTGTGGTATTATTAATAACCTGCATGTTGAAATAGGGGGAAAACAGTGAATATTGATGCTCATGTTGTTGATGGACCCCTTGACTATAATATTTTACTTGGAAGGCCATGGGTACATGCAATGATTGCAATTGTTTCTACATATTTTAGAATGATTACCTTTTCGCATAAACGTACTATCACAGTCCTTAATTAGCTATCCTTCTTTGCCTCTGCTTCGCAAGTAACTGGAAGAGTTCTGCTTGTTCACATTCCCCAACTAGAACTTCAAAACATTGGTGTAGGACTCTTAAAGGACTCCACTTTATTGGGAACCTTTTCATTACTGTCGCCCGCAACGTCGGCATAAATTGAAAGTATAGAGACCTACTATATGATCTCTTCCACTCTATCTAGCTTAAGGGAGAGTACGAGTGATTCTGAAATTACTACGTTAGATGAATTTATTCTGCCCAACCCTGTTGAGCTAGCATAGAAATAAATCTATTTGGCTTGGGTGGAAAATCTGAAATCAACGTCGCTAAGTGTTTGGGTTGATCGTTCCTTAGATTTTGGTACTCCCTCAGGTCCTTTTTCCTCAATGTTCTTGATAGATGAGAATATTTTGGAAGCCATGATGTGAAAAGGAGAACCATGGGAATATTATCATCATCGTTCCCATATTCCTAATTATGAAGAAAATTATCTTAGTGAACTATATCACCCAACAATCAAAAATTTCTTTTCAAATTCTTTACCCATTAATGCAATCGATTCCGAGCGAAATCTGTGAAATATTGAAGAAACCATTTCTATCAATATTTTGACCAAACCTGGAATTGTATAAAATATTCATGTCAGTGTATCTCTTTCTTCATCACAACTCGAATCATATCGCTCTCTCTCTCATGAATTCTATGATGTATTTCCTTGGTCTTACGAGTAACTACCAGGCATAGATACAAGTATTGTTGAACACACTATTAATATGTATCCTGGTGTCAGACTGGTGTGTCAATGACTTCGTCCTGTTCATCCAAAGAAAGTTGTTGCCATCAAAGCAGAAGTTGAAAAAATTTTGCGTGCTGGTTTCATATACCCTATTCCGCTAACTAAGTGGGTTTCCAATATCGCTCCTGTCATGGAAAAGTAAGGAACCATTAGAGTGTGCATCGATTATCGGAATTTCAATCTTTCTTGTCCAAAATAGAACTATCCTACTCCCTTTATCGACCAGATTATTGACGATTGCGCTGGATGTGAAATATTTTCATTCATGGATGGATTTTCCAACTACAATCAAATCAATATTCGCCCAGAGGATCAACATAAGACAACATTCATCTATCCCTGGGGCACATTCGCTTATAGGAAACTAACATTTGGTTTAAAGAACAATGGGGAAATTTTTCAGAGAGCAATGGATTAGATGATTTACCAGCGCATTCATGAAATCAGACTGATCACCCGATGCACTTGAGAGCCATTTTCTGATGCTGCCGACAGCACAAAATATCCCTCAATCCACATAAATGTGTGTTTTTTGTTGGTTCTAGTCATTTTCTTGGATTCATAGTCTCAAAAGAAGGAATTTGAATCAACCCATTGAAGGGTCAGTCCATTCTTGATTTTCCTACACCGTCAATCTTACTTCAGATACAGAAACTTCAAGGAAAAGATAACTTCCTAAGAAGTTTCATTCCAAACTACGCCAAAATGGCTAAAGGATTTACTTGACTATTGAAAAAGGGGTTCCCTTCCATTGGGACCAAGTTGCGCAAGCTTCTTTTGATGTTCTCAAGGACACTCTTTTCAAGCGTCATTAATGTATCCCCATAATTATCAAAATGATTATATCATATACATCGTCGTGGCTGAAATGAATATTGTTATGGTATTAGTACAAGAAGAAGATGGAATTGAAAATCTGATCTATTATTTGAGCCGTAATATCAATGATACAGAAGTTAAGTATTCATATGTAGAAAATCTTTCCTTGGAAGCTGTTCAAGTTGTCCAAATATTTTGCCATTATATCCTGCTCTGAAAAACCACTATCGTTTCGGATTGCAACCCCATGACTTATGTCTTATCACGTCAATTTTTGGGGGACAAATATTCAAAATGGATTTTCATTTTGCAGGAACTTGATTTTGAATTCATCAAATCCAAGTCAAAGAAGTCTTTAGTTTTGGATGAGCTTCTCTGTGACCTTCCCTATGATAGTACTGCAACTACATCGGAACCATCAATTCATGACGAGTCTCTATTTTTTATTAGATCAACTGATCCTTCGTATGGGTATTTCATCATTTATCTCCAAACTCAAACTTTTCAACCTGATACCTCTCACTCTGAATAACAGCGTATTCAATACCAAGCCAAATATTATCTGATCATCGGTGATAAACTTTATCGTGGTGGTGTCAATACCATTTTAAGGAGGTGCCTCACCCATGAGGAGGCCGAAAAAGTGTTAAATGATTTTCATGCTGGGGCTTGTGGTGGACATTTATATTTTTATGCTACCGTGCAGAAGATATTCCACGCAGGTTACTTTTGGCCTACTATTTTTCAAGATTGCATCCTCGCGGTCAGAAGATGTCATGCATGCCAGATTTTTTATCATATAATCCACAAACCACTAGTGCCAATGCATCATGTTGTCTCTGTGGGACCATTTTTGAAATGGGGTATTGACTTCATGACCTGTAACCCTCGTTCGTTCGGGGGACACGGTTATATTATTGTTGCAGTCAACAATTTTACCAAATGGGCTGAAGCGATTCCTACATTCAACAACATAGGACAGACAGCTACATCTTTTTTCTTTAATCATGTTATTGCATAGTTTGGGGTCCCACAAGCTATATTTACAGATCATGGGAAGCATTTTCACAATCACATGATGGCTGAATTGACTGCCAAGTTAGGATTGTCACATGATAATTCTACTCCTTATTATCCACAATCAAATGGATAAGTTGAAGCTATCAACAAGATTCTTAAACGTATGCTTCAACGAATGATAGGAGTTCATAAAAGAAATTGGCATTTGATCCTGTACTCTTCCTAGTGGGCATATCGAACCTCGATGAGAAACGCAACTGGATTTACTCCTTTTCAATTGGTGTATGGTCTAGAAGCTATCTTACCAATCCAATGTGAAATATCGTCATCAAAACTCGCGATTGACTTGTTACCTGACACCTTAGAAGAAGAAGTGCATCTCCTTAACCTCATACATCTTGATGAAATGTTTCGTGAAGCCCAATTGGCCAACGAAGTGCATAAGAGACATATAAAGGCACAATACAACAAAAATTTCTAGCCTCACACTTTCTCAAAGGGCGACTTGGTCCTTCTTTATGATCAAGAAGCTGATGTAATAGGTACAGGAAATTTTGAGCCATTATGGCATGGCCCCTATATTTTCAAAAGAGCTCTTGCTAAGGGCACCTATGAGTTGGTTGATTATGATGGAATTCCATTGGCGTAGCCTAGAAGTGGGTTGTATTTGAAACATTACTATGCTTAATCATGAGCGTAATAATTTTTTGTATTATATTGTATATATATGTTTTTGATTTGCATTCACTATCTTAATTTGTTTTTAGATTTTTCTTCATGTTAGTAATCCGCTCTACATTTCATCGCATATTTCTGAATCTTTGGAACCCTTTGTTGGATATGATGATGGTGCTAGTCATAGTACGCAGAATCTATCCTCTGCAGCGTGGGCCATTTTCGCCCCGAACAACGAGTTAGTGAGTTTTCAAGGGATTTTTATTGGTAGATCGACGAAAATATCACTAAGTATAGCATGTTGATCGAACTTCTCTCTGATTCCATTTCATTTGGTATTAATCGTATCATCATAAGGTTAGACTCACAACTTGTGGTATTACAAATTACTAGTGTTTATATTGTTAGAAATTCAACATTGCATAGATTGTTCCTTAGAGTTCAATTTTTGGAAAGACATTTTGATTTTATTCAATATCAATAAATTTCTAGAAATTTGAACACATTGACTAATCCATTAGCTAATAAAGTTTTAGATAGAAATTTGCAACATATGTAAAGAAAACATTCACATCATTGAATAGGATTGCACAATAAACATAGGAAAAAACTGAAATCATATAGATAGATAGTTATAGGTTTTTAAAAAAATTTGTGCCCAAGACACATTGGTCATTTGACCTCAAAATGTATGCAAAATGTCACAAGTAAACTAGTGGTGCTCGTGGTAACATACTATAGATCTAGCTATCCTACGAAGTAACCACATCTAGTGGTTAGGAACCCTAATAGTGTTTCAATGCAGTCGCATAGGAAGCTCTTCAATCCAAAAATCCGGAATCCCGAAGGTCAAACCCTCTATGTGTTGTTGAAGCTCAGTCAGAGTCTCAGCCATATCAAGATCCTGAATGACTGCTCTCCCGGCAACCCTATCTACTGGCACATCTGCTTCGCGCTCTTGTTTCACTATTGGTTGAACATGACCAACATCTGAATTACATAAAACATTTACTTTAGTCTTGGGAAAACATCAAAATACAAAAACATTGAATAAACCTTAGGAAAATTAAAAAAATGGTCAAAACATTATTACCTATTGCACCCCACTAAGCGCCTTATGGTAATGCTAAATATGGATCTCCTTGGAAATCAACGCTTGTGTATGCATACTCATAGATGGCAACAATTGGTTGTCAGAACCAAGAAAAGAACGAAGTTGAGAACATAATGGTAGATTGGCCTGCAAGCCTACCCATGAGTTCCAACCATCTCTGCATCCACGAATCTCTAGGATTAGACACATCCAGTGTCACATGTCGTGGATGCATCAATGGAATCCATTCCAAGGTGAAGGATATAAGGATATAACCATAACTAAAATTATTCTTCCTTCCTCCCTTAGCTTTATTCAATTGTTCCTTTATCTCAGATAGAACAGCTTCAGACTAGTTGAATACTGTTGGCTCCATACATTCTAGCACGTACTTCATATACGATCTATTTGCTACATGTAGTGTAATGGTGCCAACAAGTTTTGCGATCGTGAAAAGGATAGTTCTTAACGGAAAATATCTAACATCTCATATGTTTATCTTTCTATATTTTCTTGGATCTGCTCCTAGATAACAATGTTTCAAAACATAATCTCTCAGTGTCTCTCCTCCAACAATAGACCCTAAGAGTGAAATGGGCAAGCATATCCTCGACAAACCTGTAAGAAGGTACACATCCTTGACTGTTATAGGAACCACTTGGTTCTTAATATGAAATTCCTCAATAGTTGAATCCCATGCTCGAACTAAGAACTCTAATAGTTTTATTTGTTGCCTCTTCCCAGACAGTTTGAAGTACTTAAGCAGTCCACAATCTCTTAGGGCTCTTACTGTACCCAGATCATTTAAGGAAATCATATATTGTTCTTCATGTTCTCTTTCCCTCCATGTAATCGTCATTGTAATCTGATGGAAACCTGAAATACAACCATAAGGTCCATTCCATTCAATTCCTTGCAAAAAAATAGGCAAATTTTGGACATAATTTAAGAAAAAAAAATCTATATTGCACCCAACACACTCCCTAACAAGAGATAGTGCATTTTGTATACAATTAACCTACACTATACTTGCTATACAACGCAGGTTTTGACATTCAGGGGTGCATTTCCCTCTTTTTGGGAAGAATTTACCCTAGGGGCTTTAAAACCCTAAAAATTTGTAGAAATTGGAAATGAAATGAATAATAAAGGAAAGAGGAGGTTCATGGCACTAACCTAGATCAAACGGCAATGAAAAATGTCCACATAAATGATCACAATCAATAGTTAAAGTTCGGGGGAAAAATTAGGTTCAGAGCTCCAAAATGCAAATGGTAACTATGGAATGGTAAAAATGAATAGTGAAACTACTTTTAATAGTCATTTAATTATTTGCAAATTTAATTTATTGCTATGACTATTGTTTTATTATGTTTTTTATAATGAAAAAAATGTTTTTAATTCATTTGATGTTGTTCTGAATAGGTCTTACAACTGATGAATAGATTAGTCGTGTAGATTTATTTCAAGAATGTTTTGACCACAAAGCATACTTTTTATCCTTATTTTTCGAGCTTTGTTAAAAATGACAAAGGATTTGAACCGCACTTTTATCTCTTTTTCGAGCTTCAATAACAGTGAAAAAGGAACCCATGGAGTCTTCTTTTAGCTCTTTTCAGACTCCAATAATGTGAAAATATTTTCAAGCTCTTGTCTTTTGGAGCTCGTAAAAGTAAATGAATTGATATCTACTCAGTATAAGTTTAACCCTTTTCCGGATTGAGATAGATTATTTATGAAAAAGGTGATCTAGGTGGATATTGGTGGTCACCTGCCTATTCCACTTGGGGCCCCACCATTGTCTCTTTCATTTTTTTTAGTTTCGGCACAACTTACTATTTTTAGCAGTTTTTCGGGTCCTGAACTTCCAGAGCCGTTTTGAGGCCCTAAACGACATTTTTTGGGAAAATGGGGAGCAACATGGGTCCATGGACCGATGTTTCTCACTCAAATTTTTTTTTCCTCAGACAGATATTTCTAACGAGGTATGGTACACGTCAAATGGAGATTGCATGCCAAAGTTACGTCCCCGGGAAGTTGAAACACCAATTTACCCAAACGGGGCCCATAGTTTTGGTGCTTCATCTCCTAGGTTTAGGGTTTTGGCTGTTTAGGATTTCCCATTGTTTCTAAATAATAAATAGGCCCTCGAGCCTCATTGTAACTCAGTTCAGAGGCCTGTAGCTACCACATCTCTTCTTAGAGATAGCTACCAGGGCCCTAGCTAGTTCTATTTCCATTCTGTCTGTAAGAAAATTTCAGTTCTTCGATATTAATGAAATGAAGTGTTATTTCCACTACATATTTGTATTTATGGTTATATGTTTATTCTATTGCATTCCTGCATAAATCTAGATCAGTGGGATCAGTGGTATCAGAGCGGTCTGCTTTTTCTCGATCTTTCTTTGCATGTCCCCAACGAGGTCGGGGTATAAGGAGTTAGGGATCGATATGGTGGAACCTTTGCAATATAAGCCTCGCAAACCCCGAAAGACGCCCATGGGGGACAAAAAGAAATATTTGGGAGTAGGAGATCCTATAAAAATATTGCTCGAGGAGGCCCTCGAAAAACAAAGGAACACGATGATGGATAACTTTTCCCAGATCCTTCAATGGCTGCCCACCGGTGGCGCATCTGCATCCAACAGCCACTCTAGAGGTGCGACTCCTTTTAAGGTACATGTAAATTTTGACATTCCCATATTTGAGGGTCAAATAGATGAAGATGACGTAGATAGATGGTTAAATCTATTAGAAGGATATTTCTCGATTCATGAGTTTTCCGATAGAAAGAAGCTTATTTTTTCACTCCTCGAATCTGCCCCCCATGTCAAGGACTGGTGGGAAACCCATTGTGAGAAAAATGATGAGACAAAACCCTCTCTATTCTCAGCCGTACCCACTTGTAATTATTTCCGAGACGCCATCTGGGAACAATACTATCCCATAGGGAGCTATGAGGACAAGTACATACAATGGACCACGCTGCGACAACAAAGGGATCAAGATGTGCATGAGCTGACGAATCTATTCCATACCCTACTCACCAAGTTGGGTATCAAAGATTCAAAGAAACATCTAGTGCCGAAGTATCGCAGTTGTCTACACAGATAAATTCAGGAGGAAATGGAGTTCCTCGACATCTCCTCGCTTGGTAGGGCATACCAGTATGCTGCCAAGATTGAGCAGAAATTCAAAAATAAGAAGCGATATTTTGGATCTGTGAATCAAAAGCAAGGGAAATGTGCTCCCAAACCACAAAACAAATGACAGAGCCAAGGCATGGTGACTCAAGACAACATGTCGAAGCCACAAGCAAAGAACAACACCGCAAAGTCAAAGAAGGACACGGGAAAGTGGTGTGAGTTCCATAAGAGCTCCACTCACAACACAAGTCAGTTTCGGGCCAAGCAGTCGTTGGTGCCCGAGATGAGGGCTTCTGAGTCAGATGCATGCCCTGACTCTGAATCATAACCTGACAAGGGGAATGAAAAAGGGAAACAGATTATTGATGCAGAGCCCAATGCCACTGTTGCCACTACAAAGATCTAGAAGGAGGAACTGGAAGATCCAGAGGAGGGGGAACACCTCTTCCACTCCCATATGTGGGTAAAGGGCTCCCTGGTACAGTTCATTGTTGAAAATGGGAGCCAAAAGAACCTCATTTCAGCAGACATCATGAATCGGTTGGGTTTGTCAACCACAGCTCACCCACATCCATACACCATTGGGTGGCTTCACCAAGGACGAGATCTCTGCGTCAACGAACAGTGCTGCCTTCCCTATAGCATCAAGCCCTTCACGGATGAGGTATTATGTGATGTTGCTCCTATTGATGTTTATGATGTATTATTAGGAAAACCATACTTGTAGAAGCGTCATGCTGTGTATGAGTCTTGGCCTCGCACTGTTATTTTTACTTTGGGAAATAAGTTGTACAGGATACCAGAGGTACCACCTCCTGCCACTGTCTCTTTGGTTACTACAAAACAATCTAGTAAGCTCATTTCCCAAACTAGGAAATTCGTTTTCTTGATGATCCGTCCCCAAGGCAAGAAGAAGACTATGGCCATGACCTCTAGACAGAGCTCCTACGTAGGAAAACAACAAATGGATAAGGTTGTGGAGGAGTACGGGGACATATTCACCTCAACCACAGGGGTTCCTCTACACTGTCAGGTCAAGCACCCGATTGATCTGACCACCGGTGCGCTACTACCCAATGGACCGATCTATTGGCGCTCTGTTCTGGAGAATGATGAAATCGAGAGGCAGATTCAGGAGCTGTTGCAGAAAGGTCACATCTGACCAAGTTCATCGCCCTGTGGGAGCCCAATTGTGTTGGTACAGGAGAAGGATGGGACGTGGAGACTCTGTACTGAATATCGGGCGCTGAACAAGATCACTGTCTGGAATAGGTACCTGATCCCATGGATTGATGACCTTTTGGACCAAATGAAAGGTGAAAAATATTTCAGCAAGATCGACTTGAAGTTTGGGTATCACCAGGTACCAATTGAACCCTCCGATGTGTGGAATACTGCCTTCAAAGCCAAGGAAGGACTTTTCGAATGGCTGGTCATGCCTTTCGGGTTGACGAATTCTCCCACAACCCTCATGAGGATGATGGAAGACATCTTGCAGCCATTCACCAACTCATTTGTAGTGGTGTACTTGGATGACATTCTGATCTTCAGCCAGACTTGGGAAGAGCACCTTCACCACATCCGACAAGTCCTCCAAACACTGTGGCAACACAAGTTGTGTGCCAATTTGGAGAAGTGCAGTTTTTGCATGACCCAGGTTCAATATCTGGGATACATTATTGATGAAAGGGGGGTGCATGTGGATCCAACCAATATCCAAGTCATTTGAGATTGGCCAGCCCCAACCACTATAAGAGTGCTTCGTAGCTTTCTGGGTCTTGCTAATTTCTAGCATAGGTTCGTGTTGGGATTCTCTCATATCACTTGGCCCTTGAGTCAAGTAACCAATGGAGGAGTGAGAGAAAAATTATTTTGGTCAGAACCTCAACAGAAGGCGTTCACAGAATTGAAAAATTGCCTCTGTTCTACTCCAGTGCTCACATTACCAGAATTGCAACGGCCATTTGAGATCGAGACAGATGCCTCTGACTATGCTATTGGGAAATTTCTTACTCAACAGGGACATCCAGTGGCATATCACAATGAGACATTGTCTAAAACAATTCGCAAGTATCCTGCTTATGACAAAGAAATGTATTCCATTCTGCAAGCTTTTTGACAATGGAAGCATTACATTTTGGGGAAGGAAACAATCATCGACATAGACCACCAGCCCCTGCAGTTCATACAGACGCAACAGAAGTTGCAGAATGATCGCCATCAGAAGTGGTCCACATATCTGCAGCAGTTTCAATTGAACATCAAGTACAAGAAGGGTAGCACCAATAATGTTGCAGACTGCCTCAGCCGACCACCGATCGTGGCGCTCACCATCGTTCTCAAATCTTGTGGGCACGAGACTTCTGATTGGATGCTTCTCTACAACAGCGACCCAGAATTCGACCACACTTACAAGGCACTCTTGGGGGGTACGCAAGTTCCAAATTTTAACCTCCAAGATGCACTTTTATGTCACTTGGGACACCTTTGTGTTCCTTCAAGTGAGCGTGCCAAGATAATATGGGAAGCATACTACAGTCAAGTCGTTGGGCATTTTGGGGTCGAGAAAATAGTAGTAGTACTACATAAGTATTTCAATTGGCCGAACCTTTGAAAGGATGTCAGGATGCACATCAGATCCTGTACTACCTCTGCCATTGCCAAACCGGCCATCAAGAAGCAAGGCCTATATACTTCGCTAACTACCCCTAGTCGACCTTGAAAATCCATCTCCATGGATTACATGTTGGGCCTACCTTCTACTAAGCATGGAAATGATTGTGTTTTCGTGGTCGTCGACAGATTCTCGAAGATGGACATTATGGCGGACTGCAAGAAGAATATCACAGCAGAAGCCACTGCTAAACTCTTCTTTGAACAAGTGTGGGTTCACTTTGGGATCCCACAGTCTATCATATTAGATCGGGATAGCAGGTTCCTCATCACATTTTGGTCTAGCCTGTAGTCAATGCTAGACACCAAGCTCACCAAGTCCACAGCTTTCTATCCCCAAATAGATGGCCAGACAGAGGTCGTCAACAGAATGATTGCACACATTATGCACATGTACAATTCAAAGGATCCACGCACATGGGACGAGAGCCTCCCCTATGTACAACTTAGTTATAACCAGGCTCTCCACAGTTCAATCGGCCATAGCCCCTTTCAGGTGGGCTTGGGATTACAACCACTATGACCCACTGACGTAGCCATGCCATTTGCGGCTACTCAGGCTGATTTGGCTCATGTCCAGTCTAATGTTGACAAAGAAAATAGCTTCATCAAGCGCATTCAACACATTCGCCAACAAGTTCATGACATATTGGACAGAGCCAATGCTAAGTACAAGCAATGCCATGATCAACACTGGGTTCCACACAACTTCCAGGTGGGTGACAAAGTATGGCTACATTTGCAGAAGGAGTGCCTTACTGGACCCCACCACAAGCTTCAAAAACTCCGATACGGACCATACACCATCACCAAGGCTGTAGGGAGAAATGCCTTCGAGCTTAGTATTCCACCATTCCTTGTTCTGCACCCAGTATTCAATGTGAACTACCTTCATCCTTACTTCCCACCTCTACTAGACACCTCTAACATTGCAGAACAACTCACACCAATAGAGTTAAACCCAGACTGCATGGAACAGGCCACCGAAAATTGTATCATGGACATGCAAATCAAGAACACTCACCAACAGAAGATCCAATTGTATCGGGTTGTCAAAGCTGGCCAACTCCTGCACCAAGGAAAGTGGTTCACTAGGGACCAAGTTCAGCAGAAATTTCCTCATCTCATGGAGGAACTTAACGCAATGGGGATCATTGATCTGGATTTATGTAGGAATGAAAAATAATAAACATATAACCATAAATACAAATATGCAGTGGAAATAACACTTCATTTCATTAATATCGAAGAACTGAAATTTTCTTAGAGACATAATGGAAATAAAACTAGATAGGGCACTGGTATCTATCTCTGAGAAGATATGTGGCATCTACAGGCCTCTGAACTGAGTTAAAATGAGGCTCGAGGGACTATTTATTATTTATAAACAATGGGAAATCCTACACAGCCAAAACCCTATGCCTAGGAGATGAAGCACCAAAACTATTGGCCCCATTTGGGTAAATTGGTGTTTCAACTTCTCGGGGACGTAACTTTGGCATACAATCTCCGTTTGATGCGTACCATACCTCGTTAGAAATATCTATCCGAGGAATAAATATTTCGAGTGAGCAACATTCATCCATGGACCCATGTTGCTCCCCGTTTTCCCAAAAAACGTCGTTTAGGGCCTCAAAACGGCTCCGGAAGTTTAGGACCCGAAAAACTGCTAAAAATAGTAAGTTGTGCCGAAACTTAAAAAACTGAAAGAGACAATGGTGGGGCCCTAAGTGGAATAGGCGGGTTGCCACCAATATCCACCTAGATCAAAAGGAATACCTTGGTTAAACATGACCAAAGAGGTTCTCTTAGATATTATTTTACACTTTTTTGGATCTGAGCGACAAATTTACGAAAAAGTACTTATGGAGTTTTCTTTCATCCTCTTTTTCAAACTCTCTAAATATGAAAAATTATTGGGCTATCACTGTCGTTAAGCTCGTTAAAACATAAAACAGTGACGGGCTTGTCAATCATGGCAAGAATCGAGTTTCATTCATCGCTAGACTCATTAAATTATTAGATAAAGATACTTTATTCGTCCGAAGGGTTGAATTATAGATCAAGCAAATGTTGTCCTCTTCAATATTGTAAAAAATAAAGAGGTACTGGTTGAAAAATGACTAGGGAGAATTTGGGAAAAGTGAGAAAAAATTATTTATGGTAGCAAGTCGCTCTTGAACATGACACTTCCTTCACTCCATGTCTGTGACTATTTGGGTTGGGTAATCATCTTGACAGTTCATTCGTACCTATGGTTCATCATACCTTCACTTCGGTTTTGGGTCAATGCTGCCAAATCATCACAGTTTTGCTGATATGTTCAAGAGAATTCATCCAATGAATAACTCATCCTTTTGAAATACTCATAAACCTTTATTCTCATGACCGTCATCCCCGAAAATTGCTATATCAAGTCATACCCTTGTCTCCGAAATCACTAACTATCGTTTCGCAATAAGGTGGCTTCCTTTCAACAACAAATCATTATCTAGGAAGTTCACTTAGAAACATATGATTCCAGTACCATGAGGCTTGTTACAACATCGACAAGATCCTTGCTTCCATACTTCTGACCAAAAGATTTTGTTTGGTGTTCAACATCAAATGATCTATTCATGCCTTACGAATTGTACTGTAGTACCTTAAGCACCATTGAAATCAATGGTGGTTCTCTCACGTTTTTTAATAGCTCATATCATTGGCTGGTAAGGAAATGATGTCTTTCCATGTTTGACGACAAATCATATACTCGCATGGCTATAATTGTACCCGAATGATCAAGTGAAGGAGATAAGAAGACCCCGGATCTAGTTTCAGCCATCCGAGCTGTAATTTTAGGATTATTGTACACATCATTTGTATGATGACCTTACATACAGATTGTTAACCGAACATGGGCCTATATCTGTAGGCATGTCTGCATTGGGCAACATTCCAATGTCAACGAATTTTTGAATTATGTACATGTTATTAAATTCTTTATGTGCTGAACATGGGAATGCCTACCCTCAGAAATTATGATCAAGAGGATATATCATGATGTAATGTATTGTAAGATTGATACAGGTCGCCACTCCGCTGCATCTCCAACCCATCAAAGTGTAAAGGATATAAATCAAAATATTTTTGTTATTATTCTGACTTCATGCTTTAGGGGTAAATTGTTATAGGTAAATTTGGGCATCATTCCCAACGACCTGGTTAACTAGGCATCATCTCAAGTACTAATGTATAGGTTCTATCATCCCATAACATTTTAGTTTCTAAATGCCCTAAGATAAGTAACAAGACAAATCAATTAAAGACTTTCATCTCCAAAGGTTTCCAAAGTTTGAAGTTTATAATATATCATATGAGAGCTCACCAACGCTACCTCTAAAGGGACTAAGTGCATTTCATATGCTGGTATCCCTATGCAAGGCTACTCTACAAATCACTTCTCGACATCCATGGGCATGAAAAATTTTAGGGGCTAATATTCGCAGGTGGGCTAATTTTCCATGGTTTTTCCAAAAAAAAATATTCGTCAATTCCCATTTTTTTATGAAAATGATTCGCCCAAATGTTACAATATAAAATTATTTTACCTTAAAATTCGCCAAAATTATATAGGCAATATATATAATATAATTATAAATTTTAATAATTTTACATATACATGAATAATAATTTTATACTTTGCATATTAGGGACTAGTGAGATTTGCAAATTTTTTAAACTTTAAAATAATTTTCCATCCTTAAAATTTTCTCTATCCATGGGTGTGTTCGTCACATTGGGAGCGAAATTCTCATTGTTCTGGAATTTCCACTTGGCCAATGCCTTCTAGAAGAGTTCACATGTGTCAAACTTAGAATCCATGTGTCCATTTGACATCTACAATATTGGGAACATGTCTTGCCCATTATTGGAAAGTCATTTGTTGTAAAAATACCTCAGCTTCTCTATAAATTGAACACAGATCTTAGTGGTTTGATAAGGAAGAATTTGTGTAGAGAAATGCTGGTGGATTTTTCATTGAGGAGATTGATTTGAGTGACAGCTTGCTGGAGATATCTGCATTGTGATGAGACTGGGATGCTGTTGGAGATGGTGACACTAAATCATTCATTTGGTTGTAACCTCCCCTTCTATCATTAATAAAGAATACTTCTTACTTTTCCCTATATGCATCTGTATTGGCTTTTATTTTCCATATTTCAAGATCTTAGTTGATGTATATGGTTTATGCTTTACTGATTTAGCAAACTAACTTGAATAGACATCTGTATTATTGCTATCTTCTATTGTTTAGTGTTCATTCTTACAGGAAATATTTTTCACATCCGGCTGGAATTTGAAGATATAATGGAAGCGAAGGAAGGAATCATTTGGAGGTGCTTGGATTCCAAGTAAGCCTCTAATCCATTCTGTGTGTTTGTTCTTATTTAGGAAAAGTAGTCGTATAGTCTTTAATCTGTTGTTCTAGATTAGCGCCTATCTAGGGAAGAATGATTTATCCATCAATCATAATTCCGCATAACACTATTATTTCTTTTCTTAATTTGTGAAAATATCTTCTTGATATTACGAATAGGATCATGGCTTGTGCCCTCAATAATAGGAGATGGTGGAGTGCAAGAAATTTCATCCAATTGTAGAGAATATCCAGAGATAACTCAGAAACTAGTCTCCTCCACTTTGTTTGCTTTCTTAGCTTAATTTTCCACATCATTCTCCAAATCAATTAGTTTCTCCCTTCCTCTTTCGAGTCCCTTTTCAGTAGGGTGTGGGTTTTCCACCTCCATATTCACAGATGTAGAAGCTAGTCCAACACTTTCTAGCTTCTCAACCTCTGTCCTGGATTCATGAACAAAAGTATAATATTCATTCTCCACCCTGCGATTGGAAATTACATGATATGGGTCATAAGCCCATTTCTCTACTAACAACAAATGCATATCGGTAAATAATTTATGAGCCTCTTAAATGGTCTGTCTGATATTCAAAATGAATGGGCCCACTGTCCTTGGTAATTTGAATAAATGTCCCTTCTTCATAGGCACAAAATGAATCTGATCAACATTAATACTTTTACTGATGAACTCAAATGAAAACATCCTCATAGGAACAAAAACATGTAGCCTGAAAGGCTCTACATCAGCTCCCTACAATATGATCTCAATGTGTTCCTCATGGACCAACCAATCCCCAGACTTTATATATTTTCTTAATTTTAGAAATGACTGAGCTTCAGGAAATACCATTGGTGTAGGTACTCCATTCAAAATTGAATACACAATAAGAAGGAAAGGAGAAGTAAACTAAAACAGACCCTTATTTGCCACTGCTAGTATTTATGAGTCACCAATGATCAAATTTTCTCTTTTATTATTATTGGATGTCTTTCATCAAATTTTTAAATTTTCAAATAAATTTGACATGTCTTTTTATTTTCAAATGAGCCTTGAGTCATGTCCTAGGTGTCACTACTTCTCCCTCCATTTTCAAGGTCATAAAATTTCATCATGGTTATGTCATCATTCCTTGTGATAGGTCATTAAATGAATGTCTTGGTCATAATTTTGGTCATTAATTAATTCCATGCATACTTAAAAGGTTTGAAGTTCAAAACCATGGTTGAGGTATGCATTAGCTATCATCATTTTCTCATGTCATAAAAATCTACATGGGAGTCATGCCATCGCCATTGTCACAATCATGGGACTTAGTAAATAGGGAAAGTTTTTTAAAAAGGTACCAAAGGTAAATTCATCCCACATGGAAATGTAACCTTTCCAAACAAATTAACCAAGCTGCAATATACTACCTCATCAAGTCACTTCTCCAAATGACATGTGATGTCACACCATCACCAAAGCAAAAAAAATGAATTTCAAGTAATAAAAGGACCATCCAAGCATTCAAAAGCTTCATTCCATTCTCCAAGAACACTTATATACCATTTTGCTTCATCTCAGCCATAATAACCTTGATTTTTTTATCACCAAACCCTTTTCATCAAGCACAACGCATTTTCACATCAGCACGTTGCATTTATGCATCAGCACACTGCACTTCTGGAGAACACGCTACATGTTTAAGTTTGGAGGTTAAATAAATCAAAAAAATGTTTCATTTCTCATTATAAAATATTGAGAGACTCTTTGGAAATTAATTAATCCCTTTATCACCTCTTTGATGCAGTAATCCTCACAAAAAGTGAATAGAATCCCTCTCCTAGGGTTTCACTGTGCTTTTAGTTTTCATGGGTTTTTACTTTATCTCACAGATAATTTCCCTATTTTCTATTCCCCATTACCATTGTATACACTTATAAAACTTTCCCAAATCATTTATCACACCAGTTTCCTTCATTCTAGCATTTTCCCCCAAAACCCTTAGCCTATGCTTAACTTCTTCTACGTTTCTAGGTTTTTACTTTATCTTTCACTTTTTCCCCTCTTTTCCTCATTCATTCAGTGAAATTATACTTCTAATGTTCCCCTAACAATTATCCCTATTCCCCCCTATTTTTGAATATTTTTGTAGTCCCTTATCCCCTCCATTTCCCTCCCTAAATTAGCTACTCTTTTTCCCTATTTTCCAATCCTAAACCCTACCCTTCCCTCCTATCAAACTTGGTTTTCCTGATAATGAAAACCAACACCATGGAAAATGAAAATAATAATTACAACAATGGAGGTCATGTCTCTAGATACAAGCCAACTAATATGCAAGAAATCAATGCTTCAAAGTTCATCAAAGGTTCATTTGAAAAGGTAAGTGTTTGTGCTCAACCTAGTGTTCCTAAATTGAGTTCATTAATTTTCAACCAGGGTTAGTGAACTGCTGAAGTGTGGTGCACTATATGTGCCTAGGTATTTGTTTCTCACTACGTTGTGTTTAGTGTTTTATGATGTTTTTGGTTTTATGGTTTTATGTTTGAAAAAGGAAAGAACTAAGTGTTTATGAAAAGAAGCTATTGGTTATACTAAAACAGAGTAAAGCCTAAACTATGGATGGCAAACAACAAATGCAAAGCTTGATAATGACTTCATTGCAGGAAAATAAATCACAGCATGAGCTTGAACTTATCCAATTCATTTATTAAAGGTGTGTTGGAAGAGCTTGAGAAATGGACAAGTTAAGTGTAAATGAAGTTCTCCTAAATAAACAACCAACTCACAATATTACAAAATGATTATTTGTAACACAGTAAGGTTTCTATTCTAGATTAACCTATGATGCTGAAGTTACCATGTCCTGCAACTTGACTTATCACTACTAGGCCTTATTCATAAGTTTTGAGATTTTCTAAAATGATGCTTGGGAAAAAGGCTATAAGTGAGTTTGTAAAATATTTGCAGAGTGATCAAAGCCTTAAACTAATATGACTGACCCATGTTCATTTGATGATGTATCAATATAGATTCAAAAAAAAAGTAAGTTTGTAAATAATGAAGGCCGAGAGACTAATTTTGACAACTAATACTACTTGAAATACAATGGATAACCTAGGCTAAAAAACGGTCTATCAATCTTAAAATACAGTGACTACAACTTAAACTAGAATGCCATTAATCTTTTCTTGAAACAAAATGAACTGAGACTAAACTAGAGTGCTTCTAATCTACTTGAAGTACAATGAATAGAGTTAAACTAAAATTCCATTATCAAACTGCGAATGTAGTGACAGAGCTGAACTAAATGCAATCAACCTCAGGAGTGCTATGACTAAATTAACATGCAACTAGTCTATGGAATTCTACAACCCATCTCGTTCAATAGAAATGATATTTTGGAAGAGTTTGTAAAACAAGTCTGGCTATATTATTCAATGCAATTGAACATAAACATAATATTGAAAGAAAATACAACTAGAATCTAAGACACCACAGCTGTTTCTTATTCATTGTTAATGATGTTTTGGAAGAGTTTGTAGGAGTAAGACTGGCTGTGACACTTAGTGTAAACAAGCTTAAATCATAAAATTCGAAAGGAAATGCAACTAAAACCTACAATACCACAGCTATTCCTTATTCATCGTGATGATATTTTGGAAGAGTTTATAAGAGTAATTTTAGCTGTGATAATTAATGTAAACAAGTATGAACATAAACTTCAGAAACTTGCCTAAACTAGAAATGAAAACGAGACTAAAATACTTATCTAAACCGTATAAACAAGGCTGCTGAGGTAGCAGGGGCCCTCTACCACTAGAGTAGCACAAAATATAATTCAATATTGACTCAATGCTTTCAAGGAAATGATGCTTCTTTCATTAAAGAGAAATTACTTCAAAAACAGAGTGTTTTCGGACTTCTGCAATCTAGCAATCAACCACAAAATCTCACCTTGTCCCTTGGTTTCCTGAGCCATATTTGTAAAAAATTTACATAAATGTCTTGAGATAACCTAGGGATAATTGTATTTCCAAATAAAAACCAAACTAGGACTCTGATGGTGGTCACTTAATATAATTAAGGACATCTGGACTGTCCTTGTCCTATTAGGAGTCTCTCTCCTAGTTTGAGTTCCCACGTACATAACCGCCTACAGAATTCCGTTAAAACTTCGTGGAGAGCAACAAATGATGAGGGAATGATGTGGAATATGACCATATGTGGTTTCCTCTAAGATGACACCTGGAACCTGTGTAGACATGAAGACAGCTGCAGAATCGGAAACTAGCTATAGAATGTCTGCATTCTGTAGCTAGATCTAGTTCAAAAGTACTACAATGACAAAATCATAAAAACATAGCAATTTAGTCATGATATTCATTCTTAAAGAAATTTTAACTAATTCTGCTGATCATTTGAGCCTATGATTAATAATGGACAAATGAAATGGAGTGGAATGTGGTGGAAGAAAGAAAATCTTTGGAGCTCAACATACCCCCACTGCTAAATTCTTGCATGTCCTCATGCAACTATTCCATGAACTTTGAGACCTCTGCAAGGAAATCAAACCCTCTTCTTCTGCTTTGCCTGGCAGTCAAAGGCCTTCTAGGCTTCCTTATGAATAACTTTAATCTCAAATTTTTGAGTGCCCTGGTTAACTTTTTATTTCTCTTCTTCAATTTTTCACTGGCCTTGTGTAACTTTTTCATTTGTAAAGACAAAGTTGAATTCATATCAGTTTTCAGTTTAACTTTCTCTCTCAGAATTTCATTCTCATTCTTGATATGTCTGTTAAGTATTTCTAACTCATATTTATCCCTCCTTAGGATATCAACTGCAGATGTTGGTGGACTAGGAATTCTGTCTCTTCCTTCTGAAGCTCTTTTCTCTAATGTCTCAATATAGTTGTAAATTTCTTGTTGTGCAGGATCTATTTTAGGAGCTCCTTCATCAAAATCCTCCTTAGTAGGTGTTTCTTCATCCTCTATGTTTATGACTCCAGTTTGTTTAACCTTTGTTTTCTTTAGTATCCCTCTAAGTCTGTGGCTCCTTCTCGGTTGAGATGGCCCTTCTCCTTTCTCTCTGGAAAATTTTCTTATTATTCTCTCTTTCTTAAGCTGCTTCTTAATCTGAGTTAATTTCTTAGAAATCATTTCTTCACTGCTTTCTTGTATTGTTTTACCAGTTTCAGTTTTGGAGGTTTTCCATTTTCTGCTTCTTTTTGTAGGTTTGTCTTCAGGTGGAGGTTCCTTGGGTTCTTCAAAGTGATTTCTCACTAAGAAATCTTCCCAATTATCTCCCATTTTTCTCAAATGATGTTCAATCGGAATTTTGACTAAAACTTGGTGGTATAAGGTTGTTTCCAGAAATTGAATTCTCTTTTGAACACTTGAGGCCATTTTCTTTAAACTATGAAGCAAGAAAAAGGGCAAATTGAGTTCTTCTTCTAGGAAATGCATTATCAACCGAATATGATAGACATAGAAAGTACCATATCTTCCTTCACAAGTGATGAATTTTTGCAAGATAAGCAACATGTTCCTCCATTTTTTCTTTAGTGCAGAGCTAGGGATACCCTTTTTAAAAATGGTAACATCCATACCTGGTGACTTGAGTATATGCTTCCATGCTTCGTTATGAAATTCTCTATTCTTGAACCACCTTTCTCCTTGTCTGGGAAATTCAGTTGCTTCTGCAATGGAAGCTTCTGTAATGGTGAATTTAATATCTCCTATCTCAACCTTAGCTCCGTTGAAGTATCTTGCAAACGTTTTGGTCACCTCTTTGTGAAACCCACTGAATTTTTCAAAGAATTGCAACCACCGTGCTTGCTGTAACATTTCTCTGACTTGAGGATAACCCTCCAAGTACTTAGTTCCCACCAGTTCTGTCATCACTATGAGACCCATCACTTCTCTTTCCAACCTTTAAATTGTTGCTCCTCTGTTCACGGTGACAATAGTTGTTACAGGGATGTCTCTGTTTCATAGACCGGAATGGTTAAAAATTGGCTATGGGAAAGAGTGATATGGAGTGGTTACAGAATGAATATAATGAGGTGAGGATGATGTATATGAGTTGAAAGATATCACAGAAGAAAAGACCGCGGAGATATTTTGTAATGAATTCAAAATCATCATTAAATGCTTTTGCCTAGTGACGTGACTAATCCAATCACTTCAGCACTTTAACTGTTTAGATTTTTAAATGATGATCAAATATGGGATTTGAAATGGTGGAATAGAAGGAGTTTTATCCAAAGTTTTTACGGGAGGTTTGTTAGGCATGATAAAAAAAATTAATTAAAACAACTTTTTGAATTATTCATAACTTAACTATACTAAAAATTTTCATGATATGTCATTATAATCAAAACTTTTACCTTTGCCTTTCCTCTTATTTTTTCTTTTTTCTTTTTTGTGTTCTTCATATGCTTTGTTCTCTCCTAGAAATCATTAATTTTTGAGTCTTCATAACCTTCTTGATTTTACTTGTTGTCATGGATATGCAGGATCATTTTATTGCAGATCAAGTGATTACTAGACAGTGCCTTCAGGATCTCTAGCTGCAAAATGTCTGTCTGGCTGCAGAATGTCTGACTGGCTGCAGAATGTTTGATTGATTGTAGAATGTACCTGTAGAGAACTTGAAACATGAAATGGAATGGTTTGGAGCATGAGTGGAATTTTGTATGGAATGAGTGAAGATGGATAATGAGATATGATGTAATGGAATATGAATGAAGTAAATAATGGAGTGGAATGGATCACAACTTATGAAATGGAGAGAAGTATGAGAAGTGGCCTGCAATTCATGATATGTATTATTAAATTGCAGAAAGACATCAAACTTTAAAAATCTGGAATGGAAATGAGGTGGACCATGGAGTGAACTGAATGAAGTGTGTATGAATGAATGAAATGGAGTATGGATGAATGAATGAAATGAAGTATGGATGAATGAAATGAAATGGACCATAAGTGAAATGGATCTGCACTTATGATTTTGTAACAACTGCTTGCAGAAAAACAAATTTGAAAAGCTAAGTGTCAGAAAGATTATGATTTTCACTCTACCTTTTCTGTATAAACATGCTAATCAATGATTAGTTTTCATGTTTATACTTTATTTTATTTTATTTTTAATAAAATGACTTCAGAAAATTAAATTAAGTTGATGAAGAAGAAAGATTCTTCTTCATTAACTTCACATCACTGTTTTCCTGGAACTTCCTCACAAATTCTTCTCCTGAAAGTGGCTTATGATACAGCTTCAATCTATGACCATTCATAAGAAAAGCGACCTCTTCTTCATATATTGTCCTGATTTTTATTGCTCCATTGTCAAAAAATTTCACAATTTCATATGGCCCAAGCCAATGTGTTTGGAATTTACCTTGAAAATTTTTGAACTTTGAATCAAACAAGAGAGCCCAGTCACCTTCTTTGAACTTCTTTTCTTTGATGTACTTATCATGCCATCTAGTCCTTTGCTATTAGACTATACTTTTTTTTTGAACTACATCTTGTCTGATCTCATCCAATTCATTAATCTGCTCCAATCTATACTTTTGTGCCTCTGTTAGATCAAGTCCTATATGAACTGCCATTTTTAAAGTTTGAATCTGGAACTCTATGGGAAACAAAACTTGCTTTCCATAAACAAGTTCATAAGAAGTATGACCTGTTGTGCTTATCCATGTAGTTCTATAGGCCCATAAGGCTTCAGGAAGCCTATCTGCCCATTCTCTTCTATGTAAATGAACAGTCTTTGTTAGGATCCCTTTAATGACCTTATTAGTAGATTCCACTTGACCATTTTCTTGTGGATGATAGGGAGTATATTTTTTGTGTCTGATTTTGTACCTCTCCATAATTTGTTCCACTAGCCTCGATGTGAATTGAGCTCCTTGATCTGTAAAAATTTCCCTTCGGACACCAAAACAAGTAAAAATATCCTCAAAAAGAAAATTAACTACAGATGCTTCAATAGCAAAAAGTAATGGCTTGGCCTCTACCCATTCGGTAACATAATCAGTGCAAACTAATATATATTTCGTTTGTCTTGATGGAGGACTAATAGGTCCTACAAAATCGAAAGCCCATTTTTCAAAAGGTTCAATATGTACCTGAGGCTGCAATGGCATCTCACCTGAAGGAGAAGGTTTCCCTATCCTTTGGCAACTGTCACACCTTTTGACATACTCTTTAGCATCTTTAAAAATGGATGGCCAATAATATCCTAAATGAAGGACCTTAGAAGCTGTCCTCTTATCAGAAAAGTGTCTGCCACAAGGTTCATCATGACATGCTTTGAGAATCTCAGGAATCTCATCTTCCCGAACACATCTCCTAATAATAAAATCTGGACCTGTCTTATACAACTCATTAGCAACCCATGAATATTTTAGACTGTCATAAATTATTTTTCTTTTATCTCTTGCATTCATTATTGAAGGAAATTTTCTTGAAACTAAATAATTAGCAATGTCAGCAAACAAAGGAGTTTGGGTAGAAATTGCAAAAAGATATTCATCAGGAAATTGATCTTAAACTGGAGTGTCATCTTTGATGTTTTGGAGTCTAGATAGGAAATCAGCTACTGTGTTTTGTTTTCCAGGCCTATCTAGAATGGTAATGTTGAATTCTTGTAAAAGTAATAACCATCTTATGAATCTGCCATTAGTAATTGATTTGTTCATTAAATATCTAACTGCAGAGTGATCTGTGTGAACAAAAGTTACATAGCCTGTTATATAGTGTCTGAATTTGTTTATGGCATGAACAACATCTAAAAACTCTTTTTCAGTTACATTATAGTTTAACTCTAAAGGAGTCAAATTTTTACTGGTATAGTAGATGGCATAAGGAATCAGGTCTTTTTGTCCCAATACTGCTCCTAGAGCTATATCTGAGGCATCTGTTGAAATATGAAAAGGTAGCTTCCAATTAGGTCCCCTTAAAATAGGTGCTTCAGAAATTTTTGTTTTCAGGGTCTCAAAGGCTAACTGGCAGTCAGAACTCCATTTGAATTCACAGTCTTTGGTAAGTAATTTGAAGAGTGGAGATGCTATCTTGGTGAAGTTTTCTATAAATGTTCCATAATATCCTATAAATCCTAGAAAAATCCTAACATCTTTTTGACAACTTGGAATAGATAAGTTAGAGATGACTTCAACTTTTGACTCATCAGCTCTAATCCCATCCCCTGAAATGTGATGTCCTAAAACAATTCCTTCATTAAACATCATAAAACACTTCTCATGACTAAGTGAAAGATTTTCTTCTTTACATCTTTTTAAAAAAATTTCCAAGTTTGCTAAGGCTTCTTCAAATGTGTTTCCATAAACTGTGAAATCATCCATATATACCTCTACACAATCATGTATTAGATCTGAAAATATTCCTAATACTGCCCTTTGAAATGTTGCAGGTGCATTGCCTAATCCAAATGGAAATACTCAGTAATCATAGTTACCCCAAGGACAGGTAAATGTGGTTGTTGGGAAAAATACTAAGAGGGGGGGTGAATCAGTATTTTACTGCATATTCAAAACTTTTACTTTTTCTTGCTTCTAAAACACATACGCTACTTTCCTGATACAGACTCGCATATATACGCGGATACCCTTTATTAAACTCGCGTATGCACAGATATATTAATAAACAATCAATTCTTTACTAAGATCCTTACATGTATTCATTCATCAGATGTTTATATAGCAGCAGACATGTGCAGAAATAACAGAATGAAACATCACACAAAAGCATCACATATGAACACCATGATTTTTAGGTGGAAATCCAAGTCAGGAGAAAACCACCGCTGCCGTTGTCTTAGCCTTCAATATTTTATAATAGAAAAAAAATTCTTACAATCATGTACTGGTGTAGACTTATACCAGCACGTAGGCACCCACCTGCAGAAGGCTACAACCTTCTCTCGTTTACCAGCCTCTCCTAGAAGGGAGATTCAACCCCTTGCTCTCGTTTACCAGTCTCACCTGGAAGGGAGCTACTACCCCCTAATATTAGCACCAGCCTCTGCTGATATTATCAGACTGAAGGCTTCAACCCTCAGATCCACTGCAGACCACATTTCATCAATTTTCAAACTGGATCCAACAGCTCCAACAAAACCCTTCACTCTTCAATAAACATACTTTTCCCAATGCTACAAACAGAACAGTGAACCCACTGTAACCAGAATATCAGAGTTAACCCAAACTTCAGATCAGACATTCAAAAACACATTCAACTTTGAGACCCCATTAATTCAAATTCCATACGCGCTTTTAGTATATCAGACCCGCGTATGTACGCGCATTTCATAAGACTAACCCGCGTATGCTTCAGTAAATTCTTCAAATAAATCCTATCTGCGCATACGCTCTTTTCTCTAAACAGAGCTGCGTATACACGCTCTTTTCACGAAACCAATCTATGTATGGATCTATAAAAGATAAATTTTGCACAACAGATCAGATCTCTGAACTTACCCAGATTTCTTCAACTTCTTCAACTGATTTACGCCAGGTCTTCATCACTCCTTTTCACATCATCCAAGAGATTCACCATTTCAAGATCTAGAGATCTTACACCTTCATTATGTCCATAGATGCTTCATAGATTCAGGTCTATCAATTAGGAGTAGAGTTTAAACCATGCAGATATACTTCAGAGTGAAGTATTCATTAAAGTCCAGACACATGCACACCTTGCACAATGAAATTCTTCTCCTTATATAGATTTACCCTTTTTCAATACCATGAGCCAAAACCACATTACTTCTGATGGTATTCCTGGACGGGGTCATTTAGATGAATCATTACTCAATACAATGGGTCAATACCATGGTGGTTACCCCCGGTTTTTCACTTTATGAGCGCTTTTTCCCATACGCGACTTGGAACGTTATTTCCCGCGTGCATACGCGACTTCTCCTAGACAAATCCGCGTATGCATTGAGACATACTCTTTTCATCATAGATCTGGTACATACTGAAACCCTTTCTTCATTACTTTCTGTACTCACTGTAGATACATCAGATTTACATCATTTAACAAGTTTATCAAGACATATTCTATCAAGCATAGCTTCATCAAGTAGGTTGCCATCATCTTCATCAAGTGGGTTGCCATCAAGGACAACACTCAGCATCATATTGCCAACAATCTCCCCCTTTGGACTTGATGGCAACCACGATGGTGTTTGATCACCACAACAGATAGATACATCAAGAATATAATGACACCATGTCACCATTCTTTCTCTTATTCAAACACTATGTCACCCTCCCCCTTTGACATCAAGGGCAAAGGGCGGATCAAAACCAACACAAGGTTTTTCCCCTCATGTAGACATAAGAGCTCTGCAGATCTGATGTGCACTGAAGTTACCATGCTCCCCCTGAGTTCATGCTGAATCTTCAAACATATTTTGCAATGTAGAACATGACTGTATGACCTTCCTATAACCAAGGACTCATACTTACATCAAAGATCCAGCCAAGTGGATTTACATATGAGACTCAAATACCCAACCCAGTGGGTTTACAAAATTGACTCAGCTACCCAACCAAGTGGGGTTACAATATTTGACAAGTCCTTACATGACTGAATATTACAACTTTACATCATGGGTCTCAACAAGACCCTTTTATCACATTACAAGTATGAATTTTCATGACCAATACCAGAAAGACCTCAAGAGAGAGATCATATTATAGAACCATCATAATGCCAACAATGGATTGTACTCAGCAAGGCCAATGCTCCCCCTGAAAATGTGCATTCAAGCATATTTTCTGTATGACCAAGGCTCCCCCTTTGCTTGTGAATCCTAAACACTTTCAACAACAAATCATCAGGGCATCTTCACCCAAAATCAGAGAATGAAACAAAATATAAGAGCTGAAATATCAGCAGTGACTCCAAATAGCATCAGAGATACCAAACAACACTGTTTCTGAGCTGAATAATGCTGATCCCAAACAAAAATTGTCAGCAACCAACCATACATGGCTTTACGTGAAGAAACTAGCGTATATACGCGACTGTGTTTCAGAAAACCCGCGTATACAATTTAATCTTCTGAATTTAATCAGATCTGATCTTTTGAGAGGCAGAGACAACACCCAACTTTTGTCTGAGATATTCGAATGCTTCCTTGGGTAGAGGTTTGGTAAAGATATCAGAAGCTTGTTCTTTGGAGGGAACATACTCCAACTTCACCTTTTGTTCAAGCACTTGTTCACATAAGAAGTGATACTTGATGGGAATGTGCTTGGTCTTCGAATGCATAACATGATTCTTTGAGATACTGATGGTACTTGTATTATCATACATAATGGAGATCAGAGAAGTACATTTGATTTGAAAATCTCTCAAGGTTTGCATCATCCAAAGGAGTTGAGTGCAACAACATGCGGCAGCCACATATTCTGCTTCAGCAGTAGATAAGGCAATAGAAATTTGCTTCTTACTGAACCAAGATACCAACCGAGGCCCCATATAGAATGCACCACCACTAGTGCTTTTTCGATCATCAACATTTCCAGCCCAATCTGCATCAGAGTAAGCATGAAGAGTAAGATCAGCATTCTTTGGATACCATAGTCCAAAGTCTTGAGTCCCTTGCAGATACTTGAATATTCTTTTGACAGCCTGAAGATGAAACTCTTTTGGATTAGATTGGAATCGTCCAACAATCCCAACAGCATGCATAATGTCTGGTCTAATCCCAGTGAGATAAAGTAGACTTCCTATCATTGATCTCTATTCTGGTTGATTCACTATGGGAGAATCATCATGAGAACTGAGATTGCATCCGGTTATCATTGGTGCGCTTACAGGCTTGCATTCTTCCATGCCATACTTCTTCAAAATTTGCTTAATGTATTTTGCTTGTGATAGGAACATGCCATCTGTAGTTTGATGCACTTGCAAGCCAAGAAAGAATGTTAGTTCCCCAAGTAAAGACATCTCAAATCCTTGCTGCATAACAGAAGCAAATTTTTGACTCAAGGATTCTTCATTACTCCAAAAAATGATATCATCAACATATACAATCACAATCAAAAGTTTGTCATGTTCAATTTTTCTGTATAAGTTGCTATCAGCAGACCCCTTTGAAAATCCTTGTTGATGGAGATATTTGTCAAGACGATAGTACCATGCCCTTGGAGCTTGTTTGAGACCATATAGAGCCTTTTTAAGTTTACAAACAAGAGTCTTATCATTTCCAAAAATGAATCCCTCTGGTTGTTCTATATAAACTTCTTCTTCAAGATCACCATTGAGGAAAGTAGATTTGACATCCATTTGATAGACTTTTATTTGTTGAGAACTTGAAAAAGCAAGAAACATTCTTATGGCTTCAAGTCTAGCTACAGGAGCAAAAGTTTCTTGAAAGTCTATACCTTCTTGTTGAGTGTACCCTTTGCAAACCAATCTGGATTTGTTTCTTATAACATCCCCATTTTCATTTAACTTGTTCTTGAATATCCATTTGGTTCCAATGACATTTTTATCATGTGGTCTTGGTACCAATTCCCAAGTGTGGTTCTTTTCAATTTGATCAATCTCTTCATTCATGGCTTGAATCCAAAATTCATCTTTGCTAGCTTGATTGACATTTTGGGGTTCAATTGTGGACAGGAATGCCAAATAGCTAGAAGATCCCACAAGAGTCCTCCTTGTTTGTACACCAGATTCCTTGTTTCCCAAAATTTGAGATTCAGGATGATTCTTTTGAACATATCTGGATGAAGCTTTCTCTGATAAATTATCTTTAGGTTCTTCATTGGATCTACTGTCTATATCATTTCCATTTGATGTAGAAGGACAAAAATCACCATCATCTTATTCTGTTGCTTGTTTTTCTTCTTTAGGAGCTGTAGGAGACTCATCAATGACAACATCAATACATTCAACAATGTTTCGAAGCCTTTTATTATAACATTTGTATGCTCTGCTTGTAGATGAGTAACCAAGAATTATCCCTTCATCTGATCTAGGTTCAAAATTTCCAAGCTTTTCATCATTATTTTTGATAAAGCATTTACTTCCAAAAATTCTAAAATGCTTTACAGAGGGAGAATTACAATACCAAAGTTCATATGGAGTTTTGTCACTATTTACCCGAACAGGTGCCTTGTTGAGAATATTTGCTGCTGTATGTGCTGCTTCTCCCCAGAACATGTCAGGAGTTCCAGAATCATCAAGCATAGCTCTAGCCATATGTTGAATTGTTCTATTCATTCTTTCTGCTACGCCATTTTGTTGTGGAGTGCCTGCTACAGAGAACTGTCTCTTTATGCCATGTTGTTCACAAAATTCAAAGAATTCATTTGATGTATATTCTCCTCCTCGATCAGATCTAAGGCATTTGATTTTTAAATCTAATTCATTTTCAACCAGAGCTTTGAAGATCTGAAATTTCTCAAATGCTTCATCTTTGTGTTTAAGCAACCCAATCCAACATATTCTAGAGAAATCATCAATAAATAAGATATAGTATTCTTCTCCACGTGGTGAATTTTTCCTCATACGTCCACAGATGTCAGTATGAAAAAGTTCAAGAGGCCTACTTGATGATCCTTCTTTGGCATTAAATTGTACTCTGGTCTGCTTACCGAACTGGCAGGATTTGCATATGATACTCTCTGGTAGAGTAATATTGGGAAGACCACGAACAACTTGAAGTCTGCTTGCTTTTTTGATTTGAGAGAAGCTTAGATGCCCCAGCCTTCTATGCCATAGCCAATTTGCTGAATATTTGCTCAAGTAACATTGATCTTTGCAGTTCTTCAATACATATAGGTTGCTTGGAGTTCTTTTCCCTTTTATAATAGTTCTACCTGTATCCAGATCACGAACCACACATTCTTTTGAACTGAAGATAACTTCTATACCTTGATCACACATTTGACTTACACTTAACAGGTTATGCCTTAATCCATCCACATACATGACATCATTAGCCTTCACCTTTTCTTTTAGAAACACGGACCCTTTTCCTTTAATTACAGCAGGATTATCATTTCCAAATGTAACTTTCTTTTCCTTTTCTAGGGTGTTGTGGACAATTTCGTCACCTCCTAGAGACAGTTTAGAGTTTCCATAGACCAGTGCCTAGAACATCTTAATATAGCAAGGAGCTCCACATATAGCTTGGGTTGTCAATCCAAAAGCTCACTTGCTATCTCTTGTTTGAACAAGGAAATTAGTTTTGAATGGGACCAAACTCTCTAAGAAGCTGACACAAAGATGAGAATCATGTAGGAACATCATGTAAAACTCCAATACAAAGGCATCAGACAGTTAAGAGACAACTTACTGTAAAGAGGGCCAGTTCAAATAATACATCACAGAAATCAAATATCAGGAGGTGAGTGCAGTGAGGAAACATAAAGAAGATATTAGTTAACATGAGACTGATACCTAGATACACAACAGAACCACATAAGGGCATACCAATTTATTAATCCTTATATGACAATGGCGTTTTAAAATCACCCTCCTCATGCAACCAATATAGCAGAAAATATGGATGAGATGAACATGGAACAGTATATCATGACTAGGCCTATTTAAAGTGCTTGACTAATTCCAGAAAGGGCACCAACGAGGATGAATCCTTACTGCAAACTAGTGAGCCACTCACATTCTAGAACATCATACAAGAAGATAAATAGCATGAAATGAGATATTGTATTAACACATGAGAGAAATTACATACTGTGAGATACCAAAGACTAGAATCCTCGTTACATTTATAACTCCTCCTCACTGAGACCCTACGGGCTCTGAACCTTCATACAGAAATATTACAGAATGCATACAAGAGCCTTTTCACTACACAGTTTGCTGATAGAAATCTGGAACCCTTACAATGTCTTCTTTTCGGGCCTTTATAGAAAAGATAGAGAATTATAGAGAAGGAGGTAGATGAAGCACATTTAACGACTCAATTTGAATAAAATGGCGGAAAACAATCGCGCCCACTCTATGAATGACTAACTATAAATGACTGTACTTTACAATCTGTCTATAGAAATAAATGCTGGGAGATGAAAATATCCTTATATAAAAGACACAAATAATAAAATATATGCAATGCTCTGCCTTTCGCAGAGGGAAAGATCTGCTGTCATAAAACCCCGATATATCTGGTGATTTTGTATTGTACTCTCGGCCTTTAGCGTTAAATTTAAAGCCTGGATCTTCAATGCAGGGCGGAGCGTTCCTTGATTTCTTCTGGAGGGTTCTGTAGATTTGTATTTTTTCCTTCTTTAATGGTGGTCATTTCTTGCACCTACCCTCAGCCTCTTCTTTAAATTTCACCAGTAGAATGTCGTCCTTGGACATACTCTCAACCTTTGCAACAGCGGTGATGAATTATGGGGCCTCTTTATCATCTTAAAAACCTGCAAAATCCACAAAACATTAGAGAAAACAGACTCGGAGACGGGGAGCGTGGAGGGGGAAATGATAATGACATCGTGAAGACAAACAAATGATAGGAATATAAAGGGTAGCGGAGGAAAAAACAATGAGGGCTTTGATAAATAGACGAGATGTTGTTTTTCTATGTAACACAGTGGGGAGGCGGTGACTGAAGAGAAACGAACACAAATAAAAACACATATCAACACACATATATACATATATATATGGCGGGGAGAAAAGTTACGGTTGCACAAGACGGGAACACGTGGATGTACGATGGATAGATGTGGGACTAACGTGGCAGTGGGATCAACGGATGAGGAGACTAATTTCTAGCCATCGGATTTTGGAAGACAGATCAACAGTTGGGAGGCGACGAGAGCAACACAATGGTGGTCCACAGACCACAGCGAATATACATTAACGAGTGAGCAGCTCTGGCACATATCCGTCGTCGGATGGAGATCGGCAGATCCTACGGCGTGGATGGATTCCGCTACCCGGCCCTGGTTCAATCTTTAACGCGTGGGGAAAATGGTTTTAGGGCCCGTACCAAAGACACGTGGCATGCTCTAAATGGAATCGCTGGCCTTGGGTCCAAAACCGCCGGCTCGGTGGAAGCGGTGCGGGGTTATACCTCCGGTTTTCTGCACGTGGGGGTTCCACCTTATAGGACGATTTCCGCTCTGTTGATTTAATTTGATCGGACGGTTGCTATCGCCCCCGAAAACTTTATGATTGAGCTCCTTTCCTATAGCCTGTGGTTTTCGGGCTCGGGTCATGTGACAACGACAGGGAAGGGGGCTAAGGCCCTGTGGCTTCGGCCCAATATAATTTTAAAAGCGGTTTTTAAACCTTTGGATAATGTATTCTAGGCGGAGATAGTAAAATCAAGCGGGAGCATCAGGATTTTAAGCCACAACAGAGGTTTGAAGGATATTCAAAAAGGTGGAAGACCAAAAATTTACATGCAGGGGTTAATTAGGTACAACATCGGCTCCATCTGGGGACGGCATGATCGTCCTCGGGCATGTCGAGAACGCGCAGACCACTGAATATTTCATTTTGTTTTTCCATTTCACTGCGCTCCTTCTTCAGGTACTTGCCAGCATTCTTTTCTTTATAAAAATAAAAGCCAAAACAACTTATATACAATATAATACAATTAGGCATTCTCAGCCTGGGTCAGAATTGGAAGTATGGCTTAAGAAATTGGCCATTCACAGGGGCATCCAACAACTCACCTTGTAGGTTTTCTAAAGAAAAAGTGTTGTTTCTTCCTAGCTTCACTATTTTGAATGGCCCAAACCACAGCGGATCAAACTTAGCATGCTTGCCCTTCTCTGCTCTGCGAACATCCCATCTGAGAAACAGGTCACCAATTTGGAAGTTTCTATCCTTCGCATGCTGATAAAATACATTCTTCATTTTCTCTTGATATTCTATCAATCTCTGATCTACCTGGTTCCATGTTTCCTCCAGTTCAATCAATTGATTAATCCTTCTGATCATGTCATCTGGTTCTTCCTGGCATTCCTGCATGAAGCGTGCCACTGGCAATGCCAATTGCATGGGAAACACAGCCGCTTTTCCATAGACCAGCTCATAAGGTGACTTCCCTATTGCTCTCTTTCTAGTTATCCTATTCGCCCACAGGGAAAATTTTAACTGAGAGTCCCAGTTCTTTTGATTCTCACTTATTGTTTTCTTCAAGGCTCTCACCAGGGTTTTATTAGAAGAATCTGCTAAACCATTTCCCTATGGATAGTATGCTGTGGAATGAGTCAGGATGATGTTATACCTTTGGCAAAAATTCACAAATCTGGCAGATTTAAAAGCTTGTGCATTATCAGTTACAATTCTAGCAGGACAGCCAAACCTAGATATGATATTTTCCTCCATAAATTTCATTATCACAGCATCTGTAGCATTTCTCGTAGGTATGGCTTCCACCCATTTCGTGAAGTAATCTGTGGCTGTTAGTATCCATTTATATTGGCCACTTGATGGGGGATGTATTTCTTCTATAAAATCTAATCCCCATTTTTGAAATGGTTCATTTACATGAATAAGAATCAAGGGAAAAGCTGCTAATTTATGTCTTTCTGCAAATCTTTGGCACTTGTCACATGCTCTGACCCAAGCAAAAAGTGTCTGTATACAATTTTGGCAAGTAAAAACCAGCCTTTAGGATTTTATGCGCTGTAGCCCTCCAGCTGTAATGCCCTCCACATATTCCATCATGGAATTTTGTCAATATATTCTCTACTTCATTTTCTGTGAGGCATAACAGTAATATACCTGAACGGTCTCTCCAATATAGCTTTCCATTGGCGATCATGTATTTCTGGGATTTCATTCTCACAGCTCTGTATTTTATCTTATCACAACTTGGAGGACAGCTGAGTGTTAAAAGATATTCAACTATTTCTTTATACCAAGGACTAGTTAGATATTTCACATGTATTTTTTGAGTGGCCATCTCTGTCCTTGATGTTCTTCTCCTTTCTCAGATTCTTCATTTGCTATCATGGATAGATTAATGCCCAAGGCCTGATGATTTGATTCAGACAACATCTTGGCAAGTCCCTATCCTTTAATCAACTTAGTAGGCCTTATGTCCAAATCATACTCCTGTATTTTTGCAATCCATCTCCCTCTTCTACCTTCACTATCTCCCTGAACAAGAATGTCTTTGACAGCTGCTGTGGGAACATATGCAGTAATATGAGATTGCAAAACGTATACTCTAAAAGCTTTAAGGGACTTTACCAGGGCATATGCCTGCTTCTCCAATATATTATATTTCAATTCAGCATCATAAAGCACTTGACTGAAGAAAGCTATAGGTTGTTCATATCCCTCTTCATTCTTCTGCAATAATACTCCAACAACTGTATGAGGTGAAGCAAATGAAAAAATCATGAATGGCTTTTTGTAGTCTGGCCCTGCTAGCACGGGAGCTTCAGCAAATGCCTATTTTATCCTTGTAAATGCATCTCTAGACTCCTGGGACCATTTCACTTCATTGTCCCTCTTCAACATATCAGTTATATGCCTAACTATCTCGGCATAGTTAGGAATAAACCTTCTCAAAAAAATGATTCGGCCTAAAAACACCTGCACTTCCTTCTTATTCCTCGGTAAAGGGATACTGTTTATTACTTCAACTCTCCTAGGGTCGATTTTCACACCGTCTTTAGTTACAACGTGCCCTAAGAGTTTTCCCTCATCCAATGCAAACAAATATTTTTGAGGATTGAGAGAAAGGCCGTACCTTCTGCATTTTTCAAAAGTCCTTCTTAAATGTTCAATATGCTCATCATCATTCTTTAAAAACACTGTGATATCATCAAGATATACCACCAAAAACTTGTCCTGCTCTCCAACGAAGGCTATGTCCATTGCCCTCTGAAAAGTAGCTCCTGCATTAATTAATCCAAATGGCATCCTAGCATACATAAAGGTTCCCCATGGAGTGGTGAATGCGGTTTTCTTCTGATCTTTTGGGAAAATAGCCACCTGATTATAACCAGAAAAACCATCCATCATTGACATTCTGGATGCTCCCACCACTTTCTGCAGGATGTGGTCCATCTTAGGCAGTGGATAATTATCCTTGAGAGATGCTCTATTAAAATTCCTGAAATCCACACATAGCCTTATTTCTCCATTCTTCTTTCGAACAGGAACAAGGTTTGCTACCCATTCTGAGTACCTTAATGGCACAATTATCTTAGCTTTCAATAGCTTTTTGACTTCTTTTTCAATGGAGGGAAGCAACAGAGGATTTATCTGCCTGAGTTTCTGCTTGTATGGCTTTGCATCTTCCCTCAAAGGTATTTTATGCTGCATTATATTAACATCAAAAGTTTTTAGGTCCTGATAGGACCAAGCAAATCCATGTTTGTAGGATTGAAAAAACTTCAAATATTTTTCTTTGTATTCTTCTGGGACTCTTTTAGATAATTTTACAATTTTGGGATTAGCATGAGTACCCAAATTCAAATCTCCTATTTGATCTTCTTCTGTCACTTTGTTTGGCTGCAATAGAACGTCATCTTTGTTAAATAATATTCTAGAGGCACCAGACCTCTAGGTATAACATTACCTTTCAGCTGCAACACTTTATTTCCTGCTATTCTTTCTTCCCATTTATTTTCTGCAATGTTTCCAACTTCCTCTTCCCTCTCATCATCAATCTCTATATTAGAGAATTCTCCCACTGTCTCCATGAATCTCTTCATTTGTTCATCATCTTCAAATACTTGCCAGTGCTTTATATTATCTGGAATGGATGGTCTGTAACGTACTTCCACTTCATATCTTAAGAGTGGATTTTGAGGAGGAAGAAATGTACTGGTAGCAACAGCAAGAGAATCTGCTATTCTGTTTTGCTCCCTGGGCATGAACTGTATGTTAAATGCTGAGAAGAAATTTTCTATCATGTCCCATACTTCGTTTCTATATGCTCTCAGCTGTGGATGCTTAGTTTGGCATTGATTTTTGATCTGTCTTACCACCAGCTCAGAGTCTCCCAAGACTTTTAAACATTGGATGCCCATGTTTCTAGCTGTCTACAGTCCCAATAATAGTGCCTCATATTCTGCTACATTTTTTGTAGCCTCATACTCCAATTTGAAAGACAGTGGTACCCATTTTCCTGTAGGGGAGATTAGTAGCACCCCAGCTCCATTTCCTTCTCTTGAGTTTGCTCCATCAAAATGCAAAGTCCAAATTTCTGATCCCTGATTTCCTTTAGGCTGCTCAGCTTGGATTTGACCAAAAAGGGGCTCATGAGCACGATTTTGATCTTATTCTAACATCAAACACGAGAAGTCTCCCTCTTTGTTATAAACTGGAGAATTTTCTGAGCAGTCGGCCTTAGTTACCATTTTAACAAATCGAGTCTCTCTGTATAACCTCCTTTCTTGACCTCCAAAGACTGGGACAATAGCATATGTTAGATCCAATTTAATTGATCCCCCGATCTTCGTACCCCAGGACCTTGACAGCAGCATGCCAAAGCGAGCTGGGATATCAGCAACCACAATGTCCATGACCACACTCTTTGCTGGGATTTGAGCCAAGTTGACCACTAAATCTTTAATCATTCCCAAACACTTAACCCTTTTTGAATCAAATGAATATAGGTCTTTATATGGCCTTGTAATTTGTAGTCCTAGCTGCTCCATGACAGACAGAGGCATAAGATTGTGGGAAGCCCCAGAATCTAACATACAATTGTGTAACAGCATGTCATGAATAACTAGGGACACGTAGAAAGGAGGAGCAGAAGAGTCTATCTCCTCGACATGTGGGCCAAAGACTACCATGGGTCTTTCTTCTTGAAGATTTAAACTATCAGGTGCAATTGGTATTTCAGGAGGAAGCATAAAAGAGGTGACTTGTGACTGGTATACAGGCTGTTTTAATAGTTCAGTCAGGGGGATAGGAATCTTAATCTTCTCAAGTTCTTTTTGCAAATTGAAAGCAGATGGGGGCTTTTTTATCACAACTTCTTTTGAATCCTTATTTTCAACTGAATATTCGACTCCTTTTGACACTGGCTCAGAATTAGGAGGACTGACTATTTTTGAAGAAGAAGGAATCTGATCATTGGACTGCAAGGGAGTATTTAGAGGATTCTTACTTTTTTCTATGTTTATCTTTGCTGCTGATTCCTTCTGAGCAGATGCTTCTTTCTAAGGTGGCTCCTCTTCTTGATCTTGAGTTCTGGTCCTCTTTCTTGAAGATTTGAGATCATATTTGACATTGAATTGTGCTTGCATGAAATTAGCAAATTGCTTACAATAATGGTCAATCTCTGCTACTTCATCTTCGTCTTGCAATGGGCATTCCATATCATCATTATTTGAAAAATCCAGATTTGAATCTTCTAATCCATAAGCTGTATCTCCAGTGGAGTCATCTGCTGGTCCTTCCAGGTAAAAAGGATGAGGTACCTGGTCTTGTTGTTCCTTTGTTTCTCTTGGAAATATCTGCAATGGTGGCCTTCTATACTGAGGATTGTATCCTCTGTTTGGAGCATTGTAATAATTCTTGGGAGCTGCATTCTTTGCTTCCAGTTCAAGCTTGACCATCTTCTTTATCATTTTTCTTATTTCATCCATTTTATCTGAATCTTTTTCCTGATTAGAGGTGGAGACCTCTTCTTTGCCTCTCCTCCTAGTATCCTGTTCAGCTTTTCCCTTTAATTTTCCAGTGGAGGAAAAGTTTGCTTCCAATTCTAGAGCATCTGACGGTGCATCATCTAACGTAGCAGGTTTTCTTTCCCTCAATGCGAAGCCAAAATCAAACTCAAAGGCTGCTATGAAAATTATCTTGGCAACAGCTTCATGGGGCTTCATTTCAGGAGGTAGGCTCAAATACAACTTATTGAATCTTTTAATAAATTCTACCACTCCTTCATTTTGTTTCTTCTTCATAGTATTAAAATCAGTAAGGCACTGACCGTGGTCTTTCTTCTCTCCCCATTTCCTGAGGAAAATTTTCTCCATGACATCCCAGGTGGTCACAGAACGATTTCCCAATGTCTTAAACCATTTTCTGGCTTCACCCTCCAAAGACTGCACGAATAATCTCAAGACCACATCTAAATGTTCAATATTTATGTTTTCTGCAAAGGAACAGAAAGTCTCGAGATGTTTCTGAGCATCAACTTCATTTTCACCATTAAATCTTGGCAGAATCTTCAGATAATCCTGTGGCATATCATTTAGCACTTGGGGTAAGGCCAGTGGGGCGTATTTTTTCAAAAGAAATGCAGGAACATTAGCCATTGGAGGAGGTGGGGTTTGTACAACAGTCTGAGATACAAATGAAGGGAGAGGAGTAGGAGGAAGTGGAGTATGAATAAAAATTGGAATATATTGCACAGAAGCTTGAGGCGTAGATGGGAATAGTTCACGGTTAACAGCAACTACTTCTGTGACCTCTTTGATTTCTTCAGCCTCGAAATCAGGATGAGAATATTATTCAATCCAGGTAATTCCTCTACGTGGAGTTTCTGAGTAAAACTTGAGATTTTCTGTTCTAACTTCTTGAGAAGAAGAGGGCGGATAATATTCAACGAAATATTTAGGATTTTCAGCACGAGCTGACTTCCTCTCCTTCCAAACTCTTTTATGAATGAACTTCTCTGGGTCAAACACGTAAGGTGTTTTCGACTGAGATGTATCTGACCTCAAATGTGGCTTACGAGGAGCCACGACTACCAATAAAATTTATCAAATAAAGACCAGTGGAGTCGCCAAGGTGAGAGATACGAAACTCTTCAACTCTCTGTGCTCACCTGATTAGAGAGTGAAAACAATTTGTCCAGGGAAACTGATATTCTTAAATTCGTTCCCCGGCAACGGCGCCAGAAAGATGTTGTGGACAATTCCGTCACCTCCTAGAGACAGTCTAGAGTTGCCATAGACCAGTGCCTAGGACATCTTAATATAGGAAGGAGCTCCACATATAGCTTGGGTTGTCAATCCAAAAGCTTACTTGCTATCTCTTGTTTGAACAAGGAAATTAGTTTTGAATGGGACCAAACTCTCTCAGAAGCTGACACAAAGATGAGAATCATGTAGGAACATCATGTAAAACTCCAATACAAAGGCATCAGATAGTTAAGAGACAGCTTACTGTAAAGAGGGCCAGTTCAAATAATACATCACAGAAATCAAATATCAGGAGGTGAGTGCAGTGAGGAAACATAAAGAAGATATTAGTTAACATGAGACTGATACCCAGATACACAACAGAACCACATAAGGGCATACCAATTTATGAATCCTTATATGACAATGGTGTTTTAAAAGCACCCTCCTCATGCAACCAATATAGCAGAAAATATGGATGAGATGAACATGGAACAATATATCATGACTAGGCCTATTTAAAGAGCTTGAATAATTCCAGAAAGGGCACCAACGAGCATGAATCCTTACTGCAAACTAGTGAGCCACTCGCATTCTAGAACATGATACAAGAAGATAAATAGCATGAAATGAGATATTGTATTAACACATGAGAGAAATTGCATACAGTGAGATACTAGAATCCTCATTACAGTTATAACTCCTCCTCACTGAGACCCTACGGGCTCTGAACCTTCATACAGAAATATTACAGAATGCATACAAGAGCCTTTTCACTACACAGTTTGCTGATAGAAATCTGGAACCCTTACAATGTCTTCTTTTCGGGCCTTTATAGAAAAGATAGAGAATTCTAGAGAAGGAGGTAGATGAAGCACATTTAACGACTCAATTTGAATAAAATGGCGGAAAAAAATTGCGCCCACTCTATGAATGACTAACTATAAATGACTGTACTTTACAATCTGTCTATAGAAATAAATGCTGGGAGATGAAAATCTCCTTATATAAAAGACACAAATAATAAAATATATGCAATGCTCTGCCTTTCACAGAGGGAAAGATCTGCTGTCATAAAACCCTGATATATCTGGTGATTTTTTACTGTACTCTCGGCCTTTAGCTTTAAATTTAAAGCCTGGATCTTCAATGCAGGGCGGAGCGTTCCTTGATTTCTTCTGGAGGGTTCTGTAGATTCGTATTTTTGCCTTCTTTAATGGTGGTCATTTCTTGCACCTACCCTCAGCCTCTTCTTTAACTTTCACCAGTAGAATGTCGTCCTTGGACATACTCTCAACCTTTGCAACAACGATGATGAATTATGGGGCCTCTTTATCATCTTAAAAACCTGCAAAATCCACAAAAAATTAGAGAAAACAAACTCGGAGACGGGGAGCGTGGAGGGGGAAATGATAATGACGTCGTGAAGACAAACAAATGACAGGAATATAAAGGTAGCGGAGGAAAAAACAATGAGGGCTTTGATAAATAGATGAGATGCGGTTTTTCTACATAACACAGTGGGGAGGCGGTGACTGAAGAGCGAAGAACACAAATAAAAACACATATGAACACACATATATACATATATATATGGCGGGGAGAAAATTTACGGTTGCACAAGACGGGAACACATGGATGTATGATGGATAGATGTGGGACTGACGTGGCAGCGGGGTCAACGGATGAGGAGACTAATTTCTGGCCTTCGGATTTTGGAAGACAGATCAACGGTTGGGAGGCGACGAGAGCAACACAATGGTGGGCCACAGACCACGGCGAACATACGTTAACGAGTGAGCAGCTTTGGCACATATCCGCCGTCGGATGGAGATTGGCAGATCCTACGGCGTGGATGGATTCTGCTACCTGGCCCTGGTTCAATCTTTAACGCGCGGGGAAAATGGTTTTAGGGCCCGTACCAAAGACACGCGGCATGCTCTAAATGGAATCGCTGGCCTTGGGTCCAAAACCGCCGGCTCGGTGGAAGCGGTGCGGGATTATACCTCTGGTTTTCTGTGCGTGGGGGTTCCACCTTATAGGACAATTGCTGCTCCGTTGATTTAATTTGATCGGCCGGTTTCTATCGCCCCCGAAAACTTTATGATTGAGCTCCTTTCCTATAGCCTGTGGTTTTCGGGCTCGGGTCATGTGACGACGACAAGGAAGGGGGCTAAGGCCCTGGGGCTTCAGCCCAATATAATTTTAAAAGAGGGTTTTAAACCTTTGGATAATGCATTCTAGGCGGAGATGGTAAAATCAAGTGGGAGCATCAGGATTTTAAGCCACGGCAGAGGTTCGAAGGATATTCAAAAAGGTGGCAGACCAAAAATTTACATGCAGGGGTTAATTAGGTACAACATAGGGCATTATATGAAAGAAGTTTGCTTTTGTCACCTGTCATGTGTGTAGAGCACCCACTATCAATGTACCATTGATTTTCTTCACCTTCTGCAAATAACGCTATCCCACAATTTTCAACCTTTAATTCCTTCTTTTTCCATATTTTGGAACTTGAAGGAAAATGTTGTTTTGGCTGGACTTTGCTCCCGCATTCAGATTCTTCATGCCCAAAGTTATTGCAATAAGCACATTCAACTTCATTTTTAAGAGGATAAAAGTTGTTATAAGTGTTCCTTTTTGGTTCAATATCCATCCTTTTCTTTCTTGCTTCTCTTGTCATGATGGTTTTATATGCAACACATTGAACAGCTTTATGACCAAAATTGTGACATGAGAAACATTGTCCATTGAAGTAGAAATTTCTGCGATCATGAAATCTTCTATTTGAATTTACCTATTTATTGTTGCTTCTTTGAGAGATATCACTGTTAGTGTTCCTTGTATTGTGATGATCATGCTTTACCTGTGAAGATTCTTTATTCCCTTGTTGTGTGGCTGAATGAAGTAAAACAGTTGTAGCTTCTTTTAGATAGTTTGGAGCTGAAGCCTGAGAGGATTCTCCGGTATATCCAAGACCTGTCTTAATCAGAGGAGATCGTTGAACCTTGATAATCTCATCTAAGGTTTCAGATCCTTTAGCAAATCTAAGATTAAGAGTTGTTACTTTCTCAAGTTCTTTTCTTAGACTTACTACTTCACATTCTATTTTTTCATTATGTTTCTTTGCCTCTTCATTCTGCCTTTTCAGAGTCTCTATGATTATCTTACTTTCTTCCAAGCATATTTTGAGTTGATTGTTTTGATCAAGAAAATCATTTTCATCTAGAGCATCCATAAAAGCATCCTTATCATCTCTAGAGTTATTTTCAAATGCCATGAGAAGTCTAAGATCTTGTTCACATTCTTCCTCACTGTCAGATAACTCATCACTGTCTTCATTTGTATAGTAGCTTTTCTTAGTGCTAGACCGATTCTTATTTCTTTTTGCTACTTCTTTCTCTTTAGCAGATGTTTCTTTATAAGGACATTTTGCAGCATAATGACCAACTCTTCCACAGTTAAAACATTTGAAAGGAAGCTTACCTTTGAATCTTTCGGTTCCTAGTTGGAGTTTTCTCACAAAGTTTGCCTCATCTTCTTCTGAGATATATCCTGACCCTTCCGGTTTTTGAACTTCTTTCCCTTTTGTAGAAGCTTTAAAAATAGCTTCTTTGAATTCATATGGTCCTCCTCTCCTCATTTCGTATGCAGTCAATATGCCATGAAGTTGCACCATAGTAAGATTTTGAAGGTCCTGTTTTTCTTCAAGAGCAGAAACTTTTGACTCAAACTTGGCCGTTAGTGATCTCAAAATTTTCTCAACCAAAGTGGATTCGGCTATTGTTTCTCACAGATTTCTCATACGGTTTACAACATCATCAACACGTAAAAATAAACCAGCAATATTCTCATCACTATGCATTTTTAAATTTTCATACTCAATTCTGAGAGATTGAAGTTTTGCACTTTTTACCTTTGCATCACCTTCATAGCTTAGGATTATTTTGTCCCATATCTCCTTTGATGTATTTAGCTTCATGACTTTGACAAATTCTGCTTCAGTTAGACTTCCAGTTATAGCATTGACTGCTTTTGCATTTGATTCATAATTCTTTCTTTCAGTTGGATCTATTGGTGTAGCAGCTGGATATTGATATCCTTGTTAAAAAATGGCCCATATATCTGCTCCCATAGACTGAAGATAGGATCTCATCCTTATTTTCCATAAGATTAAATTGCTTCCGTTGAAGAGCGGAGGTTTGATAGATGCTGTTCCCTCGTGGTTGCTCATCCTGCTTGATCTTCCTTCTAGCGGTTAAGCTTTTTCAGAAGGACCTGCTCTGATACCAATTGTTGGGAAAAATACTGACAGGGGGGGTGAATCATTATTTTACTGCATATTCAAAAATTTTACTTTTTCTTGCTTCTAAAACACATACGCTACTTTCCTGATATAGACTCGCGTATATACACGGATACCCTTTATTAAACTCGCGTATGCACAGAGATATTAATAAACAATCAATTCTTTACTAAGATCCTTACATGTATTCATTCATCAGATGTTTATATAGCAGTAGACATGTGTAGAAATAACAGAATGAAACATCACACAAAAGCATCACATATGAACACCATGATTTTTAGGTGGAAACCCAAGTTGGGAGAAAACCACCGCTACCGTTGACTCAGCCTTCAATATTTTATTATAGAGAAAAACTTCTTACAATCATGTACTGGTGCAGACTTATACCAGCACGCAGGCACCCACCTGGAGAAGGCTACAACCTTCTCTCATTTACCAGCCTCTCCTGGAAGGGAGCTTCAACCCCCTGCTCTCGTTTACCAGTCTCACCTGAAAGGGAGCTACTACCCCCTGATATTAGCACCAGCCTCTACTGATATTATCAGACTGAAGGCTTCAACCCTCAAATCCACTGCAGACCACGTTTCATCAATTTTCAAACTGGATCCAACAGCTCCAACACAACCCTTCACTCTTAATAAACATACTTTGCCCAATGCTACAAACAGAACAGTGAACCCACTGTAACCAGAATATTAGAGTTAACCCACTTCAGATCAGACATTCAGAAACACATTCAACTTTGAGACCCCATTAATTCAAATTCCATACGCGCTTTTAGTATATCAGACCCGCGTATGTACGCGCATTTCATAAGACGAACACGTGTATGCTTCAGTAAATTCTTCAAATAAATCCTAACTGAGAATACGCACTTTTCTCTGAACAGATCCGCGTATACACGCGATTTTCACGAAACCAACCTGCGTATGTATCTATAAAAGATAAATTTGCATAACAGATCAGATCTCTGAACTTACCCAGATTTCTTCAACTTCTTCAACTGATTTGCGCCAGGTCTTCATCACTTCTTTTCAGATCATCCAAGAGATTCACCATTTCAAGATCTAGAGATCTTACACCTTCATTATTTCCATAGATGCTTCATAGATTCAGGTCTATCGATTAAGAGCAGAGTTTAAACCATGCAGATATACTTCAGAGTGAAGTATTCATTAAAGCCCTGACCCCTGCCCCCCTTGCACAATGAAATTCTTCTCCTTATATAGATTTGGCCTTTTCAATACCATGAGCCAAAACCAAATTACTTCCGATGGTATTCCTGGACAGGGTCATTTAGACGAATCATTACTCAATAAAATGGGTCAATACCATGGTGGTTACCCCTGGTTTTGCACTTTATGAGCGTTTTTTCCCATACACGACTTGGAACATTATTTCCTGCGTGCATACCCAACTTCTCCTAGACAAATCCGCGTATATATTGAGACATACTCTTTTCATCATAGATCTGGTACATACTGAAACCCTTTCTTCATTACCTTCTGTACTCACTGTAGATACATCAGATTTACATCATTTAACAAGTTTATCAAGACATATTCTATCAAGCATAACTTCATCAAGTAGGTTGCCATCATCTTCATCAAGTGGGTTGCCATCAAGGACAACACTCAGCATCATATTGCCAGCAATGGTTTTGTCTTGGTCTTTAAGTGCTACTTGAATTTGATTATAACCACTAAACCCATCTAGAAATGAGAAGTACTTTTTGCCAGCTAAGGTATCTAACACCTGATCTATGAAAGGTAGGGGAAAATGATCTTTAAGAGTAGCTTTGTTTAATTCTCAGTAGTCAATACATACCCTCCATTTACCATTTTTCTTTGGCACAATTACCAAAGGAGAAACCCACTGACTATCTGAAATAGGATAGATAAAGTTGACATTCAACAATTTCTGCAATTCTTCTTTAACAATCTCCCTAAGATTTGGATTCATCTGTCTTTGAGGTTGTCTGATTGGTTTACAATTTTCCTCTATGTAGATGTGATGAGTGCAAGTCTTAGGGCTTATCCCTTTCATATTAGTGTACTCCCATGCATATGCAGAAGAATGTCTCTGTAAGATCTTGACTAGCTCTTCTTGTTGAGATTTTTCTAGGTTCTTGTTTATGTTTAAAGTTTTTCCTGGAAATATCTCAATTATAGAGCTGCCAAATTTATCCATAGAATAAAGAGACATCTGTCTTGATGACAAAAACTCAATGTTGGATTCTTCTTGAAACTTTTCATGTTTGTATTCCGAAGAGGATTCAAAGTTTTCTAAAGTATTTAGAATTTCACTATCTTCACTAATTTCTGAAATTGTGAAAAGAGGTTGTAAGTCTTCTTCATCCTCTATCCATTGAGTATCATCTAAATCTGTAATTGTCCTTGCTGGAGGATACAAAGTGAATTTCTTAGTTGAACTACCATCAGAGATGTACATATCACTAGATCTACAACTAATGAAAGCATCAGCTGTAGCTAACCAAGGTCTTCCTAATATAATAGGATGCCCTCCTAGATTATTCTTAGGAGTTAGGATCATGAAATCCACAGAGTACTCCCAAGAATCTAGGGACACTGGAATTTCTTCTATTACCCCATCAGGTTTGATCATAGATCTATCTGCGAATTGTAATAATGTGGGTGTAAAAAGAAGATTAGGAAGTTTCATTTTATCCATGATTTGTCTACTCATGATATTGATTGCTGCTCTTAAATCAATGAGTGTGTTTGGGATCTCAATTCCATTGATGTGAATTTTAACAACTGGATTTCCTGGGTCTAGATACTTTGGAATAGCAATCTTACCCATCATAATTTCTTCTATTTTTCCTACCAGTTGAATTTTCTTTGTCTCTCTTATTCTTTTTCTTGTTTTCTTCATGCTCAACTCCTTTATTGTCTTTCCTAAAATTGGAATTTCCTTGATAGCTTGTAATAATGGAATCTTAATGCAAAAATTTCTCAGCTCATCTAGGAAATCATAATTAGGCACCATAATTTTTTTTTCTACACCCCTATCAATTTGTAATCTTTCTGGAAAGGGAGGTGTAGAAGTGGATGTTGATGGCTGCTCTAATACAAGAGTTGAAATGATTGGTTCTTTTTGTTTTGATTTTTCAATGTTTAGGTCCTGAAAAGATGTGTCTTCTTCAAGACTTTTATTTTCCCATAGAGAATATTCCTCAAAGTTGTCTTGTTCTTGTATGATCACAGAAGGTTTCCTCTTTTCAAGTATTCTTCCAGACCTAAGTTGAACATCACTAAGGTCTAGAGGAGTGATTAAATAAATTGGAAATTGTTGTCCTTTCACCTGTACAGTCTCTGAGATTTGTCAGTTAGCTATATGGGTTTCAAGGTGCAACTATTTGGACTTATGATAAGCTGCAACACCATGGATTTGATGTCATGCTCAAGTGACTCCTGCTGAGGATTTACAGACTTATAACCCAAAGCCAAGGCAGTGATGATGTGGATCGATAGTGGACTAGAGCCTCTTCCATAGATCTTGTGCTCCCAGCCCAGCTTGAGACACTTGGTAGTGCTCAGCCATGTCACACAATAATCAACGGTGGAGGTTGTTTATACATTTGATCATGGAATCCTTGTGTTTGAGGTCCTTGCCAAGGCCTTCTAGAGACAAAATTGAGATATTCTGTGGAATTTGAAGGAGTTTCCTCTTGAAAGATAGCTTTAAGACTAGGAAGTGAAGGAAAACTCTTGGTCTCATGTTTTTCTGAACAAATTACACAAGTCTCTACAACTTTTGCATCCAAAGGAAATTCTCTCAAGGCATGCTTCCTTCTACATTTGGGACAAAAGATTGCTAAGGCATCAGATTCAGCATTTTGCTTGTTTTGTAACTTAAGGGTGTCTATTTGTTCACTAATATTCCCTAAGATGTTAGATTTGAATTCATCAAGCATATGTCCTATCTCTACCCTACTTACTGTCTCAGAAGCAGACTTACTTACCCTTGCAAGAGCAGGGTCTCTTGGACCTTTTACAGTTTTGGATTTCCCTCTTGAAAGGTTGATACATAACTCAGATATTTTAGGTAATGTGAGCTGAGATATATCCCCTTTTCCCATCATGTTAAGGATATCAAACCATTCATCCCTAATTGTCTTCAACAAGAGAGCTTTTAAGGTGTCTTGATCTAAGTTCTCCATTTTTGCTCTTTTGATGTTGTAATGAAATCTCTCCAACAAATCTTCCAGGTTTTCATCTTCTTTTTGTAACATCTTAAACACTTCCCCCTTATGATTGATTGGCATACAATAATCCAAATACCTCTCTAGAAATGCTTGTTTCATGTCTTCCCATGTCCTAATAGAACTGTTGATCAAACTCATAAACCACTTCAATGCTGCTCCTTTCAATGTTGAAGGAAATAGTTTAAGTTTTTGAGCACCTTGTAAGTAGTCATAAGTTCTACATAGGACTTCAAATTCAAATAGGAAGGTTTCAGGACCTTCAGTTTTAAGTCCAAATAAGTTTGGAAGGACAGAGGGTCAAATGTTTTTCATAGCTGTATTGGTTTCTTCATCTACTATAGGAAATCCAAAAGAGTTTCCCATTTCTCTTCTACCTCTTCCTCTAACTCCTTCTCCTTCTGCACCTCTATCTCCTTCTCCTCTACCTCTACCTCTAACCCCCTCCAAATAATGTGTGTTCTCCATTAAAGACTCCTCCTCCCCCTTATTCTGCCATAGTTGATTCTTCCGTGGAAGTGGAAAAATTTGTATCTCTAGCAAGGGTCCTTGAATCTTCTACTAAGACAGGTTCAGTGGATGAAGTGGAAGGTCTTTCTAATGGAATATCTGATCTTAAGTCTTCTGGAAGTCTAAGATTAGTAAAGGATGGAATGTGGGTCTGAGTTGGAGGTGTACTAGCTCTTGGTCTAGGTGAAAAAAGTGATGTTCTAGGAATCTGTTAGGTCCCTATATTACTAGTCTAGTCCCTTATTGTTGTTAGTGTAACCCCCTTATTGTTATTATTGTACCCTTGTAACCCCCATTTTATTATTATTGTGCCCTTAAATTACTATTGTTAGGTCGGCTAGGATTACATTGTGGCCCACTAGGATTACATTATGGCCCCATGGACTCCTATATATAGAAAGGAGGTTTTGTAAATTGTATCATCCAAGAATTGTTCATTTATGTAATGTATTGGAGGTTGCCCCCTCGAAGTGGCTTATTTCTAAGGCGTTGATATCTTTTCTTCTCTTTTTGGAGCTGGTTACACAACATTTGGTATCAGAGCTTTGGATTCTAGGGTTTCGCTGCTCCAAACAGGTCATCGTGGAATTGTCGCTATAAATTATTTTCTACAAAGTTTCAGAAGCTTAAATTTTTAGGGTGCGAAGCCGAAATCTTAAGGAATCATGTATAAAAATTTCAGAGCTTGTTTCACAATATTTTCAAAGATATGATCTGTGGAAGTCAGGTCTTGTTTTAGGCTCCTAAACAGGTCATCGTGGAATTTTCCCTATAAATTTTGTTCTACGAAGGTTTAGAATATGAAATTCATATGGTGTGAAGATGAAATCCTGAGGAAATTTGTCAAAAAATTTCAGAGCTTGGTTCGCAACATTTTGGGAGATATGATTTGTGGAAGGTAGTGCTTTTTCAGGCTCCTAAATTTCATCTCAAAGAGGTGATCGTTGGAAAAGTTCAATATCTATCTCTCTGGGGATCAGATTGGAGTTCCGTAAAAATTGGTCACAAGTAAACAGACTGTAGGTTCTTGGCTATCAATTTTAGAGACAAAGGACAAAACAGTGACACGTTACAAGTCGTACAAGTTCGCTCTACTGAACCAGTCCAGAATTAGGTCATTGTGGGAGATTGGACACAACTTTGTCTTGGAGATTCCAAATCAGGTCAGACCTATGGAATTTGAAAGAATCTTCAGAGGGCTACTACAGGGCCGAGTTTCAGATATCGAAGATTTTAAATTACAGAGATAATTCAATTTCAATATCGAGCTCCTTAAAGCAAGTAAAAGGTGTGTATTGTTTTTTCCCAAATTGCATAAGTCTTGTTTGAAGAATCAAGTTGAATTGATTCCAAGGGAATATTGTAGAATATATATCAATATTGGATTCTAAAATGGCCCCTAAAAATAATTCAACACCAATTAAGCCTTCAGAAGGGTCTACTATGACTCATGAAGATGAAGAATTGCAACATGATCTATCAAAATTACAAGAGTAAGTGCAACAGATTTCACTCTCGCAAAGAGCAACAAAAAATGAAATGGAAGTTTTGAAGAAAGGCATGGAAGTGAAGATGGACGGTTTGAAGAAAGGAATGGAAGCTAAGATGGATGGCATGGAAGCTAAGATGGATGGCATGGAAGTGGACATGAAATACAACATGGAAAACATGAAGAATGATCTAAAAGCACACATGGAAGGCTTGATGACAAGCTTAAAAAAAGAAATGATTCCTAATGGCAGAAATATAGTAGAAGAACCTCATGATGAGAACAAAATAAATGTTAATTGTGATTTTATAAACTCTAATTTTGGTGGGAAGAACCACCATATTCCAAAAATGGATATGAGGAAGTTTGATGGAAAGGATCCTGTAACATGGATACTACAGATGGAGCAATATTTTGATCTCCATAACGTGCAAAACACACAAAAGGTACGCATTGCAACTTTACATTTAGAACAAAATACATTTGTATGGTATCGATGGCTTTGCTCCCGGAAAAAAATTGTCACTTGGTCAATTTTTACGGAGGAAATGATAGCACATTATGAGGATACAAAGAGCAACACCTTCTTTAGCGAATTGATAAATCTCAAACAAAAGGGTTTAGTGGGGCAGCACATTGAGGACTTCCAGAAATTGAATATAAGGGTGACTGATATTCCAGAGAAACACAGGATTGATCTCTTCATATGCACTTTAAAGGATAACATCCAACATGAAGTTCACGTTTTGGAACCTGATTCATTGGAGAAGGCATTCAGGTTGGCAAGAAAAGTTGAATGTAAAATTATGGCGACAAGGAAGCCTACCACTCAATTCTATAAAGAAGGAAGTGTTGCTACGCCTAGATTTCCACAACCTACAAGGTTGACACCACAAAAATTGAAAGAAAAAAGAGCAAAAGGGCTTTGCTACAGTTGTGATAGCAAATACACTAAAGGTCATAAGTGTGCTGAGAAGAAATTATTTTACATAGATTGTGAAGAAGAAGAAGAAAATGAACAAGAAGAGGATATACACCAGGAACCACCCCTAGAAGAGGAAGAAATGAATCTGACCATATCGTGTAATGCACTGGCAGGAATTACCACTCCTCAAACTCTCAAGATAGAAGGACATATCAAGAAGAAAAGGGTAATAGTGTTGATTGATTCAGGTAGCACCTATAATTTTATTCATTATAAGGTAGCCAAGGAATTAAATTGTTTCCTATACCCAGCACCAGAATGTCAAGTGATGGTTGCAAATGGAGGAACTATAAATTGCTCCGGAAAATGCCATAATATCAAGCTAACCATGGGGGAATATGTATTGACTAGTCCAATGCTTGCCATTCCTATGGGAGGTGTTGATGTTGTACTAGGAGTACAATGGTTACAATCTTTGGGGACGGTAGCTTTTAATTTTCAAGAAATTTTCTTGAAATTTTTTTCAGAAGGAAAGGAAGTCAAATTACGTGGTATTGTGGGGAAGCCAGGAAGGATAATAAGCTCTAATGTCATGACAAAGCTTCTAAAGAAAGAACAACGAAGCGTAATTGCACAATTATGCTTACTAGAAGTTCCAACATCAAAATCATCTATTTATGCAGATCTCCAACAAGTCTTGGACAATCATTCCAAGGTGTTTGAAACTCCCAAATGACTCCCACCTATTCGTGATCATGATCATGCTATTCATTTGATTCCAAGAAGTGTTCCTCCAAACATCAGGCCTTATAGATATCCTTACTTCCAAAAGAGCGAAATTGAACGTATGATTGCAGAAATGTTAGAGGCGGGTATAATTCAACCTAGTCAAAGTTCTTTCTCTGCTCCCGTAGTATTGGTACACAAGAAGGATGGATCATGGCGAATGTGTCCGAATTATAGGGAGCTCAATAAGCTCACCATTAAAGATAAATTTCCCATTCCTGTGATTGACGAATTATTGGATGAATTACATGGAGCAATTTATTTTACCAAGTTGGATCTTCGTTCAGGATATCATCAAATTAGAATGAAGACCGAAGATATTCCAAAAACAGCATTTCAAACTCATGAAGGTCATTATGAATTTTTGGTCATGCCTTTGGCCTTACCAATGCACCTTCTACATTTCAAGGGTTGATGAATTCCATTTTCAAACCCTTCCTTAGAAAATTTGTGCTAGTATTTTTTGATGATATACTAATCTACAGCAGGTCTTGGAAGGATCATGTTGAACATGTTGAAAAGGTGCTCAAACTATTGCAGGAGAAACAATTATATGCAAAAACATCCAAATGTTTCTTTGGAGTACAAGAGGTGGAATATCTGGGTCATATTATATCTCACGAGGTTGTTAAAGTAGACCCTAACAAAATTAAAGCTATTAAGGAATGGAAAGTCCCTAAGACAATAAAGCAGTTGCGAGGATTTCTCGGGTTAACAGGCTATTATCGTAAGTTTGTTAAGAATTATGGAAGAATAGCAGCACCTCTAACAACATTATTGAAGAAAGATGCATTTTCATGGACTCCTGAAGCAACTAAGGCCTTTGAACATCTTAAAGAGGCAATGGCCTAGCACCGGTCTTAGCTACGCCAGACTTCACAAAAACCTTTATTGTGGAATGTGATGCCTCAGGAAATGGAATTGGTGCAGTTTTAATGCAGGAAGGAAGACCCATTGCTTTTGAAAGTCGTCCAATCAAAGGAAAGTATTTACAGAAACCTATTTATGAGAAGTAAATGTTAGCAATACTACATGCACTAAAGAAATGGCGAACTTACCTAATGGGAAGACACTTCAAGGTAAAAAATGATCATGATAGTCTTAAACACTTTTTTGAACAAAGACTATCATCAGAAGAGCAGCAAAAATGGGTCACAAAGATGTTGGGTTATGACTTTGAAACAATCTACAAAAAAGGAAAGCTTAATGTTGTTGCAGATGCACTCTCAAGAAAGAATGAAGAGGTGGAAGCATTGCTTTGTGCCATTTCTATTATCCAACCAGATTGGATAACTGAAGCAAGAGATGAATGGAAGAAGGACAAAGATGTATGGACACTCATTCAAAAATTTCAGCAAGATCCTAGTACATCTGATACATTTAGTTGGAAAAATGATTCCTTATGGTACAAAGATCGCTTATATCTTTGTAAGAATTCCCAACTAAAACAAAAGATTCTTCCGGAATTGCACACTTCTCCTTTAGGAGGACACTCAGGATTTTTAAAAACTTACCACAGGGTGAAGAAAGAATTTTTTTGGGATGGCCTTAAATCTGATATTCGAAAGTTTGTGGCGGAATGTTTGGTTTGCCAACATAATAAAGTGGAAACAATTAAGACCCCAGGACTTCTACAACCTTTATCCATTCCAAGTCAACGTTGGGAGGAGATTTCAATGGATTTTATCATAGGCTTACCTAAGTCCGAAGGAAAGAGTGTCATCATGGTGGTAGTTGATAGACTTACCAAGTATGCACACTTTTGTGCATTATCTCATCCATTTAAAGCAAGTACAGTTGCTACTACATTTATGGACATAATTCAAAATCTACATGGAAGCCCAAGGGTTATTGTGAGCGACAGAGATCCCATTTTTACTGGAAATTTTTGGACGGAGTTATTTTCTTGTTTGGGTACTCAATTAGCTCATAGCTCATCTCATCATCCTCAATCTGATGGTCAAACTGAGATAGTAAATAAATGTTTGGAAGGATATCTTCGTTGTTTTGTATCTGATAAACAAACACAATGGGTCAAGTGGTTACCTCTTGCTGAATGGTGGTATAACACCTCCTTCCATACTGCAGCAAAAATGACCCCATTTATGGCACTTTATGGATATCATCCACCATCCATCACATCATCTTTAAGGGAAAATTCAAAGGTTCAAGCAGTGGAAGATCACATCGAGCATCAACAAGAAGTTCTCAAACTCTTAAAGGATAACCTGAATTTGGCACAAAATCGAATGAAACAACAGGGAGATAAACATCGCAGCGAGAGAATTTTTGATGTAGGAGATTGGGTATTTTTACGGCTACAACCATACAAACAAATTTTCATCAAGCAAGCAAAGAAGGATAATAAATTATCGCCCAATTACTATGGTCCTTACAAGGTGTTGCAAAATATTGGTACTATGGCATACAAATTGGAGCTTCCTGCTTCTTCACGAGTACATCCAATTTTCCATGTTTCATACTTAAAGAAGGTTATTGGTGAAAATATTCCAGTTCAAACAATATTACCAAAACTTGATGAGGAAGGAAAAATCATATTGGAACCTGAAGTGGTCACAGAAACAAGAACTCGACAACTACGGAATCGATCAATTTCATAATATCTCATCAAGTGGAATAACTTACCCACTGAAGATTCTACATGGGAGGATGATAATTTCATACAGAAGCACCCAGAGCTACTGAAGTGTTGAGGACAACACTTTTTTGAAGGAGAGGGGCATGTTAGGTCCCTATATTACTAGTATAATCCCTTATTGTTGTTAGTGTAACCCCCTTATTGTTATTATTGTACCCTTGTAACCCCCATTTTATTATTATTGTGCCCTTAAATTATTATTTTTAGGTTGGCTAGGATTACATTGTGCCCCACTAGGATTACATTATGGCCCCATGGACACCTATATATAGAAAGGAGGTTTTTTAAATTGGATCATCCAAGAATTGTTCATTTATGTAATGTATTGGAGGTTTCCCCCTGGAAGTGGCTCATTTCTAAGGAGTTTATCTCTCTTTTCTTCTCTTTTTGGAGTTGGTTACACAACAAAATCAAACTTCTGCTTCTGATTATTATGAATCTACCCCTTGAATCTCTCTCTCTACGCATATCATTGTTTTTTGAAGTTAAGAAACAAGGCTACCTAGTTACACTTCCCTGGCAACAGCGCCAAAATGTTTGTGCTCAACCTAGTGTTCCTAAATTGAGTTCATTAATTGTCAACTAGGGTTAGTAAACTGCTGAAGTGTGGTGCACTATATGTGCCTAGGTATTTGTTTCTCACTATGTTGTGTTTAGTGTTTTATGATGTTTTTGGTTTTATGGTTTTATGTTTGAAAAAGGAAAGAACTAAGTGCTGGTGAAAAGAAGCTATTGGTTATACTAAAACAGAGTAAAGCCTAAAATATGGATGGAAAAAAAAAAATGAAAATCTTGATAATGACTTCATTGCAGGAAAATAAATCACAACATGAGCTTGAACTTATCCAATTCATTCATTAAAGGTGTGTTGGAAGAGCTTGAGAAATGGACAGGTTAAGTGTAAATGAAGTTCTCCTAAATAAACAATCAACTCACAATATTACAAAATGATTATTTCTAACACAGTAAGGTTTCTATTCTAGATTAACCTATGATGCTAAAGTTACCCTATTCTGCAACTTGACTTATCACTACTAGGCCTTATTCATAAGTTTTGAGATTTTCTAAAATGATTCTTGGGAAAAAGGCTATAAGTGAGTTTGTAAAAGATTTGCAGAGTGATCAAAGCCTTAAACTAATATGAATGACCCCTGTTCATTTGATGATGTATCAATATAGATTTAGAACAAAAGTAATTTTGTAAATAATGAAGGCCGAGAGACTAATTTTGACAACTAATACTACTTGAAATAAAATGGATAACCTAGGCTAAAAAGCGGTCTATCAATCTTAAAAGACAGTGACTACAACTTAAACTAGAATGCCATTAATCTTTTCTTGAAACAAAATGAACTGAGACTAAACTAGAGTGCTTCTAATCTACTTGAAGTACAGTGAACAGAGTTAAACTAAAATTCCATTATCAAACTGGGAATGTAGTGACAGAGCTAAACTAAATGCAATCAACCTCCGGAGTGCTATGACTAAATTAACATGCAACTAGTCTATGGAATTCTACAGCCCATCTCGTTCAATAGAAATGATATTTTGGAAGAGTTTGTAAAACAAGTCTGGCTGTATTATTCAATGCAATCGAACATAAACATAAGATTGAAAGAAAATACAACTATAATCTAAGACACCATAGCTGTTTCTTATTCATTGTTAATGATGTTTTGGAAGAGTTTGTAGGAGTAATATCGGCTGTGACACTTAGTGTAAACAAGCTTAAATCATAAAATTCGAAAGGAAGTGCAACTAAAATCTACAATACCACAGCTATGCCTTATTCATCGTGATGATATTTTGGAAGAGTTTATAAGAGTAAGTTTAGATGTGATAATTAATGTAAACAAGTATGAACATAAACTTCAGAAACTTGCCTAAACTAGAAATGAAAATGAGACTAAAATACTTATCTAAACCGTATAAACAAGGCTGCTCAGGTAGTAGGGGCCCTCTACTACTGGATTAGCACGAAATCTACTTTAATATTGACTCAACGCTTTCAAGGAAATGATGCTTCTTTCATTAAAGATAAATTACTTCAAAAACAAAGTGTTTTTAGACTTCTGCAATCTAGCAATCAACCACAAAATCTCACCTTGTCCCTCGGTTTCCCGAGCCATATTTGTAACAAATTTACATAACTGTCTTGAGATAACCTATGGATAATTTTCTTTCCAAATAAAAACCAAACTAGGACTCTGATGGTGGTCACGTAATATAATTAAGGACATTTGGATTGTCCTTGTCCTATTAGGAGTCTCTCTCCTAGTTTGAGTTCTGACGTACATAACCGCCTACAGAATTTCGTTCAAACTTCGTGGAGAGAAACACATGATGAGGGAATGATGCGGAATATGACCATATGTGGTTTCCTCTGAGATGACACCTAGAACCTGCGTAGACATGAAGACAACTGCAGAATCGGCAACTAGCTACAGAATGTCTGCATTCTGTAGATAGATCTAGTTCAAAAAGTACTACAATGACAAAATCATAAAAACATAGCAAGTTAGTCATGATATTCTTTCTTAAAGCAATTTTAACTAATTCTACTAATAATTTGAGCCTGTGATTAATAATGGACAAAGGAAATGGAGTGGAATGTGGTGGAAGAAAGAACATCTTTGGAGCTCAACAGTAAGCTGCCTAGGATTTTGTGAGAAAATACAAGAGGTGTGCCATCATTGTAATCTGACTAGTCTATTTGCCACCAATTTTAGGAGGAATAAGACTACCAAATTAGGGATGGAATTATTTCTCTCAGCAGAAGTAATATTATCAACCTCAACAATACCCAATCAAGGATAGATATGGTTTAATGTAATGTATTTGGACATTCAAAACTACATAAATTTTCTCAAGCCAAAGTATAGAGAATTTCCCTCTCATATATTCCCTAGTATAAAGGTGTTAGATAAATACATTCCTTTGATGAAGATGATAATGAAATATTTCACTTGTGAAGGTAGGTCTAGTAGGTTGTATCAATATCACATTATATTTTTGTATCAATAATCATGCCAAAGCATATAAAATGTTTTTTTTTATGTTTTGAAATAGTTAGAGGACCAATGCATAAGATAGATTTTAATCAAACAGTTAAGGTTTTTAAATCTTGCTGATAATATCAATAATTATAGGTAAGGGTTGCTTGTTCATCTCATACAGTGATTAAGATTTTATGATTTCGATTAAGTGGACTTATGTAAGAGAATATGATTCTTAAATATACAAATAGAATTATTGAATAAAACATAAGCTGGAAAACTTTTAAACAATGTTCAAAAGTTTAACAAAATATATCTAACATCACCAAGATATTGAAAATTTATTGATAAAAGGGACTTACATTAACAAATTGTCAAGTAAATCATTCTTTATAATAATTATAACTTCAGGAGGAATTATAAGGTTGCTGAAACATAGCCAACCTCACCTAGTTATCTTGATAATAATTAAATATATGAAGAAACAAAATGACTGAAAACTGGAAAACTCACAGAGAAGACATAGTTGTATAAGATAATTTCAGAATGCTTGTTGTATTATTGATGATCTAAAAAACTTATACAATTTCTTCTTTACAATATCTTCTCATCCAAGGGTGAAACCATTCATAAATCATGCTGAGAGTTATTTATACTAATTAACAAAGATTTAGAAATATCTTAAATGATTTACAATAATAGGATAAGAAGAATAAACGAAGGAGACAGATGGATGGAGTGTCTCTGTTTTTCTGGAGGCTATTGATGATTCAACCTGTTTTGGTGAAGGTTTTTGTTGACTTGTCCTTTTTAGTTGGAAGCTATTTCTGACTTGGCTCTTCAAAATATGATTTGCTGACATACTGAAAAATTAATATTTTACTTGATGGTTTCACAAAACTTATCCCATTGATCTTCACTCGTGATTTCTACATTCATCATTTTCCTGATGATTTCATCCACTTCAGTAACTTTGTCAAAATTTGATTTTTTGATAAATAATTGTTTGATTTGATGTTGAATAATCAAATCAAACTGTAGAGCTTCAAGAAAAGTGTTTCCTGTAATGTGACCTTTGATACCCGCAAACTTTTATTTGTCTATCGTAATTGTATATAACTTTTTGCAATAATATTCTAACTTGACCAAATTATCAACTAATATAACTATACCTGGAAGAAAATTATGATTTAAAACATTAAATTTATTATGAAACCTTTGAACAATAAAATTTAAAGCTTCACACTTGGTCTGCAACTAGTTGATCAAGTTCCTTTTCTGTAAAACCTTCTTTATCTCAAAAATTGTTGGAGTCCTCTCTGAGATATTGATTTCTTTCAACTCCTCTTTGTTCTTTGAATTAAGAACCTTGATCATATCAGAATCTTCACTTGGCTTATTTTGGATTTGATCCTTCTCCTCTTGAATTGTTGTCCTGCATTTGTCGATGAGTTCCTATTGCTCAAAGATGATCTGAATAGATGGCCATATTTCAGTAGTGGAATCACTGATTTTTTCCCAGTTACTCTACTTAGCTTCTCCTAAATTTGATCCCAACAGAGTTTCACTTTCTAGTTCTTTAATTATAAGTTCCAATTGATGAGTCTTTTGCATTTCCTCTAGATACAAAGTATCATTTCTAATATTTTGTGACTCAAGAAGTTGAAACTTCAGATGTAGCTTCTCATGTGCTTTCTTCTGAGTGGAAAAATATTGAGCCAGTTGTGCTACATCAGTTATGTTCAAGTCTACTGAGGTTTATGCACCTTCAGAATATGTCTAGGTTGCTAAATTAGGATCAATATTCACTTGGAGTGTTCATTTCTCTTTTAGCAGTTCTTCAATTTGTTCTTCCATTTTTCGGATCTGTAGATTTTGATCAATAATTAATTTAAGCATTTCCTCGTCAGATTCATTTTGTGCATCTCTTTAGTCTGTGGGTCTTTAGTCGAGGGTAGCTTGAGTTTCTTTCAGAGAGAAAAAATGCCTGCATTTTTCTTCTTGATGATTTCTTCATCTGCTTTGCAGTTATTAGGATCATATCCCACTTTTAATACAAGTTCTTCGAATGTCTTTATCTTGTTCTCTTTAGCCAAGCAAGAAAATTTCTCAATTTTCAACTGGGATTGAGTATTTGACAATGCTACTTTTGATTTTGAAAGAGATATATCTTTTGTAGTCATGGTTGAAAATAGCATTTCTCTTGACTGCCTGTGCATATCCATCTGGTCAATTGGATGTATGTGTTTTGCATCAAATGAGAAGGCATTCTTCTTATAGTCACCATGTGTCTTTGGAAATGGCACTGTTGCTTGTAGAAAGTCCATCTGCATCTTCTATTTCTCTCTGTAAAAGGCAGTGAGAAGCCTGTGTTGTGATGTAGATGTTTGTTTCCAAAATCGGCTATAAACATTTGATTTCAGTGCTTCATTCGTTTTCTTGATTTCTAGAAATTTGGAGAAAATATTATGCTCATATGAAGAGCTGGAATCTAAATGCTGGATGATCTCTAGTGGATCTCTTGCAGGTGATGCTAATGGAGGATTCTGATGAACATTTGTGGATGTCGAGACTTCGGTATCTCCCAAATCTATGATCTTTGGTTGTTATCTTCTGAAAGCAAGGAATAAGCAAGCCTTGGTTTCTTATTCTGTAAGATGAATTGTTTGATATGTTCATTGGAATGTGGTGTCTCTTCCCTGCCCCTTTTTTGTTGTTTACTGTCAAGCACTGGTGTTTGTACATTTTAAGTAGAAATGACTTGTTCATCTACTTCTTGTAAATTTCCTTCTACCCATTCATCATGGTTCATGTACTTCTATATTTCTGCTCTATAGGTATGAGTGTAAGAGGTTGTCTTGAGTTCAACCCTAAGAGTAGAAATAATGCCATGGGGGTCATATGACCAAGTAAAAATTGATTGAAAACTGATCTTCTTTAATAGTGCATCTGCATTAGTACCAATTGCTCTGGTATTAAACATGAATGATCCAACATTGGCCTTAATTTTAAACTGGGCTTTCCTCTCTCCTGAAACAAAATGCAATTCATCCATATCTAACATTTTTCTTATGTACTATGTTATCTCAAAATCAGAACCTGATAGGCTTTTAATCAAGAAGACTCTGAGTAACTATTTCAAACCAGACTTCTGGTTGAGGCTTAGCCTCCTCAACCCGAGAGGGCTCTCTCAATAGGTTTATGATTTTCAAATAAGGATTAGATGTCTAACTCTATGAGTAAGATCGATAAAAATGGATAATTGGTTGTACTGCTGATCAACAAAAATCTATTGGGCTTATGGAGTCAAGTGGGTTTTCACAAAACATGAGTATCAGCTTCATATGGAAGTCAAGGCATTTCAGGGTTTAGATGCATCAATAGAAGAATAGGACAAAAAATAAACATAGTTCATGAACATATGAAGGAAGTTAGAGAACCTTCTGTGAATTCTAAGTAACATACATTCATGCCACTGCAAGTAATTGAAAAAATAAAACCATGAGAATATCAAACATTAATAATCGTTTTTGAATCCTGAGTGATGAAACCAATATCTCTATATTAATATAAAAACACAGTTTCTGCTACAACAAAACAATATGCTTGTTAATGAAAATTTCCAAATTGGTGCAATTTGACTTCTTGTCTCTTATAAAGTCATCATTAAATTCTTGTTTCTCTCCAAACACTTGAGAAAGATTTGAATTTTCTAGCTTGACACATATCAACTGCTAAAACAAACTTTTAATTACATCTGACAGTTAAATTGTCTATTCTAGAGTCCTAATACAAATAGGATTAAAACTCTTTATTATAACTTAACAGGTTTATCTAAACATTAATTATTCTATCTGATAGCTGCTCCTCCTAAAATTCGACCTTGATGATGTCCATCTCCTTGTTGTTAGACTGTATTGATTTTCTTCTTATCTACCTTGAAAGATAGGAACATGCTCCCTGCAAATAGCTATAGTGCTTCATTTATGTTTCTTCAAACCATATGCTGACCAAATTGTGCTAAAAAACATGTGGAAATGTATTTTTAAACTCATGTGAGTTCGCCCTTCCAGCTGTGCCCAAACCAAACTTTTGAAGGGGTGCCAAAACTGTTAACATTGTTGCGCTATGAAACTGTCTGTTGTTTTCGTAGCGCAGAAATTTACCTTTGAAAACTTCACTTGGAACCTTAATTTTTCTATGTTTTGCTATTGGATCTTCACTTTTGATCTTTATAAATTTTTCAGCAGCATCAAGGTTAAAAAAGAAAGCCTTTTCACCCTTTTAAACCTTCCAAAATTGTTCAAACTGCATCCTACAGTAGTTTCGTAGCGCGCTACGAAACTGCTGTGCATGACACCTACAACAGTTTCATAGCACGCTACGAAATTGCTATGTCTATCTTTTCACAAATTTTTCCAAAATTTTAAGTTTCAAATCTTTACTGCCATCCTTCTATTTATATATAAGCTCTCACAATCAACAAAAATAAACTCTGAACTTCTTTAAAAAATGAAATCTTTCCACATAACCCCAAAAATGTGTTAGGAGATGTCACTTACCGTTTACTCTCATTTTTGCTGTGGTTGATCTTCAGGCTTTGCTAGCTATATTTCAAGATCTTCAACCTACCTTTTAAGCCTTCTATTATTAGCTCTTATTTTGGTATTAACCATCCTTATGAACTTTTCTTCCTTGATTGCAGGGACGGTCCATATGTAGAATTGATCCTGACTGCTGATTGACTCAATGTTTGAAACATTTTCTAGCTCCCACAGACCTTTAAACCTCTAAAAGTTTGACCTTTCTATAGCATGAATTCTCACTTTATTATTCAATTTATCAATTTCAATGTTTTCAAGTATCAATTTGTCTTCAACCTCCTCATAACTACTCTTTTCTCTGTGAGTATTAAAAACTCTATTTCTTTCTTCTTCAAGGATTGGAGATGATATATTTATAGGTTCTTCAAAAAAATTTGCATCCTCACATCCTGTTTGGTCTATCTCCATGTATGGTTGTTGCAATTTCTTATACATCCTAGTCAAGGGTTTTCTATTCTTAAAGACAAACTCTGACACTTCATCCTCAAAATCTAAATTTTTGGATGTTTTCAATTTCTTTGATTTTCCACCTGTATCCAGTTTGATGAAATCTGTTTGAACCAGGGGAGACTCTTCAATGAAAATATCTTGTAATATATCATTCAAGTCACCTCTTAATTCCAAGTTTTCATCTGTGACCATAGCCTTACCCTTCTCCTTTGACCTTTGAATCCTAGTCAACTTCTTCTGAGCTATTTTACTAGTTGAATGTTCCTGAATTGTCTCTTTGACATGAGTTCTCTTCTTCTGTACATATTAAGGAGTCCTTTGGATATTCAGTGATGTGTTTATCATTGGTTCCTTAACCTGTTTCTTGGGCTTAAGCTTGAAAGACCTCCTTGATTTTGTTTCTACAGGCTCAATAGCCTTTGATGGAGATGTTTCTTTGACTTGAGGGCTAGCACCTGTTCCTTAAACCCCTATTTCACTCAAAAAGAGAAATGCAGACCATTCTATATTCACTTTCTGAAGCTCATGCAAAACTATTAACTTGACTAGACCATGATGAAATAATGAGGTTTCACATGCCTGAGTTTTCATCTGTACTTTGTCTGTCATCTTGGCCAGACTTAGAAATATAAAGAAAGGTAAGTCTAGAGAGATTATTCCTATGAAATGCAATAAGATTTTAAAGTTGTAAGGGTACACCTTGTGGTATCTCCCTTCGCAGGTGAAGTACCTTTGGATGTTGTAGAGAACATTGGCAAATGCATCCTTGACATAACTTCTTGGCACAACTTTGTTCAAATCAGTATCCATAAACTCTGGTTTCAAAAAGATTTTGCAGGGTTGCATTTCAAACATGAAATTATTGAACCATCTATCTTCCCCCCTTGGAATTTATGCGACTGCTGATATAACTTCAGGAGAAATTGGTAAATTTAGAAAACCAAAATTTTTGTTTGACCCTATGAAGTTGATAGCAAACTCTTTGGTAACCTGATTATTCCCTCCTTGAAGCTTTTCGCAGAACCTCAAGAACCCTACCTTCTTGAAGGCTTCTTCAACAGATTTATCTCTTGTGAGAGATTCTATACCTTGAGGTTCTATTCTCAGATAGTGACCAAACCTGTGATTTATTTTTTCTTCTCTCATCTTCCTCTCGAAAACCCAATTTCTTCAGCAAACCTGTAATATACCTCCTTGTTGGATGAACTGCCAAACTTGAAAATTTGGTTCAGCCTCGCTTGATTAGAATTCCTGCTTCAGCCAGAAATTATTTTCAAACTCACTTGATTAACAAGTGTTGAAACTGCTGACAGATCATTAATTAGGTTCAACCTCCCTTGATTGAAATTCTGCCTCACTTGAAAATTGAAGGAAAGATCTGGTTTCTTATCATGAGCTTCTATTTCAAACAATAGATATGCATGTAGTTTTTTCTTTGCATGAGAAAAAATCGATGATAACCAACCCTTTATCAAATTTGAAAAGGACTAATGAAAAATGACCCCTAACGACTCTCATAATGATTTCATAATTTCTTTGGATGGTTGCGTGCGTGAGGGAAGATTCGTGGACTGACACCTAATCATGAAAATTTAACCAAAATTAATGGATGTGACAGCTAAACCGTAAAATTTCGAATCCCCGATTTTGTACCGTTGGTAATGTGATTTCGGGATTTTGCGCTATGAAAAGACCAACATTTTTGTAGTGCAAAAGCATTTTTTTACACTAAGCGCGCTACGAAAACGTGGTTTCGTGGGTTATTCAATTTTTTTTTAAAAAGACTTAAAATATGGTTTTCAAAATGTTGTATGAGACTTCTAAAGAGTAAATAAAGGTTTATGAACTTTATTTTGTGATGAAATGAGACTTGTAACCTATGGCTTGGACCCTATAAAACATAAAAATGACTAGAAACCTATCTAATCCCATAACTTAGGAGCAAGTATAAACTGACCAAGTTTAGAAAATTTTAATAGTGATAACAATGGCTCCACTTGGGATAGTATGCCCCTGTGGTACATTAAGAACTTGCAACTCCAGTGCTATCCATGTTTTGATAAAAACAGAAATATTTTTGACAAGCATCTTCTTCAAACTATTGGGCATTCACCTCGGGCTTAAGATTTTTGTTTCAGCTTGTCATTTATTAGAAAAAACTGAAAAACATGAATATATACAATGTCATGAGTGATTTATAATACTTCAACAAACATAATGCTTTAGGAACCCGCCATTAATAGGCCCTCTGGCATATGATCCTCCATAAATTTCCTGCAATATGTAAGTGTTGTTCCCATGAAAGCTAGCAATATGAAAAGGACCCTTCTATAAATTCGCAAACTTACCATGCTTGCCATTTTCCTCAATTTTGGCCTCCCATTTTAGCACTTTGTCATGAATCTGAAAAATGTCCTGTTTGATCTTCCTATCAAATGTATTCTTAATTATGTTTTGAACATGCTGATGACTGTCATAGACTTCATTTCTCTTTTATTGTAAGGCTATCAGCTGGTTTATCCTCCTTTGGATGGCATTTTGTTCTTCTTTAAGTACTTGAATTAACTTCATAACCAGCACCCCAATTGATGTTGGGAAACAAGCTTCGGCCCCATAGACTAATTCATATGGTGAATTTCCAATTGATCTCTTTGTACAAATCCTATCAGCCCATAAGCCGTACTTCAACTTTAAGTGCCAAGCTTTCTTGTTCTCCTACAATACATTTTTGATGATTCTTACAATACTCTTGTTTGATGATTTAGAAAGACCATTACCTTGCAGATAGTATGCTATAGAGTGTCCAAGAGTGATGTGATATTGATGGAAGAAATTTATCATCTTCTTGGACTTAAATTCTTGAGCATTATCTGTTATAATCTTCATGGGAGAACCAAATCTTTACATAATAGTATTCTCTAAGAAAGAAACAATTACGGAGTCATTAGCTTACTTGGTTGGTATTGCCTCTATCCATTTGGTGAAGTAGTCTATTGCTGTAAGAATTCAGTGATGTTGCCCTGATGAATATGGATGTATCTCTCCAATAAATTCTAACCCCCATTGCTGAAAAGGAGCTTCAACATAGATAGGAACCAAAGGTAGAGGTACAAGCTTTCTTCTTCCTTCAAAAATTTGGCATTCATGACATGCAGTGATATTTTTTTAAATGTATTTAAACATTGTTGGCCAAAAATATCTAGCTCTTAGGATCTTGTTTTCTGTAGCTTTCCAATAATGATGTCCTCCACAATCACCTTTATGGAATTATTCAATGATCTTTTCAAATTCTTTTTGAAGTAGACAATTCAACAAAATTCCTCCTACATCTTTCCAAAATAGATTTCTATCATAAACAAAATATTGCAATGATTTCAGCTTAACAAACCTTTATTTGGACTTTGATAGATCAGTGGGAGCTTTATTATGTTGTAGGACAAAAACGACATCCTTATACCACTCTGAAGTAAGAAATTTCTCATCAATTTGGACCAATTCTTCTTCATTTTCAGAAATTTCTGATATTTCTGCATTCAGATTTATGTCAAGACAGTCCAGATTTGACTGAGTCATTAGTTTCTCTAAGCCTTTTCCCTTCACCAGCTTTGTTGGTTTGATTTCTATATCATATTCCAACAATTTGGCAATCCATTTTCCCCTCTTTCCATCTGTATTTTCCTGACTTAGAATGTCTTTTATCACAACACTTGGAACATATGCTATGATGTGCGAATGAAAAATATAAATTCTGAGATATTTTATAGCTTTCACCAAAGCATAGGCCTATTTCTCTAGAATATTATACTTTAGCTGAGCATTTTCTAATGTCCTAATAAATAAAGAAATAGGTTGTTCAATACCTTGCTTTCCTTTTTGTAGCAAAACTCCAGCAATTGTATTTTCAGAAGCAAATGTAAAACCCATAAATTCTTTGGAAAAATCCAAACTGATGAGTACCAGTGCTTGTGTGAGTGCCCTCTTGATTTCTTCAAAATATTTCCTTGCTTCAGATGTCCGTTTAATATCAACTCCTTTATTTAACATCCTTGTTATATCTTTGACAATCTCAGCAAAGTAAGGAATGAAACACCTAACAAAATTCACTTTCCCAAGAAAAGATTGAATCTCTTTCCTACTTCTTGGAAAATATACCTTTTGAATTGAATTAACTCTATTAGGATCAATCCTAATTCCTTCTTCATAAATAATATGACCAAGTAATTTTTTTCAAGTTAAAGACAAGATGCTTTTAGTAGGATTAAGAGAGATACCAAACCTTCTACATTTCAACGAAAGTTTTTCTAGGTGTTTCAAATGATCTTCTTCTTTCTTTGAATAGAATGTGATATCGTCAAGATAAACAACTACCGACTTATCCTTTTTTTTCAGAAAAAGCAATGTCCGTTTCTCTTTGGAAAGTGGCTCCCACATTCATGAGACCAAAAGGCATTTTAGCATACATGAATGTACCCCATGGTGTTGTGAAGGTTGTTTTTTCTTGATCATATGGATGCACAAGAATCTGATTGTAACTTGAAAAACCATCAAGCATAGACATCCTTTGTGAACCAATAATATTTTGCAGAATTGAATCCATCTTAGAAAGAGGATAGTTATCCTTTAGTGAAGCCTTATTCAAATTTCTGAAGTCAATACGAATTCTGATTTCTCCACTCTTCTTCCTTACCGGAACTAAGTTTGCAAGCCAATTTTAAAATCTAATTGGAAAAATGATCTTTTCATCAAAGAGTTTCTTAATCTCCTTTTCAATCAATAGCATGAGAAGAGGATTAATTCTCATCAATTTCTGCTTGAAAGGCTTCTCATTTTCCTTGATAGGAATAGTATCTTGAATAATTGAAGGATCAGATTGCTTTAAATCAGCATAAATCCAATTAAAAACATCCATAAACCTTCTCATCATCTCAATATATTTGAATTTCACATCGGCTGAAAAAAACTTCAAATTTTTTATCATTTTAAGAAAAGCTAATGTACCAAGATTACAACTCTCCACTTCCTCTTCATTAGCTTGTAATTTTGGCGATTTAAAAGTATCATTTTGATCAAAAAGTTTCTCAAGAGGAATAAGACCTTTTTGTATTGCATTATTCTTCAATTGCAAAACTTCAAAATTTTCTTTAGACTCAACAAGCATATTTTGTTGATCTACATGTGTACTTTCAAATTCTTCTTTCAGCTCAATAAAATTATTTACCTATTGATCATCTTCAAAAAATTGCCAATTTATGATATTGTCTGGTATAGTTGGCCTATGAAGAACTTCAATCTCATATTTTTCATTTGAATGCATAGGAATGATGAAAAGACTTGCGGAGACAACAAGGGAGTTAGCAATAGAATTTTGATCTCTAGTTTTGACTATGAAGGAATAAGAATGAAAGTTTTCCAACAAGTCTAAAAATAAATTTCTGTAAGCCCTCATTCTTACATCCTTTGTTTGATAGACACCTTCAAATTGTCTAATGACCAATTTAGAATCTCCAAAAATAGAAATATTTTGAGCCTTCATCTTTTTCAAAACATCTAGACCCAAAATCAAAGATTCATATTCAGCCATGTTGTTTATGCAATAAAAATTTAGTTTGTAATAGTAAAACTTACTCTCATCATTTGGATTTGTAATGAAAATCCCTTCTCCCACCCCTTATTTTCCTACTGATCCATAAAAGTACAATGACCACCATTTCTCCATCTCTTCGTCATTTACTTGTTGATTTTCTGCATGCTGATTTTCTGAGTGCTGATTTTCTGAATGTTGATTTTCTACTCTTATTTCTTCCTGAACACTATTAGTTGATTAATTGAAAAGAATGGTAGATCGATGTTCAATATCGAAAGAATAAATAGGAAAATTTTGAGGTTTATCCTTGTTGCTTACCATGTAAGCCATTCTAGTCTCCTGATACAACCTCCTTTGCTCACCAAAAACAGGAATAGAGGCATAGGAAAGGCCCATTTGCATTGTGCCTTTGATTTTTTTTTCCCAAGATCTTGACAATAGCATACCAAATTTTGGTGGAATATCAGCTACAACAATTTCCATAACAATTATCTTTGCTGGAATTCGCATTAGGCCAACAACAACATCCTTGATTAGACCAGTACATTGAACCCTCTTAGAATCAAAAGAAAACAAGTCCTTATATGGTCTTGTGATTTGAAATCCCATTCTCTCCATGATTATATTGGGCATGAGGTTATGAGAAGCTCCTGATTCCAACATAGCATTATGCAAAGTCATATCATGAATACTAATGCCTACATAAAAAGGAGGAAACTCTTCATTTTGATCATCTTCTAACCTTGGACCCAAATATATAGTAGGATTATCTTCTTGGACATTCAAGATATCAGTAGCCCCTGGTTGTGAATTCAACATCTTAAATATCTTGCTTCTATATTCATTCACCTTGAGAATCTCACTGAAAGGGACTGATATTTTAATATTTGAAATTTCATTCTCAAGGTTGAAAACAGAAATAGATTTTTCAGCATCTTTGACAAGAGGAGGAAGTGGAGTGTATTTCTAACCAAGTGGAGTATCCATTTTACCTTCAACCATATTTGGGGTATCATTCTTAGCTTCGGCAGCATTTGGAGCATCTTTCTTAGGCCGCGCTTTGTTTGCAGTGATAGGAACATTTCTATTTCTGAGATTATATTGCTTTTGCATCTCAAAAATGGCATGTTGATACCCTTTAAAATAATCTGATGGTTCTTCTCCTTGATTAGCCAAATCTGACTCATCATGCTCTTCTTTAGTCAAGAATGTTCCTGACATTTCTTTGTCAAGACAATGGATGGATTCTTCAGGAGTCTTGGGCTCATCATCTTCATCTACCAAATTTTGCTGAAAAGGAGGTCTCACTAGAGGGTCAGCTTGTTGATTTCTATTCTCTCTTGGCCTTTGCTGATTTTGAGGTCTCCTAAATTGTGGATTTCTAAATTGAGGTTCATGTTGCAGAGGATGAGAAGAAGTGTTACCAAGAGCTAACCTGTCCATCAACTTCTCCATGCTTTTCATCATTGAATCAAATTTGTCTTCAGAAGTTGAAGAGGAAGGTTTCTCCTCTTATTTTAATTTTTTTTTTCCTATTTTTGACTTTTTTGCAGCTATCATGTTTACCTCTACTTTAACTACATCATTTTTCATTTCAGCAAGTGTAGGTGACTCTCTTTCGCTCAACAGGATATAAAATTCATAGTCAAATGCTTCAACATATCTCATTTGTGCTAAGGCTTTCGAAGGTTTCAAATGGGCTGGAATTGAGTCAAAAACTTTATTGAATCTTTTTGAAAATTTTTGGACAGATTCATCAACTGCCCTTCTAAGGCTGTTGTATTCAATGAATGCTTGTATTGGATTAGTTCTATTACCCCATTTTCTTAAGAATTTGTCTTCAAAATCATTCCAAGTTCTAATGTTGCCCAGTGCAAGAGCTTTAAACCATTCTGTAACTTCACCAATAAAACTCTGTGAAAACAATCTTAACTTCACATATTCATCATCAACTTCTTCTTTGTCTATAAAATCATTAAATCTATCTACAAATTCCTCTGCTGTAATATCTTCATCACTACGCCAAGTAGGAATCCTAGCAGCATATTTACTAGGAAGTTCATGCAAAACAACAAGAAGTACAAGTGGTGCATACCTAGCACGAGCAGCCATGACTGGAGGATGAACAGTAGTTTTAGGAGCGGAAGAAAAAGAAGATGAGGAACTGATATGAGGAGGACTGCTTGGTTTTTTTAAGCCACTAACAATAGAACTCCAATTTGGAAGGGGTAAAACAGCTTTGGATTTCAGCAAGACTTCGAAAGGATCAAGTTCCTTGAGTTTACCTAAAGACTCTTTTTCTAGCAGTAGTTCAGAGGTAAAAACTTTCCAAAAATCTTCCTTGTCTTCTTGTGTCACTAAGGTTGAAGTGTCAATTCCTCTTTTTTGCAAGTCTAAGATAATATCAATGAGTTATTTTTCAATTTCTGATCTAAACAACATTTCATGAATCTTGTCATCAAATTTATTATCTCCAGGACTTCTTAATATTTCATAGGACAAATATTTCGAATGAGATGGAGTACCTGATATTTCTGAAATTCTTTGACTTTTTGAAATAGTGTTTGGATTGTCCACAGTGGTAGGTGGATTGGGATCAGGATTTCTCCATGTGTATCTCCTTCTCGAATCCACCTTTAAACTTTGAAAAATTTATGGAGTCACCAAGGTAGATTGCAGCCTCACAAAAAATTTCTAAGCTCCTACTACCTTCAGAAGTTCAGCTTCTTGATTTCAGGAATGAATAATCTTTAGACTCCCGGCAAATGCACCAAAATGTTATCTCAAAATCAAACCCTGATAGGTTGCTGATCAAGAAGACTCTGAGTAACTATTTCAAACTAGACTTTTGGTTGAGGCTTAGCCTCCTCAACCTGAGAGGGCTCTCTCAATAGGTTTATGATTTTCAAATAAGGATTATATGGCTAACTCTATGAGTAAGATGAAAAAAAATGGATAATTGGTTGTAATACTCTATTGGGCTTATGGAGTCAAGTGTGTTTTCACAAAACATGAGTATCAACTTCATATGGAAGTCAGGGCATTTCAGGGTTTAGATGCATCAACAAAACAATAGGACAGAAAATAAACACAGTTCATGAACATATGAAGGAAGTTAGAGAACCTTCAGTGAATTCTAAGTAACATACATTCATGCCACTGTAAGTAATTGATAAATGAAAACCATGAGAATATAAAACATCAATAACCCTTTCTGAATCCTGAGTGATGAAACCAATATGTCTATATTAATATAAAAACACAGTTTCTGCTACAACAAAACTGTATGCTTGTTAATGAAAATTTACAACCTGGTGCAACTTGACTTCTTGTCTCTTATAGAGTCATCATTAAATTCTTCTATTCTCTCCAAACACTTGAGAAAAAATCGAATTTTCTAGCTTGACACCTATCAACTACTAAAACAAACTTTTAATTACATCTGACAGTTAAACTGTCTGTTCTAGAGTCCTAATATAACTAGGATTAAAACTCTTTATTATAACTTAAAAACTTTATCTAAACATTAGATCTTCTATCTGACAACTTCTCCTCATAAAATTCGACCTTGATGATGTCCATCTCCTTGCTGTTAGAATGTATTTTTTTGCTTCTTATCTGCCCTGAAAGATAGGAACATGCTCCCTGCAAAATAGCTATAGTGCTTCATTTATGTTTCTTCAAACCATATGCTGACCAAATTGTGCTAAAAAAGATGTGGAAATTCCTTATTAAACTCATGTGACTTTTCTCTTCCAGCTGTGCCCAAACCAAACTTTTGAAGGGGTGCCAAAACTGTTAACATTGTTGTGCTACGAAACTGTCTGTTGTTTTCCTAGCGCAAAACTTTACCTTTGAAAACTTCACTTGGAGCCTTCATTTTTCTGTGCTTTGCCATTGTATCTTCACTTTTGATCTTTATACATTCTTCAGTAGCTTCAAGGTTTAAAAAAAAAGCCTTTTCACCCTTTTAAACCTTGCAAAATTTTTCAAACTGCATCCTACAACAGTTTCGTAGCGTGCTACGAAACTTATGTGCATGACACCTATAGCACTTTCGTAGCGTGCTACGAAACTGCCGTGTCTATATTTTCATATCCTTTTCCAAAATTTTCAGTTTCAAATATTTACTGCCATCCTTCCAGTTATATATAAGCTCTCATAATCAACAAAAATCAACTTTGAACTGCTTTCAAAAATGAAATATTTCCACATAACCCCAAAAATGTGTTAGGAGATGTCACTTACTATTTACACTCATTTTTTTGTGGTTGATCTTAAGGATTTGCTAGCTGTATTTCAAGATCTTCAACCTGCCTTTGAAGCCTTATATTATTATCTCTTAGTTTGGTATTAACCATCATTATGAACTTTTCTTCCTTGATTGTAGGGACGGTCCATACGTAGAATTGATCCTGACTGCTGATTAACTCAATGTTTGAAAGCTTTTCTAACTCCCACAAAACCTTCAACCTCTCAAAGTCTGACCTTTCTATAGCATGCATTCTGAATTTCTTCTTCAATTTATCAATTTCAATGTTTGCAAGTCTCAGTTTGTATTTAACCTCCTCATAACTACTCTTTTCTCTCCGAGTATTAAAAACTCTGTTTCCATCTTCTTCAAGCATTGGAGATGATATATTTATAGGTTCTTCAAAAATATTTGCATCCTCACCTCCTGTTTCATCTATCTCCATGTCTGGTTGCTACAATTTCTTAGACTGCCTAGTCAAGGGTTTCTATGCTTAAAGACAAACTCTGACACTTCATCCTCAAAATCTAAATTTTTGGATGTTTTCAATTTCTTTGATTTTCCACCTGTATCCAGTTTGATGAAATCTGCTTGAGCCAGGGGAGACTCTTCAATGTCAATCGCTTGTAATATATCATTCAAGTGACCTCTTAATTCCAAGTTTTCATCTATGACGACAGCCTTACCCGTCTCCTTTGACCTTTGAATCCTAGTCAACTTCTTCTAAGTTGTTTTACTTTTTGACTATTCTTGAATTATCTCTTTGACATGAGTTCTCTTCTTCTGTGCAGATTGAGGAGTCCTTTGGATATTCAGTGATGTGTTTATCATTGGTTCCTTAACCTGTTTCTTGGGTTTAATCTTGAAAAACCTCCTTGAGTTTTTTTCTGCATGTTCAGTAGCCTTTGATGGAGATGTTTCTTTGACTTGAGGGCTAGTACCTGTTCCTTCAACCCCTATTCCACTCAAAAAGAGAAATGCAGACCATTCTCTATTCACTTTCTGAAGCTCATGCAAAACTATTAACCTGACTAGACCATGATGAAATAATGAGGTTTCACATGCCTGATTTTTTATCTATACTTTGTCTGCCATCTTGGATAGACTTCAAAATAGAAAGAAAGGTAAGTATAGAGAGATTAGTCCTATGAAATGAAATAAGAGTTTAAAGGGTTAAGTGTACACCTTGTGGTATCTCCCTTCACAAGTGAAGTGCCTTTGGATTTTGTAGAGAATATTGAAAAATGCATCCTTGACATAACTTCTTGGCATAGCTTTGTTCAAATCAGTATCCATAAACTCTAGTTTCAAAAATACTTTGCAGGGTTGCATTTCAAACTTGAAATTATTGAACCATCTATTTTCCCCCCTTGGAATTTATGTGACTGCTGATATAACTTCAGGAGAAATTGGTAAATTGAGAAAACCAACCTTTGTGTTTGACCCTGTGAAGTTGATAGCAAACTCTTTGGTAACCTGATTATGCCCACCTTGAAGCTTTTCGCAGAACCTCCAGCACCTTACCTTCTTGAAGGCTTCTTCAATAGATTTATCTCTTGTGAGAGCTTCTATACCTTTAGGTTTTGTTATCAGATAGTGACCAAACCTATGATTTCTTTTTTCTTCTTTCACCTTCCTCATGAAAACCCTGTGTCTTCAGCAAACCTGTAAAAGACCTCCTTGTTGGATGAACTGCCTCGCTTGAAAATTTGGTTCAACCTCGCTTGATTAGAAATCCTACTTCAGCCATCAATTATTTTCAAAATCACTTGATTAGCAAGTGTTAAAATTGCTGACATAACATTAATTGGGTTCAGCGTCGCTTGATTGAAATTCTGCCTCGCTTGAAAACTTAGGGAAAGCTTTGGTTTCTTATCATGAGCTTCTCTTTCAAACAATAGGTATGCATGTATTTCTTTCTTTGCATGAGACAAAATTGATGATAACCAATCCTTTTACAGATTTTAAAAGGAATAATGACAAATGACCCCTAACAACTCTCAAAATGATTTCATAATTGCTTTGGATGGTTGCGTGCGTGAGGGAGGATTCGTGGATTGACACCTAATCATGAAAATTTAACCAAAATTGATGGATGTGACAGCTAAACCGAAAAATTTTGAATCCCTAATTTCGTAGCACTGGTGATGTGATTTCAGGATTTTGCGCTATGAAAAGACTAGCGTTTTCGTAGCGCAGAAGTAGTTTTTTACACTGAGTGCACTATGAAAATGTGGTTTTGTGGATTATTCAAATTTTTTTTTTTAAAAGACTTAAAATATGGTTTTCAAAACTTGGTATGAGACTTCTAAAGAGTAAATCAAGGTTTATGAACTTTATTTGGTGATGAAATGAGACTTGGAACCTATGGCTTAGACCCTATAAAACATAAAAATGACTCGAACCCTATCTAATACCATAACTTAGGAGCAAGTATAAACTGACCAAGTTTAGAAAATTTTAATAGTGATAACATACTATAAAGAGAAAATTCTCATAGGCACGTATTTTGGAAGTTTTTATGGTGGAAGCTTGCAGCCATACACCCTGAACTTTGTGTAATTCTTGTATAGATACTAATCACTTATGTTTGCTTATTCATTAAGGTGCATAATTTTTTTAATGTCTTCTCCAATTTTGGGCTCTCATTGACTGGTAAGGAGATCCCTGACTAGAGGAATGAATGATTCTATGAATTCTGAGAAAGAAGTGATTGTTAACGAATCTCTTACCAATTATGTCCAGTGAATCACTAATTGATTCACTATTGGTGTGTCCTTCTTGTTGATGTGAATGGGAAATATATCTGCCTGCTAAAACAAAATCATATGAATAATCACAAAAGAATAGTTAAATTCTCCTTCAATGGTGAAATTCATGAATTTTTCATGTACAATATCAGCCAAAAAATGGTTTTAATTGTACATAAATAGTGGTGATTTGTCAATACTGAAGATAGATAAGAAACCTATGATGGGTTCATCAACGGTTTTATAGTTGGGTTATCCTAACAGATAAGAAAGAAGGGAGATGTAGTTCTTGGAATCTATAGGTAAGATGGAGGATGCGTATGGGGGATTTCTCTTTGGTAAATTGCATCCTCATGTAGGAAGATGTCAAAAATATAAGCTCTCTAAGGGAAGGATAATCTGTGATAAAGATCTATGAGGGCAGCAGGAGAGAAATAGGATAAAGAGTTAGAAGGAGGGATGAGAAGCATCTGATTAATGGTTTCAGGGAATATGGTGATCAGAATGTTTCCATTCTGAACCACCACTGACCTGGTTATAGGTTCATACTACTTCTGATACCAGGAAATTAGATCTAGTAATGGGTGAGTCTGAGGGAATGAAAAAAAATACAACAGAGACTCCGAAAACCTGATAGGGTCTTGCTTATCCAGGTGCTTTTGTTTTAGCCAGAGATATAGTTCAGAGAAATCAAATTCGCATTGAGAGTCAGTAATTTTAAAATAGGTATAAAATAGGTGTGTGAGGTCGATATTGATTTGCAGAGTTGTTGGAATGTCTTCTACAACATATTTGGCAGCATCAGGAATGACCTCGGCAACTGGATGAGCGACCTCAGATACAACCTCTACAACATTGTCGGCATTTTGGATTTATTCTGTCATTCATTTCTTACCTTTACCTTTCAGAGTCATTTGATTCTTCATTTTGGCCTTAGGTAACATGTTTGTCTGGTATAAAATAATATAGGATGTTAAACCCTAGTTATAGTAGCAATGACAAGGTTTCGGGAATGAAGGGAAATTACATAAATTATAATGACTGTGGAATGAAAGGGAGGATGAAAGCAATTTGAAGGTGGAGGTAAAATAATGAATGGGATACTTTTGGAAATTTTATAGACTGTGGTTTGGGTTTAATGATCTTGGCTAATAGTCAACTGAGGTTTAACTGCATAATGGTATGATTAACGAGTATAATGGAGAGAATTTTTTGGCTAACGGGAGGATTCACGGATATAATGGAGCGTTAGGGAGTAACATAAAAGTGATATGGAGGGATATGACTGATGGGTGGACCAATGTTTGTGGCATGGGAAAATGGTTTTGAGAGTTGAAAACTGGAGCTGTATTTCGAGGGGTGTACCTCTTGGTTTCCGGTTTTAGGCAGAGGGGGTGCGAAGTCACTTGGTGCTACCACGTTGCGGAAAATAGAAACCATTGAAACCAGAGTTCAGACCCCCCCCCCACACTCGCATTACCAAGAAACAGACGAAGGGGGTGTGAATTCAATCTCCATCGTAGATCTGAGGGAAGCTCAAGATCTACCCTCGATATCTGCAAGTTATTTATTCTCTTTGTGATTTGACCGCTTTTTCATTTAGTGATCTTATGATAAAATTCATATGCACTCATATATATTAATTTAATCAATGAATATTAAACCCCTCTTTAAAAGGTTTAAACATACATGAATTAAAACTTTACATTTTGAAAATATGGCGCTTTTAAATAGATGCCCATTATTATTTTGATCAATAAAGCATTAACATTTTTATGTCATGCTTCCCTAACATTCTTTCTTTTTCCTCCTTTGTTTAGAGCAAACTATCCTATCATTTTTTCTAACATGGATCTAATAAAATATAATTTTCCTAGCATTTTTAAAATTTTCTTTTTCATCCGTGCTCTATTACCATTTTATTTTTTATTTTTTAAACTACCAATATGCTAAATTATCAAAAAAATAATAATGTTATAACATCGGCTCCAACTGGGGACTGTTTCCCCTATGGGATGCAAAGAACAAGTAGTTTCATGTTCCTTCTCCTTGGGATATGGAATATTTGCTGTAGAAAACAAACAGACTTCAAATGATAAAAGAAAATGATTATGTATAATGACGATGTAGGATATCCTTTAGTACTAGATATAGAGTTTCAAAAATCTACCATTGACAGGCCGTGTTGAAAACTGTCCTTCAAGATTCTGTAGAACAAAAGAGTTGTTTCCATTTACCTTTGCAATACTGAGTGGCCCAAACCATAATTTTTTCCCTAAAATATCTTTCCCTTGCCTTTCTGTCAAAGAGACTCTTCATTTTATTCTGATATTTCTTTAGTTTGTACCGTATCTCATCTCTCTTTTGATTCAACTCAATGATCTGATTAATCCTTCTAGAAAAATCATTAGGTTCATCAGTAGATTCTGGCAGAAATTTGAGTACAGGGAAAGCTAAATTAGTAGGAATAATACAATCTTTGCCATAAACTAATTGGAATGGAGATTTAACTGTTGATATTTTGGGAGAAGTTATGTTTTCCCAAACTGCATAAACAAAATGGTTGTCCCATTTTTTCTTGTGGTCTTCTAAATTTTTCTTGATTACTTTCACTAAACTATTGTTAGAGGATTCAAAAAGACCATTTCCTTGTGGATAATAGGGAGTTGAGTGATGCAACAAAATCTGATATTTCTGGAAGAATTCTATAATTTTTAAGATGTTGAACATTGTGGCATTATTTGTGATTATTTTCTATGGGAAACAAAATATCAATAAAATATTCTCTTCAATGAATTTATTACAACTAGATCTATAAAATTCTTGCAGGAATGGCTTCCACCCACTTGGTGAAATAGTTAGTAGCAGTCAAGATCCATCTATGTTGATTACTAGAGGCTGGATGTATTTCACCTATAAAATCTAATCCCCATTGAATAAATGGTGCAGAAACAACTAATGGAACCAGTGGAAGAGCTGCTAATTTTTTCTTATCGACAAACATCTCACATGGAACACAGGCTTTAACATTTTATCCTACTTTTGAAAACAAATTAGGCCAATAAAATCCTACTCTCAGTATCTTGTATGCAGTTTCTCTCCAAGCTAGTGGCCTCCACAAATTCTTGCATGAAACTGATCAATGATTCCTTCAGTATCTGATTTTGTTAGGAAAAGTAGTAGAATATTAAGAGGATCCTTCCAGTATAAGTTGGCATTGATGATATAGTATTTTATGGATTTCAACTTGAGTTTTTTGAATTGGTTCTTTGAAAAATGAGTTGTACATTCAAAATGGATCAGATAATGTTATGAAACCAGCTCCAAAAATAAAATAAAAGAGATATCAATGCCTTAGAAATCAGCCACTTCGAGGGGGAAACCTCCAATACATTATGTAAATGAATAATTATTGGATGATCCAAATGAAAAAAACCTCCTTTCCATATATAGGATTCCATGAGACCATAATGCAATCCTATTCACCCTAATAATAATAATTTAAGGGAACAATAATAACAATATGGGGGTTACAGGGGTACAACAATAACAATAAGGGGGTTACACTAACAACAATAAGTTACTATACTAGTAATATAACGACCTAACATGCTCCTATCCTTCAAAAAAGTGTTGTACTCAATGCTTGAGTAGCTCCGGGTGCTTCTGTATAAAATTCTCATCCTCCCATGTAGAATCTTCAATGGGTTAGTTCCTCCATTTGATGAGATACTCTAAAATTAATCAATTTCGTAGCTATCGAGTTCTTGTTTCTGTGACTGCTTCAAGTTTCAATATGGTTTTTCCTTCCTCATCAAGTTCTAGAAATATTGTTTGAACTGGAAGTTTGTCCCCTATAACCTTCTTTAAGCATGAAACATGGAAAACTGGATGCACTCGCGAAGAAGCAGGAAGCTCCAATTTGTATGCCATAGTACTTTGGCGATAATTTATTATCCTTCTTAGCTTGCTTGAGGGAAATTTGTTTGTATGGTTGTATCCGTAAAAATACCTAGTCTCCTACATCAAAAATTCTCTCGGTCTGATGTTGATATGCCTATTGTTTCATTCGATTTTGTGTCAAACTTAGGTTATCCTTTAAGAGTTGGACAACTTCTTGTTGATGCTCGATGTGATATTCCTCTGCTTTAACCCTATAATTTTCCCTTAAATAATATGGATGGTGGATGATATCCAAAAAGTGCCATAAATGGGGTCATTTTTGCTGCAGTATGGAAGGAAGTGTTATACCACCATTCAATGAGAGGTAACCACTTGACCCATTCCACTTACTTATCAGATACAAAACAATGAAGATATCCTTCCAAACATTTATTCACTATCTCAGTTTGAACATCAGATTGAGAATGATAAGATGAGATATGAGCTAGTTGAGTACCCAAACAAGAAAATAATTCCGTCAAAAAATTTCCTTTAAAATGGGATCTTTGGGTTTCCATGTAGCTTTTAATTTGTTTCCATAAATGAAATAGCAACTATACTTGGTTTAAATGGATGAGATAATGCACAAAAGTGTGCATACTTGGTAAGTCTATCAACTACCACCATGATGACACTCTTTCCTTCAGACTTAGGTAAACCTGTGATAAAATCCATTGAAATCTCCTCCCAACGTTGACTTGGAATGGATAAAGGTTGTAGAAGACTGGGGGTCTTAATTGTCTCAAATTTATTTTTTTGGAAAAACAAACATTCCTCCACAAAATTTTGAATATCAGATTTAAGGCCACCCCAAAAACATTATTTCTTCACCCTGTGGTAAGTTTTTAAAAATATTGAGTGTCCTCCTAAAGGTGAAGTGTGCAATTCCAAAAGAATATTTTGTTTTAGTTGGGAATTCTTAAAAATATATAAGTGATCTTTGTACAATAAGGAATCATATTTACAGCTAAATCTATCAGATGTACTAGGATCTTGATGCAAATTTTTAATCAATGTCCACACTTCTTCATCCTTCATCCATTCATCCCTTGCCTCGGTTATCAAATTTGGTTGGATAATAGAAATAGAAAAAAGAAATGCTTCCACTTCTTCATCCTTTCTTGAGAGTGCATCTGTGACAATGTTTAGCTTCCCTTTTTTGTAGATGATTTCAAAGTCATAACCCAACATCTTTGTGACCCATTTTTTCTACTCTTCTAAAGATAGTATTTGTTCCAAAAAGTGTTTAAGACTATCATGATCTATTTTTATGTTGAAGTGTCTTCCCATTAGGTAAGGTCATCGTTTTAGTGCATGTAGTATTGTCAACATTTCCTTCTAAAAAATAGCTTTCTATAAATAATTTTCTTTGATTGGACAACTTTCAAAATCAATGGGTCTTCCTTCTTGCATTAAAACAACACCAATTCCATTTTCTGAGGCATCACATTCCATAATAAATGTTTTTGCGAAGACTGGCATAGCTAAGACTGGTGCTAGGCAAATTTCCTCTTTAAGATGTTCAAAGGCCTTAGTTGCTTTAGGAGTCCATGAAAATTCATCTTTATTCAATAATGTTGTTAGAGGTGTTGCTATTCTCCCATAATTCTTAACAAACTTGCAATAATACCTTGTTAACCCGAAAAATACTCGCAACTTCTTTATGGTTGCAGGGACTTTCCATTCCTAAATGGCTTTAATTTTGTTACGGTATACCTTAACACCCTCATGATAACATATGACCCAGATATTCCACCTATTGTACTCCAAAGAAACATTTTGATGTTTTTGCATATAATTGTTTCTCTTCCAATAGTTTGAGCACCCTCTCAACATGTTGAACATGATCCTTCTAAGACTTGTTGTAGATTAGTATATCATAAAAAAATACTAGCACCAATTTTATAAGGAAGGGTTTAAAAATGGAATTCATCAACCCTTAAAATGTAGAAGGTGCATTGGTAAGGTCAAAAGTCATGACCAAAAATTCATAATGACCCTCGTCAGTTTGAAATGGTGTTTTCGGAAGATCTTTCTACTTCATTCTAATTTGATGATATCCATAACGAAGATCCAAATTAGTAAAATAAATTCCTCCATGTAATTCATCCAATAATTCATAAATCACAAGAATCGGAAATTTATCTTTAATCATGAGCTTATTTAGCTCTCTATAATCTGGACACATGCACCATGATCCATACTTCTTGTGCACCAATACTACTAGGGCAAAGAAACAACTTTGACTAGGTTGAATTATACCAACCTTTAACATTTCTGCAATCAGATGTTCAATTTCTCTCTTTTGGACATAAGTATATCTGTAAGGCCTGATGTTTGGAGGAACACTTCCTGGAATCAAATGAACAACATGATCATGATCGCCAATAGGTGGGAGTCCTTTGGGATTTTCAAACACCTTGGAATGATTGTCCAAGTCTTTTTGGAGATCTGGAGAAATAGATGATTTTGATGTTGGAACTTCTAGTGAGCATAAATGTGAAATTATGCCTCGTTGTTCTTTCTTCAAAAGCTTTTTCATGACATTAGAGCTTATTATCTTTCTCGGCTTCCCTGTGATACCTCGTAATTCAAATTCCTTTCCTTCTGAAAAAAATTTGAAGAAAATTTCTTGAAATTTAAAATATATTGTCCCCAAAGATTGTAACAATTGTACTCCTCATACAACATCAACACCTCCCATTGGAATGGAAATCATTGGACTATTCAATACATCTTCCCCTAGGATTATCTTGATATTATGACATTTTCTAGAGAAATTTATAGTTCCTCCATTTGCAACCATCACTTGACATTCTAGTATTGGGTATAGGAAACAATTCAATTCCTTGGCTACCTTGCAATGAATAAAATTATGGGTACTACCTTAATCAATCAACACTATTACCTTTTTCTTCTTGATATGTCCTTCTATATTTAGAGTTTAAGGAGTGGTAATTCCTACGAATGCATTACATGATATGTTCAGGCTCATTTCTTGTTCTTCTAGGGTTGGTTCGTGGTGTATACCCTCTTCTTTTAAAGCTTCTTGTTCATTTTCTTCCTCCTCTTGACAATCTATGTAAAATAATTTCTTCTCGGCACACTTATGAATTTTAGTGTATTTTCTATCACAACTGTAGAAAAGCCCATTTGTTATTTTTTCTTCCAATTGTTGTGGTTTCAACCTTGTAGGTTTAGGAAGTCTAGGAGTGGCAACACTTCCATCTTTATAGATGTGAGTGGTAGGCTTCCTTGTCGCCATAATTTTACATTGAAATTTTCTTTCCAATCTAAAGGCCTTCCCCAATGAATCAGGTTCCCAAATGTGAAATTCATGTTGGATGTTATCCTTTAAAATCGCTATGAAAAAATCAATCATGTTTTCCTCTGGAATATCAATTACCCTTATATTCAATTTTTGGAAGTCCTCAATGTGCTCCACCACTGAACCCTTTTGGTTGAGATTTATCAATTGGCTAAAGAAGGTGTTTCTCTTTGTATCCTCATAATGTGCTATCATTTCCTCCATAAAAATTGACCAAGTGACATATTTTTTACAGGAGAAAATCCATCGATACCATACAAATGTATTTTTTTCTAAATATAAAGTTCCAATGTGTACCCTTTGTGTATTTTGCAAAGTATTGAGATCAAAATATTGCTCCATTTGTAGTATCCATGTTATGGGATCCTGGGCATCAAACTTCCTCATATCCATATTTTGAATATGGTGGTTATTCCATCAAACATTAGAGTTTATAAAATCATGATTAAAATTCATTTTGTTCTCATCCTGAGTTTCCTCTACTATCTTTTCGCCATTAGGAAAAATTTCTTGTATGAACTTTGTAAAACCTTCCATGTCTACTTTTAGATCATTCTTCATGTTTTCCATGTTGTCTCTCATGTAATCCATCTTAGCTTCCATGCCATATTCCATGCCATTCATATTATCTTCCATGTATTTCTTCAAACTATCCATCTTAGCTTCCACGATTTTCTTTCTTTTAAGGAGCTCGATAATGAAACTGAATTGTATCTATAATTGTGGATGTTCAATATCTAAAATTAAGCCCTATATTAGCCCTATGAAGCTTCTTTCAAATGCCATAGGTCTGACCTGATTTGGATTTTTCAATACAAAGTTATGCCCAATATCCCACAATGACCTAATTATGGATTAGTTCAGTAAAGAGTAATTGTATGGCATGCCAAATGTCACTATTTCATCCTTCAACTCTACAATTGATATATAGGAAACTACAGTCCATTTACTTGCGGTCACTTTTTACAGAATTCAAATCCGATGCTCAGAGAGAGAGTTATGACAATTTTCCCATGTTCACCTCTTTGAGATGAAATTAGGGAGCGTGAGAAAACCCTAACTTTCACAGATCATATCTATGAAACTATTGTGAACCAAGATCTAAAATTGTTACACGACGTTCGTTAGGATTTCAACTTTTCTATGTAAAAATTTCAGCTTCTGAACCTTAGTAGAAAAAATTTATAGCAAAACATCCACGATGACATGTTTTAGGATGAAATTCAGGAGCCTGAAAAAAACATAACTTGCACAGATCATATCTCCGAAAATTTTGCAAAACAAGATCTGAAATGTTTACATGATGTTCCCCAGGATCTCCGCTTCGCTCTATAAAATTTCAGCTTTTGAATCTTCGTAAAATAAAACGTTATAGCTAAAATTACACAATGACCTGTTTGGAGCAGCGAAACCCTAGAATCCAAAGCTCTGATACCAAAATTTATGAAACCAGCTCCAAAAATAGAAGAAAAGAGATATCAATACCTTATAAATCGACCACTTCAAGGTGGAAACCTCCAATACATTACATAAATGAACAATTTTTGGATGATCCAAATGACAAAACCTCCTTTCTATATATAGGATTCCATGGGACCACAATGTAATCCTAGCTGACCTAACAATAATAATTTAACTGCACAATAATAACAATATGGGGGTTACAGGTGTACAACAATAACAATAAAGGGGTTACACTAACAAAAATAAGGAAATATACTAGTTTTATAAGGACCTAATAGAAAATGAACAATGTCTACATACCGATTTGATAAAACAAACTTCTCATCAATATGAATAGGGATTGTCTGAGCAGGGAAAATTTCAGGGGCTATTATTCACGAGTGGGATAATTTTCTGTGCTTTTCAAAAAAAAAATTATTCGCATTTTTCCATTTATTTGAAAATTAATTTGCCCAAATTTTATAGTATAAAATTATTTAACCATAAAAATCGCCAAAATTTTATGTATATTAATATAAAATAATTAAAAATCTAAATATTTTTACAAAAATATCATTAAATTTTTTACAATTGACATAATGGGGACTAGTAATATTCGCAAAGGTTTCTAAAGTTTAAGATAAGCTTCCATCCTTAAAATTTTCCCTTTGTCTAAGTTGAAGGAGAAGGTTCTTATGTATTATTTCCTTGCACTCCATGGGAAGGTTCTTGTGGATTCTCCCTTTCGAAACTTGAAGAAGGTTCTTGTGGATGCTTCTATGAAACTTCAAAAACAAAGTTTATGCCCAAGAATTTACAATTGGACTTAGATAACAACTTAGATAAACCATTCCCCTTTACTAACTTGGTAGTTTTGATCGTAATATCAAACTCAAGGATTTGAGTTATCCATCTGCCCCTTCTGCCATCAGTGTCTTGCTGTGTGAGGATTGTTTTGACAGTATTATTGGGCACATAGGCAATGATAATGGAATGGAGGATATACATTCTAAAGGACTTCAGGGCTTGTACTAAGGCATAGGCTTGTTTTTCGATAATATCATATCTGAGTTTAGCATCTCTCATGACCTTGTTAAATAATTCTATAGGTTGATCATGGTAATCCTCATTCTTTTGAAAAAGGATAGTTGTAAGGGTAGTTTCGGAGGTGAAAGAGAACATGCTGAAAGGTTCTAAGTAGTTTGGATTAGCTAAGGTTGTGGCTTCAGATATGGCCTTCTTTATCTGTTCAAATGAAAATCTTGCAGAAATACTCCATTTTACTTCATGGTTCTTTTTGAGCATATCTATTATATCCTTCACTATTTCTGCATAATTCAGTATAAACCTTCTCAAAAAGTTTATTTTCTCTAAGAAATATTGAATCTCTTTCTTATTTCTAGGAAATGATAATGATTGAATAGCAGAGATCCTTTTGGGATCAATAACTACTCCATATTTCGAAATAATATAACCTAGTAATTTACCTTCTTTGATGGGGAATAATGACTTTTTGGGATTTAAAAAAATTCCAAAGTTCTTACACCTTTCAAAAAAATTCTTCAAATGGTTAAGATGTTTCGGATCTGATTCAGAGAAAACAGTTAGATCATCAAGATAAATAACAATAATTTTTTTTACCTTCCCAACAAAAGCCAAGTCCATGGCTCTCTAAAATGTTTCTCTTGTGTTTGATAGACTAAAGGGCATCCAGGCATACATGAATGTCACCTAAGGCATGGTGAAAGTTATCTTCTCCCTATCTTTAGAATTCACTAATATTTGATTATAACCAAAAAATCCATGCAACATAGAGAGTATGTTAGCACCTGACACTTTTTGAAGTAATTGATCCATGTTTTGAAGTGGATAATTATCTTTCAAGGATGCTTTATTTAGGTTTCTAAAATCTACGCAAAGTCTTATTTCACCGTTCTTTTTCCTCACTGGGACTAAATTGGCAGCCCAACTAGAGTGTATTAATGGGACAATAATTTGGGCATCTAAAAGTATTTTCAGTTCCTTTTCTATGGTGGGAAGAAGAACTAGGCTAATCCTTCTTAACTTTTGTTGGTAAGGCTTTACATCTGGCTTTAGTGGAATTTTACGCTCAATTAAAGATGTGTCATAATTTTTCAGATCGGCATAAGACCGGGCAAAGAAATATTTATAATTCTCAAGAATATTGACATATTCAGATTTGATTTATGGATTTAATGATGCACAAAGTTTAATGTTTTTAATCTCTTCACTAATGCCAATATTTGTATCTTGTATGTCATTTTCTGGTGAAGCAAATAACGAGTTTTTGGGAACATCGTTTCGATCAAACAAATTTTCTAAAGTAACAATTCATTTGGGGATAAATTTATTTGATAATTTAATTATATCATGATCAACTACCTTTGATTTTAGTTTTGAATTTTCTTTATCTTTGGTAGCTTCATTATTGTCTGAATAATCCTTTTCGATTTGCAATACAAAAAATTCGTCAGTGACTTGCAGAAAGCATTTTAATGGTTCATCATCCTCAAATAATTTCCAATGTTTAAGGTCGTCTGGTATTGATGTCCTATATTGATTACTATCTAATATTGAATTTGAAATTGATCTAAAATCTTGAAAGAACTAGCTGGAACAACGAATGAATCTGCATGCAGGTTTTCATCTCTAGGAATAAAAATGATGTTAAAAGCATCAAAGGCATTTTCAATGGTGTCCCAAATATATTTTCTGTAAGACCTAAGTCTAGGGTGATTTTTTTGGCAAAGAATCCTAAATTTTCTTAATATTAGTTTTGAGTCAGTGAAAACACTCAAGTTTTTTACCTTTAAACTTCTAGCAAGTTGTAATCATCGGATAAAAGATTCGTATTCAGCAACATTGTTTGTGACCTCAAAATCTAATTTGCATGACTATGTAATATTTTCTTTATTAGTTGAAACAAAAAAAATCCTCCTCCAGCTCCATCTTTGGTGCAGGATCCATCAGAAAATAATTTCCAAATTTGAGTTTGAACTGATTTATAGGTATCAACTACATCCTCAATCTTGAGTTGATAATTCTGTGAAGTGTTTGATGATAGTTGAAAAAAACTAAATTCTTTATCTACAACATAAATGGGATGATTCCTAGCTTGATTAGCATTGAAAAAAATGTTTAGGAATCCCACTTCTGTATATAATATAATAATATCTCCACCATATACAGGGATAGTGGAAAAAGATATGTCCATTTGAAGACTTCCTCCCAATTTTTCACAACATGATCTCGATAAAAGAATTCCAAATTTGGGAGGGATATCAGTGAAAACTATGTCTAATATTACACTTTTAACTGGTATTTTATGTAAAGTAACCACTACATCTTTAATGAGTCCTAAACATTCGACCCTCTTCGAATCAAAAGTATACAAGTCGTGATAGGTTCGAGTGATATCCAAATTAAGTTGTTCCATGATGACTTTAGGCATTAAATTGTGCGAAGCACCAGAATCAAGCATATATTTGTATAAAAGGGAATCATGCACCTTTAAAGTGACATAGAAGGGTGGAATTTATTCATCAATCATATCAGAACTAGTACGAAAAGCTATGGTAGGTCTTTCATTTTGTAGATCGATAATATCTCCTTTAGCATCCATACTAGAATTTCGGATCAACTTTGCTACTTGACTTTTATACCCTGGATTTTTAGAGAGTTCGGGAAGTGGAATTGAAATTTTGACTCTTTATAATTATTTCTTGACATTAGAGGAAGTCAATATTGTTTTATCAATCTCAGTAGAATTAGTTGACTGATTTAGATGTTGAGGAGAAGTAGTTTGAGTTTCAGTTTATTTTAGTTGAGTTTCAATCATTATAGAGTTTTTGGGAGGTCTACCAGGACCAACTCAAGGTTTTAAGTCATATCTTTTATTGATTTCTACAATCAGGTACTCAAAAAAAGCTTGATACTTAGAAGCCTGAGAAGTATCTTGGTTTTCTTGAGGAATTTCAATTGGGGAAACAGGGAAAATGGTAGTTTGAAATGATGTATTATCTACAATATTAATGTCTTCAGTAATAGAACAAGTATTTTCCTTTGGTTTTTTATCATAAATCAACAATGGTGTAGGTACTTGTTGTTCATTATAAGGCCTCTGAAGAATTTGCAATGGAGCAACTTTCTTGTACTGACCTTGGGCCTATGTTTGTGGTCTAGAAATAGTTTTTTGGATTATTCTTGTTTGAGTTTCAATCTTTGAAATCCTATTGGATAGATTTCTAAGAAGAGCTGTGATTTCATCATTCTTTGAATCTTCACTTTTAGACTTATAGGAATATGCTTCCTAATTTTTTAATTTCTTTTGGGCTTTCTCTTCTTTATTTCTAATTTTATTGGAAGCTTACCTTTTGGCTTCTACCTCAATAGCATTAGTCAGCATGTCTCGTAATGTATTAGAAACTCTCTCCCTTAGCATAACTGCAAGTCATCATCGAATGCTTTTGAAAATATGACCTTTTCAACAGCTACTGGAGGTTTGCAATTAGTGGGCCTTTTATGGTAGATTTTGTTAAATATTTTTATAAATTCAGCTATTGGTTCACCAGGATTTATTTTTAACTCCTAAAATTCAGTGAGAAGGTAAACAACATCTTTCTTTACCGCCCACTGGTTTTTAAAGATAGTTATAAGTTCATTCTAGGTTCGAATAGAATCTACTATAAGTTGCCTAAACCATATCCTAACATTACCTTCCAAGGACTGTACAAATAATATCATATAAACATCTTCATGCTCTATGTTCATATTGTCAGTGAAATCTAAGAAGGAAATTATATGATCTTCTGTTGAGGGACCTACTTCTCCATTAAATCTTTGTAAATTTTTAAGATATCCATCAAGAAAATTTCCCAAGAAGTTAGGGAGAACAAGAGTAGCATACCTAGCTTGTATAATGGGTTGAAATGCCATGGATGATGAAGTTGATGTTGATGGAGATGATGATGAAGATGTGGGTGAATGAGTATTAGAGGGTGGAGGATAATGTGAAGGAGGAGGAGGAAGTGAGGATATCAAAGGGATTTTAACAATTATCTTTTCAACTGATGGTATTAAATATTCTTCCTTTTATTTGAATAATGGATTAGAATAGAAAAAAATTGTCTCTTATGGTTGATTAGAGTCTAATGGAATAGGATGATAGATTTGAGTAAAAATATGTATAGGCTTAAATTCGTGAAAATACAAGACAAATTTTGTCTACTCCTTGTGAATAAAGTTCAATAACTCTAGGAGGTAATTGAGTCAGCTCAGGCTGGGATGATATTACTAAAAAGGGGTCTACTGATGAACTTTCTTCAGGGTGTAAGGCTGAAGAGGAAGAAGTAGAAATGCTCTTTTTTATTTTCAAAGAGGCTTCTCTAACAAGTTTTTCTGGTTCTGGTAAAGGGTTAACAATCTCAGATTTAGATAGAGATCTAGTGTGCTTAAAAGGAGCCAGTTTGAATCATTGGAATCACCACGTGAAAGGTTTTGACCTATATATTTATCCTTTATTCACCTTAAAGGAAAATGGGAAAAAATCATTGTCCCATGAAGATTTAGCTTCTATTATTTATCTCCCCGTCAACGACGCCAATCTCATGTGGTCCTTTGAGATGATTGTGGTCAATAATCATGCCAAAGCATCTAAATTTTTTTTTTTTATGTTTTGAAATATTTGGAGGACCAATGCATAAGATATATTTTAATCAAACAATTAAGGTTTTTAAATCTTGTTGATAATATCAATAATTATAAGTAATGGTTTCTTGCTCATCTCATATAGTGATTAAGATTTTATAATTTTGATTAAGTGGACTTATGTAAGATAATATTATTATTAAATATTCAAATTGAATTATTCAATAAACCATAAGCTGGAAAAATTTTATTTTTTTTTCAAAATTTTAACAAAATATATTTAACATCACCAAGATACTGATAATTTATTGATAAAAGGAACTTATATTAACATATTGTTAAGTAAATCATTCTTTATAATAATTATAAGTTCAGGAGGAATTATAAGGTTATTGAAACAAAATCAAACTCACCTAGTTATCTTAATAATAATTAAATGTATGAAGAAAAAAATGATAGAAAATTGGAAAAATCATAGAGAAGACAGAGCTGTATGAGATAAGTTCATAATCCTGGTTGTATTATTGATGATCTAAAAGGCTTGTACAATTTCTTCTTTACAAAATATTCTCATACAAGGGTGCAACCCTTCATAACTCATGCTAAGAGTTATTTATACTAATTAAAAAAACTTTAGAATTATGTTAACTAAATTACAATAATAGGATAAGAAGAATAAACGAAGGAGATAGATAGATGGAGTGTCTCTGTTTTTCTGGAGGTTGTCGATGATTCGACCTATTTTGGTGAAGGATGTTGTTGACTTGTCCTTTTTCGTTGAAAACTGCTGCTGAATTGGCTCTTCAAAATCTGATGTGTTGGTATGCTGCAAAATTAATCTTTTACTCAATGGTTTCAAAAAACTTATCCCACTGATATTCACTCGGGATTTATACATTCATCATTTCCATGAAGATTTCATCCACTTCAGTAAATCTGTGAAAAGTTGGTTTTTAGATAAATAATTGTTTTATTTTATACTGAATAATCAAATCAAACTGTAGAGCTTCAAGAAGAGCTCTCCCTATAATGTGACCTTTGATACCTAAAAAAATTTATTTGTTTATTGAAATTGTATATAACATTTTGCAAAAATATTATAACTTGACCAACTTATCATCTAATCCAACTAGACCTGGAATACCTTTATGATTTAAAACATTAAATTCATTATGTAACTTTTGAAAAATAACATTTAAGGCTTCAAACTTGGTCTGGAACTGGTTGATCAAGTTTCTTTTCTACAAAACCTTCTTTATCTCCAAAATGGTTGACGTCATGTCTGTGATATTGATTTCTTCCAACTCCTTTATATTCTTTTAATTAAGAGCCTTGATCATATCAAAAGCTTCACTTGGCTTATTTTGGAGTTGATCCTTCTCCTCTTGAATTGTTGTCCTGCATTTGTTGATGAGTGTCTGTTGCTCGAAGATGATCTAAATAGATGGCCATATTTTAGTAATTGACTTGCTGATGTTTTCCCATATACTCTTCTTAGCTTCTCCTAATGTTGATGCCATTAGAGTTTCAATTTCCAGTTATTTAATTCTAAGTTCCAACTAATGAGTCTTCTCCATTTCCTCTAGATAGAAAGTATCATTTCTAATATTTTGTGACTCAAGAAGTTGAAACTTCAGATGTAGCTTCTCATGTGCTTGCTTCTGAGTGGCTAAATCTTGAGTCAGTTGTGTTGCATTAGTTATGTTCAGGGCTGCTGAGGTTTTTGCACCTGCAGAAGATGTCTGGGTTACTAAAGTAGGATAAGTATTAACTTGGACTGTTGATTTCTCTTTCAACAATTCTTCAATTCATTCTTCCATTTTTATGATCTGCAGTTTTTGATCAATAATTAATTTAAGAATTTCCTCCTTTTCAGATTCATTTTGTGTCATATCTTTAGTCTGTGGGTCTTCTGTCGAGGGTAGCTTGAGTTTCTTTCACAGAGCAGCAATGTTTGCATTTTTCTTCTTAATGATTTCTTCAGCTGCTTTGAAATTATTAGGATCATATCCCACTTTTACTACAAGTTCTTCCAGAGTCTTTATCCTATTTTCTTTAGAAAAACAAGAAAATTTCTCAAATTTCAACTGGGATTGCATATTCGACAGTGCTACTTTCGATTTTGAAAGTGACATATCCGTTGTTGTCATGGTTGAAAATAAAATTTCTCCTGACTGCCTGTGCATATCCATCTGGTCAATTGGATGTACATGTTTTGCATCAAATGAGAAGACAAGCTTCTTATAATTAGCATGTGTCTTTGGAAATGGAACTGTTGCTTGTAGAAAGGCTATATGCATCCTACCTTTCTCTCTACGAAAGGTAGTGAGAATCTTGTGTTGTGATGTAGATGTGTGTTTACAAAATTGGTTGTAAACATATGATTTCAGTGCTTCATTATTTTGCTTTATTTCTAGAAATTTGGAGAAAATATTCTGCTCTTCTGAAGAGTTGGCATATGAATGCAGGATGATCTCTAGTGGCTCTCTTGCAGGTGATTTTGATGGAGGAGTCTGAGGAACATTTGTGGATGTGGAGACTTCAGTATCTCCCAAATATATGATCTCTGGTTTTTTGTCTTCTGAAATAGAGTAAGAAGCAAGCCTTGGTTTATTATGTTGTAAGTTGAATTATTTCATAAGTTCCTTGGAATGTGGTGTCTCTTCCCTGCCCCTTATTTGTTGTTAACTATCAGGCACCGGTGTTTGTACATTTGAAGTAGAAATTAATTTTTCATATGCTTCTTGTAAAGTACATTCTACCCATTCATCCTGGTTCATGTACTTCTCTATTTCTTCTCTGGAGGTATGAGAGTAAGAGGTTGTCTTGAGTTCAACCCTCAGAGCAGAAATAATTCCATGGGGGTCATATGACCAAGTAAAACTTGATTGAAAACCCATATTATTTAATAGTGCATCTACATCAGTACAAAATTCTCTGGTATTACAAATGAATGATCCAACATTAGCCTTGATTTTAAAATGGATTTTCCTCTTTCCTAAAACAAAATGAAATTCATCCATATTTAAAATATTTCTTATGTAATCTAAAGATAAAATTCTCATAGGCACATATTTTAGAAATTTGTATGGTGGAAGCTCACAGCCATACACCCTAATCTCTATGTAATCCTTGTACAGATAGCACCTGTCTTTTCTTGTTCACTGAGGTGAAGAATTATTTTAATGTATTATCCAATTCTGGGCTCTGATTGATTGGTAAGGAGCTGCCTGACTGTATGAATGAATGATTCTATGAATTCTAAGAAATAAGTGATTTTTGACGAAGCTTTGAGAAATTATATCCAGTGAATCACTGATTGATTCACTCCCTACCTACTTGTTGAAGTGAATTTGAAACATATCTGCCTACTAAAACAAAATCATATGAATAATCGCACAAGAATAGTTAAATTCTCATTAAGTGGTGAAATTCATGATTTTTTCATGTACAATATCAGCCAAAAAATGGTTGTAATTGTACATAAACAATGGTGATTTGTCAAGACTGAATATAGATAAGAAAACTAGGATGGGTTCATCAACGGTTTCATCTTTGGGGTATCCTAACAGATAAGAAAGAAGGGATTTGTAGTGTTTGGAAGCTATAGGAAAGATTGAGAATGAATATGGGGGATTTCACTTTGGTAAATATGCATCCTCAGGTAGGAATATGTCAAAAAACTAAGCACTCTGATGGAGGGATAATTTTTGATAAAGATCCATGAGGGCAGTGGGAGAGAAATAGGATAAAGAGTCAGAAGAATGGATGAGAAGCATCTGATTAATGGTTTGAGGGGATATGGTGATCATAACTTTTCCATTATTAGCCACCGCTAACCTGGTTATAGGGTCATACTGCTTCTGACACTAGGCAATTAGATCCAAGAATGGGTGAGTTTGAAGGAATGAAAACAAAGGCAACATAGAATCCCAAAACCTGATAGGGTCTTGGTTATCTAGGTGCTTCTATTTTAGGCACATATGTAGCTCGTAGAGATCAAATTCACTATGACAGTCAGTACTTTTAAAAAAGTTATCAACTAAGGGTGTGAGGCCAATATTCATTTGCATAGTTGCAGGAATGCCTTCTACAACTGATTTTGCAGCTTCAGGAATGACCTCGGTAGCTGGATGAGCAACCTCGGATACTACCTCTGCAACACTGTCAACATTTTGGATTTATTCTGTCATTCGTTTCTTACCTTTACCTTTTAGAGTCGTTTGCTTCTTCGTTTTGGCCTTAGGTGCCATGCTTGACTGGTATAAACTAGTATAGGATGTTAAACTCGAGTTACAGAAGCAATGACAGGGTTTCGGGAATGAAGGGAAATTACAGAAATGATAATTGACTATGGAATGAAAGGGAGGATGAAAGAAATTTGAAGGCAGAGGTAAAGTAATGAATGGGAGATTGTTGGAAATTTTATAGACTATGGTTTGGGTTTAATGATCATGGCTAATAATCAGCTGATTTTTAACTGCGTAATGTTATGGTTAATGGGTATAATGGAGAAAATTTATTGGCTAATGGGAGGATTAATGGAGTGTTAGGGAGCAACAAAAAATAGACTTGGAGGGATATGAATGATGGGTGGACCAACAGTTGTGGTGCGGGAAAACGGTCTTGAGGGTTTAAAAATGGAGGGGTGGGGGTACCTCCTAGTTTTCGACTGCAGGCAGAGGGGGTGCGAAGTCACTTGGTGGTGCCACGTTGCGAAAAAGAGTGAAAATTGAAACCTCAGTTCGGATCCGCCCCCTCGCGATAATAAGAAACAAACAGAGGGGGTACAAAGTCAATCTCCACCATAGATTTGAGGGAAGCTCAAGATCTACCATCAGAATGTGCAAGTACTTTATTCTCCTTGTGATTTGACCGCTTTGTCATTTAGTGATCCTATGATAAAATTCATATGTGTGCATATATATTAATTTAATAAATGAATATTAAACCCCTTTTTCAAAGGCTTAAACATACATGAATGAAAACTTTACATTTTGAAAATATGGTGCATTTAAACAGGTAGCCATTATTATTTTGATTACTAAAGAATTAACATTTTTATTTCATGCTTCCCTAACATTTTTTGTTTTGCCTAATTTATTTAGAGAAAACTATCCCATGGTTTTTTCTAACATGGATGTGATAAAATATGCTTTTCATAACATTTTTAAAATTTTATTTTTCATCCATGTTCTAACTTGGAATTTTGTTTTTTTACTTTTTAAACTACCATGCTAACTTATAAAAAAAAAATGTTACAACAGGTCACAAGCTAGAAGACTGTGTAAGGAAGCTACAGTTGAATAAGTTTTGGGAGAAGCTATGGACAAATCACCTAAGCATGGAAATGACTCAAACTTGTAGCATCATGATGAAGAGATGCCTCATGAAGAATAAATACTTGACCATGGATATAATTCAACTACAAAAATTATCAAGGAGCAGCAAGAACAAATCAAGAAACTATAGGATGATCTCTCAAATGAAAAATTTATGGTGGCCTTCTTGAAATAGGAAAATAGGAACTCGAAAATAAGCTTGATGAAACAAAGTACCTCACAAGAGCCACCATCATCCAAAAAATTAGTTGAAGAAAAATTTAAGTAAATGATAGATGTAGAGAATATTGAATACATAGATATTTAGAGGAAACCAATGAGACCTGCCACAAGAGCATTAGCAAAGAAGAAAGAGCAAGACAAGGAGCCATTTCCTCCTCAAGCTCCCAACACCATAGTTGTTGCTCAAGCTCAAGATACTATATTTGACCCCATAAGTGTTGAGGATGAGAAAGGTAGGGAGTATTTTCTTGAAAAAGTGAATGTGTATTTGTAAAAGCTACTCGAGAAGGAAAATAGAGACACTGCCATGGAGAGGCACATGGCAAGGCACTATTATACAAGAAATCTAATTTGCAATATTAGGGCTAAGAACGTGAAGAAAAATCTCAAGATGACCCTAAATAAGCCCAATAATAATGATAGACTTAACATCTTGGTTGATGCATGCTTAGATGCTTCAAGCCATGACTGCAAAATGCAAAAGGAGAGAAGGTTGGAAAATTTTTGGCAATTTTTGAGTTTTTTGGTAATAAAGGCAAAATAGGTGCATAGAAACGTAGCGTGGCCACGCTGCGATTTTTCTAAGATTATTAAAATGAAAAATGGTAACAATGTTCAGGTGTCTCTTAACTTGTACATCTCAAAAATCCACTTTGTGTCTCTTTTCAGCTCATAAATTTTCAAGAAAAGGTAAAAAAAAAAAAAAAAAAATTCACATTGTTTTCACTGTTTGGAGGCACGTGCTGCATTTTTGAAGTAGTTGTGGTAGAATGGGTTTTGAATTTTCTTGGAGATTACTTTTTCCTAGTTTCAAGCTTTAGTGATATAAAGGAAATCTGTAGATACTACTACTAGTATTCAGTTAAGCTTAGAAATGCACCAAAGTCATTCAAATCATCCTCCAAATTTCGCTATGCTTATGCTAAATTTTGTTGCATTTCTAAAAGAGCATGTTTCCCTTTTGGGTTTGAATACTTTTCTGGACACGTGTAGGTGAAAGGTTGAAATTTTCCTATGTAAAAAATATCCCACGAGTTTTTTCATGGTCAATGAGTGTATTTATGTTCATCCTTGTTAAAGGATCTTGTGTTTAATGACTTGAGACAAAGACTCAAACGTGTGAGCTAAAAAAGGGGAAGTTGTTTCTAACTCACATAGAAATTAGGCTATGACTCATTACATGAATTAATAGTTGTTTTGGATTAGGTTTCAACCCATAGAGGTGGCTTGGTGTTTATTTTTCTATATGTACTCAAACACAACTCATTGTGAGGGTTGGATACTTGGAAATCATAGTGTCGAGCTTGTGTACACCATTTACAGTGATATCAAATATAGTTTCATAATTATCTTGAGATTCTTATGGTATTATTATTTATAGTGTTTCTTCTCAGTTTTATCAGCAATTTGAATGTTTATTTCTCCTTAGAACCATATGTATGCTTTCATTTGATCATCTCATTAGTTTTTAAGAATAATACATAATTTTTATGCTATGTTTTGATGAGATCTTCTTGCTTGTGTTCCATTTCTTCTGATGAATGATTTCATAGTCATATGCTCATTTTTATCCTTCATTTTTCAACCCTATACTGCAATTACGACCCAAATATGTCACTAATTTTCCTCATTTTCATCCTTGCAATTGATCATTTGAAACCCTGACCGAGTTCTTAGATATATTGTTAGGTCCCTATATTACTAGTATAGTCCCTTATTGTTGTTAGTGTAACCCTCTTATTGTTATTATTGTACCCCTATAACCCCCATATTGTTATTATTGTGCCCTTAAATTGTTATTGTTAGGTCGGCTAGGATTACATTTTGGCCCCATGGACTCCTATATATAGAAAGGAGGTTTTGTAATTTATATCATCCAATAATTTTTCATTCATGTAATGTATTGGAGGTTTCCCCATCGAAGTGGCTTATTTATAAGGTGTTTATATCTCTTTTCTTCTATTTTTGTAGCTGGTTTCACAACATTTGGTATCAGAGCTTTGGATTTTAGGGTTTCGCTGCTCCAAACAGGTAATCATGGAATTTTCGTTATACCATTTTTTCTATGAAGGTTCAGAAGCTGAAATTTTTAGAGTACGAAGTGGAAAACCTAAGGAACAACATCACAAAATTTCAGAGCTTGGTTCACAATATTTGTGGAGATATGATCTGTGGAAGTTAGGGCTTTTTGCAGGCTCCTGAATTTCACTTAAAACGGTCATCACGGAATTTTCGCTATAAATTTTTTTCTATGAAGGTTCAAAAGTTGAACATTTTCGAGCGCAAAGCTAAAGTTCTAAGGAACATATTCAAAAACATTTCATAGCTTGGTTCACCATATTTTCTGAGATATGATCTGTGGAAATTAAGTCTTTTTCAGGATCCCAAATTTCATCTCAAAGAGGTGATCGTGGGAAAATCTTCATAACTCTCTCTCTGAGCTTCATATTGGAATTCTATAAAAATATACTGGAAGTAAGCAAACTTTAGTTTCCTGTCTATAAATTTCAGAGCCAAAGGAGCAAACAGTGAGACATGGTGAGTAATACAAGTTCGATCTACTGAACCAGTCCATAATTAGTTCTTTGTGGGAGATTGGACATAACTTTGCCTTGAAGAATCCAAATCAAGTCAGACCTATGACATTTGAATGAAGCTTCAGAGGAATAATATAGGGCTGATTCTTAGATATTTAGGATCTACAAGTATATAGATAAGTCAATTTCAATATCGAGCTTCTCAAAAGCAAGTAAAAGGTGTGTATTTTTTTTTTTTAATTGCATAAGTCCTGTTTGAAGAATCAAGTTGAATTGATTCCAAGGGCATATTGTAGAATATATATCAGTATTGGATTCTAAAATGGCCCATAAAAATAATTCAACACCCATTAAGCCTTTATAAGGCTCTAGTATGACTCATGAAGACGAAGAATGGCAACATGACATATCAAAATTAGAAGAGCAAGTGCAACAAATTTCGCTCTCACAAAGAGAAAAAAAAAATGACATGGAATTTTTGAATAAAGTTGTGGAAACTAAGATAGATGGTTTGAAGAAAGGCATGGAATCTAAGATGGATGGTTTGAAGAATGGCATGGAAGCTAAGATGGATGGCATGGAAGCTGGCATGGAATCTAAGATAGATGACATGGAAGCTAAGATGGAAAACATGAAGAATGATCTAAAAGTGGAAATGGAAGGTTTGACAAAGTTGATACAATAAATGTTTCCTAATGGTGAAAATATAGTAGAGGAAACTCATGATGAGAACAAAATAAATTTTAATCGTGATTTCATAAACTCTAATGTTGGAGGGAAGAACCACCATATTCCAAAAATAGATATGAGGAAGTTTGATGGAAAGGATCTTGTAACATAGATACTACAGATGGAGCAATATTTTGATCTCAATAATGTGAAAAACACACAAAAGGTACGCATTGTAAATTTACATTTAGAACAAAATACATTTTTACGATATCTATGGCTTTTGATCCCGTAAAAAAATTGTCACTTGGTCCATTTTTTACAAAGAAAATGATAGCACATTATGAGGATACAAAGAGCAACACTTTATTTTTCCAATTGATAAATCTCAAACAAAAGTGTTCAGTGGGGGAGCACATTGAGGACTTCCAAAAATTGAATATAAGGGTAATTGATATTCCATAGGAACACAAGATTGATCTCTTGATAGGTACTTTAAAGGATAACATCCAACATGTAGTTCACGTTTTGGAACCTGATTCATTGGACAAGGCATTCAGGTTGGAAAGAAAAATTGAATGTAAAATTATGGCGACAAGGAAGCCTACCACTCACTTCTATAAAGATGGAAGTGTTGCTACTCCTCGATTTCCACAACCTACAAGGTTGACACCAAAAAAATTGGAAGAAAAAAGAGAAAAATGGCTTTGCTACGTTTGTGATAGCAAATACACTAAAGGTCATAAGTGTGCTGAGAAGAAATTATTTTACATAAATTTTGAAGAGGAAGAAGAAAATTAACAAGAATCTTCAAAAGAGGAGGATATACACCAAGAACCAACCCTAGAAGAGGAAGAAATGAGTTCGACCATATTGTGTAATGCATGGCAAGAATTACCACCCCTCAAAATCTCAAGATAGAAGGACATATCAAGAATAAAAAGGCAATAGTGTTGATTGATTCAGGTAGTACGCATAATTTTCTTCATTGTAAGGTAGCCAAGGAATTGAATTGTTTCCTATACCCAACACCAGAATGTCAAGTGATGGTTGCAAATGGAGGAACTATAAATTTCTCTGGAAAATTCCATAATATCAAGCTAACCATGGGGGAATATGTATTGAATATTCCAATTCTTTCCATTCTTATGGGAGGTGTTGATGTTGTACTAGGAGTACAATGGTTACAATCTGTGGGGATGATAACTTTTAATTTTCAAGAAATTTTCTTGAATTTTTTTTCAGAAAGAAGGGAAGTCGAATTATGGGGTATTGCAGGGAAGCCAGGAAAGATAAGAAAATATAATGTCATTACAAAGATTCTAAATAAAGAAAAACGAGGCATAATTGCACAATTATTCTCACTAGAAGTTCCAACATCAATATCATCTATTTCTATAGATCTCCAAAATGTCTTTCACAATCATTCCAAGGTGTTTGAAACTCCCAAAGGACTCCCACCTATTCGTGATCATGATCATGCTATTCATTTGATTCTAGGAAGTGTTCCTCCAAACATAACGCCTTATAGATATCTTTATGTCCAAAAGAGCGAAATTGAACGTATGATTGTAGAAATGTTAGAGGCGGGTATAATTCAACCTAGTCAAAGTTCTTTCTTTTCTCCTGTAGTATTGGTACACAAGAAGGATGGACCATGGTGCATGTGTTCGGATTATATGGAGCTCAATAAGCTCACCAATAAAGATAAATTTCCCATTCCTGTGATTGATGATTTATTGGATGAATTACATGGAGCAATTTATTTTACCAAGTTGTATCTTCGTTCAGGATATCATCAAATTAGAATGAATATTGAAAATATTCCGAAAAAAACATTTCGAACTCATGAGGGTCATTATGAATTTTTGTTCATGCCTTTTGGCCTTACCAATGCACCTTGTACATTTCAAGGGTTGATGAATTCCATTGTGAAACCCTTCCTTAAAAAATTAGTGCTTGTATTTTTTGATGATATACTAATCTACAACAAGTCTTGGAAGGATCATGTTCAACATGTTGACAAGGTGCTCAAACTATTGCAGGAGAAACAATTATATGCCAAAACATCCAAATGTTTCTTTGGAGTACAAGTGGTCGAATATCTGGGTCATATTGTATCTCATGAGGGTGTTAAGGTAGACCTTAACAACATTAAAGCCATTAAGGAATGGAAAGTCCCCACAAATATAAAGAAGTTGCAAGGATTTCTCGGGTTAACAGGGTATTATCGCAAGTTTGCTAAGAATTATGGGAGAATAACAGCACCTATAACAACATTATTGAAGAAAGATGCATTTTCATGGACTCCTGAAGCAACTAAGTCCTTTTAACATCTTAAAGAGGCAATGTGCCTAGCACCGTTATTAGCTACACTAGACTTCAGAATAGCTTTATTATGGAATGTGATGCCTCAGGAAATGGAATTGGTGCTATTTTAATGCAAGAAGGAAGACCCATTGCTTTTGAAAGTCATCCAATCAAAGGAAAGTATTTACATAAACCTATTTATGAGAAGGAAATGTTAGCAATATTGCATGCACTAAATAAATGGTGAACTTACCTAATGGGAAGACACTTCAATGTAAAAAATGATCATGGGAGTCTTAAACACTTTTTGGAACAAAGACTATATTTAGAAGAGCAACAAAAATGGGTCACAAGGATGTTGGGTTATAAATTTGAAATAATATACAAAAAAGGGAAGCTAAATGTTGTTGCACATGAACTCTCAAGAAAGAATGAAGAGGTGGAAAAATTGCTGTGTGTCATTTCTATTATCCAACCAGATTGTATAACCGAAGCAAGAGATGAATGGAAGAAGGACGAAGAAGTGTGGACACTCATTCAAAAGTTGCAGCAAGATCCTAGTATATCTGATACATTTAATTGGAAAAATGATTCCTTATGGTAATAAGATTTCTTATATCTTTGTAAGAATTCATATATGATATTGATCCAGAAAACCCTAAATCAAACCCTAATGAGTTGAATATCTAGCCTAAGATCTATTTTTCTCTCTAGGAAATTCATATACCGTGATATTGACATAGAGAGATCCCTTTATGATTTTGTAGGGCTAGCTACCAAATTGAAATTTGGTTTGTGGTTACTCCTTTAGCTTCCTTTCTCAACCTTGGGAAAATGGAAGGAACTAACATTTTTGACATTGTTGTCGGGGAGCAATTGTCAAATCTTCCCTGGGGATATTTCTCACAGTTCATTTAAGGATAGACTTGTGGGTGATAGTTTCTAGATCTAAGAGAAGATTGATTTACTAATTTCGAGCAAAAGTGCATAATCATAAGAACATTGGATCCCAAAAGGCATATGAGGTCCAATCCTGATCCGAATCCTTCACCAATAGTTCATGATCATGGGAGGCTTTTGAGGAAGAAAAAATCACAATCTCAAAAAGTTCAAGAAGGTAGACAATAACTTATAAGATCCACCTCTTCTCCTACCAGGTTGGTTGCTCCTGAATATTTTTCCTTTGACCTAAAATTTGAGTCATCTTTGTTCAAATCTAAGTCATAATCTTTCCTCTTAGAAGCAATTTTTGATCCCATTGAAGTTGAAACATAGTTGCCATTTTCTAAGTCTTCATTTTTTGAAGGTGATTGTGGTGGCCATATTTCATAGAAAACTACAGTAAACAATATATTGAGGGTTGGATTATATTGGTCGAGCTTGTTTTCATATTTGTATAAAATATTCATGAGCTATCATGAGTGCCAAAGTTTTAAAGTAAAGAGAAAATTGTTATCGTTTCCCTTGCAACCAATTGCAGTTCAATCACCCTTCTAACAGTGGGGCCTTGACTTCATCGGTGAGATTCATCCTCCATCATCAGCTCAACTTAAGTGGATACTCACTGCCACTGGCTACTTCACAAAGTGGATTGAGGCTATCCCCATGAGACAAGCTATTAACATGGTAATTATTCATTTTTTGGAGAGTATTATTATGTCTCGTTTTGGCTACCCACAGAAAATCAATATTGACAATGAAACAACCTTCAAATCCAAAAATATGATATAATTTTGTGATAAATATCACATAAGACTCAGACATTCAACAACATTTTATCCTCAAGGAAGTGGGTTGGTTTAATCATCAAACAAGTCATTGGTGAAAATATTCAAAAAGTTGTTGCAATAGAGCAAAAGAAATTTGCGTAAAAAGTTAATTATTAGTTTATGGGCAAACAGAGTTAGCACAAAGAAGTCTATCATCATGTCACCTTTTTAGTTGGTTTATGGTGTAGATACAATGCTTCTGACTTCCCTAGTAGTGCTGGTGATGAAAATCCTACAAGAGATTGAAAGTGAACCAAATGAAATTCAACAAATAATTAATCAAATGACCCATTTGTAGTAGTCCAAGGAAGAAGTTTTCAATAACACCTCCAATATCCAGGAGAAGATCAATAAAATTTATGACAAGAAAACTAAGGCTAATGATTTCAACTCGGGATATATTTTTCTCCAGTGGGATGCCCGAAACGAGGATAAAGGAAAACATAGTAGGTTTGAGAACTTATGGAAAGGACACTGCAATATTTCTACATTCAGAGGGAATACAACTTATTTATTATAATATTTTGATGGAAAAGTGCTTCAAGGAGGGTCGGTGAATGGTAGGCTCCTAAAAAATTATCTTAACTTATCTTGAAGAAAAGGTTCACTTCCGCTGTAAATAACATTTTATTTTGTTGTCAAAGAATAAGGAAGTTGTCAAATAAGTTTGAAGGCCGAGGAGAAGGCCATAATGCTTCTATGAAAAGTTGTTTTTTTATATTTAAAGTCAAAAGTTAAATAATTTTTTGAGTCAATTCAAGTAAACTTTTATTATTCTCAGTTTTATCTAGTCATTTGACTGTCAAGTCTTTTATTTTGACTCCATCACCTAGTGGATGAGGCTACTTGGTCTACTTTGTTATCCGCACCTCCTAATGGAGATGCCATCCCTAGTTGGATCCAATGTTAGTGTCTATCAGTCACCAGTGATCAAATTTTATCTTTCAGTATTCTTGGATGTATTTGGTCAAATTTCTAAATTTTCAAATAAATCTTACGTGTCTTTTTATTGTCAAATGAGTCTTGAGTCCTGTCCTAGGTGTCACTACTACTCCCTCCATTATCAAGGTAATAAAATGTCATCATGGTTATGTCATAATTCCTTTTGATAAGTAATTAAATGAGTGTCTTGGTCATCATTTTGGTCATTAATTCATTCACATGCATTCTTAAATGGTTCGAAGTTCCAAATCATGGTCAAGGTATGCATTTGATGTCATCATTTACTCATGTCATCAAAATATACATGGGAGTCATGTCATCACCATTGTCACCATCATGGGAGTTAGGAATTAGAGACAAGTTTTTTTTAAATGTAACAAAGGTACATTCAACCTACATGGAGATGTAACCTTACCAAACAAATAAATGAAGCTGCAGTACAATACCTCATCAAGTCACTTCTCAAAAGGAAATGTGATGTCACACCATCAACAAAGCAAAAAAATAGTCTTTCAATAAATTAACGAACCATAAAAGCATAAAAAGGATTCATTACATATTCCTAGAACACTTCCCTACCATTGTTCTTCATTTGAGACATCAGAACCTTTAATTTTTCATCACCAAAACCTTTTCATCAAGCACATTTCATTTATGCATCAACACACTGCGCTTCTGGAGAACCCACTGCATTTTTGGGTTTGGAGGTTAAATAAACCCATAAAAGGTTTCATTTCTCACTCTACAAGCTTGACAGACTCTTGAGAAAGTAAGTAAGCCCTTCATCAACTCTTTGATGCATTCATTCCTCACAAAATTTGAATAGAATCCCTCTCCTAGGGTTTCGCTACACTTTTAGTTTTCATTGGTTTTTGCTTTATCTCAAAAGGAATTTCCATAGATTTTCTACCCCATTACCCTTCTATACAATTATAAAATTTTCCCCAATCATTTCTCACAATAATTTCCTTCATTCCACCATGTTCCCCCAAAAACCTGAGTCCACTCTATGCTTCTGCTATGTTTCTAGGCTTTGACTGTGTTTTTTACTTTTTACCCCTCTTCCCTCATCCATTCAGTGAAATTCCACTTCCATTGTGTCCTTAACACCTATCCCTATCCCCCCCTATTTTTTTTTTCAGATTTTTCTCAGTCCCTTATCTCCTCCATTTCCCTCCCTAAACTAGCTGCTCTTTTCCCCCTATTTTCGAATCCTAAACCCTACCCTTCCTGCTGAGAAATCAAATCCCCTTTATGGACAAAGGTGATCCCTCTAGCCCTAGGATTGGTCTATCAATAAGGGAACATGCTGGGCTTTTGGACTCCTAGATTATAAATTAAAAACAAGGTGAGATAGATAACCTACCTTGGTCCAAGGCTCTTGTCATGGCTTGCAATGACAATCCTCCAATATTTGTCTTCACACATCGTGATCCTTCAATGATAATTCCTGTGTACCTACACAAAGATCAAGTGAAATATGACAACATACGGAAACATATTCTCATTTACATCTATTTGATTGGTCAAGGAGAATCAAACATTTTGCATATAATTGAACATAAAATTGGAACGAAAAACCAATCATTTATTAATGATAGAGAAAAGAAGTTTACAACCTTAATGCCTTGATGTTGTAGCCTCCTTTGACGGGTTCAGTCAGATGCGTCTCAAGCATTCGTTTGTGATCATAATCGATGATGAAATGGGCCTAAAATTCCTCTTGACAATGGAGTCCTCTATGCCTTATTCTACACACCAGCTATAGTAATAACTGTTCAGCTAGCTGAAACAATGTGAGAAGGAAGTATTTATAGGAGAGGGGAGAGTGGTTTGGGATCCATTATAAGTTAGAAGAGAGGTATTATCCCTTTTATGAGTTGCACAATTGTACAAAACAACAAGCCAAAGGACGGACTTCGACGTTATTCAGTTGAAAAAATCATGATGACTCCTCTCACGAAGTTGTTAGGCATGGAAACTTCATTTATATTTAAAAAAATTTCCAAAAACATCTTGATGTGGATGACTCACTGAGATAGAGTGCAAATGGGCATGATGCCTAGTGCTAATTTCTCCATGGGCATGAGGCCATAACTGCCTATCAGCGCCAACCGAAAATCACATGTTTTTGAGAGTTGACTTTAGGAATGATCAACAAAGGAAGTGTTCTTGACATGCCAAGGGATGTAATGAAAATTATAGAAAGGAATAAAAATACATAGAAGTCATGGAAATGGTCCTCTAGTTTTTGGAATGAGGATTGCAGGGATGGTGAAAAAATACTTTGTAACAGATGACCACTAAAGCATGATGTGTGAGAGAGAGGGAGGGGTGAAAATATTTATGAGAACATGCCCAAACCAAAATGCCACCAATGGAGACATGCAAGGACAAGTACAATAGATATCTTTGGTACATGAATATGTGGTATGGGCGTAGCCATCCATAATAGATTACATACAACAATAAGATCTGAGTTATGGATGTAGCCATCTAGTAAGAAGGATCATCCAATAGACTCAAGTATGGTCATAGTCATCCAATCAGAAGAGTCATGCATATAGTCATGATAAACCAAATCGTCGCATAGCATGTATATCATCAAACAAAAATTAGGGTCTTGCACTCGATATTGACCCGAACAAGTACAAATTCAAGCATGTGAATTAGTGAGATGAAGTCGAACATGCAAGAAAGTTGCCTCATTACCAACCAATGATGAAAGCTATTAACAGGCAGAAGAGAAACCACCAATAATGATAATGGCTCTCAAGGTACAAATAGTACACTCCGCGGAATGTGAATAGTGAGTTGGAGTCGAACACCAGTGAAATCACTCAATCAAAGGCCACTAATTAGGTCATGTCGTTGAATGTGAAGAACTTGCCATTGACGCATGCAAGCTCGAAGGTACTAAAAGGGATTCTCTAGATCAACTTCCTAGATAATGATCTGAAGTCGACAGGAAGTGACCAGTCGAAGGAAGGCCATAATGTTTCCCACATCATCGACACGAGAGAGTGTTGGGCCAGAATTGTAATCTATGGATAAACTACACTTCCCTAGACCGGTGTCTAGTCTAGAACAACAGGTGAACGACTGCACTACCCTTTTTCCTAACTCAAAACATATATATAGAGAGGATTGGATGCTTACTTGTTTCAGTCGCTTCCAAATGGCTCCTTTCTGTCGCTTCCACTACAGCCTCAACTTCAAGCGGTTTCATATAGCTGAATGCTTCCTGCAAGAAAGAGTACTGAAACAGAAAAAGATACAATAATATAGATATCTATTCAAGTTAATTAGCCAAATCAGTTAAGCATAAACTACATTCATCAACAAGTATTTTGCAACATGGAAAATCAAAGTAAACAATGATGCATGTAGGGAAAAACAAGAAGTACTCTTTATTGATGATAGAAGGAGAGGTTACAACCTAGTGACTAATTCATTATGACCTTCCAGTAGAGTTCCTTAGTCTCATCACAGCATAATTCTCTCCACTAGTAGCTCCACAAATCAAACTCTCTATTGAAAATTCTCCATCATTTCTCGACTCAAATTATTCCTCCTTGAACACTTATCTTTGTGTTCAATTTATAGATGAGGTTATTTTGCAATAAATTGCATTCCAAAAATAGGTAAGACATGTTTTCCAGTTATGTAGATTTCAATGGACACTTGGATCCAAAGCATGACACATGTGAACCCTTCTAGAAGACACTGGCCAATTGGAGATTCTGGAACAATGAGAATTTCACTCCCAATCTGACCAACGCACATTTGAATGTCAGGAAGTTCTTTGCAGAGAAGCCCATAATGGAGATACTTACATATGCAATGCACTTAAGCCCTTTAGAGCCTGCGTTGGTGAGCTCCCACATGTTTAATAATAAGCTTCAAACCATGGAAAATCCTTGCTTTGATGAAAATCTTGTTTGATTCATGAATGTTTCCTATCTTAGAGAATATAGAAACTGAGATGATAGGGAATGATAGACCGTTTGATCATCGATCCTAGAGATTCTGCCCAGTTAATCAAGTCATTGGGAATGGTGCCCAAATTTACCTATAACAATTTCCCCCTAAAGCATGAGATCCAAATAATAAGAACATTTGATTGAGATGATTTACACTATGATGAGACTGGAAAAAAAGTGGAACGGTCACCTGCATCAATCTTACAATACATTACATCATGATAAACTCTATATTGATCATAATTTCTAAGGGTAGGCATTCCCATAGTCAGCACATAAAACAATCTAATAACATGTACATAATTCAGAAAGCCAACTACATTGGTATGTTGCCCAGATGCAGACATCGCCTACAGATATAAGCCCATGTTTGGAATACAATCTGTATGTAAGGTCACCATACAGATGATGTGTATAACAATCCTAAAATTGTAGCTCGGATGGCTGAAACTGGATCTGTGGTCTTCTTATCTCATTCACTCGATCATTCGGGTACAAGTCTATCGATGCGAATATATGATTTGTCGTCGAACATGGAAAGAGATCGTTTGATTACTATCCAATAATGAATGTTGTTAACAAACATGAGAGAATCACCATTAATGAAAATGGCTCTCAAGGTACTGCAGTACATTTTGTAAGGCATGAATAGATGATTTGATGTCGAACGCCAAAAAAAATCTTTCGGTCAAAAGTATGGAAGTGAGGATCTTGTCGATGTTGTAACAAGCCTCATGCTACTGGAATCTGATGTTTGTAAGAGAACTTCCTGGATATTGATTTGTAGTCGACAGGAAGTCACCTTATTGCAAAACTAGAGTTACTGATTTCAGAGACAAGGGCATGACTTGATATAGCAATTGTCAGGGATGATGGTCATGAAAATGAAGGTTTATGAGTATTGCAGATGGATGAGTTCTAAATCACTGGATGGCTTCTCTTTAACATGTCGGCGACATTGTGATGAGTTGGCAACATTGACCCAAAAGCGAAGTGAAGGTATGATGAACCATAGGTGTGAATGAACTGTCAAGTTGATTACCCAACCCAAACAGTCATGGACATGGAGTGAAAGAAGTGTCATGTTCAAGAGTGACTTGCTACCAAAAAGAAACTTTTCTTGCTTTTCCAAAATTTTCCCTGGTCATTTGTCAACTAGTACCTCTTTATTTTTTAACAAGCTTGAGGAGGATAACATTTTCTTGATCTATAATTCAACCCTTCGGGAGAATAAAGAATGAAGTATCACTATTTAATAATTAAACGAGTCTAGAGATGAATGAAACTCGATTATTGCCATGATTTACAAGCCCGTCGTTATTTTATGTTTTAACGAGCTTAACAACGGTGATAACTCAATCCTTTTTCATGTTTAGAGAGTTTGAAAAAGAAGACGAAAGAGGACTCCAAAAGTAATTTTTCGTAAATTTGTCTCTCAAATATGAAAAAGTGTAAAATGATATCTGAAAGAACCTCTTTGGTCATGTTTAACCAAGGTATTCCTTTTTTGTAAAGAATCCATCTCAGTTCAGAAAAGGGTTAAACTTATACTGAGTAGATATCAATTCATTTACTTTAACGAGCTCGAAATGACAAGTGCTCGACAATCTTTTCACATTATTGAAGTATGAAAAGAGCTAAAAGAAGACTCCAGAGGTTCCTTTTTCGCTGTTATCAAAGCTCGAAAAAGAGATAAAAGTGCGCTTCAAATCCTTTTTCATTTTTAACAAAGCTCAAAAAATAAGGAGAAAAAGTATGCTTTGTGGTCAAATCATTCTTGAAATAAATTTGCACGACTAATCTATTTGTCAGTTGTAGGACCTATTCAGAACAACATCAAATGGAAAAAAAATACCTGTTTCATGATAAAAACATAATAAAACCATAGTCATAACAAAAAATATGATTTGCAAACAATTAAATGACTATATAAAAAGTAGTTTCACTATTAATTTTTACCACTCCATAGTTACCATTTGTATTTTGGAGCTCTGAACCTGATTTTTCCCCTAGACTTTAGTGGTCGATCACGTGCAATTGGTAAGAATGTTTTGAATGCCCCACTACAGGAGCACATGTAGAATGCCCCCTACAAGAGAATATCCCCCCCAAGCTTCATTTCATTCACCTAAGTAGAATATTAGTTACTAATAGCTGGATGGAATGAAGGTTCATTATAGGGAAGGATTTGTTTCATTTTTTAACGAGCTTGACACAGGAAAAGAACTATGCTCATGAACTGTTTCATTTTTTAACAAGGTTGACAGAGTAAAAGAACTTTCCTCAAAGGCAGTTGTTTTATTTTTTAACAAGGTTGACACAAGAAAAAAGAACTATCCTCATAACTCTGTTTAATTTTTTAACAAGGTTGACACAGAAAAATAACCATCCTCATCAGAACCTATTTCATTTATCAAGGTTGACACAGGAAAAGAACTATCCTCAACACCTCTTTCATTTTTTAATGAGGTTGACATAGGAAAAGAGAACCATCCTCATTGTGCAGTTTGAGTATTCAGTGTGCTTTGGAAAAGACGTAATCTAAAGGAATCATCATTTAGGGAGTTTGATGAATACCACAAATGGTAATTAATAACATGCATTGACGGGTCTTCTCCAATTTTTTCATTGAATTTATGAATTTCTAAGGGTAACATATGTGGTATCACCAGCCACCAAGAAGAGGAACCAGATAAGATTCCAGATGATGACATGGGTGAAGTCAATGGAAAAAACATTGAAAATGAAGCAACAAAAGATGTTTTCATAGCTTAAATATATATGGTTCAGTCTGGGATGTTATCTCATCCATGGTCAAGTGACCCAGTGTATACCCTATAGAATCTATGGGAACTGAAAGTGAAACAGGATCAAGAAAAGCAGAGGGAGGTGATTGAGGAAAAGACTCCTACAGTTAAAGCTCCTACCAAAAATGAGTTGGAGTTAAAGGTGTTTCATCTTGTGATATTTCTTCAGTCAAAATCAAACCAGGTGGACGAATTTCGCCGTCAGGCACAAAGTGTATTTTAGGTGGTTGACTGCGCGATATGGGAGATTCAATGGCTACAATAGATTGTGGGATGACCAATTCAGGAACAACTTCCGATTGTTTGACTTCGGGATCAATATTTTCTCCACCTAGGGAATATAGAAGCTGAAATATAAGGGGATGATAGACCCTATTCCACTGGTCCTGGGGATGATTTCCAGTTTGACCAATAACAACTGCCCCCTAGAGCACAATGGGATCTGGATCAACTTCCAGTTGAACAATGTCGGGTTTAGGAGGTATGGTCTCACAGATTGGATGGATTGTGACCACGGGTAGCTATGAGGAATCTGTCTTGACAACAGTAGACAAACCAGGATTTGTAGAAACAACTTGTGCCAACTCTGGTATATGGGAAGATGATGCTTCACTAGAGGTATTGATGGTACTAGTTTCGGTAGACCGATGTCTACACGAACGGCGAGAGAAAGGATTTTGTTCTTCCATGATGACTGATTTATTTTAACCAAAAAAAAAATAACCAAAAAGAGGGTAATGCTGGGCAAAAATGGTTTACCAAGAAACTGTGAACTGCAGAATACCTCCTGGCGAACCAAGAAGTATGGGTAGGTAATCTCCCCGAATGCTATGTTCGGTGTATCACAATTTCAAGGCGGCCGAATCGGTTCACTATGGATGGATAGCACCTAAAATTTGTCCTCCCAAATATACCTGAAGGTACATGGAGGCCTAAGTCCGTATTAGCGCTATCTGATGCAAAACGACATAGTGAGAGCACCCCTTTATACTTATCGTACTGTAACACCGCCCGATATACCCGAAAGTACGTGGACGAGCTAAGATATACATAGGTACATGGAGTGATACATGGAGTGAGCTATTACACTCGAAATGTATCGCAGACAATTTAACGATAGATGCTATGTTTTACGACGCCGGAACACGTCTCTAGCCTAGACCTTCTAAATGTTATCGTTAATGTTCCAATGCGTTGTTAAGTAAATTGAGATTTATTTTATGTTGATCTTTCTTAACAATTTTCCTTTCAGATTCACCATGATTATATATATGAAACTCCTAAAATGCAAGCTAAGAATGATAAAAAAACTTTCACTTTCAGCTTTTTCAATGAAGAACCTAGCTACTAAGGTAAGAGAATGCTAGTTTGTTGGAAAAAGAGAGAATAATTTGTGAGAAAACAAATCAATGAACAAAAACAAAATCAAGGAATCACAAAGTAAATGCATATTTCCTAATGTTCCTTTTGCAAAACACACACAATCCTACATGCAAATGCAAGTTTTTCTTTTCAGTTTCCTTAATGTTATGATTACAGAAAGAAAACTAGGTGCATTAGATCAATAATCGAAATGATTTTAACTTTCGAGAAACGAAGAATACAAACAACAATTTCTCTTTTGAAGGAAAAACGAAAATTTCAACAACAATTTCTCCTATAAAGGAAATGAATACTTTACGACAATTTCCTATTTCGAAAGAAAACGATTCTTAATGCGACCATCAAAATTACTTAGAAATCAAATTGTCAATGATAATGAATTTTTTTTTTAAACAACATTAAACAAATTTTCAGTCAAAGGAGAATAAATATATAGAGTTACTGTTCAAATAGAGCATTAAAATTTTCAGAACAAGTCAACAAACAAAACTAAATAAAAATGCAAAGTCAGATTCAAGGGGATTTGTTCCTTTCAGGAGCCAACGCAGTCTCCAAAGGGAGAAAGTGATCTATAATGCAGGTTGACAAGGGAGACAGTGCTCTACAAAGCACTGTGCCCTGACCAAGGGTGCGTTGGCGTAGTAAACAAAGAAAACGATACCTTTTGGCTCACTAACTTTGCAAATTAAACTGTTGGGTGTAGGAATTACACTTAAGTAAAAATCCTCAAAACTTAATTGTCAACCCAGGGGATTCGTAAACTTAGAGACAAAGCACATGAAATGCCAGAGATGGTATGAATATTTCTAATCTCAACTCGTACTTTTGAAAAAAATAATTGCAGAATCAAGCTTTAGAGAAGAAAGATGAAACTCAAACCATCAAAACAATCTGAGGCTCGAACAAGAAGAAATATGCTTGCAAAAGAGATTTAGAAATAAAGAGGAGAAATCACTGTAGCTAAATATTGATTAGCTACTGAGAATGTATTTCCTTCAGCAGAGACACCTTAGTAGTTTCCAACAAATGGGCCCCTTCAATCCTGCATATATAAATATATCCTTCTTGCGAAAAATAAATCTTGCACTAGTGCAGTCTTCCTGCACTATTGCAAGAATCAACGATTTATGCAGAAAGTGTAAAGTAATGTATTTACTAAAAAGGATTTTCTTCATGCAACGACTTTGAACTTTCTCAAGTCCACAGCACTCAGATCCAATACTAAGAAACTGGTTCTTGTACTCGATCTGAGCTTCTTGCACCTTAACATTTCATCCTTAAAATCAATGATTCATTACTGCAGTGTGATAAGACCAAATCACATATCAGTAAACATGAATATCTATAGAGAATAGGAAAACATTATTTTTAATTAATATATGACTGAAAGCACCAAAGCTATTAGAAGTAAGCTAGAAAGGCTTGCTGCATTATATTATCTAGTGCTGGTGCGAGAACAATTCTCCTTCTTGCACCAGGAAGAAACCAAACCAATGTGCAGGAAATAAATAGCACACGAATGTGCACTGGTGCAGGAACAAACAAGGCAATGGAAATAAACCAGATCATGTAGAAAATGAATAGCACACCAACATGCACTGGTGCAGGTAACTCCTCCTACTCGAACCAAGCAAAGGAAAGAAATCAACCGTGCAAAAATAACTTAACTACTTCACGCAACAGATCTGATTCCACTCAAACACAAATTCAAATACTGCAAATTAAATCACACTCGATAGTTTAAAACATAAATTGCAAGAACAACAACGAGGGATAACGTGCTGGTTTGGCTGGGCCCTTAGCCAACCAGCGTGTTTCCCTTCCAAATGAAAATGCTACTCAGAATTAATTCATAAAATATTTAAGTCGAAGGATAAAATATAAAGAAAATGAGGCGGAGCTCTTCGTATTATATCCTTAAATAAATTACATACATGATTACATATCCAGCCCAGATTTGGGCGATAACACAAAACAGTCCTATTACCATCTCCTAGTTCTATTCGATTCTCAAAAACATTCAACTGTTTGTCCTATTTACATTTATTATTATATAGATCCTTTTGGCCGTAGGCCAAAAGGATTGTTTACCATTACATAGCCAATTAGAGAAATTGTTATAACAAATTACATAACCGATTGCAGAATAAGATTTCGGCCTTCAAAATTAAATCGCTTTTACAAAATAGGCTGTGGCTATCTCCAGCTATCCGCCTCTCTTAAGTCTCGATTTACCTGCTGTCATAGCTAGGACTCGCCTGCCTTCGGATATATCCTCATTTATCATATCCAAAACAGGCAGTCAACCCAAGTGATCCGGATTTGCTGCCAAGATTCACGGCGTTGGTGCTGGTGCCGGATCTGTTCTGCACTAAATATTAGCAATCAAGATAAGTGATCATGTATTAAATAGCACAGGAGGTAACAATAAGTTATGAAATTAATTCTAAGTAAGAAATCACGTAATAGGTATTTAATAAATGCTAAGATAAGTTAAAAATGTAAAATATGAAGTTTATGCAAAATGTGTCATCATTCTCACACTAGTACCGGATGAGGGCGCATAAGATAGGTAAAACAGGGTAAATGATTATGGTTTGGGAAGGGAAGAATGGTCAAAAAGAATGCAATTTAGGGGACTAATATCCTCCCTTCACTAGACTATTGTGTGTCCTCACACAAATTTTTTACCTCTGCAAAAACCAAAATTTTTTACTACTCCAACTCAGTCCTGTTCCGGCATGTTGTCCTCAGGCTGCACTGTTTTGACCTTCTTCCTCTTGATATGCCTTAACTTCTTTGAAACCTTTTTTAACCGCCTGAAACAACATCCAGCCCGATATTTCCAAACTCTAACCTCACTTTTCCTTTGCTTGAGCTCTGCCATCAATTCTCCTTTGCTTTGTTCCTTCTCCTCTTGTGTTTTGGTTACAAGTTTCTCCAAGTTTTGTACTTGGAGTTATAATTCTACTATGCGAGAAACAGGAGTCACTTCCTCTGTCTCAGCAGGGGCTATCACTAGCTCTGGAACTTCTATATCTCCCATGGTCACATCAAGGAACTCTTCTTTCTGTAGTCCTTCTTTTTCCCGTTCCTCTTTCTCAGGTTCTTCTTCTAGTTCTGAGTCTTCTTCCTCAGGTTCCTCCTCCTCTTCCGGGTCTTCTTCCTTAGGTTATTCTTCATCTGGTTCCTCTTCTAATTTTTCTTCCTCTTCTTTTGGTTCTTCTTCCTCTTCCGGTTCTTCTTCCTCAGGTTCTTCCGCATCCTCCTTTTCTTCAGCTCCTCCTTCAATTTCTGATTCTTCTTCTCAGGCCACGGCTTCTTCTTGTACTGGTGCGGGATGGGGTTCCATACCCTGTGGGGTTTGTGATTATTCTTCTACATCCGAAACTTTTCTCTTCTTTTGGGGCTTTCTCATAAAATTTACAAGTGGAACATTGTCCCCAATTTGTGCAATATTCGCCGCATCTGCAAGAACCGACAACATGTCGTGCTGAGAGGCCTGTGCTTGTGTACCAGTTGTTTCCTTAGTAGAAGACGATGCCTTCCCTTCTATGTATTTCTCTGTCTACCTCCTTTTTGCACTACTGCAAGAAGGACTTCCCTTTCTGCTTCTCTTCAGGCCCTTGCTTGTACTAGGGGCCTGTGTCTTCTCTTCCTCTGCCAAATTCTTGTGCAGCTGTTTTAACAGCTCTTACCATGTCATACCTTTGCTTTCTAACTGCTTTAAGACCAGGATTTTTATCAGGCTATGATGGTATAGTCATGCATCAGCCTGGTCCTCCCTTCCATCTTGTAAAATTCTAGCCATTTTCTCCAAACTTCTGAGGAAAAATTAGGGGAATTTCATCCTCCAACGAATGTGTTGGCCTCCTTCAAAAGGTTGTAGCAGTCTGAAATTATACACTAGGGTAGAGGTGTATCTCCCTTTGCAGGTCACAAATTTCTAAAAAACAAACAGGAGATCCTACCATTGACCTAGCAGGGCTTTGCACGGATCTCCGCGTTTCCAATTGACCTCCATCTTCCTATCCATGACAAAACGCTGCCAGCGTTTACCTTCCAGCTTCTGTTTTTTGAACCAATCCACTCTCGTATTCTCCAGACCTGTTGCTGCTGCTACAAATTTCTTCGTGACTTTGAATTTGAGCGGCCTAATTCTCACTTGGCCGTTTTTAAAACTTCTTGCAAATTGTAGGGTGACGTCCCTATCATACCCATCGAACTTCTGCAGGAACTATAAAAATCCTAACTCCCGCAACGATGGAAGATAGCTGCGAAATTCGGAATTTTTCTCAATCTTCTTGAGAGACAGGGGTTCATTTCAGATGGGCGGTATTGCTGCTATCAGCTATGAACGATGAGTTATGAGGCTTGCATGCAACACCGGGGGATCAACTTTCATAAATAGGAATTTAACCATTCGTCCATCCTATCTCCAGTTTACCCGCCGTAAGTACTCATCATTTCTAGTCAGGCTCAATTGGTATGCACGACGAGAGTTTAACGGTCAAGTACAGCAATGACGAGATGTTTGGAATGAAGGTAGGAGTGGGGGAGTTATGATTGAAGGACATTTCACATTATGGCAGAATGGGGTGGATTATATGCAAATAACGACTACACGATTTCACATTCCTTCATAATTACAAAAAAATTACTTAGCATTCATTTAAAAAGATCATGATTCCTACTTAAAAAACTTTTTACTTTCAACTAATTTCCTCCTAAGTAATATAATAGCATAACCGCTTATCAATGATATGAATAACATCATATAAATTTTCATCATGAACACTTTCTTATGCCATATGATAATCTATACTGCTGCTAATGAGGTGCACGCTTGTATTCATCTTTTCACTGCGTAAATCACATCATTATTCTGGTACTTTTCTGCTCCTATCATATAGGACAATATGCTTGAACTAGTGCAAGCATAATGTTAAGACAGAGAATTAAAATATAGGCTGGATTTCACATGATTTCTTTAACTTATTCTGAATTTTTCTTCGCCCCTTGATGCTTCAGAGCACAACCTTCTTCTCTTTATATGTAGGATCCTGCAATGAACTTCATGAGGGAATAAAGGAGCGTGAAAAGGAAATTTTAGAATGGGAAGGAGTTTTGTCACAGGGATTCTAGGAAAGTACCAAAAGAGGGAAAATAGAAGTGGGATAGGGGAAAAAATTTTTAGGGTTAAAGTCGGATTTCTTCGAAGCGAATAGGGTAAATTTAGAAGAATATAGGAAGGTTAATTATACTAGGATTCCAAGAAGAAAGCTGAGGGAAAATTATGAAATGGGATATGAAGAAAGGCAGAAAATTTTCTGGAAGGTCTTCCTACACTGGTGCAAGAAAAAATAACTGCAGCGAGAATTAAGCGTTACTTAGAAAAAATATCCATTATAATTACCCCTATACAAAGGTTGGTTCTGTTGAACTTGCTTTTACTTCGGTGGTCACTAGCATATCTAAAGATCGAGAAAATTTCTCTTTTTATTAGAAATTTTTGATCTTCCCGCCAGCAAGATGGTTTTCAGGTTGATCCTTCTGCAATCATGTCAGCGGACTGATTTTCATAATTACAGGAAATTATTTTTTCTTACTTTTTTTTTTTTTTTTGTTAAATTTTTTTCCGAAGAAGAGGGATTCAAATTTTCAAGAGGTTGGTATTACCATTTACTGCTACCATTCCAAATTTTGGATGAAATTGCTGTGTAAAATCTTTCTTCGCAACTGGTTGAAAATATTTCTTTAATCTATGTCCATTTACCAAGAATATTGTATCCTGTCCACCAATATTTTTGACTTCTACAACTCCATTCTCAAATACTTAGATTACTTCATATGGTCCCATCCAACGTGTATGGAATTTCCCTTTAAAAATTTTAAATCTAGAAACATAAAGGAGTACCCAATCACCTGGTTGGAACTACTTTTTCTGAATGGACTTGTCATGCCACCTTTTTCATTGCTGTTGGATTAATATGTTTTGCTGAACAACATCTCTACAAAATTAATCTAACTCATTTAACTGAAGAAGACGTTGTTGTTGTGCCTCAGAGAGATCGAGTCCTAGCTGAACTGCAGTTCTGAAAGTTTTGATCTGGAACTCAATCGGTAATAGAACCTGTTTGTCGTATACCAGCTCATATGGCGTGTGCCCCATACTATTTCTCCAAGTGGTCCTATATTCCCACAAAGATTTTGGTAATCTTTCAGCCCAATCTTTCCAATTCATATTCACTGTCTTTGTGAGAATGGACTCGATCACCTTGTTTGTAGATTCCACCTGGCCATTTGCTTGTGGGTGATACGGTGTAGACTTCAGGTGTTGTATCTTGTATTGCTCCATCACTCCCTGTACCATATTAGAAATAAACTGCAGACCATTGTCACAAACAATTTCTCTAGGCACACCAAATCTAGTAAATATTTCAGAAAAGAGAAGATCAACAACAACTTTTTCTGTAGCAAAAGAAACAGCTTTAGCTTCCACCCATTTTATAACAAAATCTGTACAAGCCAAAATATGCTTTTTACCTAATGATGTTGGATTTATTGGCCCTAAAAAATTAATAGCCCATTTTTCAAAAGGCTCAATCATAACTTGATGGTATAAAGGCATTTCATTGGTTTGATTAGGTTGGCCCATTCATTGACAACTATCACATCGCCTAACATACTTCTTGGCATCCTTAAATAAGGAAGGCCAAAAGTAGCCAGAACGTAATATTTTATATGCAGTTTGCTTGTCAGCAAAGTGACCTCCACAAGGTTCATCATGACCAGATTTCAATATGTCAAACACTTCCTCCTCTCTTACACATCTGTGGATAGTCAAATCTGGACCAGTGTAAAAGAGGTCTCCTTGAATCCAGGAGTATGCAGCACTTTTATGAATAATATTCCGCTTTTCATGAGCGGGCAAGTGAGGTGGTGTTTTTATAGTAACCAAATAATTGGCGATGTCAACAAACCATGGAGAATATGTAGACACAGCAAAAATATGTTCATCTAGAAAATCATCATTAACAAGAGTTACATCACCAGGATTATCTAGTCTAGAAAGAAAATCTGCTACAACATTCGATTTTCCTGGTCTATAAAAAATAGTAATATTGAATTCCTACAACAATAGCAACCACCTAGTCACTCTACCACTCGTCAATGGTTTTTTCATCAAGTATTTAATTACATAATGATTAGTAGAACAAATACTTCATATCTTGTGATATAGTATTTGAACTTATTAATTGCAAAGATTACAACTAAAAACTCTTTCTCTGTAACTGTATAGTTTAATTCAGTGGAAGAAAAATTATTAATGATATAATAAATAGCATAGGATTGCTTGTCTTCCTCTTGTCCCAAATCTACACCAACAGCCAGGTCTGAAGCATCGGAAGAAATATGAAAGGGCAGGGACTAGTTTGGACCTCTCAAAATTGGCGCCTGCACCAATTTTTCCTTCAATGTTTCAAAAGACTGTTGGCAAGCCGTGGACCAAGAAAAATCACTATCCTTAGCTAGAATTTGGAAAAGAGGAGCAACTATCTTAGTAAAATTTTCAATTAATCTTCTATAGTAACCAGCATGTCCTAAAAGAACTCTTCCCTTTGAGTTTTGAGTGCAGGAAGATGCAGAATGATTTTGATATTTTCTGGATCAACCCAGATACCTTTGTCAGAAATCATATGGCCAAGTACCATTCCTGCTTTGCACATTAATCTACATTTCTTGTCACTCAAAGCAAGGTGGGCTTCTTTGCAACGAAGAAGTACTTTCTCCAAATTTTCGAGAGCTTCCTAAAAAGAATTACCAAACACAAAAAAGTCATCCATATAAATTTATAAAAAATCAAGATGAATAAAAATAGCCAAGACTGCCCTTTGAAAGGTAGCTGAAGCATTACATAATCCAAAGGGAAGCACTTTATAATAAAAGGTACCCCATGGGCATGTAAAAGTAGTTTTATCCTGATCTTCGGGTGCAATCTGTATCTGGTTATAGCCACTGAAACTATCCAAAAAGGAGAAATATTTCTTTCCTGCAAGGGTATCAAGCACCTCATCAATGAAAGGGAGAGGGAAGTAATATTTGAGAGTGGATTTGTTTAATTCATGATAATAAATAAAAATATGCGACCTTCCATCTTTCTTAGGCACTAGCACTAATGGAGAGACCCACTGACTATCAGAAATAGGATAGATAAAATCAGCATCTAAAAGTTTCTGTATTTCTTCTTTCATGACATCTCTTAGATTTGGATTCATTCATCTTTGGGGTTTTTGGATAGGTCAGGTTCCTTCCTGAATATAGATATGATGTGTACAAATTTCAAGAGGGATACCCTTCATGTCTTCATAGCCCCAAGAAAATGCACTAAGATGGTTTTGCAACAAATTCACAAGTTTTTCTTGCTTAGATGGGTCTAAATCTGAATTGATATGCAAAGAATTACGAGGAATAATCTCAAAAAGAATAGTATTAGGCTTCGGAGTACTCAAAGGAGTGGTCAAAGATAGCGGTATAGAAGAATGAGAATCATGGTTTTCTTGGAAATATCGGCTAAAAAACTAGCTCAAAGGCTCAAAGTTAGGCATGGTCTCTAGATTGTTCAGGAAATCTTGAATCTCATATTCTTATGAAGACCGAGTATAATGATGAATAAAAGAAATAGACTGAGTCTCCTCATCACTGCTTTGGTCCAAGCATAAAGTGTGTCGAAGGTCCTGAATGGATTTGGCATGGGGGTATAAGGTAACTTTCTTCCTAGAATCTCCATGTGAAACATACATATCTCTGGAATGACATCCAATATATGCATCGGTTGTAGCAAGCCATGGTTGACCCAAGATCGAGGGATTTCCCCCAATCGGGTTCTTTTCCTGAAGCACAATGAAATCAGTAGGATATTCCCAAGAGTCCAATGAGATGATCACATTGTCCAATACTCCTTCAGGCTTAATTTTAAATCTATCTGCTAATTAAAGCACAGTGGGAGTAGGGCGAAGATGAGATAACCGAAGTTGATCGATGGTTTACTTAATCATTAAATTAATGGATGCCCCCAGGTTTATAATAATATTAGAGACAAGGACATTACCAATCTGAATTGTGACAACAGGGTTCTCGGGATCAGTATATTTTTCCACAGACACACATCCCGTCATTAACTCTACTGCCCTACCAACAAATTGAATAGTTTGGGGTTCCAATCTCTTCCTCCCGGGTTTCTTGAGACAAATTTCCCTAATAATCTTGGTACAAATGGGGATCTCTTTAATGGCTTGGAGCAAAGGTATCTTAATGAAAATATTTCATAGTTCTAATGCCGAATGAGTCTCAGAAATAGACTCTCTTCTTTTCGTTACTAGCCTCTCTGGGAAGGGAGGCTTGTTGGAAGAAGATGGAAAGGACTCAGAGGGTAAGGGCTACTTAGTGACAATTTTCAAAGAATGGTTAAGAGTTTCTTCTTTCCCTTTCTCTTCAACAATCACCATAGGTTGTTTCTAAATTTCTGGTATTACACTCCTTCCTGATCTTAATTGAATATCATCAACTCCAACTGGAATAGACTAGTATTCAAATGGTAAAGGCGGGTTTGTTACATGGATCATTTTCAGTGCTTTATTATTATTATTAGGATTGGGCGTAGGTTGAGAAGACAATTGAGGAGGTCGGAAGGGTGGAGGTAAAGGTAATGGGGTAGTCTGACTCGAAAGTTGAGGCATTGGATAAGGTATATGTGTAGATGGATATGGTTTCATAGGTGGCTCATAGGAATACGGAAAATGAGTTGGGCCTTTCCAACCCTGTTGCCCTGGTTGGGGAGGTTTCCCATGTTGATACTAATTTTTATATTGCCACTTCGAATGAGAGTTAGGATATGAATATGCATGTGGATTATAACCAAAATAGTGTGGAGGAAATTCAAGAGCCATACCTGCACCTACCTGAGGCCAATGTCTTCTTGCTCCCATAGCATACAATTGTTCAACTTCAGGCTACCCCCCTGTAGATACTGCTTTAAGTCCAGGTATAGAGGGACATTTTTCTGTGATATGGTGTTCTTCACAAATAGCACACTTATGAGTTTCTTTAAAGTTAAGAGGGCATTCTTTAGGGGGATTCTTGTCTCTAAATTTAGGACAAAAAATACATAATGACTCCTGTTCCTTCATAAATTTTTGTTGAAATTTTAAAGAGTCTAAATGTTTAGTAACAGTGTTCATTATATCAATTTTCATGTTTTCCATTTTATTTTCCAGTCCAATAATCATAACATTAGTAGATTCAGTTTTTTTATTTTTATTTCAAGTTCCTCTACTAGATCTATACTGATTCCTTGAAAATTTCCGGAATAATTCACAAATTTGATCAAAATTTTGCTGAGAAATATCACCTTGTCCTAATAGATTCAAATTGTTTCTAGCATTATCAGTAAGTCCTCTTAAGAAAAAGGTTTTAATAGTGTTGGGATCAAGCCTAAGTTTTGACCTTTGTAAAATATACAGAAATATTTCCAAATAATCTTCAAGCATTTCATCATCATCTTGTAAGATTGTAAAAATTTCATCCTTCATGTCCCGAGTTTTACAATATTCTTGATATTTAGACAAAAACACCCTCCTCATCTGGTCCCAGGAAGTCATGGTGTTTCCTCCTAACCCCATAAACCAGCGCAAAGCTAAGTCCTTAAGGGTAACAGGAAATAATCTTAACTTCTCAGCCTCAGTTGCATAATCATAACTTCTACACAAAATATTGAACTCAAATAGAAAAGAGTCAGGGTATTCATGAACTTTACCATGGAAATGAGGGAGAGCTGACGGTGGAATATTCTTCATCTGTGACACAGTGTCAGGATCCATAATTGGAAACATAAAAGTAGATTTTCCTTAACTTACTTGGTTATCACCAGTCCCTTCCAGATGATCTCTTTGGTCTGCCATTGTTTCCTTCTTGCTTGTACCGCTTTCCGCAGGCTGATCCACACTTGAGCTGTTAGTACCAAAATCTAGGTGGATTGTTCCTGCGTGATGGGTTTGGATTGAATTTGGCTTCCTGCTTGCAGAAGGATACCCAATGTTAGAAAAATTGTTTTGGCCCTTAGTGGGCTTCGAACCCTTACCTTTCCTAGGAATTCATCTAAAAAAAGAAAGGAAAATATCAAAACAATTTCTAGTAAAATGCTGTCAGAAATCAATCAACACCAGTAAAAAATCCTTCAAAAATACTTGTAAAAATAAAGTAAAATTACCTCTATTATACAATCAGAAAATTCTTACCAAATCAAATCAACTCCTCGGAAATGGCACCAAAATGTTGGGTGCAGGAATTACACTTAAGTAAAAATCCTCAACACTTAATTGTCAACCCGGGGGATTTGTAAACTTAGAGATGAAGCACGGGAAATGCCATATATGGTATGAATATTTCTAATCTCAAATCCTACTTTTGAAAAGAAGAATTGCAGAATCAATCTTTAGAGAAGAAAGATGAAACTCAAACCATCAAAACAATATAAGGCTAGAACATGAAGAAATGTACTTGCGAAAGAGATTCTGAAATAAATAGGAGCAATCACCCTAGATAAATATTGATTAGCTACTGAGAATTTATTTCCTTCAGCAAAGACACCTTAGCAGTTTCCAAAAAATGGGCCCCTTCAATCCTGCATATATAAAGATATCCTTCTTGCAAAAAATCAATCTTGCACTAGTGTAGGAATCAACGATTTATGCAGAAAGTGTAAAGTAATGTATTTACTAAAAAGGCTTTTCTTTGTGCAAGGGATTTGAACTTTCTCAAGTCCGTAGCACTCAGATCCAATACCAAGAAATTGGTTCTTGTAATTGATCCGGGCTTCTTGCACCTTAACGTTTGATCCTTAAAATCAATGATTCATTACTGCAGTGTGATAAGACCAAATCATATATCAGTAAAGATGAATATCTATAGAGAATAAGAAAAAAATATTTTTAATTAAGATATGACTGAAAGCAAGAAAGATGTTAGAAGTAAGCTAGAAAGGCTTGCTGCATTATATTATCTAGTGCTGGTGCGAGAACAATTCTCCTTCTTGCACCAGGGAGAAACCAAACCAATGTGCAGGAAATAAATAGCACACCAACGTGAACTGGTGCAGGAACAAACTAGGAAAATGAAATAAACCAGATCATGCAGAAAATGAATAGCACACCAACGTGCACTAGGGCAGGTAACTCGTCCTACTCGAACAAGGTAAAGGAAAGAAATCAACCGTGCAAAAATAACTTAACTAATTCATGTAGCAGATCTTCTTCCACTCAAATATAAATTCAAATACTGCAAATTAAATCACACTCGATAGTTTAAAACATAAATTGCAAGAACAACAAGGAGGGCAAACGTGCTAGTTTGGCTGGGCCCTTAGCTAACCAACGCATTTCCCTTTCAAATGAAAACGCTACTCAGAATTAATTCATCAAATATTTATGTCAAAGGATAAAATATACAGAACATGAGGTGGATCTCTTCTTATTAGATCCTTAAAGCAATTACATACATGATTACATATCTAGCCCATATTTGGGCGATAACACAAAATAGTCCTGTTACCACCTCCTAGTTCTATTCGATTTTCAAAAGCATTCAATTGTTTGTCCTATTTACATTTATGCTTATATAGATCCTTTTGGCCACAAGACAAAGGATCGTTTACCATTACATAGCCAATTAGAGAAATCGTTATAACAAATTACATAACCGATTACAGAATAAGCTTTCGGCCTTCAAAGTTAAATCGCTTTTACAAAATAAGTCGCGGCTATCTCCAACTTTTCGTCTCTCTTAAGTTCAATCTTAGCTACTCTTGATTTACCTGCTGTCATAGCTGGGACTCAGCTACCTTTGGATATATCCTCATTGATTGTATCCAAAACAGGCAGTCAACCCAAGTGATCTGGGTTCATTGCCAAGATTCACAGCACTGGTGCTGGTGCAAGATCTGTTCTGCACTAAGGATTAGTAATCAAGATAAGTGATCATCTATTCAATAGCATAGGAGGTAACGATAAGTTGCAAAAGTAATTCTAAGTAAGAAATCACATAATAGGTAGTTAATAAATGCTAAGATAAGTTAAAAATGTAAAATATGAATTTTATGCAAAATGTGCCATCGTTCTCGCACTAGTGCAGGATGAGGGCACATAAGATAGGTAAAACCAGGTAAATGGTTATGGTTTGGGAAGGGAAGAATGGTAAAAAAAAATGCAATTTAGGGGACTAACATAAAATATAAAATTGTATAATCTTTATGTGAAATAACTGCTAGGTGGATTTAGAAAGCATATCAGAGACTACAACACCAAGATTCAAGAGAAATTCTCCCCAGTGGAGTCGCCAGTTTGTTGGGCCAGAATTGTAATCTACGGATAAACTACGCTTCCCTAGACTGGTGTCTAGTCTAGAACAACAGGTGCAAGACTGCACTACCCTTTTTCCTAACTCAGAACATATATACATAGAGGATTGGATGCTTACTTGTTTCAGTCGCTTCCAAATGGCTCCTTTCTATCACTTCCACTACAGCCTCAACTTCAAGCGGTTTCAAATAGTTGAATGCTTCCTGTAAGAAAGAACACTGAAATAGCAGAAGATACAATAATCTAGATATATATTCAAGTTAATTAGCCAAATCAGTTAAGCATAAACTACATTCATTAACAAATATTTTGCAACATGGAAAATCAAAGTAAACAAGGATGCATGTAGGCAAAAAAAAGAAGTACTCTTTATTGATGATAGAAGGAGAGGTTACAACCTAGTGAATGATTCATCGTGACCTTCCAGCAGAGTTCCTTAGTCTCATCACAACATAAGTCTCTCCACCAGCAGCTCCACAAATCAAACTCTCTATTGAAAATTCTCCAGCATTTCTCTACTCAAATTCTTCCTCCTTGAGCACTTATCTTTGTGTTCAATTGATAGAGGAACTGTAGGTTGTTTTGCAATAAATTGAATTCCAAAAATAGGCAATACATGTTTTCCAGTCATGTATATTTCAATGGACACTTGGATCTGAAGCATGACACATGTGAACCCTTCTAGAAGACACTGGCCAAGTGGAGATTCCAGAACAATGATAATTTTGCACCCAATCTGACCAACACACCTTTGAATGTCGGGAAGTGCTTTGAAGAGCAGCCGAGAATGGAGCTACCTGCATATGCAATGCACTTAGGCCCTTTAGAGCCTATGTTGGTGAGCTCCCACATGTTTAATAATAAGCTTCACACCATGTAAAAGCCTTGCTTTGATGAAAATATTGTTTGATTCATGAATGTTTCCTATCTTAGAGCATATAGCAACTGAGATGATAGGGAATGATAGACCCTTTGATCATCAGTCCTAGAGATGTTGCCCAGTTAACCAGGTCATTGGAAATGGTGCCCAAATTGACCTATAACAATTTCCCCCTAAAGCATGAGATCCAAATAATAAGAACATTTGATTGAGATGCTTTACACTGTGATGAGACATGAAACAAAGTGGAACGGTCACCTGCAGCAATCTTACAATACATTACATCATGATAAATCCTCTATTGATCATAATTTCTAAGGGTAGGCATTCCCATAGTCAGCACATAAAACAATACAATAACATGTACATAATTCAGAAAGTCGTCTACATTGGAATGTTGCCCAGATGCAGACATCGCCTATAGATATAAGCCCATGTTTCGAAGACAATCTGTATGTAAGGTCACTATATAGATGATGTGTAAAACAATCCTGAAATCGTAGCTCAGATGGCTGAAACTAGATCTGGGGTCTTCTTATCTCATTCACTCGATCATTCGGGTACAAATCTGGCCATGCGAATACATGGTTTTTCATCGAACATGGAAAGACATCATTTGATTACCAGCCAATAATGAATGTTGTTAACAAATGCAATAGAACCACCATTAATGAAAATGGCCCTCAAGGTACTGCAGTACATTTTGTAAGGCGTGAATAGATTATTTGATGTCGAACACCAAACAAAATCCTTCGGTCAAAAGTCTGGAAGCGAGGATCTTGTCGATGTTGTAACAAGCCTCTTGGTACTGGAATCTGATGTTTTTAAGTGAACTTCCTATATATTTATTTGTAGTCGACAAGAAGTCACCTTATTTCAAAACTGGAGTTACTAATTTCAGAGACAAGGGTATGTTTTGATATAGCAATTGTCAGGGATGACGGTCATGAAAATGAAGTTTTATGAGTATTGCAGATGGATGAGTTCTAAATAACTGGATGAATTATCTTGAACATATTGGCGACACTGTGGTGAGTTGGCAGCATTGAGCCAAAACCGAAGCGAAGGTATGATGAACCATAGGTGTGATGAAGCATAAAGATGATTACCCAACCCAAACAGTCAGGGACATGGAGTGAAAGAAGTGTCATGTTCAAGAGTGACTTGCTACCAAAAAGAAACTTTGATTGCTTTTCCCAAATTTTCCCCGGTCATTTGTCAACCAGTACCTCTTTATTTTTTAACAAGCTTGAGGAGGATAACATTTGCTTGATCTATAATTCAACCCTTCAGGCGAATAACGAATGAAGTATCGCTATTTAATAATTTAATGAGTCTAGTGATGAATGAAACTCGATTCTTGCCATGATTGACAAGCCCATCGCTATTTTATGTTTTAACGAGTTTAACGACAGTGACAACCCGGTCCTTTTTCATGTTTAGAGAGTCTGAAAAAGAGGACGAAAGAGGAATCCAAAAGTACTTTTTCGTAAATTTGTCTCTCAGATCTGAAAAAGTGTAAAATGATATCTGAAAGAACCTCTTTGGTCATGTTTAACCAAGGTATTACTTTTTCGTAAATAATCCATCTCAGTCTGGAAAAGGGTTAAACTTATACTAAGTAGATATCAATTCATTTACTTTAACGAGCTCGAAATGACAAGTGCTTGGCAATATTTTCACATTATCGGAGTCTGAAAAGAGCTGAAAGAGGACTCCAGAGGTCCATTTTTTGCTGTTATCAAAGCTCAAAAAAGAGTTAAAAGTGCGCTTCAAATCCTTTTTCGTTTTTAAGAAAGCTCGAAAAATAAGGAGAAAAAGCATGCTCTGTGGTCAAATCATTCTTGAAATAAATATGCATGACTAATCTATTTTTTAGTTGTAGGACCTGTTTAGAACAACATCAAATGGATTAAAAATACCTGTTTCATAATGAAAACATAATAAAAACATAGTCATAGAAAAAAATATGATTTGAAAACAATTAAATGACTATATAAAAAGCAGTTTCACTATTCATTTTTACCATTCCATAGTTACCATTTGTATTTTGGAGCTTTGAACCTGATTTTGCCCCTAAACCTCAGTAGTCTATTGCGTGCAATTGGTAAGAATGTTTTGAATGCCCACCTGCAAGAGCACATGTCGAATGCCCCCTGAAAGAGAATATTCCCCCCAAGCTTATAAATTTACAAGAATAGTAAAAAATAAATTACTTTTCACCTTTTCACCTCCTGTGAGCATTTTTCCATTTTTAACTGTGATTTTGTGGAGCTAGTAGCAGACAATCCAGGAGACCAATCGCGAATCTGTTTTCTTCAAGTAAGTGCTATGATCCTTGCCTGCATTTTAAGTTATATTTCATTGCTTGCATTTTCAAATTTTTATGCTATTGGGGGGATTTTTTTCAAGGTTGGGCGTGGTGGTCGGCGTGGGTTCCCCTCACGAAGCTACAAAAACACAACTTCAATTTTTCATGGATTGTATGACTCCAACCATTTCCAACTGGGCAGAAGCCATAAGAATCAACCCGAAGCACCAATTAACAAAGTGCAAAAACAAAAAGATGAAACAATTTGGATATGGATCCATCTTGGTACCTTTCATCCTAGAATCACTGCCAATATTTCAACGCCTAGAGGTAATAGTTCCTGCACCACTAGCACAAGAGCCACAGATGGTCTATTGGGCAGCGTTGATGCCTCGATTAGGAGGCAGTCAACATATGTCACGGAGGCTGGAATTATTAGACTGGCTCTGCTGACAAATCATCATTATGGAGGGATGGCCCTATACTAGAACCAACTTCATGGGTGATCTGGACGTTCCACTCCTAGAAGGAGAGGATTGGGATGAAGCATTGGGTGAAAACTCATTTTTTTTATTTTGGTGAGTATTATGATTTTTTTTATTATATGTGTTCTGATATTTATCTATGTATTTGCAGATGTTGGCCCAGAGAGACCTATAGAGATGTCTCCCATAGCATGAAGGGTCCCTCATGATTTTGAGGCAGCCCCTCATGGTGAGGGAAGCAAGGAAGAGGAGATCTTGCACAAATTGGAGGGACTCACCAGCTGGATCCCATATTATGTGAGATTTGATGATGTCCCTCATGCATACTATAGGTGCACTGTGGGGGTGTCTAACCATACCCACCATTTATTGAGGTGGATTTTCCGTGAAGTGACATGCTATCATGAGCATCATGTTGATTAGATGACTAGGATTTTTATTTCGGCATATTTTTTGAGAGAAATGATGTCTCAGGATCTAACCAAAACACACATATTTTTTGATTTTACGATGCACTTGGATGAAAACACTTGATATATATATATATATATATATATATATATATATATATATATATATATGTCAATTTTCCTGTCTAAATATTCTTATGTGATGATGATGCTTTTACAAATTACGCAAATGTCTATCTAATACAATATTGGCTACTACATCAGTTAACGCATTCATTCATCTAGGAATATGTTGATATGTGATATAATCAAAATTTCATTCTAATAAACGAACACGGAAATACAACCTTAAAATTTTAGGATTTCTAACAAATTAATGCCTATTAAGCTGAAGAACAACAAGCTAAGAGTCTAGGTTCACAATTAATGCACGAATGTCGAGAGAAGTGGCTTCGGTTAATATTTCAGTGACGACACTGTATTCGGAGACATTATTTTTTGTTCATCCTAGAAAAATACCTTGAAGGTCTATCAACTCACCATTAGGATCATAAATCACCCAAGATGCGGGAAGACATATTTTGGGTACTACGAGAGGCACCATGCACGAAACCAACATAAGGAGTGGAAGAAATTTGACCACTAAGAAACAACATAATAAGTAGGAAAAACTTCTCGCAAACCACATCAATCCAAAAAACATAAAAAAAATAAAAACACGCTTATGTACAAAAGGACATGCACGAAAAACTCATGCATAGTATTTTTTGAGGTACAACCCATTTCTAGGCTGATTCAAACGATAACCTTCATAGTCAATTAGCTCATAAGCCATGTTCTGCAAAATGCGCTTAACAATATATGGCTCATGCCACATGGGTTCAAATTTTCATGCCCCCATCTTATCATGAGATTTGTCATACAAGAGGACGAGGTCTCCTTCTACAAAGGTACAAGGGGAAACTATCTGATCAAAATGAGCTTTGACCCGCTTTTATTGGCTTCTATAACTAGGGTAGCAAATCGGCAAGTTTCATCAAGCCTCTCCAAATATAGAAGATGTTCTTCTTCAGGCGAGGTGTTAGGCAGTAATTCAATAGATATCTTGAGAGAAGGGATTTCACATTCAATCGGAAGGGTAGCTTGCAGACCATAACAAAACTATAATGGAGTGAATCCGGTTGCATCCTTCACCGAGGTTTGGTAAGCCCAAAGATCTGAAAACAACATGAGATTCCAGTTGGGCTTGTTCATCCCAATTGTACGCTAAAGCATAGTGACTAGAACCTTGTTCACGGCTTCAACCTGGCCATTGGCCTGAGGGTAGTACGACATTGAGCTGTCATGATGTAGACCCAACTTAAAAGTCAACTCAGCCATCATGTAATGGTGAAAATGAGAGCCATGATTGGTGACAATGGCTTGAGGGACACCAAACCTAGTAATGACATGATTGAATATAAATTGTGTAGTTGTCTTACTGTCAGCTATGAGTGTAGGCATTGCTTCGACCCATTTAGTGAAGTAGTCCACGCCTACTGTAATGTAAGCATGCCCCCCAGCCAAGTGAGGGTTACACATCATAAAATAGGTGCCCCACTTCACAAAGGGACCAACGGTAATGACAAGATGGAGGTATGTGGGTGGCGTGTGAATCTTGCACTGGTAAACCTAGCAATCATGACACTTACGAACAACAACAATTTAGTCTTTAAAAATAGTAGGCCAGAAATATCCAGCATGAAGGATTTTTTGTGCAGTAGCATGTCCATACATGTGACCGCCACAGGCACCAGAATGGAAATCATTGAGGAATTTTTTAGCTTCCTCGAGGGTTAAACACTGGCGGAGAATAGAAGCAGCTCCGATGCGGTATAGAGTATCTCCAACTATGCAATAAGGTTGTGAATAATGGAGAATGCGTCGATGAGTATCCTTCATCAACTGGAATCAGAAAGTGGAAGTTCGGAGATAGACGATGATATAAATGTACCATGGATCGGGGGTTCTAATGAGAAAAAGGTTGTCATCCTGAATGCGTTCCTCAGAACTAGAGGGAGAAGGGGCAGATGGTAAGAGGAAATCAAATCAGAAAAAACCAATTATTTTTTGGATTTGGTGCTAGTGAACTCCAAATCAAACTCTTGGAGGATAAGGAACCAATTTGAGTATTTTCCCCCCAGCAATTGTCGATTCAATATATAGTTCATGGGGTTATAATCAGAAATCATGGTTATTGTGCAAAGTAGAATATAATGGCGAAAACGTTGGACGGTTTTAGCAACAACCAACGTCAATTTTTCAAAATGTGTGTAACATGTTTTGGTATCGAGAAGATTTCATCTCAAATAATAAATGACATGCTCGTCACCATCATTGTCATATTGTACTAGAACCATGGAAACAGTATTAAATGTGGCTTCCAAGTAGAGGGAATAGTTGTAATGATAATTGGGAGGACACAACAGAGGAGCATTGACAAGAAATGTCTTTAGTGCATCGAAATATTTTTGGGCGATCCCATCCCAGAGGAATGAGGCACCTTGCTTGAGCAATTGCGTGAAACCTTTTGCTACTTCAACATAATTCAGTATAAAATGTTGCAAGAAATTAGGTTTCCCTTGTAGACTTTTCAATTGATGTAAAGAGGAAGGGGAGGGGAGATGGACAATAGCTTCAACCTTAAGAGGGTCGAGAGGAATTATGTCTTTAGAAACGATAAACCCAAGGAGTCTACCAGAATCAATGCAGAAGACAGACTTATGCGGATTGAGCTAAATGTTATAGCATCTACAATGAAGAAACATTTGACGAAGGTGATCTTGGTGGTCCTTATGCTTAACAGAATGAGTCGGATGACCACCTATGAAAGGCTGAACAATGCACTTGATATCATGGAAAGCATATGAAATTTCTCTTTGAAAATTTTCCCCAGCATTATTAAGGAAAAAAGGAAGCTTCTTGTAGGCAAAGGTACCCCAAGGACAGATAAAGGCAGTCTTGTGTTGATCATCTGGAAGAATATTGATCTGGTTGTAACCAAAATATCCATCCATAAGGGAAAATATCTCACCCCCACCACACTCATCAATGATCTGGTTGATAAAAGGAGTGGGATAGTTATGCTTAGGACAAGGGCGGTTGATGCCATCATAATCCACAAAGACACTGATAGTACCCTACTTTTTATCCACGGGAACAATATCAGAAACCCATTCTATCAAGAGAATCGGATAAATTAAGCCAGCTTTAAGAAGTTTTTCAACTTCTGCCTTGATGGAAGTTGCCTTTCTAGGGTGCACGGGATGAAGACGTTGGCATATAGGCTTCGCGTCAAGGTAAGTAGGAATCTCATGCACAACTATACTCAGATCGATACCGGGAATTTCTTTATAATACCAAGTGAAAACGTCTCAGAACTCTCAGAAGAGACTAGTATAGACCTCGATCTCTTTAGGAGAATAGGTTATCCCAATGTGGATGTTCTTGAAAACCAACAGTTTAACAGGGATGTCCATAGGCATTTTTTGTGTAATTTTTCCCAGGTTACCCTCCACAAAAAATTCATGTGTCAAGATGGGTGTCTAAAGAGGATGGGAAGGAGCTTGGGAAGCTACTTTCTCGAGACATGTAGAGATGGCCCCAAGTGCAGGCATAAAGGAGGAATGATGATGACTATCTTCCCAAGGAGGATCCTCAAGAGACATAGTTTCCACGATGGCCTCATCAGTGGGAAATATCTCGTTTAAGGGATCATGAGAATCTGAAGCGTTGAGTGAAGGGGATTGAGAATACGTGTCAAGAAAAACTCTCAAAGGAGTATGATCCGTGTTTGTGCTCAACCTAGTCTCCTAAATTGAGTTCATTTAATTTTCAACCAGGGTTGGTAAACTGCTGAAGTGTGGTGCACTATATGTGCCTAGGTGTTTGTTTCTTACTGCGTTGTGTCTAGTTTTTTATGATGTTTTTGGGTTTTTTATGGTTTTATGTTCACAAGGGAAAGAACTAAATGTTGGTGGAAAGAAGCTACTGGTTAAAAACAGAGTGAAGCCTAAATTATTGATGACAAATGACAAATGAAAATACTGAAACAGAACCAAACCTAAACTATGACTTAGCAAAATACAAAGCTTGATAATGACTTCAAGAAAATAAATCAAAACATGAACTTAACTTGTCCAATTCATTCATTAAAGATGTTTTGGAAGAGCTTGAGAAATGGGCAGCTAAGTGTAAATAAAGTTCTCCTAACTATACAATTAAACAATCAACTTATAATGATACAACATCTCATCCATGGTTAAAGGTTTATTGAAACATATTTGGAAAAGACATTTGTAACATCATAAGATTTCTACTCTAAAACTAGCTCCTAATTCTATTCTGCAACTTAGTTTAACACCACTAAACATCACTCAAAAGTTATAGATTTCCTTTTTGAATAGTCTTTGAGGAAAGGCTTGTTTGTGAAATGGTAAAAAGGTTGCAAAAGTACTCCAGGCCTTAGATTGATACTATCTTCTGTCCAGATGATTATGAGTTAATATAGGTTTGGAACAAAAGAAGTTTTGTAAATAATGAAGACCGTGGTATTTAAGTTTAACTACTAATGCAATTTAAAATGCAATGGATGGCAACTAAACTTGGAATGTAAATACAGTGAGCTAAGCTAGAACTGAACTAGGGTGCTACTAGTCTACAATGAACAGTGCTAAAATAAAAGCCATTATCAAACTTGAAACAAAATAACAGAGCATGAATTAAATGCAATTTGCCTCCGGAGTGCTCTAACTAAGTTATCATGCAATTAATCTATGGGATTCTACAACCTATTTCGTTCATCATGAATGGTATTTTGGAAGAGCTTGTTAGAACAATCCTGGCTGTACAATTCAATGCAATTGAATACAAACATAAAAACTGAAAGCAAATAAAATTAAAAACTAAGACATCACAACTATTTCCTACTCATTGTTATGATGTTTTGGAAGAGCTTTTTAAGAGTAAGATTAGCTATGCTACTTATTGTAAACAAGAAACTAAATCCTACAATATCACAGTTATGCCTTAGTCATCATAATGATATCTTGGAAGAGTTTACTAGAGTAAGTTTAACTGTGATAATGAATGAAAGGAATTGCAAATAAAATCTATAACACTACAGCCATTTCTTATTCATTGTAATGATCTTTTGGAAGAGTTTCTTAGAACAAGTATAACTATAATGATTAATGAAATTAACTATAAACGTAAACTTCAAAAACTTGAAAACGAACTAAGATACTTATCTAAATTGCAAAAGTAAAGCTGCTTAGGAGGCAGGGGCCCTCTACCACCAGAGTAGCACGAACTCTAGCTCAAGATCAACTCAACGTGTTCAAAGAAATGTTGTCTTCTTCATTAAAGGAAAATAACTTAAAACATAGTATTCTTGGACTTCAGAAAATTAGCAGTCAATCCACCAAATCTAATCAAAATCTAGAACTTGTCTCTCTGTTTCCCGAGTTACATTTATAACAAATCTTCATAACAGAACTTGAGATAATACGGGGATCATTGTCTTTTCATATCAAAACCAGACTAGAAATCTAAAGGTGGCAGCGTAAAATGACAAAGGACATCTGGACTGTCCTTGTCCTATTAGGAGTCTGTCTCCTTGTGTGAGTTCCCACGTACAAAACCACGTCCATAATTCCGTTCAATCTTCATGGTGAGCAACAAACGCTGAAGACATGATGTGGAATACACCCATGTGTGGCTTTTCCTAAGAGGACACCTGGAACATGCTTGAACGTGAAGATAGCTGCAGAATTGGCAACTAGCTACGGAATGTCTGCATTCTGTAGCTAGTTTCAGTTCAAAATGTATTACAATGACAAAATCACAAAACTTAGCAAGTTAGCCATGATATTCATTCTTAAAGCAATTTTAACTAATTTCATTGATCATTTGAGCCTGGGATAACAATGTACAAAAGAAAATGGAGTGAAGTATGATGGAAGAAAGAACAATCTTGGGGCTCAACATACCCCCACTGCTGACTTCTTGCATGTCCTCATGCAACTTATTCCATAAACTCAGAGACTTCTGCAAGAACATCCAACCCTCTTCTTCTTCTTTGCCTGGAAGTTAAAGGCCTTTTGGGCTTCCTGATGACTAACTTGAACCTTAAATTGGTAAGTGCCCTGATTAACTTCTTGTTCCTCTTTTTCAACTTTTCATTAGCCTTTTCCACTTTGTCCATTTGTAGAGACAAGGTTGAGTTCATACTGGTTTTTAGTTTAACTTGTTCCTTCAGAATATCATTCTCAGTCCTAATATGTCTATTAAGTACTTCCAGCTCGTACCTATCTCTTCTTAACACATCTATTTTGGACAGTGGAGGACTAGGGGTTCTATCTCTACTCTCTGAAGCTTTCTTTTCCAATGTTTCAACATAGTTATAAATTTCTTGCTATGCAGGGTCAATTTCAGGGGCTTCTTCATCAAAATCTTCTTCAACATCTTCTTCAATAGGTGTCTCTTCATCTTCTATGTTTATCACCCTGGTTTGTTTAATCTTTGTTTTCCTTAGTTTCCCCCTGAGTCTATGGCTCCTTCTCGGCTGGGATGATCCCTCTCCTTTTTCTGTGGCAAATTTTCTGATTACCCTCTCTTCCTTAAGTTGTCTCTTAATCTGAGTCAATTTCTCAAAGATTATTTCTTCACTGCTTTCTTGAACTGCTTTATCAGTTTCAATTTTAGAGGCTCTCCATTTTCTGCTTCTCTTTGTAGGCTGATGTTCAGGTGAAGGCTCTTTTGGTTCCTCAAAGTGATTTTTCACCAAGAAATTATCCCAATTATCCCCTATTTTTCTCAAATGATGCTCAATAAAAATCTTGACTAACCCATGGTGATATAAGGTTGTCTCTAGAAATTGAATTCTCTTTTGGACACTTGAAGCCATTTTTTTTAAACTTTAAAGCAAGCAATAGGGCAAATTAAGCTCTTCTTCTAGGAAATGCATTATCAACCTAATATGGTAAACATAGAAAGTACCATATCTACCTTCACAAGTGATAAATTTTTGTAGGATAAGCAACATGTTTCTCCATTTATTCTTTAATAAAAAACTTGGAATTCCCTTTTTAAACACAGTGACATCCATACCTGGTGACTTGAGGATCTGCTTCCATGATTCATTATGAAATTCTCTGTTCTTAAACCATCTTTCTCCATGTCTAGGCAATCCTATTTCTTCTGCAATAAAAACCTCTGTGATAGTAAATTTAATATCTCCAACTTCAACCTCAGCTCCTTTGAATGACCTTGCAAACATTTTAGTAACTTCTTTGTGGAAGCCATTATATTTTTCAAGGAATTGCAGCCATCCTGCTTGTTGCAACATTTCTCTGCTTTGAGGGTATCCTTCCAGGTATTTTGTGCCCACTGGTTCAGTTCTCACGATGAGGCCCATAATTTCTTCTTCAATCTTCAGATTAGTACTCTTTCTGCTCACGGAGACAATGCCTTCAACCTTCAAATTAATACTCCTTTGCTTCACGGTGATAGTGCTTCAATCTTCAAACTGATATACCTCTGCTTCACAATGACAATGGCTTCAAATTTCAAACTGATATACCTCTGCTTCTTGGTGATAGTGGCTTCAACTTTCAAACTAATATACCTCTGCTCACGGTGATAGAGATACCTCTGTTTTACAGAATGAAATGATGAAGGGTTGGCTACGGGATGGAGTAATAGGGAGTGGTTACGGAACGAGTTAATGAAGTGAGGTGAAGAAAAAAAATCAATGAGTGAAAAGACCGCAGAGATATTTTGCAACGGATTCAAAAATCATCATTAAATGATTTGGCTGGGTGACGTGAGAAAATCAATCACTTCAGCATTTTAACTACTTAGATTTTTAAATGATGATTGGGTATAGGATTTGAAATGAATGATTTTTATCCAAAGTTTTGCGGAGGGTATATTTGGCATGATCAATAAAAATAATCAAAACAACTTTTTGAATGATTCATAACTAGACTATACTAAAGCTTTTCATGATATGTCATTATAATCAGAACTTTTTACCTTTGCTTTTCATCTGCTTTTTTGTGGTCTTTATATGTTTTAGTCTCCTCTGGAAATCATTACTTTGTGAGTCTTCATAATCCTTCTTGATTTTTCTTGTTCATGGATATACCAGATCATCTTGTTGCAATTAAAATGTCTATTGATCAGTGCCTTCAGGATCTGTAGCTGTGGAATGACTGTCTGGCTGCGGAAAGTCTGATTAGTTGTAGAATATCTATTTAGCTGCAGAATGTACCTGTAGAGAACTTTAATCATGGAATGGAGTGGTTTGGAATATAAGTGGAATATTATATGGAATGAGTGAAGATATATGATGAAATATGGTATAATGGGATATGTATGAAGTGAATGATGGAGTGGAATGGATTAAAATTTATGAAATGGAGTGGAAAAGTATAAGAAATGGCCTGCAATTCATGACATGTGTTATTCAATTGCAGAAAGACATCAAACTTTAAATTTTGATATGGAAATGAGGTGGATGAAGTATGGAATGAGATGAATGAAATATGGATGAAGTGAAGTATGAATGAATGAATGAAATGGAGTATGGATGGATAAGTAAATAGAATGAAATGAAATGAGATGGATAATAAGTGCAATAGATATGAACTTATGATTTTGTAATAGCTGCTTGCAGAAACAAAATGGAAAAGTTAGAGTGTCAGAAAGACTCTGATTTTCACCCTATCTTTTCTGTATAAACATGCCAATAAGTGATTGGTTTTCATGTTTATACTTTATTTCTTTTCTTTTTTTCTTTTTTTTTCTTTTTTAAAGAAATGACTTCAGAAAATTCAATCAAGTTGATGAAGAAGAAAGATTCTTCTTCATTAACTTCACATCATTGTTTTCCTGGAAATTCTTGACAAACTCTTCTCTTGAGAGTGGTTTGTGATACAGCTTCAATCTATGACCATTCACAAGAAAAGTGACCTCTTCTTCATCTATTGTCCTGATTGTTACTGCTCCAGTGTCAAAAAATTTAACAATTTCATATGGCCCAAGCCAATGTGTTTGAAATTTACCTTGAAAATCCTTGAATTTTGAATCAAACAAGAGAGCCCAGTCACCTTCTTTGAACTTATTCTCTTTGATGTACTTGTCATGCCATCTAGTCCTTTGTTGTTGGACTAGACTTGTTTTCTGAACTGCATCATGTCTGATCTCATCCAATTCATTAATCTGCTCCAATATATGCTTTTGTGCCTCCGTTAAATCAAGTCCTAGCTGAACTGCCATTTTGAAAGTTTGAATCTGGAACTCTATGGGAAACAAAACTTGCTTTCCATAAACAAGTTCATAAGGAGTATGGCATGTTGTGCTTCTCCATGTAGTTCTATAGGCCCACAAGGCTTCAGGAAGCCTATCTACCCAATCTCTTCTATGTAAATGGACAGTATTTGTTAGGATCCCTTCAATAAACTTATTAGTAGATTCCACTTGACCATTTTCTTGTGGATTATAGGGAGTAGATTTTCTGTGTCTGATTTTATACCTCTCCATAATTTGTTCCACTAGCCTTGATGTGAATTGAGCTCCTTGATCTGTAACAATTTCTCTTGGGACACCAAAACGAGTAAAAATATCCTCAAAAAGAAAATTAACTACAGATGCTTCAGTAGAAAAAATTAATGGCTTGGCCTCTACCCATTTAGTAACATAATCAGTGCAAACTAATATATATTTCTTTTGTCTTGATGGAGGACTAATAGGTCCTACAAAATCCAAAGCCCATTTTTCAAAAGGTTCAATGTGTACCTGAGGTTGTAATGGCATCTCTCCTGAAGGAGAAGGTTTCCCTACCCTTTGGCAACTGTCACACCTTTTGACATACTCTTTAGCATCTTTAAACAAGGATGGCCAATAATATCCTAAATGAAGGATCTTATAGGTTGTCCTCTTATCAGCAAAGTGTCTGCCACAAGGTTCATCATGACATGCTTTGAGAATCTCAGGCATCTCATCTTCCCGAACACATCTCCTAATGATCAAATATGGACCTGTCTTGTACAACTCATTAGCAACCCATGAATATTTTGCACTGTCATAAATGATTTTTCTTTTATCTCTCGCATTCATTATTGAAGGAAATTTTCCTGAAACTAAATAATTAGCAATGTCAGCAAACCAAGGAGTTTGAGTAGAAATTGCAAAAAGATATTCATCAGGAAATTGATCTTCAACTGGAGTGTCATCTTTGATGTTTGGGAGTCTAGATAGGAAGTCAGCTACTGTGTTTTGTTTTCCAGGCCTTATCTAGAATGGTAATGTTGAATTCTTGTAAAAGCAATAACCATCTTATGACTCTGCCATTAGTGATTGATTTATTCATTAGATATCTAATTGCAGAATGATCTGTGTGAAAAAAAGTTTCATAGCCTGTTATATAGTGTATGAATTTGTTTATGGCATGAACAACAACTAAAAACTCTTTTTCAGTTACAGTATAGTTTAACTCTACAGGAGTCAAATTTTTACTGGTATAGTAGATGGCATAAGGTATTAGGTCTTTTTGTCCCACTACTTCTCCTAGAGCTGTATCAGAGGCATCTGTTCAGATATGAAAAGGTAACTTCCAGTTAGGTCCCCTTAAAATAGGTGCTTCAGAAATTTTTGTTTTCAGGGTTTCAAAGGATAACTGGCAATCAGAATTACATTTGAATTCACAGTCTTTGGTAAGTAATTTGAAGAGTGGAGATGCTATCTTGGTGAAGTTTTCTATAAACCTCTGATAATATCCTCTAAATCCTAGAAAACTCCTAACATCTTTTTGACAACTTGGAATAGATAAGTTAGAGATGACTTCAACTTTTGACTCATCAACTCTAATCCCATCCCCTAAAATGTGATGCCCCAAAACAATACCTTCAGTAAACATCATGAAACATTTCTCATGACTAAGTGAAAGATTTTCTTCTTGACATCTCTTTAAAACTTTTTCCAAGTTTGCTAAGGCTTCTTCAAATATGTTTCCATAAACTGTGAAATCATCCATATATACCTCTACACAATCATGTATTAGATCTGAAAAAAATTACTAATACTGCCCTTTGGAATGTTGCAGGTGCATTGCATAATCAAAATGGCAATACTCGGTAAGCATAGGTACCCCAAGGACAGGTAAAATTGGTTTTGTCTTGATCTTCAAGTGCTACTTGGATTTGGTTGTAACCACTAAACCCATCTAGGAATGAGAAGTACTTTTTGCTAGCTAATGTATCTAACACTTGATCTATGAAAGGTAAGGGAAAATGGTCTTTAAGAGTAGCTTTGTTTAATTCCCGGTAGTCAATACATACTCTCCATTTACCATTTTTCTTCGGCACAATTACCAAAGGAGAAACCCACTGAATATCTGAAATGGGATAGATGAAGTTGACATTTAACAATTTTTGCAATTCTTCTTTAACAATCTCCCTAAGATTTGGGTTCATCCGTCTTTGAGGTTGTCTGATTGGTTTACAATTTTGCTCTATATAGATGTGGCGAGTGGAAGTCTTGGGGCTTATCCCTTTCATGTCAATGTACTCCCATGCATATGCAGAAGAATGTCTCTGTAATATCTTGACTAACTCTTCTTGTTGAGATTTTTCTAGGTTCTTGTTTATGTTCAAAGTTTTGCCTGGAAATATCTCACTTGTAGAGCTACCAAATTTATCCATAGAATGAAGAGACATCTATCTTGATGAAAAAAATTCAATGTTGGATCCTTCTTGAAATGGTTCATGTTTGTATTTCGAAGAGGATTCAAAATTTTCTAGAGTATTCAGAATTTGATTATCTTCACTAATTTCTGAAATTGTGAAGAGAGGTTGTAAGTCTTCTTCATCCTCTATCCATTGAGTATCATCTAAATCTGTAATTGTCCTTGCTGGAGGATACAAAGTGAATTTCTTAGTTGAAATACCATCGGAGATATACATATCACCGGATCTACAACTAATGAAAGCATCAGCTGTAGCTAACCAGTCTTCTATTAACGGGGTCCCTCTCACGATTATTCTTAGGAATTCACAGTCATGATGCAGTACTCAAGAATCAAGGGACAAATTTTGGAATGTCTTCTATTGCTACATCGGTTTGATCACGAATCTATGCTGCTGGTGTAATAATGTGGGTGTAAAGATAAGATTAGGAAGTTTCAGTTTATCCATGATTTGTCTACTCATGATATTGATTGCTGCTCATAAATCAATGAGTGTGTTTTGGATCTCAATTCCATTGATGTGAATTTTGACAACTGGATTTCCTGGGTCTAGATACTTTCGAATAGCAATATTACCCATCATGATATCTGCTATTTTTCCTGCCAGTTGAATTTTCTTTGTCTCTCTTATTCTTTTTCTTGTTTTCTTGATGCTCAACTCCTTTATTGTTTTGGCTAAAATTGGAATTTCTTTGATGGCTTGTAATAATGGAATCTTAAAGCAAACATTTCTCAGCTCATCTAGGAAATCATAATTAGGCACCATAATTTGTTTTTCTATACCTCTATAAATTTGTAATCTTTCTGGAAAAGGAGGTGTAGAAGTAGATGTTGATGGCTGCTCTAATACAGGAGTTGAAATTATTGGTTCTTTTTGCTTTGATTTTTCAATGTTTGGGTCCTAAAAAGATGTGTCTTCCTCAAGAATTTTATTCACTCGTAGAGAATCTTCCTCAAAGTTATCTTGTTCTTGTATAATCACAGAAGGTTTCCTCTTTTCAAGTATTCTTCCAGACCTAAGTTGAACATCACTAAGGTCTAAAGGAGTAATTAAATAAGTTGCAAACTGTTTGCCTTCTATCATGTATGTGTTCTGAGGATTTTTATTGTTGGGGGTTGGTATGGATTGAGCAGGTAACTGATTTTATTTTTTAGGAAATGGTAATGGAAGTGGTTGATTTTGATGTGGTAGGTTCTGATGATTTTTTTGAGGATTTTGTTGAAAATTTTGTTGAGGATTTTGAGGAGAAAAATGTGGGTATGGTGTGGTGTTGAAGCCTAGAAAATCTCTGCTTCAAACATCGGGAAAACCACCCGGTCGGGACCTTAAGACAGCTCCTTTTCCGTTTGGTATGGTGGCTCTGACTAGATTTAAAGGACCAGTTTCCTTATAACTAAATGGATTGGTTTGGATGGGTGGAAATGGGACTAAATTAACTGAAATAAAACTATCTAATTTAAACTAAATACTGATAAAGAAATTCTAACACTAACCCAGGTAATTATATGTGAATACAACTTAAGATTGTTCCAATTTAACAATAACCATGAAAATGTATTATTATTTAAATTGAAATATGCAGAAACAAATAAAGATAACTTTGTTTAAGAAATTAAACAGAGTTGTATTATCATATTGCATTCATCATTGTATACCATCTATATATACTTATGAAAGATAATGTTTCAATTATACTCAGAAATGATATATAAAAGGAAGCGTTGTGAAAAAAAATATATATAAATGATAGCAATTTTAAAGCGAATATCATAAGACAAAAGAAATCAACAGTGAAAGGATAGAAATACCTCATTCATCTTGAAGACTTTCAAATGCAATGTGATACTCTAATCCAGTAACTTTGATGCAAAATCAAATTCCAAGGTACAGAAATGCAACACTTCAAAGATAATTCCACATGAAAATCACCAGATGTGATCCTTTTTAAAAATATATAAGACAATGGAGTACAGAAATGCAATTTCCAAGTCAAAAAATATTAAGATCCAGGACCCTTCTCTAAATGCATGAGAAGGGTTTAAATACTACTTAGCTAAATCTAAAAATAGTCTATTACAAAAAATTAAGGATTCGGTTCAATGACCGTCCTTTTCCTAGGCTAAAATACAGTAAAATTAAAACTAAATCTAACTATCTATGAACTTGATCTTTAAACTTGCAGGCATCTAGCATAGTTTTGAGAGGATGCGGTTGGCCGACTTTAGAATTCAACTGTCCTGAAAAGACAGAGTCGGCAACCGTAGGCGCAATCTTCTCTGTAGCATTGATGATACAAGTTTGCTCCTTCGTGCCTGCGTTTTACGAGTAAATGAGAGTAATGGCATAAGAAAGGTGATGAGACTGTTTTAAATGTGAAGGCGGATGAAATATAATATTTTAATCGTGAAACAACTTTCAATCCAAACACAATCTCATTTACCATTAATTGTCAATCCAATAATTTAATTTAATCATTAAATCGCATAGCAGATTTGATATATGGGAAGATTTCCTTTCGACAACGCGCCTACATGAATCTGCGACATTACGATCTGTGATTTGATGTGCAATATCGCAATATCGCAATGTCGCAATATCGCAAAATGAAGCCGTCGCAGTTATGTAAAATAGCGCAAAAGTGGAAATTGCGCAATAGCGCAAAAGCGCACATTGCAAATCTCGCAAAAGCGCAAAATTGAAAATAGCGCAAAAGGTATTCATTAATCACTTCTATTTTCTGCGCTATGTGATCTGTGACCAATACTTTTATTGTATAGGCTTTTGGGGTTGCATTATCGCAAAAGCGCAAAATCGCATTTTTAGTTTTATAAAAGATATATATGATTTTGCTATGGATGCGCTATTTTTTTTAAAGAGCAATTTTATTGTAATATATCATAAACTTAAGTGTTTCTTAATGTTCTTTCTAAGGGATTTCTATAAGTTTATGATAGAAAGTTTTATTTGAAAAGGAAAACAAATCCTAATTGATTTTTTTTGATTTTTTAACTAAGGGTCCCCATTTATTTAGTATTATTACTAATATTAAATAAAAGGGGGGTTGTTGCTGGTCACAACAGGTGGATAGGATGGTGGATACTGATAGTACTGAGAGTATATTCCATAGGGACTTTGTGCTCCTTGTGCCCAAGCTTGAGATTGATTTTGAAATTGAGGCCAAGGTTGTTGCCAAGAATTCCAATTTGGTGGAGGTTGATTATACATTTGATCATGGAATCCTTGTGTTTGAGGTCCTTGCCAAGGCCTTCTGGAGACAAAATTGAGAGATTCTGTGTAATTTGTAGGAGTTTCCTCTTGAAAGACAACTTTGAGACCAGGAAGGGAAGGAAAATTCTTGGTCTCATGTTTTTCAGAACAAATGACACAGGTCTCTACAACTTTTGCATCCAAAGGGCACTCTCTCAAGGCATGTTTCTTTCTACATTTGGGACAAAAGATTGCTAAGGCATCAGATTCAGATTTTTGCTTGTTTTGTAACTTAAGGGTGTCTATTTGTTCACTAAGACTCCCTAAGATGTCAGATTTGAAATCATCAAGCATATGTCCTATTTCTGCCCTACTTACTGTCCCAGAAGAAAACTTACTTGTCCTTGCAAGAGCACGATCTCTTGGACCTTTTACAGTTTTAGATTTCCCTCTTGAAAGGTTGATACATAACTCAGATATTTCAGGTAATGTGAGCTGTGATATATCCCCTTTTCCCATCATGTTAAGAATATCCAACCATTCATCCCTAATTGTTTTCAACAAAAGAGATTTTAAGGTGTGACGCAGGGCTAACCTGCCAAAACCCATAATCTTATTCTGCATGCAAATTCACATGCATCTCAGCATCAAAATTTCAACACCAACTATCATTCGTGGATGTTTCTGCTTCTTTTACTTAATGTTCAAACTACAACCCACAATCGACACGCCTTAATCGAAGGCCATAGCATATTTTCCAATACTCAAATATGAATTTCGCTACCGTCAACGCCCTTATATTTCCTCTCATTCAATTCAAAATGCAGGACCTGTAGATTTACTCATTTCGATATCTGAACCAAAAACTTTTATAAAAAATTCAAACAGCATTAACGCCTTATCAAGCAATACAATCCATGTATATAAAATGAATCTCAGAAATTAGCTCTTAATATATTTCCTTTCCGGGAAATTTCACAAACAATTCGATATGGTGCTGAACTCCTATCTGCAAAAAATGTAGTTCTGCTCCACTGATCTGGAAAATTGACATACGACCATTCGCTATGGAAGTTCTTCCTTTGCACGGACGCCCAACACTGGATCACGCTTTATAAACCATTGAAAACAGCAATTTTCATGTATCAAACACTGCAAACTCAGATTTAATTGATTCGATGGTTCGAACAGTTCCCACGTCGATCGATTTCAATATGCCACAAGAGTTTTCCTTTTACCACGCTCCGAGGTATTATTAATATAACTTTGCAGATTCCATACGCTCCACATTCCAAAGTGTTCTGATATAATATCAATCACAGTTCTACAACGCTCCAAACGCTGACATCCACTCTTATATCAATTGGCGTTCACCCCAGTTATATAATATATATATATATATATATATATATCAATTCACAACACTTCCGACGCGATTCAGTCACAATTGGAAATCGCATAATTTAATGCCACGACTGCTCCGATCCGATTTACCGAAGATCATCAATCGGATCTTTTTTTACAAGGTGGCTTCACTTCCGACGCTCCAAACTTCTGCAATCCGATCCAAATCTCTATACTCCGATGCGATTGCAATCGGCACTCGCAAGCCACAACGGTTTGAAAGCCAAAACTGTTAATAGCACCCACAGTTCTGATCCGATATAATCGATAATCGGAGGTCACATTTATTTGAATATCAAAGCTGTCAAGAGTTGTAGTTCCAATCCGATTGATCGGAGTCGGAGATCGGCACTTGCAAATGTGCTTCCACCTTTTAACTATCCGCTTTTTCGATCCGATTGGATAATTAACCACGCTCACCTGTAAAATCACAAAACCGATATGCCACTTTACATTAAGTTCATGGAAACCTTCCCTTTTTATTTCAATGCGACAAATTCTGGAGAGTTTGTGTACTTTCAAACTGATTCGTCTCTGCTCCAAAAGATCCACAAAATATTTCAAGTTATTTTCCTGTGTAAAGACGTTTCCCAATTCACAAAAATTGATAACGCCGGTTTGCAATACACACAAAATTCTCAAATAAAAACGCAGATCAAACTCAATTCAGTGAATTACAACTGCATCCACCTTATACTCGTCTTACATCAACATTTAAATTGTTCATAACAGAGTCTCATTCTTTGTTCGGTCAAACAACATTAAAGTCTTCACCATTTTTATTCGATTTGCACAGAAGATGATGGCATTTCACAATACTCAAAAATTAAACAGAGTTTGGCTTTTTCCTCTCTTGCACAAAGAAACTAACCACCGTTTTACACAAAAACAGTCTCCCATTTATTTAACAATTTCACACCAGATCGGTATTCAAATTCCACAACGCATCATATAAAAAGACACACTTTATTTATTTTATGCATAATACACAAAAGAACAGAGTCTCGCATTGCCTCTATTACATAAGGATGAACTCTGTATATAATTTAACTTACACAGTCTTTCTCTAAAATGAGCTTTCGCTCCATACCAAAACTCACGTTATCTCTAACAAATCACTCTAAAAAAAAATCTCTCGCTCCACACAAGAATACCCATTCTAATCCCCTCTCTTTCTCTACTCCAAGCCACACACAAACTCTAATCAATCTAAAAGAATCCCCCCCAGCTCATTACAATTTTCCTCTATTTATTATCCACTCGAATAATTCTCCTAAATTATCTAACAGAGTTTCCATTTTTTTTTCAAGAAAGAACATAATTCTTCTATTCCGTTGCTTTTCAAGCACACCTAGACTAACAGCTCTATCTCAAAATCCAAAATAAGCTAATATCCTATTTATTACAATAAAAAATTATTTGAGGAATCCAACCTCCTCAGTAAATTGATTTTTGACCAACAGTAAATAAATTTCACTGGTTTTAACCACAACATGTGGACAAATCTCCACATTGTTAGCTAATGCCGATGCTCCTGCATCAGACTCCCGAAGTTTAAATTAACCATGATCTCCTGATCATGCAATTCTATTCTGTCTCCTCCTGGATCCCATATTTGGTTTGATAGTCTGTCCTTAGTTACTGCTGTTGTTGTTTGTCTTTCAAGTCTCCATCCTTTATGCTGTAATACCTCATTATCTGTTGCTGTCCTTTTCCAATATTTCGCTGTTGTTTTACTCATTCTAATTTGCAATTTTCCATTCTCTTCACCTGTACCATTTCTTCCAGCGAATCTTCCTTTCTTCTTTTGTCCTGTATTTGTTTTACTGGAATGCTGTAGTATGAGTTTCCATAACTCATCCAATTCTTTGTCCATTTCACTTCCCATGTGTTGAATACTATTCTGCTGCAACTGATTGTGTTCTTGAATTAGAACATCATAATCTTTGTGCCAATAATCTTCCATATACATTTCTGAAATGTACAAATGCCTTTTCCCAGGTTCTTCTTCTGGTTTCTTATTCATGACCTCGTCATTCCTTGCTTCAAATTCCAGCACACCTTCCATTAATCCGATCTGTTCTTCTTGGTTCAGATTGACTTCACACTGCCCTTTTCCTGCATGTAAATCTTCATCAAAATTAATCAACTCAATAAACACAAATGCTTTACCTGGCTTCTTCATCAAAAGATTCGACTTATTCCACAAATCTGCCATTTCATCTGGAAGTTCTCTCAAAAGTTCTACACAATCTGCAATATCTGTCTTTAATCCTTCTTTACTCTGGCTTTCTTCAAGATCAATGATCTTCAATGACTCAGTGTATCCTTTGAATTCAAAAATTCTTTTGCCATCCTCCTTATTCTGCATATGACTATGAGTAGTCATTTCTTCAACAGTCTTCAATAACTGTTTGTCCTTCTTCAAGTCGATATGACCTGCAAACACACAACAACCTTCAGTTTTCAAAATACAATACCTTCCATTTTCTTTTGATGTTTCAAGCACCAATCCTCCATCATAGATCTTTTGGATTTTAGCGGATTCTTCTTGCTGTGACCCCATTTCTCTGAGTCTTTCCTTCTTCAACAAATCAATATGAATTTGTTCAAGTTCCTTGAACTCATTCATCAGTTTGCCATTCCGCCTCTGTTGCAATAGCTTCCACTTCACCCTTTTCTTCAGTTTCCATCTGTATCTTCGGTCTTCACTTATCTTCCTTTGTACAGCCAGACCAATTTCTGGTTCTTCATTCTGCTGCCAGCTTCTATACTTCTGCAATTTAATGCCTTCCTCAAATTCATTCTCATGTAGCTGATCATTCCTTCCAAATTTCTGGTTACTTCCATATTCATCTTGCTGAGTTAATATTTCTATCTCCTTTATGCCTCTAAGGACATAACTTCCTTGCTGTTCCTGATCTTTCATCTCACCTTCATATAATCACTGCTCAATTTCTCTGAATTCAGCATCATATTTATTAATGCTGTCTTCGACACCTTTTCCTCCATAAGGTTCTGTAAGCTTTGTTTCTCCTTTGGGTTCCTCGAGTAATCTTTCCAATAATTCTATCTCCTTGTGAAATCTCTCCAGCAGATCATCACAATTTTCATTCTTAGCTTCATTCTTTTCTTGGCAATCCTCCTGAGTTGACCTGTTTTCCACATTATCATATTGCAAACATCTTTCATCAATTTCATTAAACAAATTCATTGGTTTACCTTCTTGTAGTCCCACTATGGAACTGTCTTCAGACTGCTAGTTTATATCAACCTCATCTGACTGTTTCACACCAAACAAGGTTTCATCTATGAACTCCTTCTGTTGCAAATGATCAACGCCTTCTTCCTCTAAAAAGGATTCTTCATCATACTTTATCTCAAGAGCTTCATTATTGGTTGTGACAATTTCAATCAACTGTCCATCATCCTCTGCATATCCTGCAAACATACACAAACTGTAAGAATCAAAATCACAAGGCTTCATTGCCTCATCTGCTTCCTTTGTCAACATATATTTGAATTGTTTTGAACTCTGCCTCTCATTATCCTCTTCCCCCAACATTTCACCTTGTTCTGGTCTGCAAATGGAGACTTCCAATTCTACCTCTGCTTCTCTGAGTTTCTCTGATTCCTCTTGAGCACTCAATATCTGCTCAATCTTTCTCAATTCTTCTACTATCTCTGACTTTACACGCTAATTTCTCCTCTCTCATATCCTTGGCCACTTTACTCTTTTCCTCATGGTCCAAACACTTTTCTGCAGCATCTTCATCAATATTCCAATTTGGAAATCTATCTCAGCTTTCTCTCGGTCAAAGTCTTCTTGACTCATCCTCATGCCATTTGCTTTGGCATCTTCCCTTCTGCTGTGGCTTCATTGTGAACTTTTGTTATGACTATCTGTAGTCATTTTCTGCTCCTCTCTTTACATGAGCTCCTCGCACCTCTGCAACAATCCTCTGCATAGCAAGTCTTTCTTACTGCAATCTTACCTCACTAAGCTCTCCTCACTCAGTCTTTTGGTAAGCACGATCCCCTTATCCAGAATCTTCTCTTGAGCAACACCTTTGCTCCCTCTAGGCTTCTACAATCTCTCACTCTTTCTTTCGAGAACACCTCAATTGTCCTCTCTATCCAATCTCTTGTTGGATTCTTCAGGTTCACTGCCACTTCTATCTGGTTCTTCTCTCACAACTTCTCTTGATTTATATTGCTGCAGTCTTCACTCTTTCAACAGAGCCAAGCTCTGATACCAAATGACGCAGGGCTAACCTGCCAAAACCCAGAATCTTATTCTGCATGCAAATTCACATGCATCTCAGCATCAAAATTTCAACACCAACTATCATTCGTGGAAGTTTCTGCTTCTTTTACTTAAGGTTCAAACTACAACCCACAATCGACACACCTTAATCGAAGGCCATAGCATATTTTCCAATACTCAAATATGAATTTCGCTACCGTCAACACCCTTATATTTCCTCTCATTTAATTCAAAATGCAGGACCTGTAGATTTACTCATTTCGATATCTGAACCAAAACCTTTTATAAAACATTCAAACAGCATTAACGCCTTATCAAGCAATACAATCCATGTATATAAAATGCATCTCAGAAATTAGCTCTTAATATATTTCCTTTCCAGGAAATTTCACAAACAATTCGATATGGTGTTGAACGCCTATCTGCAAAAAATGTAGTTCTGCTCCACTGATCTGGAAAATTGACATACTACCATTCGCTACGGAAGTTCTTCCTTTGCACGGATGCCCAACACTGGATCACACTTTACAAACCATTGAAAACAACAATTTTCATGTATCGAACACTGCAAACTCAGATTTAACTGATTCGATGGTTCGAACAGTTCCCACGTCGATCGATTTCAATATGCCACAAGAGTTTTCCTTTTACCACGCTCCGAGGTATTATTAATATAACTTTGCAGATTCCATACGCTCCACATTCCAAAGTTTTCTGATATAATATCAATCACAGTTCTACAGCACTCCAAACGTTGACATCCACTCTTATATCAATTGGCGTTCACCCCAGTTATATAATAGATATATATATATATCAATTCACAACACTTCCGACGCGATTCAGTCACAATTGGCAATCGCATAATTTAATGCCATGACTGCTCCGATCCGATTTACCGAAGATCATCAATCGGATCTCTTTTTACAAGGTGGCTTCACTTCCGGTGCTCCAAACTTCTGCAATCCGATCCAAATCTCTATACTCCGATGCGATTGCAATCGGCACTCGCAAGCCACAACGGTTTGAAAGCCAAAACTGTTAATAGCACCCACAGTTCCGATTCGATATAATTGGTAATCGGAGGTCACATTTATTTGAATATCAAAGCTGTCAAGAGTTGTAGTTCCGATCCGATTGATCGGAGTCGGAGATCGGCACATGCAAATGTGCTTCCACCTTTTAACTATCCGCTTTTCCGATCCGATTGGATAATTAACCACGCTCACCTGTAAAATCACAAAACCAATATGCCACTTTACGTTAAGTTCATGGAAACCTTCACTTTTTATTTCAATGCGACAAATTCTGGAGAGCTGGTGCACTTTCAAACTGATTCGTCTCAGCTCCATAAGATCCACGAAATCTTTCAAGTTATTTTCCTGTGTAAAGACGTTTCCCAATTCACAAAAATTTATAACGCCAGTTTGCAATACACACAGAATTCTCAAATAAAAACACAGATCAAACTCAATTCAGTGAATTACAACCACATCCACCTTATACTCGTCTTACATCAACATTTAAATTGTTCATAACAGAGTCTCATTCTTTGCCCGGTCAAACAACATTCAAGTCTTCACCATTTTTATTCGATTTTCACAGAAGATGATGGAATTTCACAATACTCAAAAATTAAACAGAGTTTGGCTTTTGCCTCTCTTGCACAAAGAAAATAACCACTGTTTTACACAAAAACAGTCTCCCATTTATTTAACAATTTCACACCAGATCGGTATTCAAATTCCACAACGCATCATATAAAAAGACACACTTTATTTATTTTATGCATAATACACAAAAGAACAGAGTCTCGCATTACCTCTATTACATAAGGATGAACTCTGTATATAATTTAACTTACACAATCTTTCTCTAAAATGAGCTTTCGCTCCATACCAAAACTCACGTTATCTCTAACAAATCACTCTAAAAAAAAATCTCTCGCTCCACACAAGAATACCCATTCTAATCCCCTCTCTTGCTCTACTCTAAGCCACACACAAACTCTAATCAATCTAAAAGAATCCCCCCAGCTCATTACAATTTCCTCTATTTATTATCCACTCGAATAATTCTCCTAAATTATCTAACAGAGTTTCCATTTTTTTTTCAAGAAAGAACAGAATTCTTTTATTCCGTTGCTTTTCAAGCACACCTAGACTAACAGCTCTATCTCAAAATCCAAAATAAGCTAATCTCCTATTTATTACAATAACAAATTATTTGAGGAATCCAACCTCCTCAGTAAATTGATTTTTGACCAACAGTAAATAAATTTCACTGGTTTTAACCACAACATGTGGACAAATCTCCACGTTGGTGGCTAATGCTGATGCTCCTGTATCAAGGTGTCTTGATCTAAGTTTTCCATTTTTTCTCTTTTGATGTTGTAATGAAATCTCTCCAACAAATCTTCCAAGTTTTCATCTTCTTTTTGTAACATCTTAAACACTTCCTCCTTATGATTGACTGGCATACAATAATCCAAATACCTCTCTAGAAATGCTTGTTTCTGTCTTCCCATGTCCTAATAGAAGCATTAATCAAACTCATAATACTTCAATGCTACTCCTTTCAATGTTGAAGGAAATAGTTTAAGTTTTTGAGCATCTTGTAAGTAGTCATAAGTTCTACACATGACTTCAAATTCAAATAGCAAGGTTTCAGGATCTTCAGTTTTAAGTCCATAGAATTTTGGAAGGAAAGAGGGTGAAATGTTTTTGATGGTTGTATTGGTCTCCTAAATTGAGTTCATTTAATTTTCAACCAGGGTTGGTAAACTGTTGAAGTGTGGTGCACTATATGTGCCTAGGTGTTTGTTTCTTACTGCATTGTGTCTAGTGTTTTATTATGTTTTTGGTTTTTTTTATGGTTTTATGTTCACAAGGGAAAGAACTAAATGCTGGTGGAAAGAAGCTACTAGTTAAAAATAGAGTGAAGCCTAAATTATTGATGACAAATGACAAATGCAAATACTGAAACAGAACCAAACCTAAAATATGACTTAGGAAAATACAAATCTTGATAATGACTTCAAGAAAATAAATCAGGACATGACCTTAACTTTTCCAATTCATTCATTAAAGATGTTTTGGAAGAGCTTGAGAAATGGGAAGTTAAGTGTAAATGAAGTTCTCTTATTTAAACAATCAAACAATCAACTTACAATGTTACAACATCTCATCCATGATTAAAGGTTTATTGAAACATATTTGGAAAAGAACATTTGTAACATCATAAGATCTCTACTCTAAAACTAGCTCCTAATTCTATTCTGCAACTTAGTTTAACACCACTAAACCTCACTCAAAAGTTATATATTTCCTTTTAGAATAGTCTTTGAGGAAAGGCTTGTTTGTGAAATGGTAAAAAGGTTGCAAAAGTACTCCAAGCCTTAGACTGATACTATCTTATGTCCAGATGATTATGAGTTAATATAGGTTTGGAACAAAATAAGTTTTGTAAATAATGAAGACCGTGGTATTTAAGTTTAACAACTAATGCAATTTAAAATACAATAGATTGCAACTAAAGTTGGAATGTAAATACAGTGAGCTAAGCTAGAACTGAACTAGGGTGCTACTAGTCTACAGTGAACAGTGCTAAACTAAAAAGCCATTATCAAACTTGAAACGAAATAACAGAGCATGAATTAAATGCAATTTGCCTCTGGAGTGCTCTAACTAAGTTATCATGCAATTAATCTATGGGATTCTACAGCCTATTTTATTCATCATGAATGGTATTTTGGAAGAGCTTGTTAGAACAATCCTGGTTGTACAATTCAATGCAATTGAATACAAACATAAAAACTGAAATAAAATACAATTAAAAACTAAGACATCACAGCTATTTCCTACTCATTGTTATGATGTTTTGGAAGAGCTTTTTAAGAGTAAGATTAGCTATGCTACTTAGTGTAAACAAGCAACTGAATCCTACAGTATCACAGTTATGCCTTAGTCATCATAATGATATCTTGGAAGAGTTTACTAGAATAAGTTTAACTGTGATAATGAACGAAAGGAATTACAAATAAAATCTATAACACTACAGCCATTTCTTATTCATTGTAATGATCTTTTGGAAGAGTTTCTTAGAACAAGTATAGCTATAATGATTAATGAAATTAACTATGAACGTAAACTTCAAAAACTTGAAAACGAACTAAGATACTTATCTAAATTGCAAAAGTAAAGCTGCTCAGGAGGTAGGGGCCCTCTACCACCAGAGTAGCACGAAATGTAGCTCAAGATCAACTCAACGCGTTCAAAGAAATGTTGTCTTCTTCATTAAAGAAAAAAAAACTTAAAACAGAGTATTCTCGGACTTCAGAAATATAGCAGTCAATCCATGAAATCTAATCAAAAGTTAGAACCTGTCTCTCAGTTTCCCGAGTTACATTTATAGCAAATCTTCATAACAGAACTTGAGATAATACGGGGATCATTGTCTTTTCATATCAAAATCAGACTAGAACTCTAAAGGTGGCAGCGTAAAATGACAAAGGACATCTGGACTGTCCTTGTCCTATTAGGAGTCTGTCTCCTTGTGTGAGTTCCCACGTACAAAACCACATCCAGAATTCCATTCAATCTTCATGGTGAGCAAAAAACGCTGAGGACATGATGTGGAATACACCCATGTGTGTCTTTTCCTGAGAGGACACTTGGAACATGCTTGAACATGAAGACAGCTACAGAATTGGCAACTAGCTACGGAATGTCTGCATTCTGTAGCTAGTTTCAATTCAAAATGTATTACAATGACAAAATCACAAACTTAGCAAGTTAGCCATGATATTCATTCTTAAAGCAATTTTAACTAATTTCATTGATCATTTGAGCCTGGGATAACAATGGACAAAATAAAATGGAGTGAAGTATGATGGAAGAAATAACAATCTTGGGACTCAACAATCCGAGGGAGGAGGAGCCAAAGCTGAAATAAGTTCACAATAATCAATCTATATTGGGCTTCATGACATTGCATCACCAAACGAATGAACCTGTTCAATCGAAGGGATGATCCATGGATCAAAAGACGTGGAGATCATGTTGACCTGAGCAGTGTTAGGTGGAGGAAGATAAAAAATACCCATAAGGGCAAGATATTTGAAAATACTCGGTCTTATGCTCTCATAAGGCATAGGAACATGATCTACATATGGAACATTTCTCCCAGAAGACGTGGAAGTGAAAAGGTAAAATTTATCGACAATGATCATCTTTCCTTCTTGCGGAAATAGAAGAACACGAAAGAGATTGTATGGGACGCATAGCATGGCATGAGTCCAACTGTGACCAAGGAGAAGATTGTAATTTATTTTGGCATCAATGACCTCAACCTCAAATTTAACATTTTTCCCTTCTAAAAAAATAGGTAAACTGGCGAGAACACCAAGAGGGCGAGATTCCCTTCTGTGAAAAGCTTATAAATCATTTGGATATTGATTGAGGGCTAGAGAACCAATGGCTTTCTAGAAAGCAGAAGACATGATGCAAGTAGATGCACCCTCATCCATGACTACTTGATGGATATTCTTTCCATTAATCCCAACTTGGATAATCAATCCAAGGTGGTGAGGGAGACGCGAGACAAAATTTTCAAATCGAAAGTGATAAGGATATAATCAGCGGGGTCAACCCCTCCAATGGCAGATAACAAATCCTTTCGTTGTGACAGACAGCTTTGAATTACTTGCAATGTAGAAATAGTGGATGGCACCTTAGCCAAATCCTCAACAATACTGTAATATTGAGCGGCATAGGCATTTGGGTTATAGGAAGACATTTGGAGTACACCATTAGAATATGGGCATACAATGGGCTCAAGACTGGGCCTTTCAATGTGAAGAGGGCTAGAATAAGGCAAAGGAGGAGGACCACCAATGATCTCTTTCCCTGCTACCTGACATAGTTTGGTAAAGTATTTTTATCGGGTAGAATAGAAATGGGTGTAGGACCATTCATCATGAAAACCTGAGAGACAAATGGGGCGAAGGACTAAGGTTGCTCCACCATTTGAGTATTCTGAATGGGAATGGTTCTTTAAGAACAGCTGGAGTGCCTTAAGTGCCTTTGAGCAATCGACTCACCTCGGCCTGTCGTGGACAGTCCTTGGTGTAATGCTCTTCATCATAAATCAGAGAAGGGTACTTCGTGTTTCGTTTTGAACCATCATCAACACTAGGTTTCGGAGAATCCTATTTACATTTGGAAGCTTTATCTGTGAGACTGGACTAGACAGCATTCACTTCCACAGTCTTACCAGGATTCAGAGGTGGTTGTAAAACAGTATCAGTGGAATAATTATATTTTTTCTTTGCAATATTAGGAGAATAATTTTGAAGTCTGAGACATAGAATCGATGATACCTTTAACATATGGTGTCCTCGGTTCTTTGGTAGTTCCATGTCATGGATCATCATGAAAGAGTTCATACAACATGCCAAATTGAGAGTGCACGAGATCAAGGTACTGGGCATGAGAAATGGCTTGTTCCTCAGTAGCACATGCCCCATAGCGATGTCCTTAGCAATCAAACTGATAAACGAGGTAGTGAAATAATGAGTTATAAGTTGATCAAGAGTCTCAAACTTTATCAAACGATGACACCACCTCCATTCATGAATATGATAGGAAATGTGAGTAGCCCAATCCTGTTTCAAGGATGTTATGAGGTGCGTCCCAGTTTCATACCGAACTAGTAATTGAAAGTGCATGAGAAATTCCATGGCGAGAGAGTTGAAATCTTGAAAAATGTCTCAGGAGAGTTCAATGTACCACATTGCAGGGGCACTAGTGAGATTCCTTTAGAAAAGATGTAGTCGAAGTGAATCGTCAACCCAAGAGTTAGAGGAGCACCAGAGATGGTATTTCATAACATGTGCCTCGGGGTCTTATCTAGACTTGCCTTCAAATTTGGGACAATCGCTAGGGAGTTTAGTTGGAACTGGAGGCCAATATGGATTATGAAGGATGGGATCATTTGTGAAATTCGACACATTGGGAAGTTCCAGCATAGCAATAAAGGGAAATTGCGGATTGAAATGCATTGCAGGCCTTTGAAAGAGACCAGTATTGGGATTCCAACCAAGTTGGGAGAATTTCTGAACCCAAATTTTCTGTCCCGAAGGATTTTTTCCATAGGGGTTATAAGCCTAATAATTCTGCCCATACACTAGTTGAGGACAAGGATATTGATTCTGAGCGAACCACTAAGGTCCTGTCTAAACAACATATGGATTTTGTTGTGGAATGTAAGAAGTGCCTTGGGGCGAAGTGGGCCCTGAGGTTGCACGAGCTTCCCCTGGGGAACAGGTTGACCCGGATGCTGTGGTTGAATAGGCTATCCCTAGGGTGTAGGTTGGCCTGGATGTTGAGAGCCACCGCGCTTCCCCTGTAGAAGAGTTTCGCCTGATGCTTGAGATGAGCCAGGTTGCCCCTGAAGACCAAGTTGGCCTGGCTGAGACGAGCTAGGTTTCCCCTGAAAAATAGCTTGGCATGATTGAGCAGTAGAGGGTTGACCTTGCTATACAAAATTTGGGCCTTGTTAAACATAAGGCTGGTTCTATTGCACAAAAGTTTGTCCATGAGATGGATAGCTTTCCCTCGGGGAACATAATACACTCCCTATTGAAAATGAGTTTGACCAGCAGGATCATAGGATTTTCGTTGTTCAACCAAAGGTTTTCGCTGAAAGGGTTGTCCCTGTGGAACATACGGCTGTCCCTGTAGGTATGTGAACTGGTCGGGGTAAATGGAAATTTGAGGCATCTAAACATACAATGGACCTTGTGGGTTAGGCCCATAGTGATAGATGTGAGTTCCATTATCATCATAATAATGTGGAGGATTGATGGGAGCATGCATCTACTGAGAACCCTGAGGGAAATAAATCTATTGTTGAATGGCTATCATGTACTGATCGTATGTCCAACTTTCAAGGATCGTATTAGACGAGGTGAGTGTGCAACAGATAGGTTGATGGACTCCCGATACGTGAAGTTGTGATCCACTCATGAAGGGCCCAAAAGGTATTGTGGGAGTGATAAAAGTAATCCCACAAAAAATAGAAGATGGCGTCATCGACAGAATAACACTAACAGATGGTGCAGATGAATCCACACAATTAGTGGTCTTCGTTGGGATAGACGTAATGATCTTTGATGTAATGGGAGTCGAAGGGGATGCACCCGATACAAACGAACCTTCTGAGGGAGATGATGTAGCTAACCATATCGGATTCTGATACAAATATGTAGCACCAGAAATGATCTGACTCAACGAATGATAACCAGTTGGGAGAGATAAAGGTTGTGATGAAGGTTGACCCGAGACATAAGGAAAATTATCTAGAGGGAACTTATATTCTCTATTAGAAACATAATTTTCTTCACTAATAATGGGACTCGTAGCATCCATGTGAGATGAATACATGTTGTCGGTGAAAAGGAAAAAAAGCAGTGGCAAGTAAAGCACATAATAGTGGTGATTCAAGTGGTTTTGAGGCAAGCAGTTTTGAGGCAAGAGTAAGATCTTCTTCTTCCCTGAAACCGGCCCAAACTTCCGCAGGTTTCCAATTGATATCGAATGTTTCCTCAAGAGTAGATCGAGTAGCAAGAGGTAGAATACTCAGAATAATATAATGCCAGTAAAAAAATGGCCTAGAAGGTTCATATGCCTCTGAAGAAACTTCGGGAGAAGGATCTCCACTACGAATTAATGTATGGGATGACAAAACTGGTGCTTCTCCCACTATGACTTTGTCTCAAAAACAATAGAGAAAAGAGATGACCAATTTGAAGCTTCAATACTGAACACTAAGGAATTACTTAAGAATAAGCCAAGAAAATAATTTTAATGGCCATGTGATCATAGGTAATCAATTTTATCACACTGAAACAAAACTATTCCTTTTCATATTTTAAGAGTCAAGAAAAGAGAAAAAGGTGATGCTAGTCACTTCCAGGTTGGACGAGCTTTAAAGGACAAGTTCTCGATGATATTTTCAATTTTAGGGAGTCATAGAAATATCAAAGTGACTACTCAAGAAATCTAAGAAAGATGGTGTACCAAGCTCCCATGAACTGCAATATACACCTTGGTGATCAAATGAAAGAGAAATGACCAAGGACTTAACGTACGTGTAGGTAGTCTCCCCGAATGTTGTGTTCGGTGTATCACGGTTACAAGGAAGCAAACTCGGCTTCCTATGGATAAAGTATTGCAACCTATGAGTGTACCCCTTTATATAATCGACGATACGGGGAGGACAAGTCCGTGCTAGAGTTGGCTACGGTTAGATGGAGAACAAGAGCTACTAGGTTTAACAATGCCAGAACACGTCACTAGCCTAGACCTCTAAATATGTGAGCGTTAAGTTTCAATGGTTCCTTAGGTTGATTTAGTTCATTTTAAAGTTGATATTGAATTAATGTTGCAATTTTAAGGCCTTACCGAATGCAATCTCAAATCCCTAATGCACAACTATATACGAAAGAAAATCATTCCAATTTGATGAATAGCTAGCTGAGAGAGAGATAGAAGTTCACAATGAAGCAGAAAGCAATCGAATGCAATAAGAATTTTCCTAATGCTCCTAATATAACCAAAGAAGAAAACGAAAGGGACTTCTCTTGTTGTTCACTTTTAATGAGAAAGCTACTAATGCAAAAGACTACATTTCATTTTTAAACGAATACAAAGAATGCAAATTTTTCTCTTTTACATGAATGAAAAGAAAAATGCATTGTTACATTAAAAGACAAAATTAATACTAATTTATATTCACTCGAATGAAACGATCAAAGTAAAAGAGAACAATCCAATCCGAATGTAAAACATGCTCAAAACAGAGATGCATTCCTTCAAGAAAAAAGAGGACTTCTCCAATCAAGTCATTGAGGAATGTGATCTATGCTCCAGATGACAGAGGGGAGGTCAAACGAACACTAAGATGAAATTTCAACAACCCAACATCACATAGAATTGAAAGAAAATATCAAAAAATCAGTCGACAATACAAAAATATAAAAGACTAGACTAACTATAACTCAACTCAAAAGGCTCAATGAGGAGGTGGTCGAACAAATAGCAAAAGACACCTAGAAACCCTATGATAACGAACCACACTAATTAGATGAGGGGAAAACAATTGAGAAGATTTAGATAGGGAATTAAAAGAAATTCAAATGGACTGATTCAAGAGGGAAAAACCAATCCAGAGGCAAGACACACTAGAAAAAATTAGGAAAGAAGCCCAAATCCAAACCTACAGGATTCAACATGACTATTCAGCTGTAATCCGCATTGAACAGGGCAAAGCACACCTGTAAAATAGGAAGAAAGCGCTAATCGATGCGACTGTTAAGGAAACGACAACACCAAGCTAGAAAAACATGCAAGGGATACAAATCTACTGAGAAAATACCATAATTAACATTCTGAAACTAAATGTGACATATGGAAATAGTCAGACAAGAAAATCCAATCAGAAAAGCGATAATATGACCAAAGTTGGACAGACAAGAAAAATACTAGAAGAAAAAAGAGAGAGGATAAACACACTGATCCCCAATATGGTCACCAAATTGTTGAGCAGGAAAATCCCCTCTGTGGACAAAGGTGATCCCTCTAGCCCTAGGGTGGATCTAGCAACAAGAGAACATGTTGTACTTTTGGACTCCTAGCTTATAAATGAAAAACAAGTTGGGATAGATAACCTACCTTGGTCCAATGCTCTTGTCATGGCTTGCAACGACAATCCTCTGATATTTGTCTTCACACGTCGTGAACCTTTAATGATAATTCCCATGTACTTTCACAAATATCAAGTGAACGATGACAACATACGAAAACATATTCTCATTTAGAACTATTCGATTGGTCAAGGAGAATCAAACATTTTTCATATAATTGAACACAAAATTGAAACCAAAAAACAGTCGTGTATTAATTATAGAGAAAAGAATTTTACAACATTAATGCCTTGACCTTGCAGTCTCCTTCAACGGGTTCAGTCAGACATGTATCAGGAATTCGTTCGGGATCAAACTTGATGAGGCAATTGGCCTAAACTCTCTCTCGACAATGGATTCCTCTCTGCCTTATTCTGCAAACCAGCTATAGTAATTAATGTTCAGCTAGCTGGAACAATGTGAGAAGGAAGTATTTATAGGAGATGAGAGAGTGGTTTGGGAGCCCTCATGAGCTGGAAGAGAGGTCTTATCCCTTTGAGGAGTTGCATAATTGTAGGAAACAAGAAGCCAAAGGGAGGACTTCGACATTATTCAGTTGAACAAACCATGATGACTCTTCTTACAAAGTTTTTAGGCATGAAAACTTCGTTTCTATTTAAAAAAAAATCCAAAAACAGCTCATCGCGAGTGCCTCACTGAGACATAGCGCCAATGGGTGCAGGACCTAATGTTAATTTCTCCATGGGCACGAGGCCATAACTTCCTACCAGCACCGACCCAAAATCACATGTTTTTGAGAGTCTTCTTGAGGAATGATCAATAGAGTAAATGTTATTGACATGCCAATAGATGTAATGACACTTATAGAAAGGTATAAAAATACAAATAAGTCATGGAAATGGTCCTCCATTGTTTGGAATGGGGATTGAAGGGACGGTGAAAAAATATTGTGTAACTCTTCCCTCCTATCAAACTAGGATTTCCTGATAAGAAAAATCAACACCATGGCTAGTGAAAAGAAAAAGTACAATAAGGGAGGACATGTCTCCAGATATGATCCAAATATATGTAGGAAATCAATGCTTCAGAGTTCATCAAAGGGTCATTTGAAATGGTAAGCTTCCTAGTATATTTGCCACCAATTTTAAGAGGAACAAGAGTCAAGACTACCATAGTTGGGATGGAATTCTTGGTCTTAGCAGAAGTCATAGCATCAGGCACAGGGATCCAAAATCAAGGAGAAATATGGTTTAAGGGAATGTATTTTAAAATTCAAAACTACATAGTTTTTCTTAAGCAACAGTACAGAGAAGCTGCCTCTCATGTCTTCCCTATTAAATGGTTGTTAGATAAATACATACCTTTGATGAATATGATAATGAAATATTTAAATTGTGATGGTAGGTTTAGTATATTGAATCAATACCACATTATATTTTTAATGCACTTCACCTCTATTAAATCATTAAATGTCCCTAACTACCTGTTTAGAAGTCTTGCAAAGATGACTGAGAAAGTGCAGACTAAACAGAGAGACCATTCAACTACCTTATTGCATCATGCCTTGGTTAAATTCATAGTTCTTCATCAACTCACGTAGGTTAATATGTATTTGGAGACAAAAACTATTTTTCATATGACTCCTCAGTCCAAAAGCATCAACACTCCTACATCATCTGGGCCACAAAGAGCTGAGCCATCTAGCACACCTCCAGTGACCAAAATGAAACCTAGTACAGAGGTTTCTCAAACCTACAAGAAGGAGAAAACATTTTTTCTTTCCCCTGAGATAGCTAAATACATGCTTACACCTAATCCTCCAACTATATCACAATCTTGAAGACTTCTTAAGGAAGATACAGTTGAATAAGTTCAGGGAGAAGCTATGGAGCAATCACCTAAGCATGGAAATGAGTCACCACTAGAGCATAATGTTGAAGAGATTCCTCATGAAGAAGAAATACTTGAGCATGGATATAATTCAACTGTATAAATTCTCAAGGAGGAGCAAGAAAAAATCAAGAAACTACAAGATTATCTCTCAAAGGAACAATTTATGGTGGCCTTATTGAAACAAGAAAATAGGCACTTGAAAATGAGCTTGATGCAACAAAGTACCTCACAAGAGCCTCCATCATCCAGAAAAGAAGTTGAAGACAAAGGTAAGATAGTGATGGATGTAGAGAATATTAAATATAGAGATATTCATAGGCAACCAAGGAGGCCTACCACAAGAGCATTGGAAAAGAAGAAACATGAAAAGAAGGAGGCATCTCCTCCTTAGGCTCATGACACCATAGTTGTTTCTCAAGCTAAAGCTATAATATTTTACCCCATAAGTGTTTAGAATGAGAAAGGTAGAGATTATTTGCATGAAAAATTGAATGTGTATTTGGAAAAGCTACTGGAGAAGGAAAATAGGGACACTACCATGCGTAGGCACATGACAAGGCATTATTATACAAGAAATATAATTTGCAATATTATGGTTAAGAACATGAAGAAAAACCTCAAGAAAACCATAAACAACCTCAAGAAGAAGGATAGCCTTAACATATTGGCAGATGCATCCTTAGTTTCTTGAAGCCATGACCGAAACATACAAAAGGAGAGAATTTTGGGAAAAAAACTCGCAATTTTTGAGTTTTTTTGGCAATATAGGAAAAACGGGTGCATAAAAACGCAACGTGGACACGCTGCACTTTTTCTTAGAGCCTTAAAATGACAAATGGTAAGCATGTGTAGGTGTCTCTTGACTTTTAAATCTCAGAAATCCACTTTGTGTCTCTTGTCGGCTCATAAATTTGCAGGAAAAGGTAGTAAACCATCAATTTGTCACACTTCTACAACTGTTTGCAGGCACACACTGTGTTTCTAGAGTAGTTGTGCTAGAATGAGTTTTGAGGTGTCTTGGAGAATATTTTTTTATGGTTTCAAGATTTAGTGGTATAGAGGACATCCCCAGCTACTAGTACTAGTCTTAATTTAATCTTATAAATTCACCAAAGCCATCCAAATTATCCTCCAAATTTCACTACGCTTCTACTAAATTTCGTTGCATTTCTGAGAGAGCACGTTGTGCTTATGGGTTTGAAGACTTTTCTGGACACGTGGAGGTAAAAGGTTGAAATTAGCCTATGTAAAAGCTATCCCATGAGTGTTTTCATGGTTAATGAGCCTATTTATGTTCATCCTTGTTAAAGAATGTTGTGTTTAATGAATTGAGACAAAGACTCAAACTTGTTAGCTAGAAAATGGGAATTTGTTTCTAACTCCCCTAGAAATTAGGTTATGAGTCATTAGGTGCATTTTTATTATTTGTTTTGGATCAGCTTTCGACACATAGAGGTTCCATGATGCATATTTTTCTATATGTACTCAAAATAAACTCATTGTGAGGGTTGGATACTTGGAAATCATAGTGTGGAGCTTGTGTACACCATTTTATAGTGATATCAAAGACAGATGCAAAATTATCTTGAGATTCTTATCATATTCTTATTGACAGTGTTTCTTCTCAGTTTTATCATAAATTTGAATGTTTATTTCTCCTTACAACCATATGAATGGTTTCGTGTGATAATCTCATTAGTTTCTAAGAATAATACATAAGTTATATGCTCTATTTTGATGAGATATTCATGTTTTGTGTTTCATTTCTTCTACTGAAAGAATTTATAGTCATATTCTCATTTTGATCCTTAATTTTTCATCCCTATACCACAATGAAACCTCAAATATGTCACTAAACATACCAACTTCACCTCATTTTCACCACTACAATTGACCATTTGAAAACCTAACCTAGTTCATATATCTATGATGTTGATCGAGAAAACCCTAAATCAAACCTAATGAGCTAAATATCTAGCCTAAGATCTATTTTTCTCTCCATTCACTTCATATAATATGAGCTTAACATAGATAGTTCAATCTTTGATTTGGTAGGGCTAGTTACCAAATTGAATGCTAGTTGTGGTTACCCATTTAGCTTCCTTTCTCAGACTTTGGAAATTAGATGGAGATAACACCCACCTCCTTTCTTACTAAATCTGTCCAAAAGACCAATGTATGCTTCTATTTATTCACGTCAACAATATTTAATCCCAATTGAGTAAAATTCTCTACATGACTATAACGAAATAAATAGGTAACTAGGGATGGAAACCTAAAACTCCCAGTAAGTGATAAACTCATGAAATGACTGTTTACAACATTCTCCAAGTATGTGGGAATATTTAAACCACCCTATGCTTCATCATTAAAGAAAACATTCCCAAAATTTCACTATCTGTCATTACAATATTTTATTTACCCAGGATTTTAGCCAAAATTTTGAGAATTGGCCTCATTTATTCAGGAAAGAGACTCAAAGGAAATTCATCTGATCCATGGAAAATTTTTCCTTTTCAGGCATTAAGTAAAACAAAATCTGGGCAAACTCAGGTCTAGGAAACTCTTGAAACTATGTAGAAATGGATTCACCAGTGAAGCTTATATGTGATTCTATATAGGGATAAGAAAGAGATTTCTTAATTAACTGATCAAACATCTAGAAATTGTTTTCCCCTAATTGGTTCATGAAAAAAAACGTATCGGGGTACATAGTAGAGACCAACCAGTAAATTAAATTTGGTAAAAGGTAAGTCTGTGGGACGAAAGCTGACAAGACTCCAGACATGATTAAGGTGGAGTAAACAAGAAATTTAGACTGGTTTAAGATGACATGGTGGTAAAATAATTGGTGGTAAACTAAGCAAATAGTGTCTACAATGTAAATTTCTATGTCGATTAAAGGAATGTGGGGGGAAGATCCAACCAAAACACTTATCTTCGACATTTTTGACAAATTTAAATACTATTATACATAATACCTAGCTCTGTCAAAGGGGTTGATGATTTGGATGTTGGCACAGAGGTTGATGAAATATTAGTTTCTCAGGAGCATACATGGATGAAAATGAGGAAAAAAACCCCTTTTATAAGCATAAAATGAATGGGTGGGAAAATTTTTATACAGAAGTGAGATGAATTACGAAGATAGTGACAAGATAGGTGAGGTGATGTGGAAGGATGACATGGATGGTGACATGGCTGGCTCGCATGCTGATGTCGTGAGCTCACCTGTTTTCATAACTACATCGGGACTCCATAGTATGGGATTGATATTAGAGGAGTGCCCCTGTAGCTAATTTGGGCCTCTCGTCTTGGTCAACTAGTGGGGGTCAAATACTCCAACGGACGCACTCTGTTTTATAACCCCCAATCACTTTGTGATGTTGGGTTTGTGCCATTGCTCGAAACCTTTGAAATCGGTGGTCCCTATGGTGTAACCTACTCACCCTTTAGTGTTACGCATTGGATGTGGCCAATTTTTCTATCATAATTATTTCGACCATTATTTAGTGCATCATTATTTAAAAATTTTATTTTGCGCATATGTATTTTTTTATTTTTAATTTTTTTAGGAGACACTGTTTTTATATTTACAACATAGATAAACTTAAAACATGCCACAATGTAGAGCGCAAGATGTTAAAAGAGAAAAAAAAGTATTGATCATCAGTTGCAGACACATTTGTCTCAAATTCAACAAAGCTTTGATCAAATAAAATACAACATCCGTCTGACATTAATGACAGAGATACTAAAATATGATAAATCTAATTCACTATTGAACAACTGAAGGAAAACCAAAATATAGAAGACTTCAAAAAGGAAGATTTCGAATTGAACACTCTGTTGGCCCAAAAACAAGTAGAATTATATCAAACATTAACCATCATCAATGATATGTGTGATAAAAATGATTCACTGATGAATCAAACGTTTGATATGAGAAATAATTTCGACGACATTCATGAAAATACCTCAAAATTCATTACCTAGCAAGACACAACATATGGCATAAAATAAAATCTTCCCATAATATAGGATTCTCACAAAGAAATCCTCTTTACTGATTGGGATATACAACTCAAACAAGAAGAAAGATAAATATTCAAAGCAAAGTATGTTTCTAACAAAACCATTGAAACTGTAAAAAATAATCTATTTAGTGCCAATTTTATTCAAGAATGCCCACCTCGTTCCCTTCCTAGTGTCAAATTTTTAATGAAAAAATGATAGGAAAATTCGAAGGTAAAGGAATAAAGAATTAATAAGATGACAAAACTCGACTAGGAAAAATATTGGCAGTATCTTGTCAAGCCACACAGCCAGTGGCTAATATTGTGTTGTCTTGCCAATATGTCCTCCCACATGCTTCTTGAACTATTAGATGTAGTTTATACTGGATAGTTGCACTTAAGGCCAAGCCAACCCTATGAAGTGAAACCAATGTTAGATATTTATGAGATCAAGTAGTGGATGACAAAGGAGACAACATCACACTCCTGAGCTTGTCATACAATCAAACTCTATTTATGTCTTATTTTATATTATTTTAAGGAGAGTTGTTTAAACCTCCTCAAAACATTGTGTATTTTCTATTTTTATATTTCTAGTGTTTAATATATAAACCCTTTCATGTCTACTAAGAAAGGGTACTAAAATTTTGTAATGAAGGCTTTGGAAAGTTACACTTTTGTACTTTTTGAACTCATGTTACTAGAAAAGACTGGACCAAGGCTATTTATTCCATTAGCAGAGTAAATATATATCTAGTACTTCTATGTTTATATTGTTGTTATGTTTTTATGTGATTAATAATCATACTTATTTTACATTTTTTTTTTATATTCTCTTAAATACAATTTAGCTTTAATTCACTATTGAACATGCAAATATCTCCATGTTTTTATATATGTACAAGACATGAAACTATTGAATGTGATATAGTATAAGCGATTAATTTGATTAACTATTTAATCAAATTAATTAACTTTAATTGTTTTTCACTTCTTCTAGTGTTTGATAATCTCTATTCTCATACACTATAGATAATCTTTCAAGATCACATACAAAGGAAACATAATTAATCCGAGGATATAAATAGGTATATATATACTCTTTAGCCCCTTATCACTCCCATTTTATCAAGTCACATTCAATTATAGATACCTCACATCCACTTAATTATACGTATTGGGAAACTTGTCCCATCATCCTTAGTCAGAGCCGCTATTCCAAACGTAAAAGGAATAGTTTTTAAGTTCCCAAGAGGGTGGTCATCCCCCGATGTTGTTGCAGCAAATTTCGAGGCACCAACATTTTTGGCACTAGAAGGAGGGCCTACTAGACTATGAATGGTGTTAAGGTCTAATCCTAAATCTAAATTCCATCAAAAGAGTCAATATCACTCCAAATCTCATACAACTTCAAGGTCACATTCAAAATATCCTTCCTTAAGGTCTGAAGTTGTTCAATCATCTCCCAAATATCCTAGCACATTTCCTGAGGTAATTCCACCAGATTACAGTCTAGAATCACCTGAATTTCAGACCTTGATTAAAAAATTAGAAGACATTTCTATTTTAGGAGAAAATCCTATGCAATATGAAACTTATGAAGGATGTGTAACCTCAATCTTTGAAGGTACTAGTGTATTGACTCATTCTCAAAGTGAAAAAATTGGAATAAATCCACTCGATTTTCCACTTCATTCTCACAAAAATAAGACTCCTACATCATAAACTCAAACATCTACTAGTGATATTACATCATTGTCTCCTCTACAAACTCCTTCATTCATTCCTCCATTTCCTTCTTCCCAACCAATCACCTCATCTATTCATATATGTTCATCTCAATCAACTAGTGCTGCCTCAAGCAATAATATTTCAGTGGTTATTTATTATACCACTACATCAACCTCTGGAACTAATATATCATCTTCCAATCCTATAGGTCATACAATGTAAAATAGACCATGGAATAATCCAACATTTTTTCAATTGGCAGAACCTATTCATTATTTTCCTAAACAACCAGAAAAATGGTTGCCCAAGTATAATCCTGACAATGGACTCCCTGTTGAGAACACCACCATAATTTATTGCTAGCCATGAACCTCAATGGATTATATGAATAGGATATTGTATGTAGGTTATTCCCTTATACTTTCCAAGGATCAATAGGATCATGGTACTTTTCACTACCATGAGGCACTATAACTCGTTGGGACATATTTGAGGAGCAATTTGAAACCAAGTTTGGTGATGATCACACTACTGACACTCTTATAAATGATATTTATAATATTAAATATAATTTAGGAGAAAATATCAAAGCCTTTAATTCCAGGTTTAATAAATTTCTAAACAAAATCCCAACTACATCAAAGCCTAGTGTTGATGTATAGATTGAATGGTACATATCCTCTCTTCCTTCCAATATTGCAATTTTTGTAGATAGAGAAAACAAAGCAACCTTAGTAGAGAACATGAAGGAAGCCTTTTCAATTGAAAAGTGAATACTTTCATTAGAAAAGAATATTACCCATGAAGAAACAGAAAATAAGGTTACAATTAAGGATGAACCAAAAATAAAAAATCCTAAAGATCCTTTCGATCTTGAAGGATTGAAAAAGGTCCTTAAATACATGTCAAATGAGATGGTAGAAATAAAAAAAAAACTAGCTAAGTCTTCTTCTAAAAAAACTTTTACATATTTTAAGAAATCTCACACATCCAATACTCAACGATCCATCACTATATCCAATATTGCAGGATGACGACGAAGATGAAACAACATTATCTGTTGAAGAATCTCAAGATGAAGAACTTGTCGAAGTACATCGGTTATGGGATTTCAAACTCCCTACTTCCGATAATGAAGATGAGAATGAAGCTTTACTTGTTAGCACGAAAATTAAAGGTCCTATTGATTCATCATAATCAATCGAGAAACATAAACCCTCATTCCCTGTCGCTAAAGATAGATATATTAGTAAAAAATATCCTTCCACATCTTCTCAATTTGTCCCATATTCTTCATATTTGCCCTCTACATCAAATACCTTGGTAGTATATGAGACCATTGAATACAATATAGTGGAAGATATGAACAAAATCAAAGAAAACATCTCTCTACATGAGGTAGCTAAATTGAAACAATGACAAATGTTTTTACTAAAGGAATTGAATGTAGTTCCTACTTCTGCTCTACCTAATCCTATTACATCCAAAGCCTCTAAAGGAGTAGGTAAACCTCATAATGATACATCAGAAAATATTGATTCCTCAGATGCCATTTTAATTGGGGATAGATCCAATTCACATAGTATTTTCCTTCTGACCTTCGAAAATGGCAATAAAAACATGCACATTTTTCTAATAGACTGTAAGGATTCTTCAAATATAATTCCATATCGAGTTTGTATGAAATTAAACATTTCTCCCAAAAATTTTGTTGTTTACATAGTTAAACTTTATAGGACCAAAGTCAAGGTTTTAGGAGAAATGAATTATGTTCTCATTAGACATGCTTCTAATTCAAATGTGTCTCAAATCATTGACATGCTAGTTGTTAATATTCTTGATTTTTATGGTTTAACTCTTAGCAAAGATTTGTCTGAAAAATTTCATCGTTATTTTGCCACCAACTGGTCTCATATGTGGCTTCCTTATAATGGAAAGACAAAACAAATTCGATTTAACCGTGAAAAACACATGAAATACTGAGTAACTAATTTTGAAGATGAAACTAAGCCAATGGCCTTTATTAATAACATCTCGGGGAACTACTATGTTGAACCATTATTGGGTAATTTTAATGCACAACAATCCCCATTTTTAATCAGTTCTATTACTTCTCAAATCAAAAAATTTCACAATCAGATACTTCCAAATGTGTAATTATTGTAGAAAAGCCATTAGTTAAATATTTATTTTGGACTTTTTATTTTGATGGTTCTAGATCCAATGATGGTGCATGAGCAAGTTTTATATTAATCAATTCAGAAAGAGAAAAAACAATCCTAGCCTGTAGATTAGAGTTTGAATGCACAAATAATACTGTTGAATATGAGGCATTGGTCCAAGGATTGTATAAATCAATAAATATAAATGTCAAATATCTTCAAGTATTTGGAGATTCCAAAATTAGTGTAAATAAGGTAAGAAATACCATTCATTTTGTTTCTGCCCATTTAAAGCATTACCAATCTCAGTTTCAAACCCTCACTTCTCCTTTTTTGGCATTTAACATCTCTCATATCCCAAGACTTCAAAATGCTAATGTTGACATTATGGCCAATGTAGAACCTAGACTTCTACCATTTGAGAATTATAGTCCATATAAGTTTTCCATTGAAGTAATTTTTTCGAACATCCATCCCAGACAATGTCACCAGCTGGCGTGTATTCAATGATTATGAAGACATTTTAACATATGAAGGATAATATGATGATCAAATATCTTATGAGGATGAACATGAGACACAGTTGAAATAGAAAACTATTGAAAATTATTTACCTAAATTTGTGGTTAAAATTGAAGATTTCTATGAATTAAAAGGAAGATTTAAGAATATTACTAACTCCAAACTTCAAAGTTCAACTTTGAGGTTTGAATTAGTAAAATTTGGAATTGATCACAAACCTCAAAACATCAATCTAGGTCTAGGTCTCTCACCAGATGAGATATTAGCCTTCATTCATTTATTAGAAACACACAAGAGTGTTTTCTCTTGGGGCTATGAATATATTATAACATATGAAACCTACATTATCCAACACAATATCCCAATGATATCTGATGGAAAAAATGTATAACAAAAATTAAGGAAAATTCACCCCAATCTTGAAATTCAAATCAAATCTGAGATGAATAAACTCCTTAAAGCTAAAATCATTTTTCCTGATAGACACTCAAAATGGGTATCAAACTTATTGTATGTCAGGAAGAAAAATGATGAAATACACATTTGTATAGGTTTTATGAATCTCAATAAGACTTGTCAAAAGGATAATTTCCCATTACCACTCGGTGAGCTCTAGTATTACACCAAGAGTGTTGCAACTCCCATAGGCTACTCTACTTTCCTTTATCAACCCAGGGTTCATACAAACTTGGACGTGACAGTGATATATACACGTAATATGCATTCCAATCATGTCATCCTCTTCTTAGTCCTATGAAGGGGTGCTATTTCTAGGGTGTAATATTCCTAAATTAGCATGCAACTAATTGGAATATTAATTTTTTATTTTGTTTCTTAGATAGAAGAATAAGAGGGTAGGGAGTGCTAAACAATGCATGCTAAAACACACACAAGGGGAAATATAAGCATTGATTTCATTATATTAACCATAGATGTGCATTTATAATACAATGTGGTGACCCTTGGATTCCACATTCCAAGGTCACTTGGACTCCTCTTTGCCCATTCACCTTCCACACCTATCCATAGAGTATTAGGTGTCCAGCATTCCCCACCTTAGTTCGAATGGGTATGTGTGATTACAAGAAGATATTTGTAATAAAAATATGAAAATTATGCATAACAACACTTAGGATGAATCAACTCTCTTAAATTTTGGCATAAAGAGGTGGTTTAAGAATGACCACCAACACTAGAACTCTTAGTGCAATTCCTTGAACTCTTCCAAATATGGAAAGAAGTTGAGGTCTTATGCTAGAGGAAGTGTCCCTCATATTTGAAGAGGGAGACCTTCAACCTAGAAGAAGGGAGGTCTACAACTTGCGATGGTTTAAGGATGACCACCAATTCTGGAATGCTTAATGCATTTCCCAGAACTCTACCAAAGCTAACAAGAAGCTGAAGTCTTTTGCTAGAGAAAGTGCTCTGAATTATTTGAAGAGGAAGAATATAAACCTCGCATGGATGTTTTAAGGTTGTCCACCAACCGAAGGAATGCTCATGGGCATCCGTGTCTCTGGCTACAACTTTGAATATGGAATGATAGGTTGTGGCTCAGGCTCGCTTGAACTGTTGTGTCTCTGGCTACAACCCTGAATCTGGAATGACAGGATGTGGCTTAGGCTCGCTTGAATTTTTGTGTCTCTAGATACAACTCTAAATATGTAATGATAGGTTGTGGCTCAAGCTCACTTGATGTGGCTTCGAAGCTTGTAGATGACCACCATTTTCCCCCCTGTCAGGTACAAGGTGAGATGACGGCGAAAACTCAACTGCAAGATTGTTCAATATTCTAGAACAAGTTCTGATATATGACTTAAACATCTTCTTGGTTGTTGATGCCCATTTCAAAGAAGCGATCCATCCAAGATGAATATTTGTTCTTACAGGAGGATTGTTTTTGAAGCATATTTGTGAATAATGGTTGTGCCAACCACAGTACTTGCATGGGTAAAGATCGAAACAATGATATTTCATATGGCGAACTCGTTCACAGTGTTGGAATTTTACAATGTGTTGTTGCTTTTGTGGAAGATCAGCAGGATCTGGAACAACTGAAGGTGAAATTTCATATAGAAATCAAGCAGTCTAAAATTTGATTGGCTTGGAGTAGTCTGGAATATGAAAGGACAATTCCTTGTCATATCCAAGACCAGTTCTGCGCTTGTTTTGGACAAGCTCTTCCCAAGGTATGATGATGGGCTTGGGAGGTGAAGCGTGAGCTTTTGCGTCTGCATAAAAATTGACTCCTTCATTGATCACTAGATCTGAATCAAATGCATCATTATTGACTTGTCGCTTATTGGAGTCTATTCCAATATTATAAACATAAATAGGTTCAGAATGATGACTCCACTTCTGTAATTCTGCTTGTTGAAGCTAATATTCAAGCTGCAAAATTTCAATCTTCTCATGTGCACTTTGTAGAAAAGACTTAATGTCAAAAGGAGAGGCTTTGCTGATTTTAACCATCCCATCAATATTGGAATGTATTAGTGTTAGTATGAATTCTTCGTCGAAGTGTACGAAAAAGAACCACTTTAGCTACGCATAACTAATAGCCCTAACAACAATAGAGGTTGCCAAACATCTTCAGATCTGCGATTAGTAGTTAAAATGCTGCAACAAACAGATCTATAAATGGAAAGACATTAAGCAGTAAAGTAAAGAGTTTGCTCCATGCATCCAACAGACAAGACAAGAACACGATTTTGAATGAATTTTTATATTACAGGGCACCTGGGAGGAAACAAGAAGGTGTATCCAGATCTCCTCAATGGGATGGGTTCTTTGTAGTCCTCAGCACTTCAGATCTAAGCTTTCTCTCTCTTGTAGATGTAGAAAACCCAATGCAGAATGTAGAGCTCAATGGGAGCAAATGGTAGAAAAATGAGACCAAGTGTATAGATCCAGAGTGATCTAATAGGCAACAAAAGGTGAAGAATGATGGGGAAAACCCTCCTATTTATAACAAAATATTGGGTCCTTCTAGATCTTGGTGCACGATTAAAATAATGTTAATCACATCTAGATCCACCTCTATGGAATATTTTATTATTATTTGTTGGAGGGAAAGGGTGTTTGACTTGGGTCAAATCCCTTGATTAGTGAAAAAGAAATAAATAAATGATTTATTTATCTTTTTAAGGAAGTGGTTGGGATATAATCAAATAAATAATGATTTATTTGATTAATGGTGGTTGATTTGGTCATATTTAACAAGGAATATTATTTAAATAATTATTCCTAGAAAATAATAAGATAACTACGGGTTTATCTCATTAATTTCTTTGTTTTTGGGTTAAACATGACTGGGAATAATAATTAAATTATGGTTTAATTAATTATTCCTTTTGGGGTTTCCTAATTAACATAGTGAAAGCAGTTTTACTTGGGGTAAAACTGGTCTTACGTGGTGTACTTGGGTCCATCTAATGATGAAAGGTTAGATGACCAAAAAATGGTGTAACAATTAGAGTATTCAATAGCTCTAATATTACATCAATTTTGGCCATTTTTCAATCCCAAGAATAAAAGTATCAACTTCAAGTTCTCAACTAAATTTGAAATATATCTCTTCCTTTCACAGTAAAGTAGAAAGTGAGATAAATATCCTCATCGAAAAATATTAAGGAACACAAAGGCCTGAATAAAGCTTTGCAACCTCTCTTTAGATGAATAGATATCCAACCTCAATGGTATCCAATGTTCAAATTATTTTAAAATATTCAAAAAACAACAAGCTATAAAAACACATAACTTAATAAAAATCCATTGACGAGCTATATTGTAGTGAAACAAATTTTTTGTTGTTTGGGTACCATCAAAATATATGAATATAGGACACTCTTATTATAGGTTCGACTTTGACCTTGTAGATCTCATATATGGACTGGCATTATGGAGAAATGTGGTAAAACTTGGATTGTGGGATTTAATGCTCAACTTCCAACGAATCCTTCCAATTATAGTTTCACCACTTTGTACTCAAGCAATAACGCATCCTTTTAATTGCATTCGGTGGTCTATGTGTAAATTCCACTATTGTAACTAGCCATGCCAACCTAAGCTATCCAAACCAATATAGAGGGCCCAAATGGTACCCGAGAATCTAGTAACATTGTTTCTTAGGATTGATACATTGAAAGACCATTAAATGAATCTAGGTAGTGGGAAAGCTTCTGGGCATAGGAAAAGAAATACCTCTACGAAGTCCACTTGTTCCAGGTAGGTATGGCTACAAGCATGAAAATATAGATAGGCTCATGTGTAGATAGGCTAAACGAATGTTCCATCAAGCATTAGGAGGTCATCCATATGTGATGTTAATGAAGGACTACTATAAAAAATTCCATCATAAACCAAAAATCCTAGTTGCACTTCCTCGTACTGTGCTCCTCCTCTGGATCCCTATGACTCCACTTCATTCCACCACAGAGAGGTATCAGAGGTGAAGGTCGGAGGTGTGGAAGGTGTTGTCGATGTTGAGGGATATCCAAGGACAATGTTGAGTGAGGGTCGATGCCACAGTGAGGGAGCAGAGAGCCATGATGATTGACTACAAAGGGAGAGTCGAGACCAAGCTGCACAATTTTAAGGAAGCTTCTTAGTCTATTTTATCGCCCATATTTTAACGAGTGATTCCTAAATAGAAAAACAACGTTTGAACTAATAGCCATGATTTATGGAATTAACCAGTGATTTCCAGAATGGAGCACACGATCTAGGCACCACCTAAAGCTCTGTGTGAGTGTGGCAGTAGTATAGGGTGTAAAATGCATTGTGGGAGACCGTGTGATTTGAGACTACGTGAGGAGGAGCATTGAGGGAAGATGAGATCATTTTCCCCTACAATGGACTATTAGTTATGATGGTGGGCTCAAAAATATCCTTTTCCATATAATTTGGCACATGCAAATTTTCCAAGGAATTTCTCATCTCAAAAACCACATTGCCTCAAATCCCGTCCCTCACAATTCCTTCATTGGCGAGAGCATTGGTGGAAGTATTACAGTTTGGTATAAGGATGGATAGACATACAATGAATGGATAGAAAACATATGGAATGTAGGTGGATAGCGTAGGAAATGTAGGTGGGTAGGTAGCGTGTATAGAATTTACGTGGACAGCGTAGGGAATGCAGGTATGTCGTTAGGTTTTGAGTGTGAAAATAGGTACAACACAACTCTCTTTGCTACAGGAGCCAGTAGAAAATGATGGAAGAGCTGAGGAAATGTTTCTTAGAACTCTACCACAAGAGAATATTTGAATGTGTTACGTCTATCATGTCAAGAGCTCATAAAGACACAAACCCACAAGCTTCATTGATACAAATAAGCCCAAGTTTACATAGGCCACAAAAACAAGTGCCTCTTACAAGATTGAGCAGGTTACTAATGTACTGGATCTGCTACCATGTTAAACAATGCATGGTAAAAAACACACAAGGGGAAATATAAGCATTGATTGCATTCTATTAACCATAGATGTGCATTTATAATACAATGTGGTGACCCTTGGATTCCACATTCCAAGGTCACTTGGACTCCACTTTGTCGATTCGCCTTCCATACCTACCCGTAGAGGACTAGGTGTCCAACAGGGAGACCCATAAATATCCTTAGTAGGAATAAAACCACTCCAAATTATAATGGAGGACATCAAAATATCTGGATAAAGCACCCCTATGTGTGAACAAGGGATGGAGCATGTGGATTGGGTCAACTTTGACCAAATAAACAGTGCTGGTATGGAGGTAGTGGACATTAATTGAGGGAAAACGTATTTTTGGAGGCAGATCCTTTGCATGGAAGTAGTGGATTTAATGAGTGGGGCCCAAGGTCAGGAATCTCACCAAGCATAAAAGGAATGGGATGGAAGCCATGGAGAATATGTTTGGATTTTTTTTTTTTTATGGTCTGTTATGAGTTGTGGCTCTCTTCAACTGTTTAGCTAAGATTGCAGTGTTGTTTAGCATAAGGGTGTTCCCGAGTAGGAATCCCACCTTCATCCTCGAGGGACTTTGAATGCCTACTCACGAGAAGTTATTGAGCATTGTTTCAACATTCTGGCATTAGTCCAAGCTACATCTTTCTTCTACAGCGCAGTTTTTGTTTAGAGTTGTGCTGAGTTGCAAGGTGCAGCAGTGGAGGGTTCCATTGGACCATTTCTGAGCTTGTTTTCATTGGAGGAATGTTTCCTTCTATTGGGAGATCAGTAAGGAAGGTAATTGTGCTTCATATCATATTTTTGCATTAGGCCAACTCACCATCATCCCCTACAACGCAGTTTCAGTCCATGACTGTGTTATTTTATTGAGCAGTTGTAGGGGTGATTTCAATGCCCCATTTGGAGTGTTTTATTTTTAGTGGAAGGATTAGCCTTTCACTTCAAGAGTGCATTGGAGGAGATCTATTCATATTTACATCAGTTTCAGCCACCTCATTTCAGGTGCCCAGTTTCAGAGTTTATTTAGCCGTAGGGTTGTATTCCAACATTCTGATATTTTGTGTATTTCCGGAAACCCTTCTTGGATTCTCTTGGAAATGTGTATGGGAGAATATATCTCCATTTTGAGCCTTGTTCGAGCATTTTAATATCAGATCCATCTATTTACATTTTCCAGCTGCAGTGTTATGCACTAAAATTGCGCTGCACTTTCTTTAGTAATTTGTGTAGCAGTTGTATTACTTGTATTGGTGCTTTTAGGCATTGGAGGCTTCTCTTGCCTAGCTTGAGGGACTTGATCCCCAAGATATTATACTTATTTTTTGATGTTATACATAATACCATGGATATATCTTTCACTCATATGTAATGTGTTGACATTTTATGCTATTTTCCATTCTTGTGTGCTATATTGCTGCTTTTCCTATTTTGGGATATTACAGTGGTATCAGAGCATAATCTTGGCTCAGCTTGTGAATACATTGCATATATGTTATCAAAAGAAGAAGAATATTCTCACAAAAAGGATAATATCTATAGAAGATAAAAAGTCAAAACAAGAGAAATGAATGGAATGAATTTTCAAAACTTCTTCTCCAAACTATGCGTGAGATTAGGAGAGAAATCAAGGGAATGAGGGAAAGACATGAACATTACTCTAAAAGGTTTGCACAAGAAGAAAGCTCCAGTTCTTAATATTGTGGGTGTGATCATTCAGCCACACAATTAGATCCACAATGCTATACTATGCCTACATTCATAGCAGGAGAGATGCAGGAAGGAGATGCACCCCAGGAGGAGACTCTTGGTGATTATATGCAAGAATATGAATCTCAATCTCAGAGGTTCAAAGAGCATAGAAAATTCCAAGGGTTTTCCAAGATAAAGGAGATATAAGGCCTAACAATCACAATAGAATAAAAGGGGGAAAGAAACATGATTTCGTTAGATTCTTTCTTCCTACTTTTGATGGGTCCGCTAAATGCACAGCTAAGGCTTGGGTGAGGGGGTTAGACACCTATTTTCAACCGCACCAAGTTTCAGAAGAGGAAGCCATTAGAGTAGCAGTGCTCCATATTGAATGTAAGGGTTATGCTTGGTGGTTTTATGAAACTTCTTCCTTGAATAATGTAAATGTATCTACTTATGCAAAGTTCACTAGGAGGTTAGTGAAAATATTTGATTTAAAACATTGTGAAACATCCTTGGTTGAGCTAGCCAAGCCTAAAAAAAAAAAAACTTTGCATGATTTGGAAGGATCCATAAACCAAACTCCATTCTAGAATGATATTGAGGGGGTTAGAAACTTGTAGAATACCTTTCTAAAGGCAAGATCCCTACTTCAGGAAGAGCTATCTTCTCAAAAGGAAGACATGGAGATCTCTTTTTCAAAACAGGATCAAGACAAAGGAACTCTTAATGAAGATGAGGTATCCTCCATTAATGATGAAGGGAAAGAGCATGCAAGAGGTAACAACACTGTAACATTAGGGGTAGTTCTATTACCTCAAGAAGATGGAGATGGAGAAATTTATCCAATTAGAGGAGCCGTTGTATCTTTGCAGGGAGTTCCAGAGGATCTAACGTCTGGAGATCAGGGCACAATCCATGAGAAGCATGTGCCAGCATTGATATATTGTGAGACCTTGCAGATGAAAGGAGAATATGGAGAGGATGGCCAGCATCAGGTTATTAGGAGCACCCACCCCTATTTATTTCAAGAGGTTGATACACAAAATAGGAACACTGATTTGCATAGTGAGAGCAGGGAAAAAGCATTCCACTCATATATGCAGTCTACTCTAGACATTGATGTCTCATTACATGGAGACATTTCACCTAGGAGACCGCCAGATCAGGAGTTGATGAGAGATGCCTCACATCAGGCTTCACCACTCATATATCCCAGAGGGGAGAGAACCTTTGGAGGACTTGACACGGCTTAGATATTCTTGGGTAGGCTCAAGGGGAGGGAGACATTCTTCCAATATTAATATTACCCACTCTCACCAAAAATATTGCGCTGAGAGGAGATGTTTCAGGGATGGATGGCACCATCATAGTGCAAGGAGACCACTCCATGGCTTTGGAGAATCAAATATACTTCCACATAGGGAGGAATCTTACATATTTGGTAGAGTTTGGTGGCCACTCGTGCTTACATTGGTCGAACTCAAATTCTTTGATGGGTGATAGCTTCTCATGGGAGGCTAGCCTCCAAAAACTTAAACCTTCTCGATGTATGGTTTTGGCATGGGAGATTTTAAAGGAGAGGGAAACAACATGACAGTTGCTTTACATGATAGATCAACATTGCTGTCATTATTGAGTATTGACCCTTATTGGAGATCCCAGTTGCTGGTGGAATACTCCAAGGATCTCTTTTCATGAAGATTACTTGATGGCCAGTTATCAGATGGGAGATATGTAGTGAGAGATGGGTCCATCTATTTTCAAAGTAGGATCTTCTTTAATAGAGCCTCTAAGCTCAAGGAGAAGCTACTACATGCAACATATGAGGGTTTTTTCTTCAACCCCAGTGGTTTTATAAGAGCATACTGTACTATCCTGGAGGGATTCTTTTGGGAAGGCTTCAAAGAGGAGATGCACCATCATATGAGGAAATTCTTGGATTGTTTTTAGGATGAGGAGATACCTAAATCTTTTTTAGATTTGTCACAGCCACTTCCTTTCTCATTGGGAGTGAGAGGAGGCCAATCTATGAGCCACCTCACTAGCTTGATCCAAGTACATGGTAAGGTTTGTATTTCTATACATAATGATTCACTTACTATGTATTTGTATTTCCTTACCAATCATATGCAGACTATTTCTCCAAGAGGGGGCACTCTTTCTTATAGAACTCATGGTCTAATTGGGGCCATAAGAATTATTGATGATGGCCACTCCATAATATATTTTGGAGATATGATATCTTATTCAGGGTGTGCTCAAATTGAACCTCACATCATACGCCTTCTCCAAGCATGTGAGAATATTGGGGCAGCAAGAAAGTGGTTGGGAAACCACTCATCGTGCCATATTATGATGCAGTTAGGAGTCAAAATGCGTTGGTTTCACTTGAGCGACCATTTTCCTTCTCTAGTACTACATAGGGTCGCTAGCATGACTTTGATTGCAATCCCATATGTTGATGATTTTCTTAACATTTTTGGGGACATGATTGGAGGGATGACACAAAGGTTGGATGTGTCCATTGGGAATGAGCTTTCCCACACTTCTTCATGCTTCAGGGGGAGCATGGGACATTATATGGCTAATATAGTATATCACTTGTTTCCTTATGAGGTGAGCCATATGGATGACTTGAGCACTTGGGAGGAGTCTCTCATGAGCATTTGGGAGTAGTTTTTCTATGAATTACCATTCTGGAAGGTGATTCATTTTGTATGGATGATAGCTTGGAGATTGGAGCTCCACATGGGAATGAAGGTTCTCCATATTTTTTAGTTCTATCCTTGCAGTTTCTAGAGGACAAGCAACATTTGGGAGGGGAGGATTGTAATATTCCTAAATTAGCATGCAACTAATTAGAATATTATTTTTTTATTTTCTTTTTAGATAGAAGAATAAGAGGGTAGCGAGACCCATAAATATCCTTAGTAGGAATAAAACCACTCCAAATGTGAATGGAGGACATAAAAAGAGCTGGATAAAGAACCTCTATGTGTGAACAATGGATGGAGCATGTGTACTGGTCAACTTTGACCAAATCAATAGTGTTGGTATGGAGGTAGTGGACATTCATTAAGGGACAATGCAGTTTTGGAGGGAGATCCTTTGCATGGAATTAGTGGCTTTAATGAGTGGGGTCCAAGGTGAGGAAGCTCACCAAGCATATAAGGAAGGGGATGGCAGCCATGGAGAATATGTTTGGAGTATTATTTGTTTATGGTATATTATGACTTGTCGCTCTCTTCAGTTGTTTAACTAAGATTGCAATGATGTTTAGCACAAGGGTGTTCTTGAGAGGGAATCCCACCTTCATCCTCGAGGGACTTAGAGTGCCCACTCAGGAGAATTTCTTGAGAATTATTTCCACATTCTGACATTAGGCGAAGCTACAAATTTCTTCTACAATGTAGTTTCTGTTTAGAGTTGTGCTGAGTTGTAGGGCGCAGTAGTGGAGGGTTCCATTGGACAATTTCTGAGATTGTTTTCAGTGGAGGAAGGTTTCCTTCCATTGGGAGATCAGTAAGGAAGGTCCCTATGCTTCATATCATATTTTGGAATCAGGCCATGTGACCATCAAGCCCTAGATCACAGTTTTAGTCCATTATTGCATTATTTTATTGAGCAGTTGCAGGTGTGATTTCAGTGCTTCATTTCGAGTGTTTAATTTTCAGTGGAAGGATCAGCCTCTCACTAGAAGAGTGCATTGGAGGAGTTCTATTTAGATTTACATCAGTTTCAGCCACCTCCTTTTAGGTGCCTAGTTTTAGAGTTTATTCAACCCAAGGGTTGCATTCCAACATTCGGATATTTTGTGTATTTATGGAAACCCTTCCTAGGTTGTCTTGGAAATGTGTATGGGATCATATATTTCCATTTTGAGCCTTGTTTTATCATTGTAACATCATATCCATATATTTACATTTTATAGCTACAGTGCTATGCGCTAAAACTATGTTTTACTTGCTCTACTATTTTGTGTAGCAGTTGTATTACATGTATTGGTGCTTTTAGGTATTGGAGGCTTCTCTTGCCTAGCTTGAGGGACTTGATCCCCAAGATCTTGTACTTATTTTATACTGTTATACATAATACCATGGATCTATCTTTGGCTCATATGTAATCTTTTGACATTTGCTGCTATTTTCCATTATTGTGTGTTATATTGCTGCTTTTCCTATTTTGGGATATTGCATAGGACTACTTCTATGGGATGAATACTTTCACACTTCTTAAAAAAACATAAGACTGTAAATAACTCAATACCATTACTCTATCAGTAAGAAAGAAATTAATTTAAAGCATAACAACACACCTAGATATTTGGAAGAAAGGAAATCCACAATTAGGCTAAAGCAAGAAATAGAGTTAAACTAAGTGGAATTCATAAAGTAAATTTATGAATTAAACTTGTAGAAATGGAAACTGATCTAAGCACACATTTTTGGGCCAAATGAAAAATTAACTTCTAACTACTTCATGCCTGAGTACTATGCTTTTTTTTGAAAAATGGTGCCTTCTAGGAAAGACCTAGGTTTTGACTTGGGGCCAACAAGATCTCGCTGTTGTCTAGGACAACGCCAACATTTTCACCCTACTCAAAGAGAGAAAGGAGTCTCACATGAGGCGTGTCGTGATCCTACTTAGATAAAAGAGCTAGAACCATACAAACGAAGGGAAACTACCTAGCAATTATCCAGACATTACATTCATGCAGAAACATTCTCATTGCCTATTAATGAAGAGATAAACTACCATTTAATAGATATCAAAGAAAGCTATCAAAATTTTTTGAAATCACTGATCATATATAATATATAAGAAGCTATCGATTATACACATATCCAAGTCCATAAAACATATTCAGTCTATTATCTTATATGAGAAACACATTACATCTCAGACTCCATAGAGTTCAATATGAAAAACAAACTACATCTCAGACTCCACAGAGCTCCATATGACACATAACTCAAAAAATCACTAAACGGACTCTCTTTTCCCTTCCTTATCTATCTCCTCCATCTGGAACTATTAGTCTTCACCCCTTCTTCGCTCGGCTGGTCTACTGCATTTCGCCATTTCTTGTTTTCTTCCGTGGTTGGCTCTACCTCTAGGAGTATTTCTGCCTATTCAATGTGACTCTTTCTTGCCACTTGTGGTACTGATTTTTTACACTCCACCACTTGCCTTCCTCTTCTCTGCAACCTGCAACAAATTCCCTTCTTTCGTAATGGCTCTCCACCACTCGCACTTCCCACAACTGACCGTCGGCAACTAAAAAATGGTTTACCCAAAACAAAGGCCCCAATAGGCCCCAACCACAAGCTATTGACTCATCCTAAGTCAATTTTATCCCGGTGTTGCAGTCCCTATTTGACTGTTGCAGCAGGGTCTCCTAAAGCTGTGAATTTTATCCATTTTTGTGTATTTTTTGTATTATTTAGTCTAGCATAGGGGTTTTGGGGTGGGTCAAAGCCCCAAAGGAATTGTAATGGGTCAAGGGTAGACCAAGAGTTTGCAAACCATGGTTTGCGAACCACTGGATGTGTAGGCTAAATAAGTATAAATAGATGAACCTTTTTGAGTCTAAGGTAGGAAATAATTGATATTGATGCTAAGCACAAATTGTTAGATTTGTTGTTGGGTTTTTAAGGAAGGACTCCTGATGGCTGTGTGCACGGAGCTCCTCAGTCCTGTTGTGTGCGAACCCTACTAGCTATGTGTGCAGGCGGTATTTTGGGATTGCAAGAATATTCTGGTATTAATATATATATGTGAAGTACTGCTGATATCTGATTTGATCTAGATTTGTTTTGTTATAATTTATGAAAACTTGGGCTGTACGATTAAGATGCAAAAGTATTTGTTTCATAGCTATGAAATTATCTGTTTGATAGCTACGAAAGTATATTTGTTTCTATTATATGAATATATGATCTATTAATTGTTGTGATTATAGTTGTTGTGCTGATAGATTGGTATTACGCATGTGGATGCAAAGGTAATTATTAGATCTAAGCTCTGTGATATAAGATTTTAACTAGATTTGTTAAATGCGAAGCTTGATAAGCTAGGAACGGAATTCTGCTTGACTTACCTACTCTCTCTCAGGGTGCGAAAACCTGGTTCCAGCACCCTCCCATACTACTTCGGGTGAGACTTTGGCCTGTGCAAGCAGATCACTTCCGAAAGGGCCAGTAGTATAGGGGTTTGTTGGAAAATCTTAACCTCTAAACCTAGGTTAGGACCCCTTAAGCCAGCAAATGGTTCCATTGTCGGGACTGTGAGAACTTTGAGAGCGAGATCGGGTAATGCCAAGAACACATTGGAGACCCGAGAAGAAATATATTGATGAGGGGTTCGAAAAGAAAATTGAGGAATTCGTAGTGAGATAGAATCGCAATGCAAATCTAGCCACAAAGAAGTGGAAGAATAAGTACATTTTCACTGAGATCTACGAAATTCTCTTTCTGACATTTGTGATCGAGCTTCAGGAGTGGCTCGTGAGGCTCATAGATTTCCAGAAGTGTTGGAAGGATGAATGGGTCACACAATGGACCCCAGAGGTGATTCAATAGTTAAAAAATACTGATAACACCATCACTTGCATGGTAGATCATTGGGTGGATAGTGTGATAAGAGGGTTTGTGATATAATTTGCAATTGATCAATTTGTGTCCTACTCTGAGGAAGAATGAAGATTCTTCAAGGATTTCTGAGGTAAGTTTCTAAAAGCTCTGCCATTACTAATTAAGCTCTTATTGTGAAAAAAGAGAATTTTGTGTAGTGAGACAGAGTGAATGAGCTCCGATCAATGTGAGGGCACTACACATAGTGGTAAATACTACATAACTAATAAAGAAGGAGATCGATCTGTCTACAGTCCAGTAAGAAATTCTGCTGCGCATAGCTCTTTGTCTACACCACCATCGAACCTTCATAGGGGTAAGAACTCATCTCCACCACCACCAGAAGACGATATGGCTTTGCACATGAAGCTACCCACCTTCAAGGGCATGGGGGATGAAGATATGGATTGGTTCTGGTTCATCGCAGGATCGATATGGACTGCGCAGAACATAGCTAGCAATGTTGTGAAAAGGGCACAGCTATACCTTGCCTTTGAAGGGATGGCCTTGGACTAGTATATGGGATACATAGACCAACATGTGAATGCAACCATCGAGGAGATTAATAATTCCTTGAAGAAGAAGTTCAAGAAGCCTAATTCCTACTCTCAGATAGTGAATGATCTGAAAGATTTCAAGCAAGGACCGACCGAGTCTGTATGGGAGGCTGACCAAAGGTTAAAGAAGGTAATTAGAGAAGGAGGATTTCTGTATGATGACAGACAACAAACAGAATGGTTAATTTCTATGTTTTTGCCCCACCTGTCCATACCAGTGGGTCATCAAGCCATTGAGTCGCAGGAGAAGGCCTTGGAGATTTCTATGAAGCTGGAAGCCACGCGAAGGGATGATACCCAGTTAGGAGTACAAAAAATACAAGGCCAGCTAAAATAAATGCACATGGAGATCCAGAATCTATGAAAGGACTGAGGAATAGAGGCTAGCCCTGAAAGATGGTGCATATGGTGCAAGTCGAGGGACCGAGCCCGTTGCGTCCTAGGGAAGCTACAGGGCCAAGTTGGCCGGTGTTGTGGTGCTTATCACGTTGTTGGGCTGCACGATACCAACCACTTCCCCCACCTTTCCACATATGTCCTAAAAATAAAGCAACAATGGTGCAAGTTCTGCATATCTATAGGCCATAATGAGCAAAAATGTCAGACTTATGATCTGATGATAGATAGGAGAAACCTATATAGGGTACAAGCATACCCTTCTTCACCAAGATCTCCCTCCGGTTTGGGTGGATCCCCAGCTAGGGGTAGGGGTAGAGGTGGAAGCGCAGGTAGGGGGAGAGGACAACTGATTTGATATAACTGTGGGGAAATCGGGCACTTTGCAAGAGATTGCACAAACCCTGCAAGACAATCCTGCACATACTGTAGACAGCTAGATTGAAGATTTCCCGATCTTGAGAGCCAAGATGTAGGAGAGGCAACAAAAAACTACGCAGAATGTAAAAAGGGTCAAGGCAGAGCCTCGAGATGAAGGTTCGAGTGTTAATGTTATAACATGCAGAAACATGGCCACCAGAGGAGTGGTGAAGAAAGATGAGGTGGAGCCTCTTATCCGCAAAGCAGCCATTAAAAAAGAAGGTTTGGACTTAGAGAAGGAAAAATAAACCTTTGTCATGGCTTGCCAAGACTTTGATAAGGTTGTGGCATCTACTCCTCAAGCCCCCACAAACCTAAAAGGAGATGATGAGGTCAAACCATTCCTGCAAGTATGTATGAAGCTGCTGCACAACCAAAGGGCCGTAGAAAAACTCCAAGCTTTAATAGACAGTTGTGTAGAAAGAACAACCCTAGATATGGAAATTAAGGATGTAAAAAAACTATATAAGCATAAGAGATGCACTGGTAGGGAGATGCGATTAACCATGCAGATTGGGGAATATGAGATAGATCAAGTTGTTCTAGACCTAGGCTCAGATGCGAACGTACTACCTAAGAAAACTTGGCAGCGAATGGGAGAGCCTATGTTAGAATGGTCCACTATCCAGCTGTGCATGGCTACTTAGCAGAAGATCATACCGTTAGGGAGATTATCAAAGATCATGGTAAACATCGCAGGGGTTAAGGTTCGGGCTAAATTCAAGGTCATTTAAATTGTAGAAGATCCAGACCCCTATCCTGCGCTCCTAGTATTGGACTGGGCCATAGGTATGGGTAGTATTATCAATTTGAAAAAGAGAAGAATGGTGTTTGAAAGTGACAGAACATGGGTGGTAGTACCGCTAGATCCCGCAGAAGGAGAAAGGTATGTAGAGCCAGTGCGCGAGGAAGAGGAGGTGGATCACATCTATAATTTAACCGCAAGGAATGAATACTAGATCAATATTATGGCCAATGGTGTGCTTTGTTGGGAAAGGGGTAACGTATTCTTTTCCGACTTCAACGAAGAAATGGAAAATTAGAAAAACCGAATGCATGATGTCTCTGCGTTGCGCTGCCTAGGAATCATGAGGAACTTTTGCTGCATATCCTTCGAGGTAAGATAACTACCCTACTTTGATGGTTCCGATAGTATAAAATAATTTGTGGGGACATTTGAAGCTGAGGCTCCAAAATAATGGAGGCTATTTTCCCTTAACCTAGCTCTGTACGCAACACCTGCAATATGGTGGGACACGCATTAGGGGGCATTCCAGTATTGGGAGGAATGTCAGGATATAATGATCCTACGATTTGAGCCTCTGTCCAACGTGTGCGTCAAAATATTTCTTGGCCCAGGAGATCCACGCGAACATTTATTCACCTGGATGGAGAAATGGTGGGATCACACTATAGAAGAATGGGTTCACTTGTTTATTCATGCCTTGGGATCAATTCCCACCACATGTTACTTAGATGCTGAGAAACATCAACGCACCCGCCAGTGGGAAACCTTAAAGGACGAATTTTTGGGGACATTCAGGTTAACAAGAGGATCGAAGGTTCTTGACAAAGCTCTGTAGGATATCGATACCTTTGTATTTGGTGAATCTAGCCCCTACGTAGCATGAGAAATACCCACATGGGAAGCACAATTGCAGGATATTGTCAACTGCCACAATATCACCATAGAAGATTGTGATGAAGATCCACACAATGTCTTGATCCTAGAATCAGAGGGGGAACACACAGTTGTAGGACCCCCGTTACATGTTGTGGATGTTACGAAACCTCTGAAGTTGCGAGAAGTTAACATTGGTATGGAAGAGCAACCCAAGTTGGATAAAATTTTGGATTACTGGGATGATGGGATAGTAGGAAAGATTACGAAACTGCTCACGGAGTATCAAGACTAATTTTCAACAAAGTTTTAGGAGCTTAAGGGGATCATGGGGGACTTAGGAGTTATGTGCATCACATTAAACCAGATGTGTTGCCTGTTAAGCAGCACCCTTATCGACTGAACCCTAAGTATAAGCAGAAGGTTAGGGAATAAATCAATAAAATTCTCACTGCGGGTATCATCGAACCAGTCGAACAGTCTGACTGGGTGAGTCCTATGGTGGTTCAGGAAAATAAGATGAAGGGGGAAATCTGCATCTGCATATATTTGCGCAAGTTGAATGATGCATGTCTACATGATCCTTTTCCTACACCGTTCTCTAATGAGATCTTGGATAGTGTAGGAGGCCAAAAGGCTTATTCATTCACCGATGGGTTCTCAGGGTACCATCAAATTAGAATCGAACCTGAATATCGTAGAAAAAATACATTTTCCACTGAATGGGAATCCTTTCAGTATATGGTCATGCTTTTTGGCCTTAAAATGCTCCTACCATCTTCTCATGGGTAGAAGTCATCGTATTCAAAGAGTTCATTAATAAATTTATGGAGGTATACTTTGATGATTGGAATATCTTTGGCTTAGTAAAGATGCATGTTTTGAACCTACGCATGATGTTGGATGCTTGTCGAAAGCACCAGATTTCCTTGAATATTAAGAAATGTATCTTCTGCGTGCCCTTTGGAATCTTGCTCAGACATATAGTTTGTCGACAAGGGCTAATGGTGGACCCTGTGAAAGTTGCAGTGATCATCAATCTGGTAGTCCCTATGACTAAGAAGTAGCTGCATTTGATCCTCGGACATACGGAATATTATAGAAAGTTCATTCATGGATATGCGCTGATCACCACCCCTCTGGAAAATCTTCTTAAGAAGGATGTTTCATTTTTTTGGGATGACGAGTGTCAAAAGAGATTTGAGCTACTAAAGGAAAAAATGATATTTGTGCCTATCCTTATTTTCCCTGACTGGGAAAAGGTATTTCATGTCCACGTTGATGCTTCTAGAATCGGCCTAGGAGCAGTCCTTACACAACCTGATCACCCCATTGCATTCGATAGTCGAAAAATCTCAGCTGCAAAGTGCAACTATGCCACCATGGAGTGGGAGGGATTGGCCATGGTCTATGCATTACATAAGTATCGACATTACCTGTTAGGGGGACAGTGGGACACTTCAAAATTTTTACATATCATTTGACTTTGAAGTACCTGGTGAATAAGCCTGTGTTGGGGGGGAAAATCTGCTGATGGCTTTTGTTGTTCCAGGAGTACGACTTTGAAATCATTATCAAACCAGGGAAGTTGAATGTTGGGCCCAATCATTTGTACCAAATTGAGACTGGCGAGGAACCAACTAACCTGGAGGAAGGATTTCCTGATGCACAATTGTTTTCTATTAAGGTAGTCAATGCACACTTTTTTTACATTATTCAGTTCCTGACTATAGGCATGGCACCCGTGGGGTATTTGGTGTAGCAGAAGAAAGAATTGGTAACCTGCACTATGGATTTTACCATCATTGCAGGTCACCTCTATAAGATGGGAGAAGATGAAGTGCTATGAAGGTACATTTTGGAATATGAGAGGCATGCTATCTTGGCAGAAGCCCATGATTGGGTGCCGGGAGGTCACTATGCAGGAAACACCACAATGCGGAAGATCTTAAGAGCTGGATTATGGTGGCATACCCTGCATAGTGACTCTCACGACTATTGTAAGGCTTGCGATACATGCCAACGCACCAAAAGGCCATCCTGTAGGGATGAAATGCCCCTACAACCGAAAATGGCCCTGAAAGCATTAGACAAGTGGGCCATCGATTTCGTCAGACCTATCAACCCATCCGGAAAGAAGACAGGTGCATGTTACATTATAAATTATACTAATTATGTAACTAGGTGGGCCGAGGCACAAGCAGTAAAGGAATACACTACCTAAACTGTTGTGCACTTCATCTTTGAGCAAATTCTTACCAGATTTGGATGTCTGAAAATCCTAATGAGTGATAGAGGTACGCACTTTTTCAATGAAACCATATAGGCCTTGACGGAATAATTTCAGTTCCATCATGCGAAAATAACTCTATATCATCCTCAGGAAAATAGTATAGTCGAAGCTTTTAATAAGGCCTTGGAGCATGCACTGACCAAGGTCTGTAATGTTGATTGCAGTGAGTGGGATGTGCGCATTTCGTCTTTTCTATGGGCTTACCGAACCACCTGTAAGAAGTTGACAAGGAAGACACCGTTTAGGATGGTTTATGGTAAGGGGGCCATTATGACCATGGAATATATTTTTCCTAGTATTTGCATCATATCCTTCACGAATATGGTAGAGTATGACATTATGGAGAAGCGGTTAGCACAACTTGTGGCTTTGGAGGAAGACCGTTTCATCGCCAATTACCATCAGCAGGTACAGAAGGCATGCAATAAGTCCTGGCACAATCGACATATTCATAAAAAAACCTTTACAGAGGATGACTTAGTCCTTTTATATGATATTCAGTTTGTGAAACACCCAGGAAAGTTTTGACAACACTGTCTTGGGCCTTATACAGTTAAGGAAATCATGGATGGCAGAGCTGTGCGATTAGCTACCCTACGTGGCGATATGCTACCCAGGTACATCAATGGCAGTTGGCTCAAACCATATTGAATCAAATGAATATATGGCCGAAGTATATATACGAAGTGGGCTCGCCACACTAAGGAAGGTAAGCGCAGTAGGTACCATGCTCCACGCAGGAGGAAGCTGTAGGATTGAAACCCTGGGGAGGTGCACTTGAGACATGGCAACAAATTTAGAAGGAATAAACTCATAACGCAGCAGGTGCAATGGGAGTGTAGGAGGTGTGCTCAAAGCGCAAGGGTGCGCTGGGAGTGTAGGGGTACGCTGAGCGCACCAAGGGTGTGCAAACTAGCCATTGGAACAGTCAAATCGGGTAAAAATAAAAAATTACCGTTGGATGGAGCGGGAAGTTGGCATTTAATGAGGCAATTTCTGGAGATTTTTTTACCATTTACTTGATGGTAAGTTCCAATTGAAGTTTACCCTACCGTTGGGCGATCGCCAAAGCTATAAAATGGGCAGGCTAGATCAGACAAGGTTTCTGTATCGCTTGAATAAATTTTACTTTGCATGTTTGTCTTTGCCAAATTTGTGGTGTAATAATTTTTATGCCTATAGCATCTCTTTCATGTCTGAGAAACCTACTCCCTCTGACAGTTGCAATCTCGAGTTCATCTTTCATGTGAGAATTACAGCCATGAACCCTACTGAACCTTCGAAACCAGTGACCTCGTGGAACAAGGAATTGAGGAAGTGGTGGAGATTGAGTCCAAGGCTGAAGAAATTCTCTCCACGCCCATCACAAAGAAGGGAAAGGAAAAAGCAGAAGGCTTAGGGAAACCCCTGAATCCCGTGAAATGGGTTGAGGGGAAACCCCGTACTTCCCTACGAAATGTAAAATTCCCGAGGGCGATGCCCTAGCCTCATGCTGCTCAAGAGGAGGCTAAGCCTGCCAGCCCAATCAACTGGTTTCCTCCGTTCGTCCGGCCACGCAGGACCTCGATGTGCACACCAAAGAACCTCGACAGCCTAATCACTTATTTGGAGATGCCACTAACCCTGGGAGAGGCCCATGTCATTGGTGAACTTGTTGGAAAGCTTCACGAGATCAAATTTTACGATCACGGCTTGGATAGTTTGGAGGCCTTCCCTGAGCTGGCGACTGAATTATACCTTGAAACAATTCAAGCAGATGATGGGATAAAATTTTTCCCTAGAACTAGGTGCATGGATTCGTTGGATCTGCCCTCCTGAACTTGCTATAGGTGCCACACTTCAGTCACTACAACATCACGGACCAGCTAGCTCGATAGTTGCTCGCCCTAATTCATGATGGCCACCTGTGGATCCAAGATAGGATCCCCATCGATGTTGCACCGGTTCATAGAATTACTAGCCTTTCGATGAATGGACTGAAACCTCTAGAGCGTGTGGGAAAAATTTAAGAGGTGGAAACTTCTGAGTATGTGCAAAAAACCTACCATGTGGAGTGAAATAGTCAGGGTTTTATAATCAAGTCCGTCAGCAACCAAGGCACACAGTTGGGAACCATGTTGTTGGCATGCAAGATGATGATAAAATGTCAGGTCACCTCTATCCCAACCTAAGTAGTTTAGTTAGTGGGCCAATGCGGAAAAGGGGTATGTTTTAACTGGGCCAAGTAATTGTGTGATCAGTTTCTGACTAAAGTTTGCGAGTCCAAGGAGCAGGGCCATGCATTTTTTTATTCCTGGTTACTGTTCCTCATAACCTTGGTTTTCTGGGAAGCCTCTGCAGATTCAGTCCTCCCTGAGCTTACCCGGGACATGTGCGAAGGGGCTCACTATGCACACTTATGGGAATCTAAGGATCCGCAACATCTTAAGGACAACCAAGTTTTCTGGGTTCTCTTTCATAGTAGCTTGGCTGCAACCATTAACTCCCAACCATGGTTGTCCCCTACCATGTATGTCAGATACAAGGGAATTGTGGCATTCCAGATCACTATGCACAATGTCTAGATCAAAGCACACAAGGATAAAGCTTGAACTTTACTCCCTTATATGGTGGCAGATGAAAAAATTGACAACATCATTGCGCTCTGGCCTCCTAACTAGAAGATCGGCTTCAAAACTGGTGCGAAGGGTGTCGAAGGAACCAACACATCAAAATTCATCCCCTCTGTTGTCGTCAAGGATACTAGGGGCGTGACCAAGACCACTGGGAAGGACACAGGCACTGACGCACGAAAGGATGCACAGCAAAAATGGACCACTAGGAAGGACGCAGAAGCAGAGACTCAGCTCGATTCGCCGCCAGACCTAGCTATAGAAGGCTTCAACGTGGGAGGACCTGCCTCCCCTTGAGGCATGAAGCGAACAAGCGAGCCTATCAAAGGACCCCGGAAGAAGTAGCATTCACAGTGGGTGGAACAAGATGAGACAGTCACATTGACCGACGGGGACCTCAAACAAATCGTTGATGCAGTCAATCTGGTCGTAGAGGACATATGGGTATCCTTAAAGGAACAACAAAAAGCTATGGTTGACACAATCCAGGCTAAGCTCCATGCAATACAATTGAAGATAGAAAAATTGCAGACCAGTGTGACCTAGGTACGCATGCCCTCACCCACCAGCAGCACATCACTAGTTAGATATGAAATCCACCTCTGTTCTCTACCTGGCGCAACCCCTGTGATTAGTCCACCCGACATGGGAATGCAAGTCCAGGATAGTACATATGTCTAGCTGAATTTAGCCAGCATACCTCATGAGGCCTTGCAAGGTCTCCACACCTCTTTATTTCAGGAAATTCACCATCGGTACCAACAAGTGCACCAACATCTCGAAGTGGCTAAATAGAAAATTGATGCAAATAAAATTAAAGTGTGCCTCACCATCGCAAAGAAAACTAAGCTTGAAAACTTGATTCAACATCTCTGCACCAATGTTCCATCAGAAATTCCAGCCACAACTACCCCCCAGGCTAATATTGAAGGGTTGGTCGTAGCATTGAAGGCCTCCAAGATGGAAGTTTAGATGGTTAAGACACAAATGGAGTAGAAAATCATGGATCTACAGGCTAAGTTGCAGCCCAAAACGCCTCTAGAGGTACGAGCCCAGCGAGGTGCATTGGTTACCGCAGCTATGAATGTCATTACAGGACCGATCGCACAGGGTGCCCAACTACTAGAAACAACCATTTAAATATGGACCAAGGTGCAGCGTGACCTGATCCTACGCAAATAAACCAGGGCCTGAGGTAGAAGGAAGAAGAGTTAAGACAGATAGAAGCCACCCTGCCCACTTTGGTTCCTGCTCAGCGCTTGGCACGACTGCAAAACAACCACACCCTCGAAAATGATATGGTTGAGCTTCAACGTAAGAAGAAGGTCCTTGGTAACCACCTGAAGCCTTGGGATGATGAAGCCCTCAAGCTCTCACAGGATGTCGATGTTGCTATTAAGCAGATCAATTAAACTCTAGAGAGTGTCGCAGCCACAATGGAAGGTCTAATTTTGCAGAAATTGGTCGATATTGCGAAATGCTGTAGCTCAGAGTGAAGGTGTGCTGCCTCCATTGGCTGAAGAAATCAGACTGTTGCGAGCACAAGTGGAGATCCCACCATCTAACTGGATCGAGATGAGTCACAAGATTGTGTTGGGGGACTGTTGGACCAGGCTCTCCTAAATCTGTGAATTTTGTCCATTTTTATATATTTTTTGTATTATTTAGTCTAGCGCAGGGGTTTTGGGGTGCGTCAAAGCCCCAAAGGCATTGTAATGGGTCAAGGATAGACCAAGAGTCTGAAAACCATTGGATGTGTATGATAAATCGGTATAAATAGATGAACCTTTTTGAGTCTATGGTAGGAAAGAATTGAGATTGATGTTAAGCACAAATTGTTAGATCTGTTGTTGGGTTTTTGGGGAAGGACTCCTGCCGGCTCTGTGCACGGAGCTCCTTAGTCCTACTATGTGCGGACCCTGCTGCCTGTGTGTGTAGGCGATATATGGGATTGTAAGAAGATTATGGTATTAATATATATGCGAGCACTATTGATATCGATGTTATTTGGATGTGTTTATTTATGATTTATGCGAACTTGGGTTGCATGATTAAGCTGCAAAAGTATCTGTTTGATAGTTGTGGAAGTATCTTTGTTCTTGTTATATGAATCTATGATCTACTAATTGCTACAATTACAATTTTTGTGCTGATAGATTGGTATTACGTACGTGGATGCAAAGGTAATTATTAGATCTGAGCTCTGTTATATAAGCCTATAACTAGATCTGTTAAATGAAAAGCTTGATAAGATGGGAATGCATCTCTGCTTGACTTACCTACTCTCTCTTAGGGTGCGGAAACCTAGTTCCAGTACCCTCTCATATTGCTTCGGGTGAGACTTTGGCTTGGGCAAGCAGGTCACTGCCAAAAGGGCTAGTAGTATAGGGTTTGTTGGCAAACCTTAACCTCTGAACCTAGGTCAGGACCCATTAAGCCAACATTTACCGTCTACTATTCTCTTGGACTGGTCTTGTTTGGTTTTCTCTTTTTCCTGCTCCATTTTCTTTGGTTCCCCATCTTCTAATTTTTCCAACAGCTCCCGACGAAGAAGTAACTTCTGTGTGGAAAGTGTTCTCTATCAATTGGAATTTCAATAGTTTCTTTTGGAACGTGTATGCTGCAACATAGTGGGGTATAATCCATGTATTTTCGTGTGAGATTCTGAAACATATTTGATCAAAGTATTTATCTAGTAGAGTTCTAGGAATTATCTGTTGTGATTGGACAACATCGATCATCAATCTTTACCACTATGTGAATGCCTTTTTGTTGATTTCTTTAGCATTGGGGTCCCCTGAAACTCTCCATAGTGTGTATATGACGACCATTGGGTGATCTTTGATCATATATGAGAGAGGTCACTTCCCTAGTGGAAGCCACTTCCACATACCCAATTCCATGATTAATTAGCTGTATATAAAACTTGTGGCTCTTTGGAATTTTTCCTCATGCAATTCAAAGAGCTCTTGCAGAAGAAAGGCACGCCAAATGAGATGTGCTCGCTATACACAATTCTCCGCAACTTAGATTGTGTCCAGAGTACAATCCCCATTTGTGTAGTGCCCCATAGTCTTTCCTACTACCAGATAACACACAAACTTCACATTGGGCATGTTCATAAGATCTATTTTTTCCCCCTTTCCTCCTCTCCTAGTCTCATACCTATTATAGTAGTCAAATTATCCTAACTTCTTTGCTCTTTTATAATTATTCTAGAAGCTAGTAGATACATTGCTCCCTGCTGCTAATATCCCTATAAGTATATGGATATCTTCTGCATGAATTTGGATTTCTTTTCTGAGCCAAAATGAACCGTTGTGAATTCTACTAATAAGGAGCTTTGTGCATTGCACAGTCGCTCTCGTTGTACGGAACACCGGTAAACTTATCATGTGTAGGATTGTAGACCTCTGAATACCTTTTAAATCTAGGTGAAATCTAGCCGCTTCTCTAGAACTCTCCTTCACATACTTTTAAATGTATTCTTGCCTCTTCAAAGATGGAAATTGGAAAGAATCTGTGAGATTTGTATCTATCAAGGTTGCATTGTCATACATTCCTATCAATGGCTCCAATTTTTTAATTCTTTCATCAAGTTATGGTTCAACTACTGACACCACAGTCTTCTTCATACCTCTTCTCCTATAATACACCAGTACTGTTTCCGGTCTGCATATTTTAAATTATGCTAGTATACTATGGATGACCGTTATAAAAGTTTCCTTTGCTTGCAATTCTTTGTTTTCTGACACTTTGATTTTTCCTTTCTCCATGCAAATTAAGTAGGAATTTTTGCACGAAGGGTGTTGATGTGACTGAATAACTAATTAATTTTCCTTAGCTCCCTCGGCAGCTATTATTATGTGGTTAGTTTCTCGGATGAGGTGGACATTTCCTCTGCTTACAGTGGCTTCAAAAATTGATCGGACATGATGGATAGTTAATGTTTCCTGATGTGGAAAATTTATTACAGAGTGTTGTTTCCAATTACGAAAAATATTTTCAAATTTTTGGCTAACATTATAGACTGGCACCTACATGATAGCTAATTATTATTGATTGATGGTTGACATGCCTGGTCATACAGTCACCGCAACCCCCTCGACCACAATTTTTTGCAGTATGGTCCCCATTCCAAAAAAGTGTGGCGATTGAGTATTCGTGACATATAGATTATTTTCATGTGGCTTCCTATCTAATCTTAGAGACTAACTTATTTATTAAATTCCTAACCTACAAAAACATCTTTGGTGCGAGATATTTATTCACTTTCTAGCCTACAGACTCCTCTCATGTGTCAGAGTTATTAATTTTTTTTTTCTTTTTCATTCATGGTAGGGTTTCAGGTGTGCACCATTCAAACAACATGGTAATATTTATCCATTCAGTTTTACTAGCTTTACCTCTCCAGAGTCGCATATTTCTATGACGTAGAATGGTCCCATCCAATGCATTTGAATTTTCCCTAGAAATTTCCGAAACTTTATGTCATAGAGTAGTACCTTGCCACGAATATTGAATGTCTTTCTTTTGATGTGGTGGTCATGCCAGGATTTCTATCTCTGTTTCACCATTGATTGGTGAAACTCTGAAAAAAATCATGCTTCCTCTATTTCCTACAGTTCATGGAGGCGTGTTGTGATGGATTCTTCTTTAGACATTTATGTTTCTGCAACGATGAATAGACTGGGGACAATAAATTCAACCATTACAACTACTTCTTTCCCATACAAAAGTTGGAATGGCATCTGACTATGTAATCATTTTAAAATGGTCCTGTACCCCGATAATGTGGCTGGTATTCTTTCATCCTAGTTGTCCTGACTTGCATTGAAGATCTTAGTTAAGCCTTTTTCTAGGATTTTGTTGAAAGTTTCAATAGCTCTATTTTCCTGCGGGTGATACGAACTGCTTTTATGGTGTTGTATCATGAAGTTTTGTAGCAATCATTTCACTATGGAATTGATAAATTGGATGCCTTGATCACTTGTAAGACTTCTCAGACAGCTAAATCTAGTAATAATGTTCTCGAAAATGAACCTCGCTATTGTGTCTATTTTACAATCCTTCACTAGTGCCGCCTATGCCCACCTAGTCAGATATTTAGTTGTGGTAATTATGTATCTAGCTTGTGAATGGCATGAAATTGGTGTAATGGGTCATAAAAAGTCGACGATCCATTTATCAAATACCTACATCACTCTAACTGGTTGTAAGGGTAGTTCATCATGGTGTGAAGGTTTCCGTATTCTTTGACACATATCACATTTCTTTACACACTCTTTGGTATCATTGTGCATTGCAGGCCACCATAGCCCTTCCTGTAATATTTTACTTACGATAGTATTTTCTCCCATGTGTCCTCCCACAAATCCATTGTGGCATTCCCATAGGATATCTGTTCTTTCATGGTCTAATACACATCTTAACAATACTTGATCCAGACCCATTTTGTATAGTTTACCTGTTATAATTTGGTAATCATATGCTTTAATGACCAATTTTTTTTTCTAATTTGTTGTATATTCTTTCGGGAAATATCCTGAAGCAAGGTATGTTGCTATTTGTTCTAAGTATTCTAGGATAGCTTCTATCTACAAGAGGTCTACATCTGGTAGCTAGTCATCAAGTGCCCCCCCATGTTCTCAAAATTCCAATCAAGATAGATGATCAAGTCCTACATTTAGTCACCCTAGTTTTATTACAACTTCAAATGTGAACTCTTGAACAATAGAAGCCATATGAAAATTATGCCTTTGAGAACAAGTTTTTTTACTAATACTTCAATGCAGAGTGATCTATAAAACATTAAAGGTACCTCCAAGTAAATAATGGCAGAATTTATGGAGAGAGTATACCATTTCCAGAGCTTCTCTTTTAGTGGTTGTATAGTTCTTTTCCGCGGTCGACAACTTCTTTCTTTCAAAATATATCGGATGGTCTATATTTATTTCTACTGGTTGTGCTAGAAATGCTCCTAAAGCAATGCCTCAAGAATCAATATCCACATGGAACTGTTTATCCCAGTTATGATGAGTAAGCATATGTGCACTTGCTAATTTTTCTTTTAGAGTGTCTAATGCCTTACTGCATTATTCATTCCATAAAAGAAATTTTATCTTCTGCAACAAATTTTCCAATGGGGTTGTGATGTGGGCATTGTTGTAGATAAACCTTCTGTAATAACCTACATGTCCAAGTAATGATATCAATTATTTAAAATTCTCATTTGCGTCCATGTTGACAATTATTGCAACCTTGGCAGGGTTTACGCATAATCTTTTCTTACAAACCACATGACCAAACAATGTTCCAAAAGGTACTGCAAATATGCAATTTTTTCAGGTTTAGTGAAATTTAAAGCTGTCTGCAATGATAAAACATTATTCGTAGGATACTTGCATGGTTCTTTAATAAAATGCATAAAATCCAATCGTCCATTTACACTTCAAGAAACTTATGGATATACTCCCTAAAGGTTGCTATCACTATTCTTGAGCATACCATTGGTGCATTCTTTAATCCAAAAGGTATTACATGATAAGCATAAGATCCCCATTCAGTAGTGAATGCGGTTTTTATTTTTTCCTCCTCTGATACTTGACTTGATGATACATAGAAAATCCGTCTGTGAAAGAATATGCATCGTTTCTAGCGACATTATCTAGAACTTCATCACTGAATGGTGTTGTGAAAGGATCATGTACACATGCATTATTTAAGCTTATGTATTCTAACATGCCATGATCTCTGAATTTTCCTTTTTGTTCTGGATCACTATTGGACTAACCCATTCTACCTCCTCTACTGGGAAGATAAATCCATCATTTAGTATTTTTTCAATTTATGTCTTTACTTTCTCTTTCACCCTTGGGTTCAAGTGATAGGGTTTATGATTTACTGTTATAGTATCTAGTTTCAACATTATTTGCATCTCCCCCAAGTCTCCTTTGATACCTTTTAGTTCTGCTACATAATACGGGAATAGATCTTCATATTCCCTTAGTAAATAAAAATTTTTCTTTTGTAGCCTCTACGTCCTAATACTCCCCTATAGACACTAATTTGGGTTTCTCTTGACTTCCGATATTTTGTTTCCTTATTCTCAGGGGTAATAAGTGTAGTCCTTATGTGGTATTTTATTCATTTATTTTGTGTTCTCCTTCCTTCTCTTCAAATTACAAGTGCCTGAGGTTCTCCAATTCATCATCATCTATTTCCTGATCTACTTTCCCACGTGCTACTTCTTCCTGATAACTAGACTTGGGCATCTCTCTTGGAACATGTGTTTTTTCAGCTTCTGCAAGTTCCAAACAGATCAAAATCCGTTTTATTTCTTGCAAGGTATCTATAAGTTGTTCATTATCCTCCTTGAAAGAGAAAATTCATGAAAATATATCTGCTACTGACTCTCAACTACTTGTTTGTCTCTTATTTTCCTCTCTAAGATATCGGGCTTTTAGGATGATATCCAATGAATGTAAAAAATTATGTACCCACAAGGATTTTGGGTAATTCTCCATTTACCATTTATGTTCACAACATTTTATATGAGCTTAGGGGTCCAAAGTTCCTTTGTACCTTTCTTGTATTTGTGGTTCTAAAGATGCTTGGAATCATGTTTTTAGTGCCTTCACTACCTATTCCCAACTATAAAGAGAGTTGTGGTGGTTTACTCACCACCTTTACAAAGTATATTGTAAATATACATCCATTAGAGGAACAATATTCTCCTCTATCACATTATCTTCAACTTTACTAATAAAAGTATTAACATTTTTCATATTATTAAGGGTGGGGTAACCCCTTACCTCTGTGTCGATCTGATTGACTTTGTGAATAGTAGCATGCCTCTTGGTGTTGACCTTCTTGCTACCAATAATCCCATGCAACTTCGAATCCCACTTAGGAGCATTGAACACTCCACAAAATTAATTTCCCTCCTGCTATGGGGTTGGTGTATTATTCTCTTTTTTCTTCCTTCATATAATAAAGTTGGTCTAGGAGTTCTTCATCCTCCCTGGTCCCGATGGTCTCAGTATACCTGGGTCCTTGATATGGATCCAATGGTTGGACCACTCTAACTTCACCATCTTCAAATATCATTAGATATTTCTTTAATTCAATAACTGTATAGTTTTCAAATGCCCAGTCTACCCCCAACAAAGCTAGATATGGATCCCTATCTTTCATGTTGTCGATTACCTCGAAATCAGTGTAAGCCTTCACTCCACTGACATCTACTTCAACCTCTTCTAACCTTCCCACCGGCACAATGCATTATTGGTTTGCCATCCATAGTTTTCTAGGGGAATATGCCAGCTTCGGTTTTCCTAACGCTGCCCATGTTTTTGTGGGTAATATGTTTACATATGAGCCTAAATCTAGCATTGTGTCCCTTATCTAAAATTCCGCAATTTGTGCATTTATACCAAATTCCATCCCAGTTATTATTTTGTTTCTTTTTACTCTCCTCACATACCTTTATTGAAGGTTAGTGTTGATTGGACTCTCGTGATCTATTCCTCCTTCTACGATTGCTTTCAAAAAAAATTTAACTGCTCTAACATCTATCTATCATTTACAATATTCAAGAATAGCATAAACCATTATTCTATCCGTGGTCCTGTTGTAGTAGCATTTCCCCCTTCTTTGACAAGTTTCATTTGTTGCAGGTCCTTGTGGCTTTCTAACTTCGAAATTGTTTTCAGTGCTTCCTTAAATTACTATTTATGTTTATCAGAGTCAAAAAAATTCTTCGGGGATGCTGGTTTGATTAATTTTACAGGCACCATCTCTCTTTCATCCTCTCCTATTTTCTTCCCTCCTTGGGTTATTATGTACACACTAGGTAGAGGTTATGTCTCAGCTAATCTTGGTTATGCATTAACCAAATTGGCTCCTCATTGCCTATCCCTTTCTTCACACCTTTTAATTAGTTCAGGACAATCTTTCATGGCATGTGCATTCAATATACACTGGGAACACCATGGTCATCTTGGTAACAAAAATTCTCTCTCTACATGGCATTCTTCGTCACAATTGTAGCATATCAAGTGTTCTCTTTCTCCAGTCCTACCTCCTTGTCCTCTCAGAGCCTCATTTACCGTATAGGATGTCCTCTATTCAGTCTACTAATGCATTTAGGGCTCTACACTGATCTGTATGATGAGTTGTTAAAGCACAAAATTCACAGTAGACATTATTTGGGACATTTGAATACTCCTATAATATCGAGCATAAACGTAGAGGATGACCAATTAATTTTCATATTTCACAATATTCTGTAGGATTTTGAGTTTATTGGTTAGGAAAACCTAGGAAATGTGGTTCCGTCTAGTACAACCCTTGAGTATTGACTTGCGAAACTCCTCCCACTAGTGGTGTCCCTTGCGCTCCTTTCGTTGATGTCCCGACATTGTTTCCCCGCAACCTCATACACTCTTTAACGAAATTTCCTTCCAACGGACAATGTGTACACCACACACTTGGTCGTTCTGGTTGTGATGGCTAAATATCCTTGATATTTTCTATCAAACTTACTATCCGATGTTTCAATCCCAATATGGAAGGGTCATGAGTTGCTACTCCTCCCCTAAATTCTTGTGGATATCTGACCATTGATTTAATATTCATCGTTTTTTCTAGTGCACTTTAAAGTGTATCAATATTTCTTTGGGTCAAAGGCATTCTTATAAGGGGTAAAATTTCTTTGATGAACCAGTGACGTTGGTGATTTGGATCAATCAAGAAAATCAATTTCCTAATTGCATATTTGAACCTTCTCATTAAATTCCATGCAGTCTCTCCTTCTCTCTGTTTGATCTCCCATAATTCTGATAGCCCTTGTTGATTAGTCTATGGGAGCTTCAAATCCTGAACAAATTCCCTTTTAACGTCATCTATAGTAGGATTCTGATGCACTTCAGACCATTTGATGAACCCGGGTAATGCTCTTTCCCTGAGTGTGACTTGGAATTTAATCAATTTAACGACATCTAATGTTTGAAAGCTCTCGAGATTGCTTCACATTGATACCAATGTTGCTCTACATCATCTTTCCCCTTTATAGAAAACTCCAGATATCGGGTAAATGATCCTACCATTTCTTCTTGTGTAGGTGTAAATAATATAAATCCTATACTTCCTGGCTGAGAAATTATTTTACTAGTACTACTCCTAGCAATTATATGTGGTGTATAATGAACGCTGTGAAACTTATTTTACCTCTTCAACTTTATCAAAAACTTATCGGGTGGGTGGTATAGTACCAGGGGATGGTTATGTCAAGTGCCACTTGAAAATTTGGGAATAGGATTACCTTGTATTATGGTCATCAATATCTCTCGCAACAATTATTCCATTGCAACATGCAACTTAGCATGAGACTCATCCTTGGGGCGCGCATCCTTGTCTTCATTGCATAATTTTCCCTTCTCTTCTTGGTATGGACTCCTATGAACCTGTCTAAATTCTTTGGCGGACCCCTCCCTTCCTTTGGTTCCTACTTCATCGTATCTCCTCCTTGTCATCTGCGAGACCTCTACTATTTTCTGTATGATCCTCTTCTACTTTTGAAACTCCTGTATTTCCCTATCCTACCACTTCTTAGTGATTTATGCTCTTCGATGTGCTATTAGCTCTCTCAACTTGCTGGAGGTCCCAACATGCATTTCCCTATTCCCATTTTTCCCTTCTCCGTATCATCTCTCCTTCAGGTCCTTCCCCCAGTATTGGAGGTTTAGACTTCCATCATGGGACTTTGGAAAGGCATTAGGACCTCATCCACCATTAGAGGCTTGATCCACAAAGGAACTTCCTTTAGCATCTTCCCCTGCAACCTAGATTTAAATACATGCTCTTCTTGAGCAAAGGATTGATAACATTCAGTTGCAAACTCCAAAATATATCCCTCGAAGGTAGTCTGAATACAAAAATCTATCTCAGTATCTAGCATGTGCAATTCCATCAAATTTTCATGCGCCGAACTGTGACGTAATCGACACAATCCTCTAGGGGTTTCTCTTACCTATAGTCTTTGCAACCAGTTATAGAGCTACTTAGGATATTTTCCCCAGAAAATTGCATACAAATCACTCACCGATTCAAAAAAAAGAACTTGATCTTAAATAGTCCTTTCCTTTTCATGTCGAAGGCTTTGACACACAACTTTGGAGTTTTATATGTTAATGTACCATGATCTACAATATCCTAACTACAGCAACATGAAATGGAAGCAAACTAAACACAAAAAAATGAAATTTAAGAAAAATAACTACAAAACATGAAATAAAATAACTACAATGGCATGGAAAGTAAACATAAATGCACAGGAGGGACTGAGGCCAATGGATTGGGCCCTAACCCATAAGCTCAGCTCTCTGAAACTAAATTAGTGAAGGATAAACTGAATACTCATTTTATTACAGAAACAATATCATTACATAGACATTAAAGTCACAAAATTCTGTTACAAGAGCTAAGAGTCTCCTAGCTATCTTCAAAATTTGAATCCTAATGAGCTCTTTCTCTACCCTATTTAACCTAAAGGGTGTTGAGATTCGACAAGAAGATCCTAGTGAAAATTATGAACCTACACTAGGATGGAGCCTCGGGCTATTTTTAGGTGGATGTCTATATATAGATGCATGAGAAAATTTTATTTATCAATGAGGTCTATTTATAGATGTATGAGAAAATTATATTTATATATGATGGCTATTTATAGATTTATGTGCGAGTTCTATCTATTGATCGCATGTCTATTTATAGATGCATGTCGACTATTATTATCCCTTAATATTAGTTGGACAATAAACAATAATATATTCTCAATGAGCACTTGGAAATAGCTAATTGAAGTGGAAAATTAGTTAGCTATAGGAAATTGGAGTTCAAAGGTTGGTTGGTGGGACATGCAAGTGGACATAGTTGTAATTGAGTGATTCAAAGTTGTAATGGGGTTGGAAGTGTAGTTATGAGATGTTTAAAGTAGTTTAACTGAGTTAAGTGAGTTAAACTCAGTTGTGCTAGTTGTATCTGAAGATACACTATTGAGAGATCAGTGAATTAATTATTAATTAATTCTCAATCAGTGGTCCCACATGAAAATGAAGATTTACTATCGTTAACTACATGCAAGTCAGATCCATTGGAGATCCAGTTGAGATGTAGGTGAAAGGGACATTTTGACTATTATTTGTGACATTAGTGGGTGCACACATGAATCCACACACACATTGGATGTGCCCATGAGGATTACATAGCCAAGGAAAGCAGGATTTCTATTCATTCAGGGATTTCTATTAGATGGGATTGCGCATTGGAGGTAGTTTTTCTGGAGGCAGTAAATTGGCACATGAATTTTCCAATTTTTGTATGACACTGTGAGACGATTGTATATTGTACCGAGAGCTCTTAGCTTTTTTATTTGTATGATATTATTTCATGATCCATTATATATACATAATATATGATAGTTGTGTTTTTAGCTTTATGATTTCCCAATAAAAACATTTGTGTTATGTGTGACTGATATTTCTTCATGATATTGCAATTGGCGATTATGTTTTAAATTCCGCAAAGATTTTTGTAGAATAAATTATGTATTTAAAAGTGCCATATAATATTTATATAAGGAGAATCCATGCAATACATAATTTGTATTAAATTTCTACATGGTATCAAAGCACAGGAGACTGCAATTTTGAAGAAGGAACTGAGTTTTTTGGTGGAAAGAATTAGAATTTGCAAAAAGATTTTCTTGGTGCTACAGCTAAGTTAACATCGAAATGGATTTCAATGGCTTGCAACTAGTGTGTGCACTCCAGGGGAGCTCGAACTACATTGCTTGGAAGGACAGGATGGAGGCGGTGCTCAAAGATAATGGCTTGAAGGAATTCACTGACAATGATGTTCCTAAGCCCACTTCGACAGATGCTACATTACTTGATTCATGGCAAAAGAATGTGGCAATGGTGAGGAGGATTTTATTGGAAGGTGTACGATACCACATTGTCTCAAACCTTCATGGGAGAGCCACACTATATGCTATGTGGAAGGCTTTGACAAATTTTTTCCAAAGAAGCAACAACCATAGTAAATTTGTTGAGATTCAACAAGATGATGAGCTTAGTGAAAAGAGTCGCCTTCAGTAAGTGGGCCCGCAGGCTATTTTTGGCACAAGTCTAATTTTAGATATGTCGATCATATTTCAGAAGTTGCAGGATGATATTTTTGGATGGTTGATCAAGTTGGAAAAATAGATGAAATTCTATTTTTAGAATATTGGGCGAAGTCTATTTATAGATCGTCAATCTAAAAATAGATGCATGTTGATTATTATTAGCTCTTAATAATAATCAGACTCTAAACAACAACTTATTCTCTTGAAGCACTTTATTTTAGTGCACAGATGTGGCACAACAGCTGATGGAAGGAATTACGCTATTCCTAAGGGTTTACTGGAGCTATTGCTTGGAGGAATCAGTTAGAACTCAAGTGGAAGAGTTATGACACAGTTGGAAGAAGTAGTTATGGAGTTGTATTTAGTTTAACTCGGTTAGACTCAGTTGGGCTAGTTGTATCTAGTCTAATTGATTGATACACTAGTGAGAGTGGAGTGAATTAATTAGTTAATTAATTCACAAATAATAAATCATTAATCAACTGAAAAATACAACAGTTAACTACAGTGCATGGCAGTTTCAGTGGAGACCAGTGAATAGATAGGTGAAAGGGAAAGATAGATTATATGTTGTGATTATAGTGATGCATTGATTGCATCACTCACTCAGTGAAGATGCCAATGAGGATTACGCAGTCAAGGACGGAGTAATTCGAACTCATTCAGAGCTATTCTTCATCAGAGATTTCACAGTGGAGGCAGGCTAGCAGGTGGCAAATATCGGTGCATGGATTTGCAAGATTAGGCCTGATTAGTGTATGACGATTGTACTATACTGATAGCTTGTGATAAGCTTTGTATGGTTGTATGAGATTGTCATATGATCTCCATGTTACATAATATATATTTGGGTTTTTCAGCTTCAGGCTTTCCCGAGTTAAAAACCGTGTTATGTGCGATTGAATATTTTTGTTTATGCTTCACATGTGTGTGCAATTAATTTTTCCGCAAAAGATTAACAAGTGGAATAGATTCAGTATCTTGCATATATTTAAATAGTGTGAGATTAGGTGGATCTTGGACATATGCATGCTTAGTGCATATAATTTCTACATGATATTGGAACGTTTTTTATTGAAGATTGCAATTGTGAAGTGACTTTGTGCTGGTGGACAATTTGAATTTGCTACAGAATATTCTTGGTGCAGAAATCGAGTATACGTTGAAATGTCTTTCAACGAGTTGAGATTGGAGTATGCCCTTGATGGGAGCTTGAATTACATAGCCTGGAAGGATAGGATGGAGGCGGTGCTGGAGGATAATGGGTTGAACGAGTTCATTGATAGCGATGTTCCTAAGCTGGGATCTAGCGATGCTGCATTACTTGATGCATGGAAAAAGAAGATTGCAAAGATGAGGAGGATTCTGTTGGAAGGTGTGAAGGACCATGTTGTGTCTAGCCTTCACAAGAAATCCACTCCATTATTAATGTGTAAGGCTTTGAAAGACTCGTTCCGAAGCATAAGTGACCAGAGGAAGTTGGTGCTTAAAGACAAGCTCAGAAAAATAAAAATGGAGAAAGGCGACAGTATTCCAAAATACCTCATGAAGTTTGTCCACTGCAAGAATGAGATGGTAAGTGTGGGGGTTACTGTTTATGAAGAATACTTGGTGAGCTTGGATCTCCTTGGGCTTCCGAAGAGTTGGCATAGCTACAAAGACTCTATCAATGGACGGGAGAAACTACCGGGATGGGAGCGACTTTGGTCGGATCTTGTGCAGGAGGAGATAAGGCGGTGCACGAGGGATGGATCTTCATCGAAGAATGAAGATGAAGAGAATTTTTCTTTAGCTACCAAAGCAAGGAAAGGGAAGGGGAAGAAAAATCCTTTAAAATCGGGTGCTAAAGGCAAGAATCAGGACTTGTCCAAATTGAAGTGTTTTCACTGTCACGAGCATGGACATTTCACCACTAACTATCCACAAAAGAATAAGAATAATCAGGCTGCTAGATCTGCAGTTGGAGAGGTCTTAGACTTGCAATTTGAGCTGGATTTTTCCTTGATCGCAGGCTTGGTTTAAAGCTACATGGGATCGATGTGGTATCTTGACACTGGTGCATCTTTCCATATGACGGGAGACAAAGAGTTGTTTAGTGACTTGGAGGAGAAGGACCTCCAGATGCATATAGAGATGGGTGACGATGGTCGGTATAGTGTGACTGGCATTGGGACCAGTACCTTTGAGAGGGAGTCTGGTAATCGATTCTTGTTGAAGAATTTCATGCATGTTCTAGGTCTGAAGAAGAACTTGGTCTCAGTCGCAATGTTGGAAGACAAGGGTTATGATGTTGTTTTCAGTGAGGGAAAAGCCTTCCTTCAACATAAAAAGATGGATCAAACCAAGAATATAGGGGTTCGAATTAAGAATCTCTACAAGATGGAGGTAGATGGCTGCACTGCAATGGTGGGAAAAGCAGAATAAGTGGTGAGCCAAGATGATGACGAATTATGGCACAGGAGATTGGGCCATCTTCACCATGGCCCTTTGAAAATTTTGTAGCAAATTTCTACTGGACTTCCCAAGGGTACTCTTGCACAGTCAAATTAATGCAAAGGATGTACAATAGGTAATTTTGTGAAGACCACCTTTCATGAGAAAGAGAACTCTGCTTCAGTGATCCTGGAGAGAATTCACACAGACGTGTGTGGACCATTCTCGGTTTCTTCAACAAAAAAACACAGGTATTATGTGATATTTGCTGATGATTATTCTCGTAGATGTTGGATCTTCTTCATGCAGAAGAAGAGTGAAACATTCTCAAAGTTCTATGAGTTCAAGGCATTGGTGGAGAAGGAGTCGAGGAAGCAGGTGAAAGCTCTACGGAGCGATAATGGTGGTGAATACATCTAGGGTGAATTCAAAGACTTCTGTAGAAAAGAAGGAATTCGAAGAGAACTCATAGCACCTCATAACCCACAGCAGAATGGAGTCGTGGAGAGAAAAATTAGAAAAATCGTGGGTGCTGCACGAGCGATGTTGCATGACCAGGGCCTACCGATGCACTTATGGGCGGAAGCATGCAACACTACGGTTTATGTGAAAAACCATTGTCCTCATAGAGTACTTGGCATGAGTACACCTGAGGAAGCTTTTACTGGTAAGAAGCCTAATATTTATCATTTGAAGATTTTTGGCTCACCTGTTTACATTCACGTGATGAAGGATGCCAGGAAGAAGCTGAAGCCAACTGTAGAAGTTGGGATATTTTTGGGGTAGACAGAAACACCCCATAACTATCGTGTGTATTTTCAAGATAGTCGGATGACTGTTATGCGACGGGATATAAAATTCAATGAGGTGAAAGCCATGAAGTTGTCACTTGAGAGGGAGCTACACTTGCATGCGGAGGAGGAACTTCTTGTTCCCAAAGATGAGCCTCTGGATGTGGATCAACCACAGAAGGAGATTCATGGAGTGGAGGAGTCTACTTAAGAAGAACCAAACATCAGACAAGGCAGGAAGTGTACCACAGAAGCTAAGAGACAGAAGGTGGATGCGGCACAGAATGTAGGAGTCCCTACATCATGCCGCAGATAGAGACAGTAACCTGACCGATATACTAGATACATGGCTCTTATGAGCAAGTGTATTGTGATAGAGCCATCTTATTTTGAGGAAGCAGAACAGGATCCCACATGGGTAGATGCCATGGTGGAGGAGTATGACTCCATTGTTAGAAACAGTGTTTGGGAGATTGTTCCAAGGCTGGTGGGAAAATCAGTTGTAGGATCAAGATGGATATACAAGGTAAAGCAAGTTGCTGATGGGAGCTTCGAGAATTATAAGGAAATATTTGTTGCCTGGGGCTTCTCACAGAATGAGGGGATTGACTATGAAGAAACCTTTGCACCTGTCGCACGTTATTCTTCCATACGGACCATCCTTGATCTCTTAGTGCAGATGGGTTGGCACATTCATGAGATTGATGTGAAGACTGCGTTCCTTAATGGGATCATTGAGGAAGAGGTGTACATTGAGAAGCCTTAAGGATTTGAGATCTTCAGTAGTGAGTCACATGTGTGTAGGCTCAAAAGAGTGTTGTATGGGCTGAAACAAGCACCCTGTGCTTGGTACACTCCGATCAAAAGCTATTTCACTAGACATGGCTTCACCAAGAGTGAGGTGGAAGCAAACTTGTACCAGATTGTAGTTGAGGGTAAGATTTTAATCATTGTAATTTATGTTGATGATTTTATACTAACAGGTGATGAGCAGTTGATACACTCATGCAAGGAAGATCTTGCAAAGGATTTTGAAATGAAGGATTTAGTCCTCCTTCATTATTTCCTTGGATTGGAAATATGGCAGCAGGAAGGTGAACTGTTTGTGTCTCAAGGAAAGTATGCCTGGGAGATACTAGAGAAGTTTCACATGCAAGTCTACAAGCCTATCGACACTCCTCTTCCAGGAAATTGGAAGAAAGAGGATGCTACATCAGTAGAGGTAGTGAATGCCACTGTATACGATAGTTGGTGGGTTCGCTCATGTATTTAGTGAATACAAGACTAGACATATGCTATGCAGTGAACCAGTTTTCACAAGCGATGGTTAAGCCTACCAAGCTCTTTTGGAAGGCGGGCAAGCATGTCCTGAGATATCTTAGGGGCACATGTGAGTATGGTTTATGGTACAAAAAGATGGATGAGGTGAATTTGCATGGCTTCACGGATGCAGATTGGGTAGGAAGCCCAACAGACAAAAAGAGCACATCAGGAGGGATTTTTAGTATCGGATCTACGACAGTTTCTTGGTACAACAGGAAACAAATATCCATGGCACTCAATTTAGCATAAGTAGAATACATGGCAACAAGTTAGCTGCATGTGAGGCTATCTGGATGAGGAAGATTCTGGTTGGTTTGTTCGGTTCACATTTATATCCCACAATGATTCATTGTGATATCAGAGTTGCATTAAAATCTCGGTTAATCCTGTGGTTCATGATAGACCTAAACATATTGATATCTGGTATCATCATATCATAGATTGTGTGCAGTGGAAGATCATGTTGCTTCAGTACATTCCCATGGAGGATCAGGATGCAGATATTTTGACGAAGGTGCTCACTAGGAGAAAATTCGAATACCATAGAGGCAGGATCTAGGTGAAGGATAATCCCATAGTGGGCCTACAGGCTATTTTTGGCGCAAGTCTATTTTTAGACTATGTCTATTTTTAGACATGTCGATCATATTTCAGAAGTTGCAGGATGCTATTTGTGGATGGTTGATCAAGTTGGAAAAATAGATGAAATTATATTTTTATAATATTGAGCGAATTCTATTTATAGATCGTCAATCTAAAAATAGATGCATGTCGATTATTATTAGCTCTTAATAATAATCAGACTCTAAACATCAATTTATTCTCTTGGAGCACTTCAGTTCAGTGCAAAGATGTGGCACAACAGTTAACAGAAGGAATTACACTATTCTTAAGGGTTTACTGGAGCTATTGCATGGAGGACTCGATTAGAACTCAAGTGGCAGAGTTATGACACAGTTGGAAGAAGTAGTTATGGAGTTGTATTTCGTTTAACTCAGTTAGACTCAGTTGAGCTATTTGTATCTAGTCTAACTGATTGATACACTAGTCAAAGTGGAGTGAATTAATTAGTTAATTAATTCACAAATAATAACTCATTAATCAACAGAACAATACAACAGTTAACTACAGTGCATGGCAGTTTCAATGGAGACCAGTGAAGAGATAGGTGAAAGGGAAAGATAGACTATCTGTTGTGACTATAGTGATGCATTGATTGCGTAACACACTCAGTGGAGATGCCAATGAGGATTGCGTAGTCAAGGATGGATTAATTTGAATTCATTTAGAACTATTCTTCATCAGAGATTGTGCAGTGGAGGCAAGCTAGCAGGTGGCAAAGATCGATGCATGAATTTGCAAGATTAGGCCTGATTAGTGTATGACGATTGTACTTTGTTGATATCTTGCGATAAGCTTTGTATGCTTGTATGAGATTGTGATATGATCTCCATGTTACATAATATATAGTTGGGGTTTGCAGCTTTAGGCTTTCCTGGTTAAAAACTGTGTTATGTGCGATTGAATATTTTTGTTTATGCTTCACATGTGTGTGCAATTAATTTTTCTGCAAAGATGAACAAGTGGAATATATTAAGTATCTTGCATAAAGTTAAATAGTGTGAGATCAGGTGGATCTTGGACATATGCATGCTTAGTGCATATAATTTCTACAAAATTGGCGCTCAAAGATAAACTCAGGAAGATCAATATGGAAAATGGTGACAAAATTCCAAAGTATCTCATGAAGTTTGTCCAATTTCTGGATGAACCGAGGAGTGTGGGAATAACTATTTTTTATGATGATTTGGTGAGCTTGGGTATCTTGGGGCTTCCTAAGAATTGGCATAGTTATGAAGACTCTGTCAATGGATGGGAAAAACTGTTGCACTGGGAACATCTGTGGTCGGATCAGGCGCAGGTGGAGTTTAGGTGGAACACCAGAGATGGCTCTTCATCAAAGCATGATGATGAAGATGATTGTGCTTTGGCTTCTAAGGCAAAGCAGGGGAAGTGGAAGAAATTCCATTCCAAATCCAAGTCTAAAGGCAAGAAGCTAGATATATCCAAGGTGAAGTGTTTTTACTGTCACGAACATGGGAATATTGCTACTAACTGTCCACAGAAGAAGAAGAATAGGAAGGCTACTGGAGTTGCAGCTAGTGAGGCCCTTGACTCACAATTTGAACTTGAATTCTCCTTGATCGCATGCATGGTGTCAAGTACATTGGGATCGGTGTGGTATTTGGATAGTGGCACTTTCTTCCACATGACGGGAGATAAGGAGATTTTTAGTGACCTGGAGGAGAAACATGTCCAAATGCATATAGATATGGGCGACGATTGATGATACAATGAAACTAGCATTGGCACCATTACCTTTTAGGGGGATTCAGGTAAACCATTTCAATTGAAATATGTTATGTATGTTCCAGGTCTGAATAAAAACATGGTCTCAGTTGCAATTTTGGAGGACAGGGGCTATGACGTTGTTTTTAGTTATGGAAAATATTTCCTGTGCCATAAAAAAATGGGTCAATGCATGAGGATAGGGATTCGAGTTAAGAATCTCTACAAGATGGAGGTAAAGGATGCGCTGCCATGATGGGCAAGGCAGAAAAAGTGGTGAGCCAGGATGAGGGTGAATTGTGGCACAAACGATTGGGGCATATTCATCATGGAGCCTTGAAATTCATGCAGAAAATATCTACTGGAATTCCAATAGGAACACTTTCTTAGTTAGATCAGTGCAAGGGCTCCACCATGGGGAAGTATGTAAATTCCACCTTTCATAAAAAGGAGAATCATGCTTCGGTGATCCTGGAGAGAGTTTACACAGACGTGTGTGGAACATTTTGAGTTGCTTCAAGAGAAAAACATAAGTATTATGTTATTTTTTTTGATGAATTTTCTCGTAAAAATTGGATATTATTCATGCAGAAGAAGGATCAAACATTCTCAAAGTTCTGTGAGTTTAAGGCATTGGTAGAGAAAGATTTGGGGGAGCAAGTGAAGGCTCTGAGGAGCGATAATGGTGGAGAATACATCTCTAAAGAATTCAAATTATTTTTCAGCAAAGAATGAATTCGAAGAGAACTCGTAGTGCCTCATAACCCATAGCAAAATGGGGTCACGGAGAGGAAGAATAGAACGATCATGGGTGTAGCATGAGCAATGTTGCAAGATTAGGGCCTATCAATGCATTTATGGGTGGACACATGCAACACTGTGGTTTATGTGCAAAACCATTGTCCTCATAGAGTACTTGGCATGATTACACCTAAAGAAGCTTTTAATGGTAAGAAACCATATGTTTCACACTTTAATATTTTGGGTTCATCTATTTATGTGCTTGTGACCAAGAACTTCAGGAAGAAGTTGGAGCGGACTGCTGAAGTTGGGATATTTGTGGGGTACACATAAACACCCCATAATTATCGTGTGTATTTTCGTAATAGTAATATGACTGTTATGTGATGGGATATAAAATTCGATGAGGGGAAAGACTTGTGGTTTTCACTTGAGAGGGAGATAGACTTGCATGCGGATGAGGAACTATTGGTTCCCAAATATGAGTCTCTAGATGTGGATCAGCCACAGGAGGAGGTTCATGGAGTGTAATCCACTCACACAGAGCCAAACATCATAATAGGCAGAAGGTGTACCACAGAAGCTGATAGGCTGAGACTTGATGTTGCGTAGAATGTAGGAGCCCCTACTTCACAACACAGACAAAGACAATCTCCTGACCGATTTACTGGATACATGGCTCTCATGAGAAAATGTATTGTTGCTAAGCCATATTTCTTTCATGAATCAGTGCAGGAGCCCACATGGGTAGATGCAATGGTGGAGGAGTATGACTCCATTGTCAAAATTAATGCTTGGGAGATTGTTCCAAAACCAGTTGATAAATTAGTGATAGGTTCAAGATGGATCTACAAGGTAAAGAAAGTTTATTATGGGAGTGTTGAGAAATAAAAGGCCATATTTGTGGCTTGGGGCTTGTCACAGATTGAGGGGATTGATTATGAAGAAAAAATTTCACCTGTCGCAAGGTATTCTTCTATAAGGACCATCCTTGCTCTCTCAGTGCAAATGGGCTAGCGCATTCATCATATGGATGTGAAGACTGCGTTTCTAAATGGGATAATTGAGGAAGAGGTGTACATAGATCAGCCTGAAGGATTTGAGATCTTCAACAAAAATTCGCTTGTGTGCCAACTGAAAAGAGAATTGTATGGGTTGAAGCAAGCACCCTGTGCTTGGTACACTCAAATAGATAACTATTTCACCAAACTAGTCTTCACCAAAAGTGAGGCGGATGCAAACCTATACCAAATTGTGGTGGAGGGTAACCTTTTAATCATTTTTCTTTATGTTGATGATTTAATATTGATTGGTTATGAGCAGCTGATACACTCATGCAAGGAGGACCTTGCAAAGGAGTTTGAGATGAAGGATATGGGCCTCCTTCATTATTTCCTTGGATTGGAAATATAGAAGCGAGATGGTGAACTTTTTTTGTCTCAAGGCAAGTATGCAAGGGAGATATTGGGTAAGTTTCAAATGGAGGGCTGCAAACCCATGGATACTCCTCTTCCAGGAAACTGGAGGAAAGAGGATGCTACATTTGGAGAGGTAGTGGGTGCTACTGTCTATCGAAAATTAGTGGGTTTGCTAATGTATCTAGGGAACATGATACCAGACATTTGTTATGCGGTTAACCAACTAAGTCAAGGGATGATTAAGCCTACGAGGATCTTTTGGAAGGTAGGCAAGAATGTCGTGAGATACCTAAGGGGCACATCTGAGTATGGATTATTGTATAGACAGACAGATGAGGTGAAGTTGCATGGCTTCACGGATGCAGATTAGGGAGGCAACCCAATGGCGAGAAAGAGCACATCAGGGGGGATATTTTGTATCGGATCTACATATTTTTCTTGTTACAATAGGAAGTAGAGATCCATGGCACTCAATTCAGTGGAAGCATAATACATGGTCGCGATTCAAGCTACATGTGAGGCTATCTAGATGAGAAAGATCTTAGTTATTTTGTTTGGCTCTCATTTAGATCTGACAATGATTCATTGTAACAATTAAAGTTGCATTAAACTCTCGATTAATCCTATGTTTCATAATAGATCTAAGCATATAGATATACGGTATTATCATATGAAATATTATGTGTAGAGGAATATCATTTTACTTCAGTACATTCCTACCGAAGATCATGATGAAAACATTCTGACGAAGGCGCTCACCAGGAGAAAATTCGAATACCATAGGGACAGGATTGGGGTGAAATATAATCCCTTTCTTGTTGAGAGGGAGTGTTGAGATTCAACAAGAAGATCCTACTGAAAATTATGCACCTATACTAGGATGGAGCCTCAGTATATTTTTAGGTGGATGTCTATTTATAGATGCATGAGAAAATTATATTTATAGATGTATGTGCGTGTTCTAGTTATAGATCACATGTCTATTTATAGATGCATGTCGGCTATTATTATCCCTTAATATTAGTTGTAAAATAAACAATAATATATTCTCAATGAGAACTTGGAAATAGTTAACTGAAGTGGAAAATCAGTTAGCTATAGGAAATTTGAGTTAAAAGGTTGGTTGGTGGGACATGCAAGTGGACTTAGTTGCAACTGAGTGATTCGAAGCTATAACGGAGTTGGAAGTGGAGTTATGAGAGTTGTAAAGTAGTTTAACTCGGTTAAGTGAGTTAAACTGAGTTGTGCTAGTTGTAACTGAAGATACACTAGTGAGAGATTGGTGAATTAATTATCAATTAGTTCACAATTAGTGATCTCACATGCAACTGAATATTTACTACTGTTAACTACATGCATGTTAGATCTAGTGGAGACCCAGTTGAGATGTAGGTGAAAGGGACAATTTGAATATTGGTTGTGACATTAGTGGGTGCACACATGCAACCACACACACATTGGATGTGCCCATGTGGATTGCACAGTCAAGGAAAGTAGGATTTCCATGCATTCATGGATTTCTATCAACTGGGATTGCGCAGTGGAGGCACGTTATCTGGAGGTAGTAAATTGACACATGAATTTGCTAATTTTGTATAACAGTGTGAGACGATTGTATATTTTAATGAGAGCTATTGGATTGGAGCTTTGTATGAGATTGTTTCATGATCCATGATATATACATAATATATGATAGTGGGGTTTTTAGCTTTATGCTTTCCTGGTAAAAAAAATTGTGTTATATGTGATTGATATTTCTTCATTATATTGCAATTGGCGATTGTGTTTTAAATTCTACAAAGATTTTTGTAGAAGAGATTTTGTATTTAAAAGTGGCATATAATTGTTATATCATGAGAATCCAAGTAATACATAATTTATATTAAATTTCTACAAAGGGTATCTACCAAAATCTCCCTAAAAATTAGGTGAATTTTCCCCTTTGACTGCAAGATAAGTGGAGCTTTGGCTCACTTGGTTTTCCAATTGCTTGGCTGCCTTTGAATTCAAGTTGTTGAAGGGAATCTTGAGGATCCTTTGGCTTATTTTAGGAGTTAAGGAGGTGGTCAACCCCACTATAATATCTCCTTGCTATCTAATCTGAGATTTTTTTGCACAATCTTTAATAAAAGTGGCATATCTTCATGATTATCCTGCATTTAAAACATATTAGGCATTCAAAGTATGACAAGCCTGAATCACCATCTATACTAAGCATCATATGACCATAATGTAATTAAATTTGAGAAAGAGATACTAATACAACTAAAAATGTGACAATTAGTCCCTCAAAAGATACCTAATGATGGTGCTCATGATCACTCCCCTACTAAATGGTTTCTCATCCTCTGAGCAACTTAGTCGTCCTTATTCATATCTTTTAGCTTCTTAGTGGCCCCTCTAACATCCCAAGGAAGAAGTGAAGGACTTTCCTCATGAGGGTATAATCTAGCATTCTTTTCTTCATATTCCAATTATTTTTCTTCCTCATTTTTGTATTTCCTTTCACCCAGTCCCAACAACAAAGGTGGGGTAAGTTTCAAGACAAGCCATTAGATCTTCATTGTCTACATAGCCCTTTTGTATAATGGTTCCCTCTCAAAGGAATTTCTCAATCTCTCTGCGGTATGATATTCCACGTTCCTGAGACTAAGGGGGAGGACATTCCATATTCTTTGACTTGCCATTATACATTCATATCCCAAAAACCTAGAAATGTCATCAAAATGTGCAATGGCCTATGCTTGGGTTCTAATGTAATTGTCTGCAAGGTTTTCATCATTTTCTATCATGAGGTGATTGTTAATTACTCCGCTAGGGCTGAATAGAATTTCCCTTATGTGTAGAGACTCTCTCTTTTCTCTTCTCATCACCCTTTTTTCTTGATATTCCCTTGCCTCATCATTGACCATCAAAGAGGCTAAGGCCATCAATTTCATGTCCCCCAACCTAGGGTTAGGGTCCCAAATATTTAAATTAGTCAAAACAAGATTGTTCATATAAAATTTTTCGAACTTGGCCTTATCTCATATGAAGGAATGATTGTAAAATTCAATAAACCGCCCATAGTTTTGAAAATTTAATGATCCATGAGATGCTAGTATCTTAATATGAAATTTCAGCCACTATTATTTTAGGTGGATGGCATAGGAGTTTGAAGGATATCTATGCTATATTACCTCCATGCACAAATATGCTATGGTGGCAATCTGTTTTTCCTTTTGTTGGAGTTGGCTTTGTAACCTTGCATTTTCATCCTGTGTTTCTTAAAGCTACTCCTTTAACATGATTTATCTGAGTCTGACATCAGCTAACCCCCCCCCCGTTTTAGTGACCTTCTATTCTATTATCACTCCACTGGATTTTCGAAGGCTGAGAAGGAGACCAACAATGGTAACCACATACCACTTTGACCTAGTAGCTATCCCTACAAGGCTAGAAGGGCTCTCTCAATGAAATTCATAGCAAAATTGGCTGGGTAATGGAGATTTTAGGATAGGAATAGTAGGCCCTAGGGTTTTTTTTATATTGATTTTGCGCTGGATGGTGAATTAGGTCTAGGAAGAACTAGGCGAGGGCCCTGAAAATTAGATTTGTAGAGATGTAATGGGGTAGGGTTGGCATACACTTTAGCAATTTAAAGGTCTCTCAGGAATATGGTAGATTTATAGGGCTTCAAAACAAGCATGAAGATCATGAATTAATTTATATCATAATAAAATGAACATAAATTTGAGAGTTTCTCCAAAACAGAGCATTGAACTAATGAATTCTTCTTATCAAATATAGAAATCAATCACATAAGACATGGAAATTGAAATGGAAGATACAATACATTCAAACACATGATGACAGAAGAATAAAAACTGCTAAATCATATTGCACATGAATCCCACCACAATAGCTGCAAACTTTTCCCATTAGTTCCTACCAGAATCACAAAGTACACTATTGTTCAAGGCTCAATTCCACAACATACAACGTTTGGAAATGATTACAAACTATCTCATATAGGAAGATACATCATAGAAAAAATCATCGAGTAGAAAAAAATATTCAAGGCTCATCATAAATTCCTTCGATGAGTATTCACCTAAAGACTAGGATAGTTGAAACAATTTCCAAGATTTTAGACAAAGTTTAGTAGAGCTTATCTTCTCATTAATTACAAATTTCGTCATATAGTGAGGAAAAAACCAACTAAGAAGCTTAAAATAAACCTAATTGAATACAAGATATCGAATTTTTCTTTGATTCAATTCTCAAAAAAATTTCTATACGAGATGGGTCGCAACAAGAGAAAAAGGGTCACACTAGCATGCACTAAAACATGAATTTAGCAGAAAGGTCGCAGAAGGGTCATCCCAGTTGAGATTTGATTTTGGCTTACTTGTAGGAGTCCAAACTGTACATTGAAATTTTTTTTTAGTATCCCCACGTGCTACTTCCCAATGATCCATCAAGCTCCAAAAATACCCACATGAAGGCCTCCAAAACCTGATTTTCCCAGCCTCACTCAGAAGTGTCACATCAATCTAGATTTAGAGGCAAAAGCATGAAAAAGGTGAGGTTTTTTTAGTTATTTATCAAATCTAGAAGTTTTCATTGAAACCCCACTTAATATATGGAATTTTATCATCAATATATATCCATCCATGTAGAAATTATCTCATTTCTATGCCCAAGGAAGAAGGGTCGCGCCTTTGCGCGACACTTCTGCGGATCATTTTCTGCAAACTTTTAAAAAAAAATCAAACCTCTCCAAATTTTTAAATTTTTTTCCTTAACTACTATGGATGATAGGATAAACATGAAATTATGTTTTAGCTATCAATTTCACTCCATTACCTCTTTTATTTTACTCCATTTTCTTTTCTTGGACCTCTTGCAGTTTTATTTTCAATTTCTCAATTTTTACTTGTACAATCTGATTTCTGGTTTGATATCGGGAAACCATGCCTTTGTGAATATTATTGTTCCTATTTACATTCTCCAAGATATTTTCCAGATGAATTTTTACCTTTTCAAGCCAAAACTCCTTTTATTCATTGATTTATTTAACTGCCCTCTCCTCAAAAGTTAGTTGCCGATCTCTAGGGTTTTGTTCCTTGTTTTTCTGCAGTGCCTTCTTAAGACCCATAGTTCTTGGTCTCTTACTCTTCACTTGGTGTTCATGTTCATCATGTTTCACCACAATTTTACCCTTTCATTTTTTTTTTTCTTCAAACAACCTCTTCTCCAAAATCAATTTATTTGTCTTCAATTGATTGTTTTACTGCTCAAGAAATTAGATGAAAATTTGAGCCATTGCTAGGTTATCTTGGAGATCCTTAATTTTAGCATCCTTGTATTTGATTTCCCTATAGAATTTTTCATGATCATTATGATCCTCCAAGTAAACCAAATCAAAATCATGTTCCTCCTCATCATGCATGGAAGTCTCATGAAAATTTGATGGTGATCCCTATGGTGAAATAGGCTTCGCCCCTTCCTCTTTCCGAGGAGAAAACACAAGCCTCCTACCTCTCTGATAGATGATATTAACCTTGGGCATAAGCCTCATTGAAACTTCAGCCATTTATCTTGATGAGCTAATCTCCATTGGCAGTGTAGACATTGACCCTGATGGTGTTGTTTTGCTAGGAGAAACAATGAGACTAATACAAGGAGAATTTTTTTATTTTATCTAATAAAGTTTTCTAGGTGATTTGTTGGATGAAAGTTGATTCATAGAGAAAATCTGGATCAGGCTATGATAAAATATATTGGTGATATGAGGATTTTACCTAGCCTTGTTTTTTTCAGTCATCTTCACCACACTTCTAAATAGAAATTTTGACACATTAAGTGCTTTTGTAGAGGTGAAGTGCATGAGAAACCTAACATCTAAGAAATTCAAAAACTAGTTTGAAAACTCGGAAAGAGGGAATCCACTCTTTGCTGAAGAAATTCACTTGAAGGAGAAGTAAGGAATGTTCACTTAATTTTTTGGAAGCACATTAACCTTTAAGAAATGATGAATTGACCCTTATTTCGCCTTCTTATGACAAAATTTAGACATTTATGGTGGCGAAATGAAAGACACCTAGACACTGACATAGGTGAAGACATGGTGACTGACCTAAGCCTCTAGATGATAATGGTGGACATGAATCATGAAATGATGATGACCATGAGTGAATGGAGGAAGCAACACTGACCTCGAAAAAAATGAATGATCAAATTGTATTTGAAAAGTTATTTGAAACTATAAAATTTGACTATGAGACCCTAACAAGACATGATAAGAGCCCATTAATCATTGGTGATGGGATGTAAATACTGACACTAACATATTCCATGATTCCTATTTCATGCACACCTTTTGTTTTTTCACTTTGCATCTAATGATGTGTGCATGCTCTTTCTTGCTCTATCTAATAAAATAGGGGGAGTGAAAGCTTTTGAGGGATCATTCTTCCTCCTTCAATAAATGTATAGTAGGAACTCAGATTTGGTTGGGGGTTAGGGTTTGAAATTTCTAAGATGTCTTTAGGGACAGATTTTGGGGAGGTAGGATCCTCCTTTTGTTCTTTCTCTTCCTTCCCTTTGGAGTCCTACCCTTCAATATGTGCCTCTTTTTCAACATCGTGGGCCTCTTTCCCTTCCAAGTGTTATCTCTCATTAATTTCTGAAACATTTCTTGATAGGGTCATACAGGCCACTCACCAAATGGATCAGGTTTCCTAAGCCATTTCAATGTGTTATAGTAATTTTCTTGCATTTTTTTAAGCCTATCGTAAGTTTTATGATCACCTCTATTTGTGCCATTTTAGTCAAATCAGTCCCATATTGTGTCAGTTGTCATTCCCCATGCATTCAAACTCAAAAGGGCACATCTATCAGTTTTTCTGATTTTCGTAGCATTTTATACAGGAAAACAACAGATTACACTACGAAACTGCCTAATAGTTTCGTAGCGAATCTGTCGGAAGCTTAACTAATTTCACTATGAAAATAAGTTTTCTAACCTGGATTTTCGGAGTTTTATGAGGTGTCATTTTCTGATTAGATAAGTAAAGGTGGATATCATTCAAGGTTTTCATGGTAAAATTTAAATGTACATAGTCGTGTTTGATGTCATCATTATCATTTTTTCTTGCCTGTTTTATGATTGAAGCTGAAGCTATTAGTTAAAATTTAAGCCTCACCTCAATTAGCCTTTTTTCATATTGTGGTTTATCCTTGAATGTGAGTCGATCCCTAGAGATCTGCTTCATCAAGCCAAGAGGGTTGTTTTCAAGTTCGAATTCTGCAGGTGTCATCAGCAAGCAAGGAAATGAAGACTATAAATCATCAATGGCTGGAAGAAAGAAAAAAAATAAGGGTGGAAATTGTCACAGGTATGAGCCCATGTATATGAAATTACCCAATGAATACCCTACTGCTATGTAGTTTTTCAGAAGGACTGGCTATTTGAAATTCTGCCAGAGGTTGCAAGGCTTTCATTTACAGGTTTCAAAGGATTTTTCCACTAGCTTCACAAGAACAACATCAAAGGTTGGAATTATTAACCTTACAATGACACCATAGAGCATATCATCAGCTACAGGAATCCCTAGAGCTGGTGAGAAGTCGTTTAAAGGTATTAAATTCAAAATACAATATTTCAAAGAGGTTATAAAACAAGAACAAAATGAAGTTAATTTGACAAATGGTATCACTAGGAGTTTTATAAAGGATAATTATGCAAAGATGTTGATGGTCATTAAAAAATATTTTACCCGTGAAGGAAGGTTTCACATGGTCTACTCATACCATCTCAGACTTCTTCTACATTTTTTAGGTAAGAGGTCACTTTAATTGCCTTTCTATTTATACAAAATTTTAGGGAAAATGTCAGATTAGGTTCAAATCAAGACAGAGGGAAATGAGACATATTTGTTTCATCATGGTCTAATTAAGATGTTAGTGTCGGAATAATTAAGAAGGTTAGTCCGAGATTGGATTTCTATCTTGTTCATGAGTATTTATGAAATTGATGTGGTCACTCCAATTAAAGCCTCAAAACATAGAACTACTTCATCACCAACTGTGGCAGAAGAATTTGAAGAAGAAAATAGATCATCTCCTGCAGAACTAATGAATGTTGGAATAGAACCATTGTAAGATACTGACACACCTCAAGAACTTGCAAAATAGAACCATACAGTCAGCAAACAAGGCAGCAAGAGAGTCACTAGAATCCAGACATTGGCTAAAGGCAATTTTGAGGATATACTTCATGAAATTGACATTGAAGAGTCACCGATTGTGCAAGCTAAAGACATTGAAGATAGAGGAAGAAAGCTGAAGAAAGGTAAGACTACTAAAAAAATAGATTTTTCAGGTGACGATGCTAGTTTTATATTTAAACTAAGGAAGCCAATGAATAGACATGAAAATAAGGTCATGGAAAGAAAAGGGACTGATAAAATAAATGAAGCTGCCCAGTCAACAAGCATCATAGATTTGTCTCCATCATCAAAGGAGGAAGTGGTTATCAGGCAAAGAAAAGGAAAATAGAAAATAATTGAAAAATCATAAATAGAAACCCTCAAAGAGCAGTTGAAGGAAGCAAGTAAAGAGATATCAGTTTTAAATCTACAAGAAAAGACACATAAAGTTGAGAAGGTTCAATTTGAACAGATGAGTAAAATATGAGAGGGGCAAGTCACAAGTGTTTCAAAAACTTTGGACAATACAAAAATGTTACTAAAATGGACTCGGCCATTAAGAGGGGAGGTCAAACACATTAAGAGGATGAAATCTCACTTACAATCCAAAACAGCGCATTGAAATATAAGGTGGAAGATTTTTAGGAGCAGTTGGATTTGATTCAAGTGGAGTTAGAAAAGAATTGGCTAAAGATGAAAATGGTAGAAGAACCCATCAACCAATTGATTCTAAATGAAGAAGAAATACCATAAGAGTAAAAAATTGAGCTGAAAAAAGTATGATGAGGTTCATAACATGCAGAGAACCTAAATTTTGCAGCTGGAGAACAACTTTTCAAGACAGTTACAAAAACAACAATTTTTGGTTTTTTGGACAGTTTCGTAGCGTGCTTTATGCTTGAAGCTAGAAAAACTATACGAAAATTTCTGAAGGTGCATTTTTGCCTTAGAATTTATTTTTTTCAGGTATTATGGAGGTAAATTTATTGTTTGTAGGGTTTCTTGGCATATTAAAGGTGTTTGAATAGAAAAGGTGTCAAGGAGATAGGTGAAAAACAAAGTTTTCATATGCTACGAAACTGCCTAAATTGCCATGTTTCGTAGTGAGGATCTTTTTGAAGATTTTTTAGGATTCCAACAGAATATTATCTAGATAGATACCTCTAGCATGTTAGTGGGCCATATCAGTAGGGACTCATTGCTCAAAAGGAGTGTCACACAGCCAACTCATTAAGCCGAACAGTGATTAAAGTGATAGTTATCCATCCCTAAAAAGTAGGATTGTGTTCCACATATCTAGGGGCATTTTAAATATGTAAAGTGATGGTGAATTATCCCTCAAACATGTGATATCTATTATGTAACTATTTCACTGTTAGGAGAACCGAATGTAATAAATAGGAGATAGAGTCCTATTAGGAGTTTATTTCTTAAAGGATAGTTGTCCTTTTTCTGTTTCAAGCTAGTATTTTCAGTTACGATAGGTGTCAGAATTAGAATTTGAAGATCTAGCTAGCTGGGAAAATCATCTACATTGTAAAGAATGTCTATTTATAGACTAAACATCGAAGAGAAAAGGGTTGGAGAATATTGCAACATATTGCTGCTTATATGTTTTTGTCCATTATCAGTAATATACAGTGACATATTGCTTCCACACCTGAGATTCTCATGAGGTGTTTAATGTGTTGTTGCTATGTATCTTTATGTCTAATCAATTTCAGTGAATTTTATCTCTAATTAATCAATTCATAATATTATGCTCTGAATTCCTTTAGGGGTGAAATTATTGTGTTTTCGTTATAATATGTGTGTGAATCTTCTTGATTAAAGACCTTTCTCTGCCTCAGCTTCGATGTGAAGAAAGACTGTCCTTAAGAATACTAATGTTGACTCCATATCCCAATGGTATCAAGCCTTCAATTTTCAACCTGCAATCATATAAAAAAAAGTTACAATTCACAAAGTTAGCCATCTAGTGTTATCTTTATTGAAAAGCATAAACCCCCTTTGGGAGAGCCCTCTGAAACTGAAGAGGCTAATATTCAGTTAGAAGTGGTTTGGAAGAGTTACAATGAGTTGATTGATGAGCAGCCAATCAGGATCAATTTGGTGATAAAATATTGGTGCATCTGTCGAGAGCCTAAAGACATATTTCCCGAATTTTTTTGTGCAAACAGTGAAGCTGAACTCTTGGAGGTAGCAAGAGCTCAAAATTTTTTCAACGCTACAGAAACTACCTTGGTGACTCCATTAAAAAATTTCATGTTTAAAGGTGGCTTCGAGAAGGAGATATACAAGGAGAAATATAGATCCAAACCCACCTCTAATTGTGGATAATCCAAACAGAATTTCCAGAGGCATTCAAAGTAGCTCTTCAAAATTAGGTATTCCATCACACTCAAGAGCTTTGTCCTCTAAAATTGTAAGAAGTCTTGAACATAAGAAATTTGATGATAAAATTCAGGAAGTTTTGTTTAAGTCTGAGAGTGAAAATGAATTTAATGATATTTTTATAGACCTACAAAGACGAGGTATTGATACCTCAACCCTAGTAACTAAAAAATAAAGAGAATAAGTATGGGAGGTGGTTACATTAGATTTACTGTTAGAGAGGGAATATTTTGATAATTTAAAGGAATTAGAACCATTTGAATTCTTTCTAAGAATAAAATCTAGTATTCCTTTACCTGACTGGACCTCATTTGTATCTAGACTACAAAGACCAACTGCACCACCTACTAATAGCTCATCCTCTACTACTGTTTATCCTCTAAATACCACAGTCCCTGTTATCATGGCTGGAAATGTTCCACCTCCATCTCCTATTCCACCTGCTAGATATGTTCCACTTGTTCTCCCAGTTGTTCTTAATGCCCTCCCAAGTAAATACTTAGTTAGAATTAAAACATGAGGGGCTGATGAAGAAATAACAGTTGAGGAACATGTAGAAAAATTCAATGATTTCATAAACAGAGACGAAGTAAACCATGAAGATGTAAAAATGAGACTATCTGCTCAAAGTTTCACTGGTGAGGTCAGAAAATGGTTCAAAGCTCTAGCTCCAAGAAGCTTGCAAAATTGGAACTAGTTCGAGGATAGTTTTTTGATAAAATGGGGGAATATAACAAACCCTGTGCAAGTCGTTACTGAATATAATAGTTTAAAAAGAGTTGTACATGAAACTCTCCAAAATTTCCCCAAGAGATTTAACAAGTTTTATGATTATATACATGCTCATCTTAAACCTTCACTAGGAGATGCTCAATTGTGCTATGCTGGGGCATTCGATTATGACTTCTCTATTCTGCTTAGAGAAATAGAATCTCCTTCATTAGGAGAAATGCATAATGATGTTGTGAAGGAAGAAGTAAATAGGATAACAACTAAGGAGTCTAAGATGGGTAAAAAAAAACTAAAAGAAGAAGAAAATCCTTCCACCTTAGATGATAAGTTTGATTCTATGATTAAAAATATGGAAAAACTCATGGATAGACTTTCCCATGGAAATGATTCTGCACCTCCTGCACAGCATGATCCACAATTTAGAAATCCACAGTTTAGAAGGCCTCATAATCAACAAAGACAAAGAGAAAATAGAAATCAACCTGACCCTCAAGTAAGGCCTCCTTTTCAGCATAATTTGATTGATGAAGAATAAACTCAGCCTGAGATTCAAGAAGACTCTATTCACTGCCTAGCTGAAAATATGTCTGGAATGTTTTTTACCAAAGAAGAGCATGATGAGTCTGATCATGATGCAAATAAGGGTGAGGGACAACCTGACTATCTTAAGGGTTATCAACATGCAATTTTTGAGATGCAAAAGGAATACAATCTCAGAAACATAAATGTTCCCATATTTTTGCTTGAGGGGTCCTGACCCAGGTTCAGAGGTTACGATTTGCCAAAAAACCCCTATACTACTAGCCCTTTTGGCAATGACCTAATTTCACAGGCCAAAGTCTCACCCGAAGTAATATGGGAGGGTGTTGGAACCAGGTTTCCACAACCTGGGAGAGAGTTGGTAATACAAGGCAGATCTAGGTTGCAGCTTATTAGGTTCACATAGAATTAGGCTATTCGTAGCTCTTTTAATAGTGTAACCAACATATAACCATAACAAATATACTAGATCTAATTAGTACATTCGCATTCACGTGCGAATTACAAAATACCATCAAAGAGCATTATAATCACAACTAATTTCAGATCACAGATATACTCATGCCAATTCTAGAACATAGATACATTCACAACTTAAATAAATATCACAAATGCGCTTCAACAGGAAACAAAACCAATTCAGGTAACAAACATATACTTCAACGATACTTTTCATTCATTAATATCAAAGATCCACTTAAAACCCAAACATAGCCCATGCACACAGCCTAACAGGGTTTGCACACAACAGGACTGAGGATCTCCGTGCACATAGCCAGCAGGAGTCCTTACCCAAAACAACCCAAAAAGATCTAACATTTTGCACATAGTATCAATCTTCTATCTTTCTTACCGACTGGACCCAAATATCTATATATTTATAATATCGTAGCCTTCGCTATCCTATGGTCCACAAACCATGGTTTTCTGACCCTAGATCTACTCTTTAACCCATTACAAAACATTAGGGGCTCTGACCCACCCCAAAACCCCAACGCAGGACCGAATTTTCCAAAATTGTACCAAAAACGTAGGTTAGGGAGCCCCGTTCCAATAGGCCACCAACGCAATCTTATGACTCATCCCAAGTCACTACGATAGTGGGGTATGCATCTTCGACTGAAGCTGCTTGATTGTATCAACTAGTGGGGGCAGCACCCCTTCACTCTACACAACATTATTCTGAGCAATCTCCACCAACTTCTATGAATTTGGGCCTTCTATAGTAGCAGTGGTGCTCTCAAAAGTCAGGTTCAGTTGCTTAACTATGATATCGACGTCCTGAGAGAGCTTAAGGGCTTCATCGGCCGAAGGATTAAGGTGGTCGCTGAGAACCTTCTTTTTGTGGCAGAGCTCTTCAATTTCATCTTGAAGTTTCTAGCTGATATGCAGCCATGCCAGGCGCTAAGTGGGCATCTTCCTCCCTGCGTAGTGACCTCCTGCAATGCCCCCGTGGGCTTCTGCTAAGATGGCGTGTATTTCATGCTCTAGTACATATATTCCCATCACCTCATTAGCTCCCAACTTATACAGGTGGCCCGCTATGATGGTAAAATATGTTGCATGAGTGACCAACTCTTTCTTTTGTTGTACCGAATATTTTGCAGGCACCATCCCCTTAGTTAAGAAGTGAATGATGTCGGCGAAGTGCGCATCAACTACCTTAATATCAAATAGTTGCGCATCAAGTAGTCCTTCGTTAGGTTGGTCGGCTCTTCACCACTTTTGATTTGGGATAAGTGGTCTAGCCTGACATTCAGTTTCTCTGGCTTCACGATAATCTCAAAGTCATATTCTTGAAATAGCAGCAGCCATCAGAAAATATCACCCCCCCAACAAAGGATTATTCATTAGGTACTTCAAAGCTGAGTGATCTATAAACATCTTGAAGTTACCTCCTAATAGATAGTGCCAGTTTTTTTATAAGGGGTATAACATGGCCAACCCCTCACGCTTACTAGTGGAGTATTTGCACTCCACACTAGAGATTTTTCTACTAGAAAATGAAACTGGTTGGTCTCCGTCTCCGTCTCCAAGCTGTGTAGGGAAAGCTCCTAGGGCGATCCCTAACGCATCTACATGAACATGGAAAACCTTCGCCCAATCAGGAAATATGAAGATAGGAACAGAGACTATCTTTTCCTTGAGTAGTTCGAAACTCTTATGACACTCCGCGTCCCAAAAAAATGAAACATCCTTCTTTAGCAACTTTTCCATAGGTGTTGTGATCAGCGCATACCCTTCAATGAACTTCCTGTAGTATCTTGTATTTATGAGGATAGAGCGCAGTTGTTTCTTAGTTATAGGGACTACCAAGTTGAGGATAACTATGACGTTGGCGTGGTCTATCATCAATCTTTGTTGACAGACTATGTAGCCTAGCAAGATCTCGAAGGGTATGAAAAATATGCACTTCTTGATATTCAGGGATATCCGGTGCTTTCTACAGGCGTCCAAAATCACGCGGAAGTTTGAGATGTGCTTATTTACCAACCCGAATATGGTCCAGCCATCAAAAAATACCTCCAAAAACTTGTGGATGAATTCCTTGAATACTACAACCACCACCCATGAAAATATGGCAGGGGAATTCTTGAGCCCGAACGGCATGACATTGTACTGAAAGGACCCCCATTTAGTGGTGAATGTAGTTTTGTTTCCATCTTTCGATGAGATCCTGATCTGATGGTAGCCTGAGAACCCATCCGTGAATGAGTATGCTTCCTTCCCCCCCATGCTATAGATAATTTCATCTGAGAATGGCATAGGAAATGGATCATGTATGCAAGCATCATTCAATTTGGGCAAGTCAACACAGATCTGTATCTCCCCTTTAGTATTTTTCTCTTGAACCACCATAGGACTTACCCAATATGACTGTTTGACTGGTTTGATGATACCTGCGGCTATGATTTTGTCAAGTTCTTCCCTGAATTTCTACTTATACTTGGGTTTCAATCGATAAGGGCACTACTTGATAGGCTACGCATCTAGTTTTAAAGTGATGCGCATGACCCCTAGGCCCCCTGTAATCCCTTTGAGTTCTGATAATTTCTTCAGAAGTAGGTCTTGGTATTTGGTGAGGAGTTCCGTGCCTCTTCCAATAGTATCATCATCCCAATAGTCCCCTATTTTAGCTAGCTTAGGTTTTTCCTCTGTTCCAAAGTTGACTTCTCGCAACTTAAGAGGCTTAGTGACATTAACGGCCTGCAGTGGGGGGTCGAACAAATGTGCACTCTCCCTCTGACTCTGGGATAGAGATATTTTGTGGGCCTTCATCACATTATTGTATTAACATATTGTGATAGTTGGAAATATCCTACATATGCGTCTCCCACGTTGGTGACCCATGTGCTACACAAGGGTTTGATTCATCAAATACTAAGGAATCTATATCCTGTAGAGCTTCTTCGAGTGCCTCCATTCCACCTACCAAACCGAATGTCCCTACAAATTCATCCTTCAAATTTTCCCAGTGGTGGGTACATTGGTGTAGTTCTACATATAAATACCATGCGTTGGGGATTGGCCCCAAGGCATCAATGAACAGGTGGACCCATTTTTCCATTGTTCTTCTGCACCATCCCTCCATCCATGTGAAAAACTGCTCGTGCGAGTCCCAGGGCCAAGGAAATTATTTACGCAAAAACTCCCTAATACTACTAGAACCATCAAATTAGGGTAGCTCTCTTACCTCTAAGGAGATACACTAAAATTTTTTAGTGAATCTAAGACATCGCAGAGTAGATACATCATGTAACCAATTCTACCAATTTTCTATATCCCCATCAGAGTCAGAGAAGCTTTCACCGTCCTTCTTCTAGCAAAGCACACCATCAGCCATAGGATTGATCTAATCCTCATCCCGAGCGGTTAATTTATAGATGTCATCGAAATCCTCTTCTTTGTGCACCAGTTCTGTATACCAATCTCCTTCCGCAGGGTCTAGTGGGACTATCACCCTCGTAACCTCATTCTCAAATACCATACTCCTTTTCTTTAGGTTGATAATGCCTCCCATATATATTGCAAAATCCAGTCCTAGGAAGTAGGATAAGGGTCCGCATCTTCCACAATCTGAATTACTTCAAATTTGGTGCATACCTTAACTCCTGTGATAGCTACCATAATCTTTGATATCCTCCCCAATGGTATGATCTTTTGTTGGTTAGCTATTCGTAGCTGTATAGTAGACCATTCCATCTTAGGCTCTCCCATCCACTATAAATTTTTCCTGGGAAGTATGTTCGCATCTGACCCTAGGTCCATGATAACCTGATCCATTTCATAGTTTCCAATATGCGCTATTAGCCACATTTCCCAACTAGTGCATTTCTTATGCTTATAAATTTTGTGCACATCCCTAATTTCCATGGGAGGTTTAGTTATTTTTGGGCAGCTATCTATTAGTTCTTGAAGATTTTCTACTGCCTTCTAGTTATGTAGCAGCTTCATACATGCCTGTAGAAATGGTTTAACTTCATCGTCTGTCCTTAGGTTTTCTAGGGCCTTGGAAGTATAAGCCTCGTCCTTAGTAAAGTCTTTGCGAGCTATGATGAAGGTTTCGTTCTCCTTCTGTAGGTCGAAGATTTCCTGTTTGATAGCTATTTTCTGGATAAGAGGTTCAGCCATGACTTTCTCCTCAGCTCCTCTAGTAGCTATTCTACTACATGTTATGACATTAGTACTTGATCCTTCATCAATAGGCTCCGCCTTAACCCTCTACACTTTATGCGTAGGTGTCTTCTGCTTTTCCTGCATTTTTGCTATTAGGACTGGACAGTCTTCAATCACATGGTCTAATTGTTGACAATATCGAAAATATTGTCTCACAGGGTTCAGAAAGTCCCTTACGAAGTACCCTATTTCCCCACAGTTGTAACAGATCAATTGTCCTCTTCCTTGACCTGCACCTCCACCCCTTCCCCCTCCCCTTCCTCTTTCTGGGGAGCCTCCTTTGCTTGAGGGAGATAGTGGTGAAGAAGGGTCAGCCTGTACCCTATATAGGTTTCCTCGATATATCATCAAGTCATAAGTCTGAAAATTATGCTCATCATGTCCCATAGATGAGCAGAATCGACGCCATTATTTCTTCAATTCTGGAACATAAGAACCAAGGCGGGGATAGTGGTTAGTGTTGTGTATCCCAGCAACATGACAATCAGCACACCATAACGTCAGACCGCTTGGCCCCGCAACCCCCTTAGGGCGCAATCGGCTAGGTCCCCAGTCCTGCATGTAATATGTCAGTAGAGGACATTGATCCTTGGTATGGTCGGACACCCTGCATCTTATGCACCATATATCTAGACTAGCTTCTTTCCCTCGTTATTTTCATAGATTCTGTATTTCAAGGTGCATTGCTTCCATTTTTCCCTAGATCTGTTACACCCCAAACTAGGCATTATCTCCTGGCACAACCTCTACTTTCATAGAAATCTTCAGGGCTTTATCTTGCGTCTCAATCGCCTGCTGACCGATAGCTCCGCGCAGGTGAGGTAGCAGCATAGCAATAAACCATTCCTTGTGCTGCATATCATCATATTGAAATCATCCATATTTGATTAGCTTCTTTAACCACTGATCAGCTTCCCATAGAGACTTAGTGGGTCCTTGTCTAAAGTCTTTTAGGTCAGTTACCGGCTACGAGTAGGACTTAGGATTTTGAAATTGTTGTTTTAAAGATGTCTTAATCTCCTAAATTGATGGATCCACATGTTGTCCTACGTATCCCACATACCAGTCCAAGGCCCTTCCTTCAAAGGCGAGGGACAGCTACGCTCTATTTACAACATTAGTAGCCACACTCTGCGCAGTCCATACTGATTCTGATACAAACCAAAATCGGTCCATATCTTCATCTCCTACACCCTTGAAGGTGGGTAGCTTCATGTGTGTGGCCATATCTTCTTCTGGTGGTGGTAGAGGTGTGGGTGGGTTCTTACCCTTATGATGACTTGAAGGTGGTGTAGCTCGAGGGATATTTCCTTCATGCACAATCGACACTCTTAATTTATTTTAGATGGATCTATCCCCTTCTCGATTGGTTCGGTAGTACTTACAACTTCGTGCAGTACTCTCCCTTTGATCAGAGGTCATTCATTCAGTGTGGTTGCACATAATGTCCTTCTCACATAGTAATATTTTGATTAACAATGGAAATGTTTTCAAGAACTTACCCTGGAAACCTTTGAAGAGGCTCAGCTCTACCTTAGAGTAGGATAAAAACTTATCGACTGTGAATTCTGTCACGAATCCTCCTAGCATGCTATCCACCCAGTGATCTATCATACGGGTGACTGTATTTTCAGTCCTCTCTAGTTGTTGAATCAATTCTAGTGTCTACTGTGTAACCTGGTCGTTCTTCAAATACATCTAAAATTCAACGAGCCTATCCAACTAGTCCTGAAGCTCGTGCGTAAAGGTTACAAAGAAAATTTCATAGACTTCGGTGAAGATGTACTTTTTCTTCCACTTCTCAGCTGTCAGCTTCGTGTTGCGATTATCCTTTATCGAAAATTCCTGAATCTTCCTTTCAAACCAGTCTTCAACATCCACCCTCTCAGGTCTCCAATGACCTCGTGGCATTACCCGATCTCTCTCTCAAAATGCTCCCAGTCCCAGCAACATAACCACTTAGTGGCTTAATAGGTTCAAACCCAGGTTTTCCAACAAACCCCTATACTACTAGCCCTTTCGACAATTACCTAATTTTGCAGGCCAAGGTCTCAACCGAAGTAGTATGGGAGGGTGCTGGAACTAGGTTTTCGCACCCTCGGAGAGAGTAGGTAATACAAGGCAGATCTAGGTTGTAGCTTATTAGGTTTGCACATAATGAGGCTATTCGTATCTGTTTTAACAGTGTAACCAACATATAACCATAACAAAGCTATCAAATCGAATTATTACATTCGCATCCACATGCGCATTACCAAATACCATTAGAGATAATTAGAATCACAACTAATTTCAGATCACAGATATACGCATGCCAATTCTAGAACACATATATATTCGCATATTAAATAAATATCGTAGATGTGCTTCAACAGTAAACACAACCAATTCAAATAACACATAGACACTTCAATGATACTTCGCATTCGTTAATATCAAAGATCCTCTTACAACCCAAAAACAACCCGTGCACATAGCCTAGTGAGGTTTGCACACAGCAGGACTGAGGAGCTCTACACACACAACCAGTAGGAGTCCTTACCCAAAACAACCAAAATAGATCTAACAGTTCGCACATAGCATCAATATCCTATCTTTCTTACTAACTAGACCCAACTATCTATCTATTTATAATATAGTAGCCTTCACTATCCTATCATCCACAAACCATGGTTTACAGACCCTAGATCTACCCTTTAACCCATTACAAAACATTAGGGGCTTTGACCCACCCCAAAACCCCTACGCATGACCTATTTTTACAAAATTGTACCAAAAACGCAAGTTAGGGAGCCCTGTTCCAACACCATAATTGCGAATAAAACACAGCCAAAGAAGGATGCTACTGAAGCAGCTGATTCTAAAAAGGATCCACCACTCCCTCCCCTTGTAAAATAGAGTGAAAATATTCCTTCTATTTTCAATTTGGAGAATGAGATTTTTAAAATTAAGATTCTTGTTCCTTTTGGAGAAATTCTCAAGGTAAATGAGTGCAAAATAAAAATTGTAAAAAATGTTTAATTCTCAACCAGAAGCTTCAGATATCCTTAATGTACAGGAATACCATCCTACCATCTACTTGGGACAGAGATTAGAATATGAGGAGAATAAAGAAGTACCTCCTTTCTATGTCAGCCTTAGTATCCATGACATGACTTTAAACAATGCCATGTTGGATTCAAGGGCTTCTCATAACCTTATGGCTAAGGTGATTATGGAGAGGATTGGTTTGGAGATCACTAGGCCATACAAGGATTTTTTTTCTTTTATTTCTAAAAGAGTTCAGTGCATAGGATTTATAAAATATGTTGTCGTTGGCCTAACACAAGTGCCTGCCAAGACAGTGGTAATGGACATTGTGGTGGCAGTTATTCCACCCAATTTTGGCATGCTCTTATCTAGATTTTGGGCTGCAAAAATCAAAGGCACCATACAGATGGACTTGACATATGCCACCATTCACGTTTTTGGTGAGCCAAGAAAATTTTACAGGGAGACTAGGATGGCCTATATGGTAAGTAGTAAGGATAAACCTCATAATTTTACCATTTATGCTTTTGAAACTGAATTATGATAAAAAATTATTTCAATGAGCTAATTGGTGAAGCAGAAAGTGAAGAGAAAGCATAAATTCAAGAAATTGAAAATCAACAAGCTAAAAATCAAGAAACCATAGAAGAAAAAGAAAAGGGCTAGTGGCTTTTGCACTCTGATGGATCTACTAGAAGAGAAGGGGCTGGAGCAGGCATATGGATCACTACTCCTGATGATGAAAGTAAGTTCTATTATTTCAAATTGAACTTTGATTGTACAAATAATATGGCTGAATATGAATATCTATTTTTGGGTTTGGAAATTTTGAAAAGATTGGGTGCCCAAAAAATTTTAGTTTGTGGAGATTCTAAATTGGTAATCAAACAAGTTGAAGGAACATATCAAACTAAGGATGTGAGGATGAGATCTTACAGAAATATGATCATGGAAATGTTGGAAAAATTTCAAGAATAATCATTTATTGTGAAAACTAGGGATGAAAACTCAATAGTTGATTCCCTAATTGTTTCTGCAAGTTTGTTTGTCATCCATGCACATTCCACTGAGAAGTATGAGATTGAAGTTCGTCATAGGCATGTCATCCCAAAAAACATCATCCATTGGCAAGTGTTTGAAGATGATCAACAAGTTAAAAATTTCATAGAGTTGAAGGAGGAATTTGAAAACACACAAGTAGATTAGCAAAACATGCTTGTTGAAACTAAGGGTAACTTTGAAGTTTTGGAGCTGAAAAATAATTGTATACCCAAGGGTCTTATTCCACTTGAATTTTATTTTGACCAAAATGATGTTTTCAAATCCCCTATGATGCAAGTTGATGATGAAGAGGTAGAGACTTGTAATCTTGTTACAGTAGCGGTGCCTAAAATGATAAAGCTTTCTAAGTTTCTTTCTGTGGAGATGAAACAAAAATACATTTAAGTGATGATGAAGTTTATTAATTTTTTTGCATGGATTTATGCTGAGGTGAAAAAGTATGATCCTAGTATTATTCAACATATTATTCCTATCAAAGATAATGATAAACCTTTCAAACAGAAATTGATAATGATTAATCCATTGTTCATGCCTCTGTTTGAGAAGGAAATTACGAACCTTTTTTATGGAAAAATTATTGTTCCTATAAGATTCTCAAATTGGATTGCTAACTTGGTACCAGTGAGTGAAATGAGTGGAGAGATCAGAATCTATATTGATTTCAGAAACTTGAACAAGGCTTCCTTGAAAGACAACTACCCTCTTCCTAAGAGGGTTCAGATTCTGCAGAATATTTTTGACTCTAAAAGGATGTCTATGATGGATGGTTTTTCAGGCTACAATCAGATATTGGTACACACAGTGGATTTTATGCAGAAATTTTAGATTTTTTAGATAAAGATGAAGAGATGATTCCTATTGAAGAGAAGTTCATTTTATCTAACTGGTACAGAAAAATTTTCTTTGTATTTCATCATCACAGAGCTACTGCAGAGTTTACTAAATCAAAGTCAAGGTTTGTAAAGCTAAAATATCTAAGGTACTGAATTATAGATAATAATCTATATTGGAAATATACTAGTGGCATTATTTTGAACTGTTTGTTGGAAGAGGAAGCTGAAAAGGTGATTGAAGAATTTCATATGGGAGATTGTAGAGGACACCACTATTGGAAGGCCACAACAAATAAAATTCTCAGAGAAGGGTAATACTAGCCCACCATGTTCAAGGATGTTTATAAGAAAACTCTAATTCCTTACCCTTGATGCCAATTTATGTTGAGGCATATTTTCAACAATGGGGGCTGGATTTTATTGGTGAAATACATCCATCATCTTCAGGGTAGCATCGTTGGATTCTAACAACAACAGATTATTTCATTAAGTGGATTGAAGCAATCCAAATAAGGCAAGAAAATGATTCAGTCATCATATTGTTCTTAGAAAATAACATATTGTACATGTTTGGTTGTCCTATGAATAATATTACTGACAATACACAAGATTTTAAATCCAAAAGGTTGATTAGTTTTTTTCATCAATATCATATAACACTTGGAAATTCCACTGCTTATTACCCACAGGGTAATGGTCTTGTTGAATCCTCTAATAAAAGAATTGTGAGAATTATCAAGAAGGTACTTTAGGAAAACAAAATATCATGGCATTTGAAGTTGAAGTATGCTTTGTGGGCTGATAGAGTATATACAAAAATATCCATTAGTACTTCACCTTATGAATTAGTGTATGGAGCTGAAGCGATTTTTCCCACATCCTTGGGGGTGCCTGTAATGAAATTGATGTAAGGACTAGAAGAGGAGCCTAATGCTATTAATAGGAGTATAAACCAACTTATAGCTCAGCAGGAAAAAAGAGAGGAGGTATACAATAGCCATCAAGAGTCAAAAAACAGAGTAAATAATACATTTGATAGAAAGGTCAAAGAAGAAAATTTTCAGATTGAAGATGTGCTATTGAAGTGGGAAGCCATAATTGAAGAAAAGGGGAAACATGGAAAGTTTGAATATATTTGAAAGGGACCATTCATAGTAGCTGCATACCATGGTAATAACACTTATCTAGTTTAGGATATGAATGGAAAAATTTGTGCTGGAGGGCCTGTCAATGGCATGTTTCTAAACGACTATTCCTCTTAAATTTTACTACATTTTCACTCCATTGTATATATTCCATTTTATTATGAATTTATGATAATAAATACAAGCTAATCATCAAACTTGATCCCGAGGTGAAGTCCATAAGAGTTTGAAGAAGGCTTGACAAATTTTCAGAAGTTTATTAAAAAAAAAAGAGAAAGATGGATGGCACTGGAAGTACAGGTTCTTTGGTGTACCACAGGGGCACACCATCCCATGTGGAGCCATTATTATCACTCATTAAGTTGTGAAAAATTTATTGATAGGGTCATATAGGTCACTCACCAAATGGATAAGGTCTCCTAAGCCATTTCAATGTGGTATATGAAAATGTTTTCATTTTTTTAAGCCTACCCTAAGTTTTATGATCACCTCCATTTATGCCATTTCAATCAAATTGGTCCCATATCATGTCAGTTTTCATTCTCCATGCATTCAAACTCAAAAGGGCACATCTGTCAGTTTTTCATATTTTTGTAGCATTTTACATAGGAAAACAAAAGATTTCGCTACGAAACTGCCTAATAGTTTCATAGCAAATCTATCTGAAGCTTAACTGATTTCGCTACAAATATATTTTTTCTAACCTGGCTTGTCAGAGTTGTATGACGTGTCATTTTCTGATTAGAGTAGTATGTTAGCCATCAGTAAAGTTTTGACTGAGCAAATGATGGCTAAAAATAAGTCCTAAGCCTTCAAGAGATTGTTTTCATAAAAAACCACTCATTCTTGAAGTCTTCTTGTGCTGTTGAACTTAGCACATAATCTTCACTACTATTTCATTAAAAAGAAAACCAAGTTAAACCTGCTTCTCTCCTATAAAAATTGTTCCCTAAATAACCCCTCTTTCAACATTTCGATCACTCATTTTGACCCCTTTTTGTCCTTCATTTACCTCTGAAAAATCCTTTTTCTCTCTTCATTTTATCCTCATTATCCCAAGGGAACCTTCCAAATCCCTTTTAAAAACTCATATTTTGTCTATCAGAACCCCAAAAAACCCTTACAAAACCCTCTATTTACCTTAAAAACGCCTTTTTCAAAACACACAGGTTTTCACCCCTGAGGGATTTAAAATCTTTGACCTTTCCCCTCCATGTTTTCGGGCGCTATAACCAAGCGATTTAACAAAAACCCCTCTAACTTTATCGCATCGGCTTTTTCCCTAAAATACCGCATTTTCGTTGTAAAATTTTCCCCCGATGCGATAAGCTCCTCTTTCTTGGCCCTTGGTTACACATCCCTCCACGGGACGATGCCCCTGTGCCTTTTCTTGAGCTCCCATCGCATCGGCATTATTTCTTTGTCCGTTACATTGTTACCCATTCCCCCGCCCCCCATACGATAAGCCCCTCTTACCTTGACCCTAGTTCTGTGTTCTCCCATGGAACCTCGCCTTTCCCTTCCTCTTTTTCCCTTTCTCCTTATCTCCACCTTGCCACTTTGTGAAATAATCCCAACCGCTGATCTATAAGATCAACGGCCATCGCGCCCCTTCCCCTATCCTCCTTCCACCCAAATCTTGCTATTTATTCACCCTTGCGAATAAATCCTATCTGTCGATCCATTTGATCTGACGATCCTCATCTAACCCGATGATCCAACTTCACCAGGGCCTACCATGCATCGCATCTATAGCCCGCCCAATCTTACGATGACACCTGGTTTGCACTTTCATTTCCGCAGTGCAACTTGCTCATCGCATTCAACCTGCACCGTCGGATCTCCTCCCCCTCATCGGATGGCATGTATTCCATATCGCATAATTTTGGCGCTCAGAGTTTAACAGTCCAAAGAAATGTGATACCAGCGGTTTTCCAAAATCCATGTGGCAAGAGATCAATGGAATCGCATTGCTTCCAGGCAAAACCACTTACTGCCCGAGGGTCATGCGATAACCACCTGTGGTATTGCGAAAACCACTTTTTCCCAATTCACACCAAATACAGTTTAAACTGGATTTTTCACCCGTTTTTCTCCATAATCCCCCTCCACCTGCATAATCACCCCCCCTCTACATCACTCCTCCTCTCCGTTAGCCTCCTAAGAAATCAAACCCCCATCGTAGGTTTTTATAACGATTTTTACGGTTTTGGCAAGTTTTTATATAAGATTTTTTGAGGCCAGCAGCCTTCTCACGGTTAAATAAGGAGCCCAACCGAAGACCATTACCTCTGAAGCCTGAATGATGCAGATTAAAGGTTTCCAGGGTTTATTTAATGATTTACTCAGTGCTGTAGAGCACTAGTTATACAAGCAAACCCGTAGCGTACGCATACACCTGTACACCAGCAAACATAGTGGTGTAAGATTAAGGAGTATCAGTGAGCCAATAAATTTAAGGGTTAATGCATAAATACTGAAGAGCAAAGAGCTTAACCCGAGAAATAAAGATAAAGCACAAATTAAAGGCAGATCAATGCTTAAAGCCATAGAAGAAGACAGATCATCAAAAGAACCTCCGAATGCCACATCATCGAGGCTATTACTCGTCAAATGCCACCTGCAGATTTATTTTCGCAAAATAATACACAATGAATGTGTTGTTAGAGATCTTTTTCCAAAGACAACTCAGAATTTATGATCAGCCTACCGAAGCCCCCAAAGTCAACAATAGTAACTAAGGTTGATGAAATATAATGTAAAATCATTAAAACAAATATGAGCACTGGAAATCTTCTCCCTTAGGCCTCCCAAAGGTCAATATACCATTACTCTGTATTAATTGAACAAATGAATCCCTCTTACACTCTTCCTCCTCTTTCTTCTATAAATACTTCTGTGGAAGACATTATAGGGGTTGGTATCTGGATATCTATTGCATGTAAATAGCTTTTGAAGCTGTTGTAGCTATGTTTGTAATTGAAGACACATATGCTGAGATGAGAAGTTTGAAGCTGTAGAGGCCCATTGGACTTGAATATTGTAACTGGTTTGAACATCAAATAGAAATAGCTGATTTATGGGATCTTGGTCTATGTCAATGGTGATGTGTTTCTCACTGTAAATTGTTATTTTCTTTTTTTTTTCATTCTTTCCACCTTTCTCTGATAAAGAACGGAAAATATAGGTTAGGATTTACTTCTTAAGTACCCTAAATCTCACTGAAAATATTTATCCTTTATGTTTTCTGTTGATTGTTAATTTCGAGGTAGTTCAATAGAGTATAACCAGTGAAGTGTTGGTAAGCCCATATTTCCTGAGTACAACTTGAGATTTTATCTTTGAATGTTCTTGAAAATTTTTCTAATTAAAATTGAGCTAGAGAAGTTTATGGTTAGCCCTGTCCTTTGGTTTATCTCCAATAGTTGCTTTGAAAAGTTCCTTTAAGAGTAAGTTGAAAGTAGACTAGTTTCAAAGTACTTACCTAATCTTAGACTACTTTTTGTGTTTATCATGAATGTTTTCCCTTTGAATATGCTGAAAGCAGGCTAAGTTAAAAGTATTTACTTGATCTTAAACTATTCTATGTTTTTAAATTTTTTCTCTTGAAAGTACATCAAAAGAAGGATAGTTTAAAAGTACTAACCTGATCTTAGTTTACTTTTGTGTCTTTCCTTAAGTGCATGCCAAAAGCAGGATAGTTTCAAAGTACTTACTTGATCTTAGGCTGTTCTTCGTTTCTTCATGTGTTTTATTTATTTCACTTCATTTCTTATTGTTTCATTCCATAATATCAACTTAAAGAGATTCTTTGACATAGATTACTTTCCCCATGGACCACTCTTGAACCTTTCTATCTGATTAAATCCTATTATGACTCCATAGCCCAATGGATTGATGTTGCTCCTAGCCTATCTTATCAGTTGAACCATTCCTTCACCTACTCACACCTTCACCCTTCATACAGACTTCCTTCATCTTCATAATATCCTTGCCCAACCAAAACAAACAAAAACTCTATTCTTCATAACTAGCCTAATATCACATCATAAAACTTAAAGATCATATCTTTCAACTTCTACATAGAGAGATCCCTCTCTGAATCTAGGATGGCTAGGTCCTTAGATTCCAAAACGGTTTTGATGTAGGCTCTGCAGCATTTGTACTTGCGAATCTTGTAAACTACAGAGTCCCAACATACTGGTGACATAATGGGGAATTCTGAGTAAAATCCTTGAAATAAAACACTCAGTGTTCAGTAAAGAATGGATGGATTTTTTCGAGCACTACCCAGCATATTGGTGATCAAGAAGGGACTTTTCTGAATCAGTGACAAACTAAGTAACTCTTAGGATTCTAACAGACCCTCATCTAACCTTGAATAAATTAGCTAGGTAAGCCATACAGTAAACTCTGTTTGTCTCATCATTGTAGCTAAGTGCTGAAACAGATTTAGGACACTCACATAGACCACAGGACTTTAAAAAACTCATAAAGCACAAAAATATTTTAGATTGGTATTCAAACCTATTAATGGTGGTGGACCATGAAACATTTTACCTTCTAAAGCTAAATATTTCCACCTGGTGACTCCACAATCCTGAATAGACCTAAATACTCCACTAGGAGACCCATTTATATCATAAACATCATACAAACTCACTTAAGGAAATTGTGAGAAGTTAATTTTCCTTGTTTGAAAGATTAGTTAGCCTATCAAAGATTTTCATATTTGGTTAAACTTTTCTTACCATTTGGGTCTGAAAACATAGCATAGTGGCTTCTAGAAGAGTTCATACTAGAGCCTATCCTGACCTAAATCCTTGTGATATAGTTGATAATCCAGAAAGTATACTTAGGAAATATCCTAAGTCTAAAACTTCAACTGTTGTTAGGCCAGTCCATAGAGCTAATTATGTTTCTAAAAACCTTACAGCTCTACAAGATTCACAAGTTGAATTAAGAAACCCATTCACAACTAGGTCACTTGATGATATAGATCAAATAGACTTTGAGCTTTCAAAATCACCCCAACATAGTGGGGAAAACACTGTTAGCAGGGAAACCACCCCAACCGATTTACATTTCCTCCATAATTTTGGTTTCTCTCATCCAAGATCTTCTCAATAGTCTCTTGCTGATCCATCCACTTCTGTTATCCATACACCCACTATTAAGACTACCCCATTCCATCAACCCCCTCCCTTCTTACATCCTCCACCTATAAACCCCCCATTTTTCCCACAACCTCCTATCATGGCAACATGGTATGCCCCTCTAGTCCTTCCTTTACCTTTATTCAATCTACCAAAGGACTATCATTCCAAGATACCATTATATGATGCTAGTAGTTCTACTAATGCTTCATAACATGTGAACAAGATGAATGACTATTTTGATATAAATGAGATAGATGATGAAACTGTCAAACTCAGATTATTTGCTCAAATTTTAGGGGGAGAAGCAAGAAAATGGTTCAAAATCTTAACCCCTAATAGTATTAATGACCTCCAAGCCCTCCATCAGTCATTCTTAAGCAAATTGGAAGTCAGGAAAAACCCTCTTCAAATACATTCAAACTACAATAAACTTAAAAGAAACACTGGGGAAAGTGTTCAAAATTATTGCACTAGGTTCAATAGTGTTTATAATGCCCTACCCCCAGAATTGAGACCTCCACAAGGCTCAACTTTGGCCAAATTTCCTGAAGGATTTGACCTTGAAATGGCATACCAGCTGAGAGAGAGAGATCCTTTAACTTTGGAAGACATGCAGAAAGGAGCTCTTGCTATGGAAGTAAATATGATTGAAAAAAGAGCTAGGATGGGAAATGAAAAGAAAGTATCATTTAGGGAGGAAGTTGCACCCTCCACATCTAGCTCAAAAATGGGAAGAATAATGGAGTAAATGATGAAGAAAATTAGCATAATTGAGAGATCACAAGCCAGAGAAAATCAATCAGCTCCCAAAAACAGAAATCAATCTCAAAATCAAAATCAGAACTTTAGGAGAAATCAACCTCAAAACAGACAAAGAGAGGATGATCAACGGATCAGACCTCCCTTCCAAGAAAATTATGTTAATGAGGATGAAGAAACTAGTGAGCAAATAGAGGATGACAACATGAATATGTTGGGAGTAAGTAATGAGGATTCTGATCTCATCTATGAAATAAAACAAGGTCTATATACGCCTTATGATGACAGAAGACCACAAACTGATTATTATGAACAATACTCTGAAAATGCCATCATAGGGTCACATAAACAATATGACCTTAGAAGCAAAAGGAATCAAGAAAATCCCAAGAACAAAACCTCTGCTAAATCTGCAAAAAACGACCCTGAAAATACACCCAAAACCACGGTTGAAATTCACAAAACAGTGGCTAAAGATTCTAATTTGAACAAAGGGAAAAATGCTCAAGTCAATGAAAAATAGAGTGTTAGCCCCAGCAGCACTAGCATCTTAGCTAATTATCCTTAAAAAACCATTCTAACTGTTGTAAATAATAAAAATCAGCGAGCTGATTTTACTGATGAAATAATGACTAAGAAGGCTGAACTAAACATATTGAAAAACCAGATCCCCTTCAGCCTAGGGAATGAAATATCCAAAATCAAAATATTTGTTCCACTCACTGATTTAATCACTCAAAATGTATATATAGGTCAAATTTTGAAGGCTTTGCACATAGAAGATGTTCATGATACAGTTAACTTAAATGATGACACCCGAAAACTAATTTTTGGACCAAAAATTGAAGGAAATTTTCAAGAAGGAACAACCCCTCCTTTCTACGTCAGTTTAAATATTTATGACAATATCTTTCACAATGCCATGCTTGATTTAGGAACATCACACAACCTTATGCCCAAGGTAATAATGGAAATATTAGGCTTAGAGGTAACTAGACCCTACAAATATTTCTATTCCTTTGATTCAAGTAGGGTGAGATGCCTAGGCCTAATAAAGGATCTGTGTGTTAGCCCAAATATCAGCCAAAATTTTAGTGATGGACATTGTAGTAGCTGATATACCCCCCAAATATGGCATGCTCCTTTCAAGATCATGGGGTGCTAAGTTACAAGGCACAATGTAGATGGATATGACTTATGCCACCATCCCTATCTTCAGCCAACCTAGAAGACTCTATAGGGAAATGCACATGAAATACATGGTGAGTAACCAAGAAAGACCAGAGAATTCTCCTCTCTATTCCATCCACACTAACCTTGAATCTTTCATTCTTTTTAATGATGATATTCCAAAAGAGCAAGAACTAATCAGTGAAAAAACATCAAATGTTGTGATCACTTCACTTTCAAACATAACTACAACCATTGATGAGGAGGAAAATAAAGGGGAAACTAAAAAATAGTTTGCTGATTTAGAAATTTATAACAAACATCTTAAAAGTCTTGAGGTCCAATACAGTCATATAAATAACGTAGATCATGAAAAACGAGGAGTAAAACCTCAAAAAATTGAAAACCTTGAGGAACAAAACACAAAGAAACACAGTACAGACCCTGGTCTAAAATAGGAAAATGAAGAAAACAGAGAGGACAACAGTGAAATAAATCTCAAATCTGAAAATATTCCTCTTTGGAACATGAATTTTGATGGTTCTTGCACTAAAAATGATGCAGGGGCAGGCATATGGTTACACAACACTCAAAACAATCATGCTGAGGGGCATTCCTACAAATTAAACTTTCAATGTACCAAAAAAATAGCTCAGTATGAAGCTCTCTTTTTAGGCTTGCATTTATTGAAAAAATTAGGGGCCAAAGTGATAAAAATTTCATGGGGATTCTGAGTTGATTATTAGGCAAGTAAATGGGGAATATAGTGCTAAACATCCCAGACTTAGAGCCTATAGAGATGATGCCATGGAATTGTTAAGAACTTTTGATGAATTACAACTGTTCTTTGTCCCAAGAAACCAAAATGTCCTTGCCAATGGCTTAGCATTTACTTCTAGAACTTTTCTTACACCTTATGAAACCAAGCAAAGCACCACCCACGTCAAATTTAGACTAGCTATCACAGACAATGAAAGATACTGGCATGTTTTTGAGGGAGATAAACAAATAGAAGACTTCTTACAGTCAAAAAATGAATTTGAGACATGAAACTCAAATTCAGATTATGATAAAGACTGTCCTATTGAATAAAATCCACTTGTTGAAGAAGAAAAGTCTCCCAAGATTGCTGAAATAAATCTGTTAACTTATGAACTCGATCATAAAACAGAGAATAGCATAGATTTAGAAAACGAAGACTTAGAAGTGCTGTAATCTAAAAACCAAATCTTGGCAAAGGGACTGGTCCCTTTAGAAGAACTATTTGACTTGAATGATGTGGCCAAAAATCCAAAACTGGAACCCATAGAATCTGAAGTGGAAGAATGCAATATAGGCAGTGAGGAAAAGCCCAAAATAATCAAAATATCCAAAACCCTGGCTGCTCACATTAAACTGAAATACATTGAGCTCTTTAACGAATTTTCTGAAGTTTTTGCATGGAGCTATGAAGATCTGAAATCATATGATATAGAAATAATTCAGCATAAGGTACCTCTCAAAGAAAACCAGAAACCTTTTAAACAAAAATTGCGCAGAATCAACCCTGTTCAATTACCTCTGGTAGAGAAAGAAATTAGAAAAATGTATGAGGCTGGAATTATTGTCCCTGTTAGATACTTAGAGTGAGTGTCTAATCTTGTGTCAGTTAGGAAGAAAACAGGAGAGATAAGGCTTTGTATTTATTTTAGAAACTTAAATAAAGCCTCACTGAAGGACAACTATCATTTGCCCAAAATGGATCATATTTTAAAAAAGTTAGTTTGTTCCAAAAGAATTTCTTTGCTAGATGGCTTTTCAGGTTACAATCTAATTTTGGTACATCCTGATGATCAACTTAAAACAACCTTTACTACACCCTGGGGTACTTTAATATATTTGAAAATGCCTTTTTGTTTGATGAATGCTGGTGCTACATTTCAGAGAGCCATGGATATTGAATTTTCGGAAGAAATAGGTTACTTCATTATAATTTACCTTGATGATATAACTGTTTATTCTAAAACAGATGAAGAACACCTAATACATTTGAGAAAAGTCTTTGAAAAGTGTAGATAATTTGGTCTGTCCTTAAAACCAAAGAAAACATTGTTTGGTCTCCAGGAAGGCAAACTCCTTGGGCATATCATATCAGAAGAAGGAATAAGGACAGACCCAAGGAGGATTGATGGCATATTGCAAATTAGCCATCCCAGAAACATCAAGGAGATTCAATCCTTCATTGGAAAGATTAATTTCTTGAGAAGGTTCATACCCAATTTAGTTGAAATCCTTAGAAACATAACAAACATGCTTAAAAAGGAAGAAGGAGTTAAATGGACCCTAGAAGCAAAGACGTCCTTTGAACTGGTAAAACAAGCACTCACCAAAACACCAGTTCTTATCAGTGCTGATTTTTCCAAAGATTTCTTCATTTTTTCATTTGCATCCAAACACACAATAGTTGTTGTCCTATTACAGAAAAATTTGAATGGACAAGAGCAGCCCATTGCATTTTTCATCAAGGCATTAAGAGATGCACATTAGAAGTACAACATAATGGAAAAACAAGCATTTTCCTTAGTCAAAGCCTTGAAAGACTTCAGAGTTTACATTCTACATTCCCACATCATAGAATTTGTGCCTCATTCAGTGGTGAAAGACATATTGACCCAAGACCCAAATGGAAAAAGAGGAAAGTGGATTGCTGTAATTTTAGAGTATGACTTAGAAATCAAGCCCACTAGACTCATAAAGGGTCAAGGACTAGCAAAACTGATGGTTGAATCTAACTTCCAAGCTCTTGACATAAACATGTGTAATTCATTAGATGAACAGGAGGAGTTCTTAACTCCAGTTATTGAAGACCATTTCCTAAATTCATCTTGGTATGCTGATATTTTGTATGTTTTTCTCAACTTCAATGTTCCTCCTAGTTTTTCTAAAACAAAGGCGAGGTTCTTAAAGCTAAAAACTGTAAATTACTTCATTTTGAATAAATGTTTATATTGGAAAAATGCTAGTGGATTATTGCTTAAATTTTTTCCTGAAAATGATGCAGATAATATCAAGCATGAGTTTCATGAAGGAGAATGTGGAGGCCACCTCTACTGGAAGTCAACTACTAATAAAATCCTTAGAGCTGGTTATTACTGGCCCACTCTCTTTCAAGATGTCCATAAGATGATTATTGCCTATCGCAAATGCCAAATATTTGAAGGAAAAATAAAACTGCTTCCCTTACCTCTGCAACCAATCACTGTTGAAGCTCCTTTTCAACAGTGGGGTCTAGACTTCATCAGGGAAATCCATCCTCCCTTATCTGCCCAACATAGATGGATTCTCACAGTAACAGATTATTTTACCAAGTGGATAGAATCCATCCCCTCTAGGAATGCCACAGACTTAGTCATCATCTCATTCCATGAAAACCATATACTGTCTAGATTTGGCTGTCCTAGAGAGATTATAACTAACAATGTTGCTACATTTGGGTCTAAAAAGATGGTAGAATTCTGTTATAAATATCAGATCATATTGGGTGATTCCATAGCTTATTACCCTCAATGTAATTGGCTGGCAGAGTCCTCAAATAAAAGTCTGGTAAACATTATCAAGAAGTTGTTGGAACATAACAATAAATCATGGCACAATAAGCTAGTACATGCTTTATGGGCAGACAGACTGACCATTAAAAAATCCATTGGAATGTCTCCCTACTAGTTAGTTTATGGAACTGATGCAATATTTCCAACCAGTTTAGGAGTACCAGTCATAAAGCTGATCCAGGAAGTGTAGTCTGAAGATAATGATGTCACAAGAAGAATAAACCAAACTATACATTTACATCAAACCAGAGAGGAAGTATACATCAGAGCACAACAACTACAAGAAAACATCAAGAAGTTGTTTGACAAAAGAACTAAGGCAAGTGATTTCAAAATTGGTGATAAAGTTTTGAAATTGGATTCAAGAAGAGAAGATAAGGGCAAACATGGAAAATTTGATAACTTATGGCAGGGCCCTTATCTTATCCAATCTGCTATTGGATACAATGCATTTTTTATGCAAGAGTTGGATGGAGCTGAATAATTTGGAGGTCCTATTAATGGAAGGGTTCTCAAACATTATTTCTGTTGAATGATATTATACTTTCAAGGCTTTTTATCCATTGTATATAGCACTGTTTTTCAAATTTGAAGAAAGAGAAAAGAAAAAAACAATAGAAAAAGAAAGAGGGAAGAAATAAAACAAGAAAGGTACGGCCCCATACCAAAAAGAGAAAAGAAAATCTGAAAGTGTGCAAGCTTAAATGCCACTACCAAAAACAACACTACTATTTCAGTCATACAACCTAATCATGACTGAGATAGATTTCAATTTTTCTGTTGATAGGTTAGTGAAGAAGTTTTTCCAAACTGTTTAATCTTGGTGTATCAAGTAGAATAGATTAGGATAAGAATACATTGGTTCTAAAATGTTCAAAATCTGAACCAAGAAAAAAAAAAGATCAGCTCAAAAGAAAAAGATCAAAATCAGAGATGCGAAAAGAATGAAGGATGTTTAAAATGTCAGATTTCAAGCCTTCATATTTTTGTTTTAAATTTCTGCAAATAAATTCTGTGTGCAGCTTGTACATACAACCATAGACATCATGGCAAATCATACTGCTTAAACCTAGTTTGGTTGTGTTTAAATTTTTGTTTTAGAAGATAGAGAATAAAATTTGCCAGACAGTCTAATCCTGGTAGATGGTAGCTTAGGTAGAAAATTTATGAGTTCAACAGTCTAATCTGAAATCATGGAAGAAATAAGGGTAGACTTAGATTAGTTTTTCCTGTTTTCAAAAATAATAAAATGTTGATGTTCAAGGTATGCAATTCCAAATGCACCTGCTGAAGAGAAAATGTTAGGAAATAGGCTGTGTAGGTAGTTTTTTGGGTAATAATTCTGTTTGATATAAATACTAATCATCTTTCAAAGCTGCATGATCAAAGAATAAAAAGGTTGTCAATCAATAAAGGCACATGTCTATATCCCAGAGATCAAATTCTAAAGATTCTTTACACCTCCAAGGAGCTGCCATCCCCAAGTGGAGCCATTGTTAGCCATCAGTAAATTTTTGACTTAGAAAATGATGGCTAAAAATAAGTCCTAAGCCTTCAAGAGATTGTTTTCATAAAAAACCGCTCATTCTTGAAGTCTTCTTGTGCTATTGAACTTAGCACATAATCTTCACCGTTGTTTCATTAAAAATAAAACCAAGTTAAACCTGTTGCCCCCCTATAAAAATTGTTCCATAAATAACCCCTCTTTCATCATTTCATTCATTCATTTTGACCCTTTTTTGTCCTTCATTTACCTCTGAAAAATCCCTTTTCTCTCTTCATTTTATCCTCCTTATCCCAAGGGAACCTTTCAAATCCCTTTTAAAAACTCATATTTTGTCTATCGAAACCCCAAAAAACCCTTACAAAACCCTCAGTTTACCTTAAAAATGCCTTTCTCAAAACACACAGGTTTTAGCCTCCGAGGGCTGTAAAATATTTGACCTTTCCCCTCCATGCATTCAGGCGCTATAACCAAGCGCTTTAACAAAAACCCCTCTAACCTTATTGCATCGACTTTTTCCCTGAAATACCGCATTTTTGTTGTAAAATTTTCCCTCGATGCGATAAGCTCCTCTTTCTTGGCCCTTGGTTACACATCCCTCCATGGGACCATGCCCTCGCACCTTTTCTTGAGCCCCCATCGCATTGGCATTATTTCTTTTTCCATTACATTGTTCCCCCTTCCCCCCCCCCCCCCCCCCCGATAAGATAAGCCCCTCTTACCTTGACCCCGGTTTCGTGTTCTCCCATGGAACCTCACCTTTCCCTTCCTCTTTTTCCCTTTCTCCTTATCCCCGCCTTGCCACTTTGCGAAATAATCTCAACCGTTGATCTATAAGATCAATGGCCATCGCGCCACTTCCCCTATCCTCCTTCCACCCAAATCTTGCTATTTATTCACCCTTGCGAATAAATCCTATTCGTCAATCCATTTGATCTGACGGTCCTCATCTAACCCGATGACCCAACTTCACCAAGGCCTACCATCCACTGCATGTAGTGCCCACCCAAACTTACGATGACACCTGGATTCCACATTCATTTCTGCCAGTGCAACTTGTTCATCGCATTCAAGCCGCATTGTCGGATCTCCTCCCCCTCATCCGACGACATGTATTCCATATCGCATAATTTTGGCACTCGAAGTTTAACACTCCAAAGAAATGAGATACCTGTGGTTTTCCAAAATCCACATGGTGAGTGATCAATGGAATCGCATTGCCTCCAGGAAAAACCACTTATCGCCCGAGGATCATGCGATAACCACCAGTGGTATTGCGAAAACCACTTTTGCCCAATTCGCGCCAAATACAGTTTAAACTGGATTTTTCACTTGTTTTTCTCCATAAGCCCCCTATGCCTACATAATCACCCCCCCTCTGCATCTCTCCTTCAATCCATTAGCCTCCTAAGTAATCAAACCCCCATCACAGGTTTTTATAATGATTTTTATGGTTTTTGCAGGTTTTTATATAACAGTTTTTGAGGCCAACAGCCTTCTCACAGTTAAATAAGGGGCCCAGCAGAGGACCATTACCTCTGAAACTTGAATGACACAGATTAAAGGTTTCCAGGGTTAATTTAATTATTTAATCAGTGCTGCAGAGCACTGGTTATACAAGAAAACCTATAGAGTACGCATACACCTGTACACTAGCAAACGTAGTGGTGAAAGATTAAGGAGTATCGGTGAGCCAAAAAAGTTAAGGGTTAATGCATAAAGAATAAAGATCAAAGAGCTTAACCTGATAAATAAATATAAAGCACAAATTAAAGGCAGATCAATGCTTAAAGCCACATAAGAAGACAGATCAACAAAATAGCCTCCGAATGCCACATCGTCGAGGCTATCACTCGTCAAATGCCACCTGCAGATTTATTTTTGCGAAAGAATACATAATGAATGTGCAGTTAGAGATCTTTTGCCAAAGAAAAATCAGAATTTATGATCAGCCTACCGAAGCCCCCAAAGTCAACAATAGTAACTAAGGTTGATTAAATATAACGTAAAATCATTAAAACAGAGATGAGCACTTGAAATCTTCTCCCTTAGGCCTCCCAAATGTCAATACACCATTACGCTGTATTAATTGAAAAAATGAATCCCTCTTACACTCCACCTCCTCTTTCTTCTATAAACACTTCTATGGAAGACATTATAGGGGTTGGTCTCTAGATATTTGTTGCATGTAAATAGCTTTTGAAGCTGTTGTAGCTATGTTTGTAACTGAAGACACATAAGATGAGATGAGAAGTTTGAAGCTATAGAGGCCCATTGGACTTAAAGATTGTAACTGGTTTGAACATCAAATACAAATAGCCGATTTATGGGATCCTGGTCTATGTCAATGGTGATGTGTTTCTCACTGTAAATTGTTATTTTATTTTTGTTTTCATTTTGTCCACCTTTCTCTGATAAAGAACAGCGAATAGAGATTAGGATTTACTTCTGAAGTACCCTAAATCTCACTGAAAAACTTTATCCTTTATGTTTTCTGCTGATTGTTAATTTGGAGGTAGTTCAATAGAGTATAACCAGTGAAGTGTTGGTAAGCCCATATTTCCTGAGTATAGCTTGAGATTTTATTTTTGAATGTTCTTGATAAAATTGCTAATTAAAGTTGAGCTACAGAAATTTATGGTTAGCCCTATCCTCTGGTTTTTCTCCAACAGTTGCTTTGAAAAGTTCCCTTAAGAGTATGTTGAAATAAGGCTAGTTTCAAAGTACTTACCTGATCTTAGAATACTTTTTGTGTTTATCATGAATGTTTTCCCTTTGAATATGCTGAAAGCAGGCTAAGTTAAAAGTCTTTACTTGATCTTAAGCTATTATGTGTTTTTAAATGTTTTCTCTTGAATGTACATCAAAAGAAGGCTAGTTTAAAAGTACTTACCTAATCTTAGATTACTTTTGTGTCTTTCCTTAAGTGCATGCCAAAAGTAGGATAGTTTCAAAGTACTTACTTGATCTTAGGTTGTTCTTCATTTCTTCATGTGTTTTATTTCTTTCACTTCATTTCTTATTGTTGCATTCCATAATATCAACTTAAAGAGATCCTTTGACATAGATGACTTGCCCCATGGACCACTCTTGAACCTTTTTGTCCGATTAAATCCTATTATGACTCCATAGCCCAATGGATTGATGATGCTCCTAGCCTATCTTATTAGCTGAACCATTCCTTCACCTACTCACACCTTCACCCTTCATACAGACTTCCTTTATATTCATAATATCCTTGCCCAACCAAAACAAACAAAAACTCTGTTCTTCATAACTAGCCTAATATCATATCATAAAACTTAAAGATCATATCTTTGAACTTCTACATAGAGAGATCCCTCTCTGAATCTAGGATGGCTAGGTCCTCAGATTCGAAGGCAGTTTTGATGTAGGCTTTGCAACATTTGTACTTGCCAATATTGCAAAGTATGGAGTCCCAACACAGTAAAGGTGGAGGTCATTCAAGGTTTCTATGGTAAAATTTAAATGTACATAACCGCGTTTGATGTCATCATTACCTTTTTTTCTTGCATGTGTTATGATTGAAGTTGAAGTTGTTAGTTAAACTTTAAACCTCACATCAATTAGGACTTTTTTATATTATGGTTTATCCTCGCATGTGAGCCGATCCCTAGAGAGCTCCTTCATTGATCCAAGAAGGTTGTTGTCAAGTTTGAATTCTACAGCTGTCATCAGCAAACAAGGCAGTGAAGACTATAAATCATCAATGGAAGCAAGAAAGAAAAAAAATAAGGGTAGTCATTGTCACAGGTATGAGACCATGGATATGAAATTACTCAATGAATACTCTACTACTATGGAGGTTTTCATAAGGACTAGTTGTTTACAATTCTGCTAGAGGTTTCAGGGCTTCCATTTATAGGCTTCAAAGGATTTTTCCACCAGCTTCATAGGAACAACATCAAAGGTTGGGATTCTGAACCTTACAGTGACACCATAGAGCATATCATCATCTACAGGAATCCTTAGAGGTGGTGAAATGTGGTTTAAAGGTATCAAATTCACAATGCAGTATTTCAAAGAGTTTATAAACCAAGAACACAGTGAATTTGATTTGAAAAATTCTATCTCTAGGAGTTTTATGAAGTCAAATTATGCAAAGTTGTTGATGGTAATTCACAAATATGTTACCTGTGAAGGAAGGTTTCACATGGTCTACCCATACCATATCAGACTTCTTCTACATTTTTTAGGTAAGAGGTCACTTAAAATGCCTTTATCTTTATACAGAAGTCTAGGGAAAATGTCAGATAAGGTTCAAATCAAGACATAGGGAAATGAGACATCTTTGTTTCATCATGGTCCAATTAAGCTGTTAGTGTTGGAAGAATTAATAAGGTTAGAGAGAGATTGGATTTCTTTCTTGTTCATGAGTGGTTATGAAATTGATGTGGTCACTCCAAAGAAAGTATTAAAACATAGAATTACTTCATCACCAGTTGTGGCAGAAGAATTTGAAGAAGAAAATAGATCATCTCCTATTGAACCAATGAACATGGGAACAAAACCATTGCAAGATGTTGACACACCTCAAGCACCTGCAAAAAAGAAGCATATACTCAGCAAAAAAGGCAGCAAGAGAGTCACTAGAAGCTAGAGATTGGCTAAAGGAAATTTGGAGGATATCCTTCATGCAATTGACATTGAAGAGTCACCCATTATGCAAGCTGAAGACATTGAAGATGGAGGAAGAAAGCTGAAGAAAGGTAAGACTGCTAAAAAACTATATTTTGTAGGTGATGATGCTCGTTTAATATTTCAACAAAGGAAGCCAATGACCATACATGCAAATAAGGTCATGGAAAGCAAAGGGACTAAGAAAATCAATGAAGCTACCCAACCAACTAGCATCATAGATTTGTCTCCATCAGCAAAGGAGGAAGTGGTTATCAGGAAAATAAAGGGTAAAGAGAAAATTATTTAAAAATCAGAAATAGAAACCCTCAAAGAGCAACTGAATGAAGCAGATAAAGAGATATCAGTTTTAAAGCTAGAGGCAAATAAGCACATATCTGAGAAGGTTCAATTCGAACATATGAGGACAATATGAGAGGAGCAAGTCACAAGTGTTTCAAAAACGTTGGATAGTACATAAATCTTTTGCTGAAATGGAGTCAGCCATTAATAGAGGTGGTCAATCACATTAAGAGGATGAACTTGCACTTATAATAAAAAAAAATAGCATTAAAAGATCACGTGGAAGACCTTCAGGAGTATCTGGATTTAATTCAAGTGGGGTTAGAAAAGAAAGGGCTGAAGATGAAAGTGGTAGAAGAACCCATCAGCCAATTGATTGTAAATGAAGAAGAAACACCGCAAGAGTAAAAAATTGAGCTGAAACAAGTATGATGAGGTTCATAACATGCAAAGAACCTAAATTCTGTAGTTGGAGAACAATTTTTCAAGACAGTTACAAAAACAACAATTTTTTGTTTTTTGGAAAGTTTCGTAGTCTGCTTCAAGATTGAAGCCAGAAAAACGCTATGAAAATATCTGAAGGTGAATTTTTTCCTTAGAATTAATTTTTTTCAAGTATTATGGAGGTAAATTGATTGTTTGAAAGGTTTCTTGGCATAGTAAAGGTGTTTGAACAGCAAAGGTTTCAAGGACATAGGTGAAAAATAAAGATTCCATACACTACGAAAAATGGCTACGAAACTGCCTAAAATTCCTTGTTTCGTAGTGAGGAGCTTTTTGAAGATTTTTTAGCATTACAATAGCACATTATCTAGCTGGATACCTCCATCATGTAAGTGGGCCATATCAGCAGAGACTCATTGCTCAAAAGGAGTATCACATAGCCAGCTCATCAGGCATAACATTGATTAAATTGAAGGTTATCCATCCCTAAAAAGTAGGATTGTGTTCCACAGACGTAGGGTTTTTTAGGTATGTAAAGTGATGGGGAATTATCCCTCTAACATGTGATATATATTATGTAATGGTTTCACTGTTAGGAGAACCAAACGTAATAAATAAGAGATAGATTCTTATTAGGATTTTTATTTCTTAAAGGATAGTTGTCCATTTTATGTTTCAAGTTAGTAGTTTCAGTTATGATAGATGTCAGAGTTAGAATTCGAAGATATATAAAGCTAGGAAGATCATCTACATTTTAAATAATGTCTATTTATAGACTAAAAATCGAAGAGCAAAGGGTTGGGGAATATTGCATCAAATTGCTTCTTATATGTTTTTGTCCATTATTAGTAATATACAGTGACGTTCTGCTTCTAGACCTACAATTCTCATGAGGTGTTTAATGTTTTGTTGCTATGTATATTTATGTCTAATCACTTGTAGTGGATTTTATCTCTAATTACTCAGAATTCATAATGTTATGCTCTGACTTCCTTTACGGGTGAAATTACTATGTTTTCGTTATATTGTATGTGTGAATCATCTTAATTAAAAACCTCTATCTACCTCAACTTCCATGTGAATAAGGACTATCATTAAGAATACTAATGTTGACTCCATAGCCCAATGGTAGAAAGCCTTCATTTTTCAACCTCAAATCATATAAAACCAAGTTAAAATTCACAGAGTTAGGCATCTAGTATTATCTTTATTGAAAATCATAAACCCCCTTTGAGAGAGACCTCTCCGACTGAAGAGGCTAATCTTCAGTTAGAAGTGGTTTGAAAGAGTTACATTGAGTTTATTGATGAGCAGCCAATCAAGATCAATTTAGTGATAACATTTTGGTGCATCTGTCGGGAGCTTGAAGACATATTTCCTGAAGTTTTTTGTGCAAACAATGAAGTTCAACTCTTGGAGGTAGCAGGAGCTCAAAATTTGTTCGAGGCTACAGAAACTACCTTGGTGACTCCAATACAAATTTTCATGTTTAAAGGTGGTTGATCCTAACCCACCTAAAATTGTGAATAATCCAAACCCAATTTCCAAAGGAATTCAAAGAAGCTCTTCAAAAACATGTATTCCATCACACTCAAGAGCTTTGTCCTCTGAAATTGTAAGTAGTCCTGAAGATAAGAAATTTGATGATAAAATTCATGAATTTTTGTTTAGGTCTGAGAGTGAAAATGAATTGATTGAGATTTTTATAAACCTACAAAGACGAGGTATTGATACCTCAACCCTAGTAACTAAAAAAGAATGAGAAGAATTGTGGGAGGCAGTTACATTAGTGTTACTATTAGAGAGGGAATTTTTTGATAAGTTAAAGGAATTAGACCCATTTGAATTGTTGCTAAGAAGAAAATCTGGTATTCCGTTACCTGACTGGAGCTCATTTGTATCTGGACTACAAAGACAAACTACACCACCTCCTAATAGCTAATCTTCTAATAATGTCATTCCTATAAATACCACAGTCCCTGTTATCATGGCTAGAAATGCTCCACCTCCATCTCCTACTGTACCTGCTAGATATGCTCCACTTGTTCTCCCAACTATTATTAATGTCCTCCCAAGTAAATACTCAACTAGAATGAAAACCTAGGGGAGTGATGAATCAATTACAGTTGAGGAGCATGTAGACCAATTCAATGATTTCATAGAAAGAGAGGTAGTATACCATGAAGATGCCAAAATGAGACTATTTGCTCAAAGTTTCACTGATGAGGTCATAAAATGGTTCAAAGCTCTAGCTCCGAGAAGCTTGCAGAATTGGAACTATTTTGAGGATAGTTTTTTGAGAAATAGGGGAATATAACAAACCCTGTGCAGGTTGTTAATGAATACAATGGTTTAAAAAGAGCTGTAGATGAAATTGTACAAAATTTCTCCAAGAGATTTAATAAATTTTATGATTCTATACCTGCTCATCTTAAACCTCCACGACGAGCTGCTCAATTGTGTTATGTTGAGGCATTTGATTATGATTTATCTATTCTATTTAGATAAAGAGAATCTCCTTCATTATAAGAAATGCAGAATGATCCTATGAAGGTAGAAGTAAACATGATAGCATCTAAGAAGTCTAATATGGGTAAAAAAAAACTAAAAGAAGAAGAAATTAGATGACATGTTTGATTCTATGATGAAAACTATGGAAAAACTCATGGATAGACTTGTGCTTGGAAATGCTTCTGCACCTTGTGCACAACATGATCTACTATTTAGAAATCCACAGTTTATAAGGTCTCAAAATTAGCAAATACAAAGAGAAAACATAGATCAGCCTGACTCTCAAGTAAGGCCTCCTTTTCAGCAGAATTTGATTGATGAAGAAGAACCTCAGCCTAAGATTCAACAAGACTCTATTAAGTGCCTAGATGAAAACATGTATGTAATTTTTTTGACCAAATAAGAGCATGATGAGTCTGATCATGATGCAAATAATGGTGAAGAACAATTTGACTATCTTAAGGGTTATCAACATGTAATTTTTGAGATGCAGAAGAAATACAATCTTAGAAATAGAAATGCTCCCATCACTGCAAATGAAACACAACCAAAGAAGGATGATCCTAAAGCAGCTGAGTCTAAAAAGGATCCACAACTTCCTCCCCTTATGAAATAGAGCGAAAAGACATATTCTCAGTTTGGAGAATGAGATCTCTAAAATTAAGATTCCCGTTCCTTTTGGAGAAATCCTCAAGGCAAATGAGTACAGGAGAAAAAATTGTAAAAAATTTGAATTCTCAACTAGGAGCTTAAGATATCCTAACAAAAGTGTCTGCTAAGACAATGGTAATGGAAATTTTGGTGGCAGATATTCCACCCATGTTTAGCATGCTCTTATCCAAATCTTTGGCAGAAATAATCAAAGGCATCATACAGATGGACTTGACATCTTCCACCATTCATGTTTTTGGTGAGCCAATAAGATTGTATAGGGAGACTAGGATGGCCTATATGGTAATAAGTAAGGAAAAACCTCATAATTTTACGATTTATGTTGTTGAAACTAAATTAGGATCAAAAATTATTTTCAATGAGCTAACTGATGAAGCAGAAAGTGAAGGGAAAGCATAAATTCAAGAAATTGAAAATCAGTAAGCTAAAAATCAAGAAACCATAGAAGAAAAAGTAGAGGGCTGGTGGATTTTGTAATTTTATGGATCTACTGGAAGAGAAGGGACTGGAGCAGGCATATGGATCACTACTCCTGATGATGAAAGTAATTTCTATTCTTTCAAACTGAGCTTTGATTGTACAAATAATATGGCTGCCTATGAATATATGCTTTTGGGTTTGGACATTTTGAAAAGATTGGGTGCCAAAATAAATTCGGTTTGTGGAGATTATGAATTGGTAATAAAACAAGTTGAAGGAACATATAAAACTAACGATGTGTGGATGAGAGCTTAAAGAAATCTGATCAAGGAAATGTTGGAAAATTTTCAAGAATATTCATTTATTGTGAAAACTAGGGATCAAAACTCAGTAGCTAACTCCCTAGTTGTTTTTGCAAGTTTGTTTGCCATCCCTGCACATTCCACTGAGAAGTATGAGATTGAAGTTTTTCGTAGGCCTTCCATGCTAGAAAACATCATCCATTTGCAAGTGTTTGAAGATGACCAACAAGTGTCAAAAATTTCATAGAGTTGAAGGAGGAATTTGAAAACACACAAGTATATTAGAAAAACATGCTTGTTGAAAGTAAGTGTAACTCTGAATTTTTGTAGCTGAGAAATAATTGTATACCCAAGGTTCTAATTCCAATTAAAAAACCTTTTGACAAAAATGATGTTTTCAAATCCCCTAGGATGCAGCCTGATGATGAACAGGTAGAGACTTGTAAGCTTGGTACATTAGCAGTGCCTAAAATGATAAATATTTCTAAGTTTCTTTCTGTGGAGCTGAAAAAGAAATATATTGAAATGATGAAGAAGTTTATTCATTTTTTTGAATGGAGTTATGTTGATCTGAAAAAGTATGATCGTAGTATTATTCATCGTATTATTCCTATCAAAGACAATGAGAAACCTTTCAAACAGAAATTGAGAAGGATTAATCCATTACTCATGCCTATGATTGAGAAGGAAATTAAGAACCTATTTTATGTAGAAATTATTATTCCTATAAGATTCTAAAATTGGCTTGCTAACTTGGTACCAGTAAGAAAAAAAGTAGAGAGATCAGAATCTGTATTGATTTCAGAAACTCAAACAAGGCTTCTTTGAAAGACAACTACCCTCTTCCTACGATGGATCAGATTCTGCAGAATATTCTTGGCTCTCAAAGGATGTCTATGATGGATGGTTTTTCAGGCTATAATCAGATATTGGTACACCCAGAAGATCAAGATAAAATTTCTTTTACCACACCATAGGGAACGTTCGTGTATGCCAAGATGCCCTTTGGTTTGATGAATGAAGGAGAAAATTTTCAAAGAGCAATGGACATTTCCTTTGCTAAGGAGAAATATAAATTAGTGGTGGTCTATCAGGATGACATAAATGTACTTCCAAGAAAGGAGGAAGACCATTTGAAACATCTGGAGAAAGTTCTGTTGAAGTGTATAAGATTTGGTATTTTTCTTAATCCCACTAAAATTATTTTTGCTCTAACCTCTGGAAAGTTTATTGGACATATTATATCAAAATATGGGATAAATATTGACCCAAATATAGTCAATTCTTTTCAGAAGATAGACCTACCAAGGAACAAGAAATAAATTCAGTGTTTTCTTGGGAGAGTAAATTTTGTTAGAAGGTTCATCCCGAACATTGCTAAGATTGTCAAAGAAATTATCAAGATGTTGAAGAAAGGAGCTGATATTAAATAGATAGTTAAAGCCAAGTGTTACACCATTTTTTTGGTCATCTAACCTATTATTATTAGATGAACCCAAGTACACCATGTAAGACCAATTTTACCCCAAGTAAAATTGCTTTCACCACATAAAATAACTTATTTGGTCATATTTAACCCAAAACAAAGAAATTAATTAAATAAATCCTTATTTATTTAATTATTTCCTAAGAACAAGTTATTTAAATCATTATTTAAATAATATTCTTAGTTAAATTTGACTAAATCATCCATAAATAATCAAATAAACTGTTATTTATTTAATTATATTCCCATCATTCCCCTAAAATGATAAATAAATCATTTATTTATTTATTATTTATAAATAAAGGAATTGACCCAAGTCAAGAATCATTTTCCCTCCAACAAATATAATAAAATATTCCTAAAAGGTGCTTCTAGAATTCGATTAACAATATTTTATTCATGCACCGAGTTCTAGACCGCCCCAATATTTTGTTATAAATAGGGGGGTTTTCCCCATTCATTAGTCACCTTCATTGCATTAGATCACTCTGGATCTACTCTTGGTCACCATTTTCCATTTTGTTTTGTGAACTCCCATTGAGTTCTATGTTTGTTTTTCTACACCCATAAGAGAGAGAAATGTTAGATCTGAAACACTGAGGACTTTCAAGAACCCATCCCACTGAGGAGAACTGGAAGACAAGTTTCTTGTTTTCCTCTAAGGTGCCCCATTCTTTAATATAATACAAATTTTTTTTAAATACATTCTTCTTGTCTTGTCCATTGGATTTATGGAGCCATGTTATATTTTATCTGCTTAATGTCTTTTGTGCTTAGATCTAAATTTGTGCAGCAAAATTAAAGATATTTTGTAGCCATAATCGATGTTAGGGCTATTTGTTATGCGTAGCTAAAGTGATATTTTACGACAAAAGAATCATACTAACACCAAGCAATCATTTGAAGAAATAAATAAATTCCTCACTCAGACCCCAATATTGATTAGTCTATTTTTTTCAAAATAATTCCTGGTTTTTACATTTGCATCTAAAAATACCACAGTTGGAGTTTTACTGCAGAAAGGACAGCAAGGTACAGAGAAACTAATTTCATTCTTTAGCAGAAACCTTGTTAACTCAGATTTCAAATAAAATATTTAAGAAAAACAAGCATATTATTTGATCAAATCCATCAAGGATTTTAGAATCTATATTCTGTATTCTCATGTCATAGCATTTGTGCCTAACACTATGGTTAAGGACATCTCGACACAAGATGATCCCAATGGCAAGAGATGGAAGTGGATAGATAATTTAGTAGAGTATGACACATAAATCAGACCTAAAAAATTGGTGAAAGGAAAGGGGTTGGAAAAGTTGATGGAACATTCTAATTTTTACTATCTTGACATGGATTTTATTGCAGAAATTTAAGAGTCGTCAGATGAAGATGAAGAGATGATTCCTATTAAAGAGAAGATCATTTTATCTGATTGGTACATAGATATTGTATTTGTCTTGCATCATCATAGAGCTCCTGAAGAGTTTACTAAATCAAAATCAAGGTTTGTAAACATGAAATCTCTAAGGTACTGCAGTATAGATAAGAATCTATACTGGAAAGATACTGGCGACATTCTTTTGAACTGTTTGCTGGAAGAGGAAGCTGAAAAGGTGATTAAAGAATTTCATAAGGAATATTGTGGAGGACACCACTACTAGAAGGCGACAAAAAATAAAATTTTCAGAGCAGGGTAATACTGGCCCACCATGTTCAAGGATGTTTACAAGAAGATATCTTCCTGCCATGAGTGTTAGATTTTTGATGGTAAGAAAATGCTAGTTCCTTTATCCTTGATGCCAATTTATGTTGAGGCACCTTTTCAACAATGGGGGCTTGATTTTATTAGTGAAATACACCCATCATGTTTAGGGTAGCATCGTTGGATCCTGACAACAACATATTATTTCACTAAGTGGATTTAGGCAATCCAAACAAGGCAGGAAAATGATTCAGTCATAATCCAATTCTTAGAAAATAACATATTGTCCAGGTTTGGTTGTCCTTTGAATATTATTAATGAAAATGCACAAGATTTTAAATCCAAAAGGTTGATAGTTTTTTTTCATCGGTATCATATAACACTTGGAAATTGTACTGCTTATTACCCACAGCGTAATGGCCTTGTTGAATCTTCTAATAAAAGCATTGTGAGAACTATCAAGAAGGTACTGTAGGAAAAAAAAATATCATGGAATCTGAAGTTGAAATATTCTTTGTGGGTTGATAGAGCATGTACAAAAAGATCCATTGGTATTTCACCTTATGAATTAGTGTATGGAGCTGAAGCCATTTTTCCCACATCCTTCGGAGTGCATGTAATGAAATTGCTGCAAGGACTAGAAGAGGAGCCTAATGCTATTCATAGGAGTATAAACCAACTTATAGCTCTATAGGAAAAAAGGGAGGAGGTATACAACAACCATAAACAGTCACAAAACAGAGTAAAGAAGGCATTTGACAGAAAATTCAAAGAAGAAAATTTTCAGATTCAAGATGTGGTGTTGAAGTGGGAATCCAGAATTGAAGAAAATGGGAAACATGGGAAGTTTGAAAACATCTATAAGGGACCATTCATAGTATATGCATACCATGGTAACAACAACTTTCTAATTCACGAGATATATGGACAACTTTGTGCTGGAGGGCCTATCAATGGCAAGTTTCTAAAGCACTATTCCTCTTAAATTTTACTAAATTTTCACTCCATTATATATATATTCATTTTTATTATGATTTTCTGATAAGAAATATAGGATTATCATCAAACTTCAGCCTGAGGTGATGGCCATAATATTTTGAAGAAGGCTTGACAAATTTTCAGTGGTTTATTTAAAAAAAAAAAAGGATGGATGGCACTAGAACTACAGGTTCTTTGGTGTACCATAGCGGAACACCATCCCATGTGGAGCCATTTTTATCACTCATTAAGTTGTGAAACATTTCTTTATAGGGTCATACAGATCACTCACCAAATGTATAAGGTCTCCTAAGCCATTTCAATGTGGTATAGGATTTTTTTTTGCATTTTTTAAGCCTATCCTAAGTTTTGTGATCACCTCCATTTATGCCATTTCAGTCAAATCAGTCCCATATTGTGTCATTTTTCATTCCCCATGCATTCAAACAAAAAAGGGCACATCTATCAGTTTCTCACATTTTCGTAGCGTTTTACACAGGAAAAAAACAGATTTCGCTACGAAATTGCCTAATAGTTTCATAGCGAATCTGTCAGAAGCTTAACTAATTTCGCTACAAAAATATGTTTTCTAACCTAGCTTGTCAGAGTTGTACGAGGTGTCATTTTCTGATTATAGCAGTAAAGGTGGAGGTCATTCAAGGTTTTTATGGTAAAATTCAAATGTACATAACTGTGTTTGATGTCATCATTACCCTTTTTTCTTGCATGTGTTATGATTGAAGCTCAAGCTGTCAGTTAAAATTTAAACCTCACCTCAATTAGCCTTTTGTCATATTTTGGTTTATCCTTGCATGTGATTCGATCCCTGGAGAGCTTCTTCATCGAGCCAAGCAGGTTGTTTTCAAGTTCGAATTCTATAGGTGTCATCAACAAGCGAAGAAGTGAAGACTATAAATCATCAATGGCTGCAAGAAAGAAAAAAAATAAGGGTGGTCATTATCACATGTATGATCCCATGGATATGAAATTACTCAATGAATACTCTACTAATATGGAGTTTTTCAGAAGGATTGGCTGTTTGCAATTATTCCAGAGGTTGCAGGACTTTCATTTATAACTTTCAAAGGATTTTGCCACCAGCTTCATAGGAACAACATCAAAGCTTGGAATTCTGAACCTTACAGTGACACCAGAGAGCATATCATCAGCTACATGAATCCGTAGAGGTCGTGAATAGTCGTGTAAAGGTCTCAAATTCGTAATGCAAGATTACAAAGAGTTTGTAAACCAAGAACACAGTGAAGTTGATTTGATAAATGCTATCCCTAGGAGTTTTATTAAGGTGAATTATGAAAAGTTGTTGATGGTGATTCAAAAATATGTTACCTGTGAATGAAGGTGTCACATGGTCTACCCATACCATCTCAGACTTCTTCTACATTTTTTAGGTAAGAGGTCACTTAACATGCCTTTCTATACAGAAGTCTAGGGAAAATGTCAGATAAGGTTCAAATAAAGGAATAGGGAACTGAGAAATATTTATTTCATCATGGTCCAATTAAGATGTTAGTTTTGGAAGAATTAATAAGGTTAGAGAGAGATTGGATTTATTTATTTTTCATGAGTGGTTATGAAATTGGTGTGGTCACTACAAAGAAAGCCTCAAAAGATAGAATTACTTCATCACCAGCTGTGGTAGAAGAATTTGAAGAAGAAAATAGATCATCTGTTGTAGATCTAGTGAACATGGGAACATAACCTTTGCAAGAGACTGACACACCTCAAGCACTTTCAAAACAGAAGCATACAGTTAGCAAACAAGGCAACAACAGAGTCACTAGAAGCCAAACATTCAATAAAGGAAATTTGGAGGATATCCTTCATGCAATTGACATTGAAGAGTCACCCATTATGCAAGCTAAAGAAATTGAAGATGGAGGAGGAAAGCCTGAAGAAAGGTAAGACTGCTAAAAAAATATATTTTGTAGGTGACGATATTGGCTTTATATTTCAACCAAGGAAGCCAATGACTAGGCATGCAAATAAGGTCATGGAAATCAAAGAGACTAAGAAAATCAATGAAGCTGCCTAGCCAACCAGCATCATAGATTTGTCTGCATTAGCAAAGGAGGAAATGGTTATCAGGCAAAGAAAGGGTAAAGAGAAAATAATTGAAAAATCAGAAATAGAAACCCTCAAAGAGAAATTGAAGGAAGCAGGTAAAGAGATATTAGTTTTAAAGCTAGAGGCAAAGAAGAACAAAGTTGATAAGGGTCAATTTGAACATATGAGGAAAATATGGGAGGAGAAAGTTACAAGTGTTTCAAAAACTTTGGACAGTACATAAATGTTGCTAAAATGGACTCCGACATTAAGAGGGGAGGTCAAACAAATTAATAGGATGAAATTGCACTTATAATCCAAAAACAAAGCATTAAAATATCAAGTGAAAGATCTTCAGGAGCAGTTGGATTTGATTCAAGTGGAGTTAGAAAAGAAAGTGCTCACGATGAAAGTGGTAGAAGAACCCATCAGCCAATTGATTTTAAATGAAGAAGAAACACCACAAGAGTAAAAAAATGAGCTGAAACAAGTATGATGAGGTTCATAACATGCAGAAAACCTAAATTTTTCAGCTGGAGAACAATTTTTCAAGACAGTTACAAAAGCAACAATTTTCAGTTTTTTGGATAGTTTCATAGCATGCTTCGATATTGAAGCCATAAAAACGGTATGAAAATTTATAAAGGTGAATTTTTTCCTTAGAATTAATTTCTTTCAAGTATTATGGAGGGAAATTGATTGTTTGCAAGGTGTCTTGGCATAGTAAAGGTGTTTTAACAACAAATGTGTTAAGGAGATAGGTGAAAAATAAAGTTTCCATACACTATGAAAATTAGCTACCAAACTACCTAAACTGCCCTGTTTCATAGAGAGGATTTTTTGAAGATTTTTTAGCATTCTAATAGAAAATTAGCCAACTGGATACCTCCATCGTGTAGGTGGGCCATATCAGCAGAGACTCGTTTCTCAAAAGGAGTGTCACATAGCCATCTCATCGGGCATAACATTGACTAAAGTGAAGGTTATCCATCCCTAAAAAGTAGGATTTTTTTCCACAGAGCTAGGGGTGTTTTAAATATTTAAAGTGATGGGGAATTATACCTCGAACATGTGATATCTATTATGTAATGGTTTCATTGTTAGGATAACCGAATGTAATAAATAGGAGATAGAGTCCTATTAGGAGTTTTATTTCTTAAATGATAGTTGTCCATTTTATGTTTCAAGTTAGTAGTTTCAGTTATGATAGGTGTTAGAGTTAGAATTCGAATATATAGCTAGCTGGGTAGATCATATACATTGTAAAGAATGTCTATTTATAGACTAAACATCGAAAAGAAAAGGGTTGGATAATATTGCACCAAATTTCTTCTTATATGTTTTTGTCCATTATGAGCAATATACAGTGACATTCTGCTTCTAGACCTGAGATTCTCATGAGGTGTTTAATGTGTTCTTGCTATGTATCTTTATGTCTAATCAATTACAGTGGATTTTATCTCTAATTACTCATAATTCATAATAGTATGCTCTGACTTCCTTTAGGGGTGAAATTACTGTGTTTTCGTTATATTTTCTATGTGAACCATCTTGATTAAAAACCTCTATCTGCCACAGCTTCCATGTGAAGAAAGACTGTCATTAAGAATATTGATGTTGACTCCATATCCCAATGGTAGAAAGCCTTCATTTTTCAACCTGAAATCACATAAAACCAAGTTACAATTCACAGACTTAGCCATCTAGTATTATCTTTATTGAAATTCATAAACCCCCTTTGAGAGAGCCCTCTCAGACTAAAGAGGCTAATATTCAGTTAGAAGTGATTTTAAAGAGTTACATTGAGTTGATTGATGAGAAACCAATCAAGATCAATTTGGTGATAACACCAAGGGTGCCTTATCTCCATCCCACATGGTTTTTGGCTTTGTTTGTGACATTGTTAGATTTCCTTGTAGCACAGACATAGTTTCTTGTAGAAAACTCTAGTTTTCCTATAGCAAACCCTACTTTACTTGTTGATCCTTATTTTTTGCCTCTTTCCAGTTTTTGGGGGTTGGTACATGTCTAAGGGATGCGATCCTTGAAGAAACTCTCCTTCTATAGGTCACAAGTGTCCTCTTAGGTGAAGTGAGCTCTTGAAATTTCCCTTATTTTAAGCTTATCATAAATATTTCAAAGAATACTAGGTGTTTACCCCTGATGATGGACTCACTTAAGAATTCCGAAATGCTGGGTTACTAAAAATAATACGAATAGGCTATTCCTCTATTTTGAAAACTTATCTCATCTTCCGTTGTAGGTCAATACTCAATTGTTATAGGTCTTTTGGTTGGATTCTATGGCTTCCCTTTCTTTACCCTAGCACTCTTTCTAGTTATGAATTTCATGCGGGTTTGTATTTTTATTTTGGCCTTCACTAGTGTGCTTAAAGTGGCTAAGGTAGCAGCCACTTCTTTTTCTGATATTTTTTGTGAGATATTTGTTTGTTGGGGTGAGGTATTAGTTCCCATAATAGGGTCCAATGTCTCTTCCTCCTATGTCTCGTCTTCCATATTCTCTTCTATTTCTTCCTTGTGTTTTTCATCTTCCTCTTTTTCTTCTTCTTTCCCTTCCTTTGTTTCTAGGTTTTCTGTGTTTTATTCTTCAGTCTCCATCTCTTCTTGTTCTTCATATTCTGCTCTTGTTTATTGAGTCTCACCACTTATTCTTCCATTCCCCTCCCTCCAAGACTAGAGGTAGAGTTTTCCCTAATTTTTGTGCCTATGAATGCTTCCCTATCGATATCTTTGAAAGTGTACCAAAATATAGGGGTGTTCAATCTATTCATGGCATCTCCTATTATAAGCTTGATGAGCTAAGTGGTAGTACTTTCTCCCACTCACTTTTTGGCTCATGTACTTAATTGAATGTAGGAGGAAGTATGGAATTTTCAGTATTTTTTCTAGAGGGATATCTCCTTGGAACATAAGCTCATTCAACAGTCTAAAGTGGTACCCATAAACCACATCGACTCTCTCCTCACAAGAAATGTATTTCATTATGTGAAATGCTACTTCATACGAAGGGTATGGAACACTTTTTCTTCTCACTCCATTTTTTTTCCTCAACAAATTCTTCATTTGGAAGAAATAATATATTTTTAGTTGTAGTACTAGACACCCTATCTTCTCTATTCCACTTGACTCCCAGAGGAAAAGTGGTCACTATGCTAATAAATTCAGGTGTAATTAGGATGCTTATACGTATGACCATAGTGGTGGCTAATCATCTTCTTGTGCATGGAGGGCCACTACAAATTCTCAAGCCACCTCCTCATCAAAGCCCTTGAGGAGCTCGAAGAATCATAACCACTGATGATTCCTAAAAAAATCCACCACTTGAGGGTGTAATCTAATCCTCTTCATATCTATGGATTCCATTTTGTTAAAACCTCTTCCCATTTTATGGTTTTGTAAAGAAGGTGGATGAATGGTTTTGTCTAAGAATATGGGTGATGTGTGGCCTTAGAGGTTATTAGTTTACAAAAACTAAGACTACCATTGTTCTATTTCATCAATCAACCTCTTAAATTTTGAATTATTGTTGTGACAATGTATAAATTTTCATGGAAAAAAATCACAATTTTGAGGAGGTGACATCTAATTACCTATGAACTCTGGTGTTTCTTGTGTGGGAGATGGTGATTTTAGGTGTGAATACCACCTGTGAGTGGCTCTCACTGCAATTCTCGACATTCTTCAATATTCTATAAACTTTTTTGTAGCATCAACATTTTCCTATAGCACAAGATTTTCATGCAGACTTCGACCTTGGTGCAGAGTTCTTCAATGGCTCCTATCACCCTCCTTCTCTATTTTCTCTCTAAATTCTCAATGAAATGAGGAGAATGAGCCAAAAATTCCCTTTACAGAAATTTGAACAAATTTGGAGCGAAGTGGTGACTTGGACTTTAGCAGGGGTTTTCCTCTCTTGGACCACTGGTCCCACTCCACTTAATCATTATATTTTGCATTGGAATCAGCTCCATGTCCTTGTCAACTCACCCTTAACTGATTTTAATTCCTAGGTGGCATGCATACTTCACCTCTCATTCAATTTAACTTCACAAGGGTGGCCAAGTTAACTGGCCACCTTTTTTCCTTTTTAACCTCTAATTCTTGACATTAATTCATTTTGATCAACATGATGCATATAGAGAGGGTGAAGGGTCATACCTGTGCCTACATGTTGTTGAGGAGTTTAGACATCATTTGATGCAGAGAGCTAGATTTTTTTGATAGCCAAAATTGTTTTTCCCTTTGCTGTGTTTTTTTTTATGCTTATTTCTGAGTGAGAAACTTATTTCTGGGTGAGCTGATTAACACTTTTGTTTGCTTCTTCTTATTGAAGGTGTTTCATAGAGTTCCTCAATTGATTTTTCTAGTGTTTTCATCCTCCAGGAGTCTTCTGGTGGTCATTTGGAGCAATTTCCATCAACTTCTTCTCACGTTTTAGGCTTGATGTGTCATGTGTAGGATTTCTATAGAAATTGATTGACTTCATGTATCTATTTCCTTTATGCTGATTTGGAGCTCTAGGTTACTGATAAATTAGGGGAAATAATGTATGGAGGTTAGGGATGGAGCTATGGAGTGAGTGGAGTGATGGAGAGATGAGGCTAGGGGTCCCATGTCAAAATATATGTGAACTAGCTACTAGTGGCAAAAATAAGGTTTAGAGAGTGAATACCCATGCATGGACTGGAGTTAGGGTTAGGAGTGGTAGGTATAGGCAAAAAATTATTTTCATGATTTTATTAAAGATTATATGCCCTTGAGAGAGCTTCCTTTCTCATAGACGACTTTCCTGTAGTAGTACAACGTTTCTTGTAGCAATACAGAAAATTCTGTAGTAGCTAGGACATCTTGTAGTAATTACAAATAGGAGAAAAAAATAGGATTTTTTCTTACCTAGAGGGATAAATCAGTGGATGGATGCATGCTGGGGTTTCTTATGGAGTGGGTAGGCAGATGAGAGATAGGAGAGAGGAATAAAATTTCTCCTCTTTGTGTAAACCACCCTTGATCAACAACCTGCAAAACATAAATTAGTGAGTGCATAGGTGTTGTTTTCTTTTTTTTATTTTTATTTTTCTCTTTGTTTATTTCTTTAAGACAGGTGGTCTGCCTCTATAGAGGTTTTCAACCCACAATCATTCCTTGGGCACCTCAAATAGGTTTTCACCCATGGAACTTTTATTTCTTTGTTTTATTTTTATTTTTTTTCCCTCTAGGATCACCTCATAGAGGTTTTCAACCCAGGAACTAGCCTTGGATGCCTGAGAGAGGTTTTCACCCATCCCTCTTTATTTTGTTTTTTTTTCTAGGAAGAGGAGGCATTGGAAACTATGAAGCTTCCAATTACATAAACCTCCCAATTTATGGAATATATAAACTCATCCCTAGACATGGGCTTCTTGTACACTTTCAGCCTGGAACCATTTAAAAATAGCGGTGTCCCATCCTAATCTATGGTTCTGATCTGAAAAACACCATTTTCATAGCATTTTTCCACTTGGTAAGGTCTCAATCATCTTGTCATTAATTTTCCTTTGAAGTCCTTGAACCTTCAGTCATAGAACATCACACACTCTCCTTCCTGAAATATCTTTTCCTTAACATTTTTTTCATGCCTAACCTTCTCTTGCAAATGAATTACCTCTGTGTGAGGGAGTGCTTGCATTCTGAACTCATCCAAACCATTTAACTCCGACAACCTCTTTTCTTTTAGGGCCTTTGTGATGTCTAGATTTAACTCGGCTTCAATTATCAAGGTGTTGTATTCAAATTCACTGGAAAGCAGAGCTTTCTTCCCATAGACTAAATCTTAGGGAGTAAACCCCGAGGTTTTCTTCCAAGTGGTACTATAAGCCCAAGTGGCTTCCACTAATATGTTTTCCAAATCATTTCTGCTATTTATCTTAACCTTGGTGAGGATATTATCCAAGGCTCTATTTTTCACTTCCACTTGGTCATTTTATAGATGATGATAGATGGGGGAAGTCTCGTGCTTTATCTTATTCTTCCTCAGGAGTTTTTAAATGATATGAGATGTAAATTTCCCCCCTTGATGACTGACTACCTCTCTAGGGTATCGAAACTTGTAGAACAAATTTTCTCTTATAAACTCATCTACATTCTCTTATGTTGTTACCCTTACAGTGCTTTTTTCAGCCCACTTGGTCAAGTTGTAAGTGCAGAATATGGTATACCTCTTATTTTTGGATGGTGGATCAATGGGTCTAATGAATTCCATGCCCCATTTTTCAAATGGATCTAGAGCCACTTGAGGGTATAAAGGAATTTCATCCTTTGGTGAAATTCTCCCCATTATTTGGAACGGGTCACACCTACTAGTGTATCTCCTAGCATCTTGGTGTAGGGTAGGCCAATAGTAACATGCATACAAAACTTTGAAGGTTGTCATTTTTGTAGAAAAGTGGCCTCCACAAGGAATATCATGACATGCTCAGAGGATGTCAAAAATATCTTCTTCCCTCACACATATTTTGAGAATTTGGTCAGGACCCAAATACCCATCTAGCTGAAACGAGCGATTTTCCTGATAATATTTATCTTCTCCCTAGATGAGAGGTTTGGAGGGAAATTTTCAGCAACCAAGTATCTTGGTATGTCATCAAACAAAGGAGAGAGTTTTGAGATAGAAAATAGGTGTTCATCCGGAAGCTGGTCATCCACCATCCCTTTCTCATCTATAGGTAGATTTAGTCTTGATAAGAAATATGCAACAACATTCTCCTTTCCTGGGTTATCAACAATTGTTAAGTAAAATTTTTGTAATATCAACAAGCATCTAATTATTCTAGCATTAACATTAGGTTTATTAAGTAAATAATTTATTTCTATATGTTCAATATGCACAAAGTTTTGATAACCAATAATATAATTTCTAAATTTGTTTAAGGAATGGACAATGGCTAAGAGCTCCTTTTCTATGATAGTATAGTTGAGTTCATCTTTGGACAAATTCTTGTTAATTAAATAGATTGAATAGAGTAATTTGTCTTCTAACTTCCCTAAATATGCCCCCATAGCTTTGTCTGATTCATCTATGTGGATGTGAAAAGGAATAGCCGAATTTGGACCTCAGAGAATGGGGGAATTAGTTAACTTTTCCATAATGAGGTCAAAAGATTCTTGACAAAGAATGGACTAGAAAAACTCAGAATATTTGACCAATAATCCAAACAATGACGAAGCCAATTTTTTGAAGTCTTTAATGAACCTTCTATAGTAGCCAGCCAAACCTAGGAAACTTATAACATTTCTCTACTTTCGAGGAACACACACCCTTTTTATGGTAGTGATTTTTTTCAAGTCTACCTATATTCATGCTTGTGATATTGAGTGACCCTAGACTACTCCTGATATTTTTAAGAATTGACACTTTTCTAGACTTAGGGAGAGATGCATCTCGCTACACCTTCTCAACACTTTTCCGAAATTGGAGAGAGATTCTTGGAAGTTATCCCCATACAGTGTGGAATTTCCCATGTACATTTCAACAGAGTCATGGAATAGCTCATAGAATATGCTCAAGAAGACTCTTTGGGAAGTAGTTGGGGCATTGCACAACCTAAAGGGAAGGAATATGTAAGTGAAGGTGCCCTAGGGAAATGTGAAAGTATTCTTGTACTGGTCTTCAGGGCTAATTTGTATCTGCTTATATCCCTTGAACCCATCAAGGAAAGAAAATAAATTCTTCCATGCAAGGCCACCCAGGACTTGATCTATAAAGTGAAGGGGGAAATGGTCCTTCTTAGTGGCATTGTTTAGTTCCTGATAGTCAACATAGATTCACCATTTTTAATTCTTCTTTAGGACTAGGACAAGAGGAGACACCCACTCAGTATCATATATGAAATAGATGAAACTTGCATCCAATAATTTCTACAGTTCTTCCTTCACTGTGTCCTTTAGATCTTAGTTCTTCCTCCTTTGCGGTTGGTTCACAAGCTTGCATCCTTATTTAATGTAGATATTATGTGTGCACGCCGAGGGATGCACCCCTTTCATGTATTTTTAGTCTCGAGAAAATGAATCAAGGTTTTATTTCAAGAGCTGGCATAGCCTCCCTTCTTATTTGGCTGAGAGGGATGTATTAATTTTTTAGAGATTTTGATGGGCCAAATTCCACATCCTTGGTGGCTTAAGATGTTGAATCAAATAAGTGAAACTCCATACAAGGGTGGATTTAATACACTTTTACTAGGTTATCAAGTGGTCTATCATTGGGGGGCTAGTTCTAAATGATGTGGTCGATGATATCATCCTCATCAAGTTTCCCCCCTCTAAGTACAACACCTATGGTACAAATGGGTTATGGCATACTTATTGAAGTTTGAAAGAAGAAAAAGTGAAATTGGAATTCAGAAACAACATGATAGCACTTACAGTAGTGTGGGAGTAGGAGGTCCAAGAAGAACCTACACTAGTGTGGGACCACATGTCTTAGCAGCACCTACACTACTGTGAGCTAAATTTGATGCATGCCTATTTTAGTTATCCCTTAATTAAGATGGAAAATAAAGTGTAATATAATCTCAAAATAAATTTTAATAGCTAAATGAGTGTGATAAACTCAGTTAACTCATGAATTTCGAGTTGAGGGTATTTGGTAAGGTATGCAGAGTAATTCTATTTGTAACATAGTTCGAAATGTAGTGGTGCATTAGTTAATGAATGTTTTAATCATTTTAACTCATTTAAGTGGGTTAAAGTCAGTTGTGCTAGTTGTAACTATTTGTTGGTAACAATCAATGATCTAACATGCAACTGATGATTTAATGTTATTAGCTACATGCATGTCAATTCCAGTGGAGACCTAGTTGAGAAAAAATTTAAAGGGAAATTAACTATTAGTTGTTAGCAGGGTACCTAGGTTTAGTTAAAACACCACAGGATGCTCATGATACTCAGCGTAGTGTAGGAAGTCTGGAATTCCTTGTGAATAAGGATTGTATTCCTCATGAATTGCGTGAGCAAGGTAGGTTGAAGAGAGGTTGATAATTGGCTGAGTATTGGCCTGATTTTGTCTGGATCAGTGTGAGACAATTAGCTGAATACATGAGGACTCTTGTGACAAGAGTTGTATGTAATTTTTTCGTGATTCCTTGTGGAATATACAATATATGATAGAGGGTTTTTGAGTAGAAATATTTCCTTGGGAAATTATCTATGTTGTGGTTTGATTGATTCTTCTTTGCTTCATGTGATTGGAGATTGTGTTTAATTTTCGCAATTGATTTGCAGAAGTGATTCATTATCTAGATTTAATACATTGCTAGATCGGATTGAATCCATGATATACATATATTTTGTATAATTTTCTACATGGTATCAGAGTTTTTTTATAAATTTTTTACATGGTATGAGAGCAAGAATTATTTGGGTGATCTATTTTGTAGAGAATATCTGAAAACTTTGATGAAAAGTTTTCAAACAAAAATATCATATTTGGCTTCCTTGCGAAAAAATAGCCAAATTGAAAAAAACAAGTGGTCGAATCAGAGCTCAGATGAGAGAGATATCGTCGATTTAAAATCAGCTCTTTTGTTAGAAAATTTTGTGATGGTGGGACAATTACAATGTCCACAAGTAAGAAAAGGGAAGTATGAGAAAGCCATGAAATTTTCCCTTGAGAGGGAGATTGATTTTCATGCAAATGAGGAACTCTTGGTTCCAAAGGATGAACCTCGAGATGTGGAGAAGTGACAAGATGAGGATCATGGTGTGGCAGAAAACACTCATGCAGGGAAATTTTGAGCTGGATGAGAAGAGGGAGTACATGTAGCTATAGTTCCAGGTGTGAGGTGGGGTGATGTGCAGAATTAATCCCAAGAAGAAATTGGGCAGGTTTCATTGAGATGGTGCTTCTCATGGATAAAACCTGGTGATGAGGAGCCCACATAGAAGAAGTAGAAGGATTAGTTAGATTGATGCAGTGATACGTTAGGAGGACAGAAATAAGAGTGATAGGTGTCAAATACTGGAGCACATATCAGAGTTGGAAGCAGGGCAAATGCATGGATGTAGATATCAACAACACATATAATCCAGTAGATATATGCAGTAGCTAGCATAAGTTAGAAGACACTGATGATAGATGCATTAAATAGATTCAGTTTTTTGGAGGCTATTCAGTTTCGTAAGTGTTTCATGCAAAGGTTGCATGTGCGAGAAACACTAGAGAAGTGTTGCATGCAAGAGTTGCATGTCACATGGAAGGGTTGCATGTCTCATGCAAGAGGTGTGTGTCGCATGCAACAGGTGCATGTCGCATGCAAGGACATTCCTTTCTTTTTGAGAGGGATTGTTGAAGTTTGCAACAAGAAATAGTGAAATTTGCATCCGGAAACAACATGATAACACTTACACTAGTGTGGGACCAGGAGGTCCAAGAAGCACCTACACTAGTATGGGACCACAAGGCTTAGTAGCACCTACACTGGTGTAGGCTAAATTTGGTGCATGTCTATTTTCGTTATCCCCTAATTAAGATGGACAATAAGATATAATATAATCTCAAAATAACTTGTAATAGTTAACTCAGTGTGATAAACTCAGTTAACTCATCAATTTCGAGTTGAGGGTAGTTGGTGAGGCATGCAGAGTAATTCTAGTGGTACTAGAGTTCGAAGTGTAGTGGTGCATTAGTAAATGTAGGTTGTAATCAGTTTAACTCAGTTAAATGGGTTAAAGTCAATTGTGATAGTTGTAACTGTTTGTTTCACTAGTGATAGATGAAGTGAATTAAATATTATTTAATTCAAAATCAGTGATCTAACATGCAATTGATGATTTACTTTTATTAGCTGCATGCATTTGAGTTCTAGTGGAGACCCAATTGAGACAAAGGTTAAAGGGAAGTTAAATATCATTTGTGATATTAGCAGGCTGCCCACGTGTATTTAAAACACCACATGATGCCCATGATACTCAGCGCAGTGTAGGAAGGCTCAAATCCCTTATGAATAAGGATTTCATTCCTCATAAATTGCGTGAGTAAGGCAGGTTAAAGACATGTTGAGAATTGGTTGAGTATTGGCCCAATTTCGTTTGGATTAGTGTGAGACAATTAGCCGAATACAGGAGGACTCTTGTGAGAAGAGTTGTATGTAATTGTTTCATGATTCCTTATGGAATATACAATATATGATAGAGGGTTTTTGAGCAACAAGATTTCCTCAGGAAATTTTCTGTGTTGTGGTTTGATTGATTCTTCTTTGCTTCATGTTATTGGCAATTGTGTTTAACTTCTGCTACTGATTTGTAGAAGTGATTCAATATCTATCTTTAGTACATTGTTAGATTGGATTGAATCCATGATATACATATATGTTGTATAATTTTCTATAATTTTTTTTTATAATTTATATTCTTATTCTTCATCCTCCAACCACAAAGGTAGGTCATGGTCAATGGAAGGCTGGGTAGGAGGATATAATTAAAAATGTTTATACAAGGGCCCATTCTTCATAGTCATGTTTCTGGCCCGACAGTTGATATAAGAATCGACAGTGGCTAACCAAGGTCTCCCTAAAATAAGAGGATATCCATTGAACTTGGTTTTTTTCCGGGGAACCAGGAAATCTTTAGGGTACTCCCAAGAGTCAGTTGAAACCATAAAATCCTCAGCAGTTCCATCCGGAGCTACTTTGGATTGGTCGAAAAGTTGCAAAATTGTTGTGATTTTCCTTAAAGTCCCTTGGAGGTTGATTTTAAGCATAGTTTCCTTGGTCATTAAATTGATCGCCTCCTTGAGATCGATTAGAGTGTTTAGGACTATGACACCATCTTTTTACATCCACAACTGGACTACTAGGGTCCAGGTACTTCGAGAAGATCACCCTTCCCAACATTGAGTTGGAAAAATATCCTACTACTCTGATGGTGGGGTTATCTTTATTATTTCTCCCAGGTTTCTTAAATAACTTTTCCTTTATGAGCCAATTTGAAATAGGAATATCCATAATGGCCCGGAGAAAGGTTATTTTTACACACAAATCTTTCAGTTCTCCGAGAATTTCGTTCTCCTCTAGGGTGTGCTGACTAGAGTGGATCAAGTGCTCAGGAAAAGGAGGTTGTTGGATCTAATTGTTACTCTCTTCTTTTTCCTCCTCAACCTCTGTAGGTGGAGATGGAGGATGATTGTCCTAGATTACTCTTCATGACCTGAGATTGATCTCTTGTATCTCCACAAAATAAGTTGGATAGGATCTCTCTCCACTTTGTTCCAGTTCTGATTGGGTTGTGCAAGCATATGAGGTATCTTGGGTGGAGAATAATATGGTTGATTTGGGGTTTAGGTTGGGGTGGAGGCTATAAAGAAGGTGTTTGATTATGTTGGGGCCTCCAAACTTGTGATGGGTTGCTCCACTAAGGTGGTTTAGGAACATACTACTGGAATGGTGGGTTCATAGGCTGGGGGTGATATGGAGGGTTTTAAGGCCAAGTAGTAGGTGTAGGCCATGATGGACGAGTGGAAGTGTACCAAGTTTGCATAGGTGCATTCTTATTGGTATGATAATAGGAGTAAGGTGCACCTTGTATACCCTACTGATATGACCAAGGCCCTTGAGGCCTTCTCTGATTTATTAAAAAGAGTTGCTATTATCCTACTTACCCACCTTGATATACAAATTTGAGCCTAGGTAAGGAGAGACACTTATCTATGGCATGGTTCTCTTCACATACTAAGAAAATTTTTATAACATTTACTGGACATTCATTTTGAGGGTGTTTTTTGGTACATTTATGGCAGAAGATAGCTAAGGCCCTTTCTAGTTCCTCTTGCCTCCTCTTGATCTACATTGTGTCCATTTGCAAATAAAAGGTGTGTAGCATCTCACTTTTGAAGTCCTCCAACATATTTATTTTCTCATGCTTGATGGAGGTGGAAGCGGAAGGGGTGTTGGTCATGCTTTGGATAGCTCTCCCTTTCTTCCTAGCTACCCTAGAGTGATTCCTAAATAAATTTTTGATATCCTTATAAGGAAGCTAGTAGATATATCCTCCTGATATCATATTAAGGGGTTATATCACCTCCTCCATGATCCCTCGGAGAAGTACTAGCTTAAGTGATCCAGGATCAAGGGTGAAGTTGGCTCTTTTGTAGTTTTGTTGGAATGTTTCTTGATAATCCTTTAGGGATTCATCAGGCCCTAGAGTCGTCCTAAATATTTCATCTTTAGTTCCTTTTGATATATAGTAGTGCATGTATTTCTTGTTAAAGTACTATTGCATCTATGACAAGGTAGTGATTTTGTTCCTAGGAAAACCCATGAACCAATGCAAGGTTGCATCCTTGAGGGTGGATAGGAACAATTTCAACTTTTTCTCATCTAAGGCATAGTCATAGGTCCTATAGACAACAAAAAATTTGAACATGAAGGTGTTAGGATCCTTAGAGGTAATTCCATGGAAATATGGAAGGGCTGAGGTAATGATGTCCCTGGGTCCCAGTCTCAACCATCGCTTGAATTGGTGAAGTAGGTTCCTCAAGTGAAGCAATTTCTTCTTGTCCTCCAATAGGTTCTTCAATTTTTTCAAGAAACTCACCTATGGTGTGTTTAACCTCACATTCAATAAATAAGAGTGAAGGGTGACAGTGTGTGGAGGTGGGGGTTCCTGGTAAAAACTTTCCTTGGCTATACCTACTCGTACGAGGCATGGAAGTCAAATTGTTTTTGTATTTTTCAATATTTTGGAACTGAATGTAAAACAAAAGTAGAAAATATTTCTAAATGTGAATCAAAGCATCTACTTAGACACCTCCCCGACAATGGTGCCAAAAGGTGGTGAGCCTTGGTATTTCACCAAGGGTGCTGCAACTCCGAGAGGCTACTCTACTTTACTTTATCAATCTAGGGTTCATACAAACTTGGAGGTGACAATGCTACATACACAACATATGAATTTCACTCATGTCATTGTCTTATTAGTCTTATGAAGGGTTTATAATGCTAGGGCTACTTCTAAGGGATGAATTCTATCAGACTTCTGAACGAAACGTAAGAATGTAAATAAGTCAATACCACTACTCTATTAGTAAGAAAGAAACTAGTCTAAAGCATAAGGACACACCTAGTGTAATATCCCAAAAGAGAGAATGTAGTAATACAAAAACACAATATAAAAATTGCAGCAATGTAAACTTATAATATAAATACAACATACAAATAGACGGAATAGCTGAGCCATTTTATTATTAGCAGGTGGATAAACAAGTACAACAGTGCTCAAAATATGAGACACTCAAGCCAAATAAGTGGCTTGGAATGACCCCAAAGTCCTCCCACAAGAGGGACTACGTAACTGTTGGGTTGTTGGAAGGAATATTGCGTTGTCCCTACTACCAATTTTCATGAGTTGAACTTCTGGAAAAACATAGAAGTGTAGATTTGGTAGTTATAGAGCTCAAATAATGCCAGGATTTGAGATATGGGCTTTATGATGAATACCCAAGATAACCCAAAAAGGATTTCCAGATCTGACAATATTGGAGAATCACCATCTTAGGCCCCGCAACTATATCACTGTTGGGTATGCAGATCTACTACATGAGATGAATATATGATGGCTTAATTAAGGCACAACCAACTCAATGCATAAATGGTTGATCCCTCTTTCAGACCATTAAGCTAGAAGCTCAATATATGTCTCCTCCAACCTCCTCCAATAGATGCAATTGTTGAATACACATCAACTGATTAAAACTGCATTTTTAGGGAGGGATTCTCTATAGCTTGATGCTAGATAATTAAAATCAACTCCTGAATGATGGAAACAATAAATAAAAATTGAGGATAGGTCCCTCACATGTTTTCTAGGTGAAATACTAGAAACTTCCTTCCTCCTTCAGATATGGAAGATTGGACTACACAATCCCTTATGGAATTGTTGCTACATGGAGGTGTTAAATGATGGCCTGAATGAAGGATATGAATATGCTACTCCTGAAAGGCTTATCTTGAAGAACAATATGAAAGGATGAGTCCTCCACTGAATTCCTAGCTAAAATGCTAGAAACAACCTCCTCCTCTCAAACCCTCAAGTAGGAATGCCCAATTCCTGAGATTGAATGTGCATATGAGAGTGGTTGAATTTGGCACCAATGCCTGATGATGTATGGAATCTCAAAGAAGCCTTCCCATAGTAGGCACTCAAAGTCCCCCGTGGGTAATGGTGGGATTTCTGCTCAGAAACACCCATGTGCTAAACAACACTACAGACATACGTAAACAACTGAAGAGTGCATAGTAATTTCCAAAGAAAAATCCATATCCAAACATATGAGAAATAATAATCTAAAGATTGACTTCTATTACTACCTTCATCTCCATTATGTGCTTTGTGAGCCTTCCATATCCCTAGCCCACCTCATAACTTCACTGCACATGTGGTCACTAGCCTCCATGACGATTGCGATGTCTCTCCATGTGCTCCACTATATCTACATTTAACTCCCACTTTCTCCACCATGTGTGCATTAGATGCACAAATTCCTCCAATATTTCATCATTAATACTCTATTGTCTTACTTTTAATGCAGGATGATCTCATTTGACGTCCTCCATGATCCCCATGATATATCATTAATGTGGCATGATCTCCACTCTTCCTTCATTTAGAAGCTTCTCCACTACTCCATAATGCAAATTTACTTCTATATTATCCACATAAACACATCAAATATCATATTTTATTCATCTATGGGGTTTATGGGTCCCTCCACCCTCTTATTTACCTAATTAATTAAGAAAATTAAGAACTCTAATATTTCAATTAACTGATGGAAAATTGGGACTATTACAGTCCTCCATGCCAAAATGTTTCTGTTCCTCAAGAAATTGCAATAGTGGATGCTACAGAAATCCATCTCCCTCCAAATGGCATCCACATATCAAAGGCTTCCCCATTTTCTTCAATGTGTTATGCATGCCCAGCTCTAAAGTTGCCTCTCTAGAATTTCTATAATGGCCTCGAACTGAAAATTTAGATGCCTCTCCTCATCAATGTGTCTCTAAGTGGAAACCATATGCTTTCTAAGATCCTCCTCTATGCATGAGATACATAAAGTGAAGTGGTCTCTTCCCAAAGTGGAAAGTCCCCCATCATAAACCATCTCTCCATCCCATGCTATACGAAGTAGATTATACCTCTCCATGCTTCCATTCTTGGCCCTGTTGGCCTTTTTGGATCCAATAATGAACCCAACAATGTGAAAAATAAGAAGTAGAGACATATGGATAAACATGTACAATGTCATACCATACTCTCCCAGTGACAACCACGGCAACGAAATCTTTTGTTTCCATGTCAAATCATCATTAAACTAAGTAAGAGAGCCATACTCTCTCAAAATAATCCACCATGTTAGTAACCTATAAATATAGGATTCATAATTTTGACTTTACTGATGGTAATCTTGTAAATATGTACAAACTTTTATTTCTGCAAGTTATTTTCCCATATTTTGTAAAAAATCAAAAAATCAAAAAGACGGTAAAAATTCCTAAAAGAAAAATCAAAGGACTTAGAAAAAATAATATACCCCAAAAGAAAAAAGATGAATAAAACATGAAAGTGTGCAAGTCTAAATGCCACTACTATTAATTTTTGCAGTTGCTTATGGTAGAGTGTCAATAAATGCCATAATCTGTGATGAGCTGAACAATTTAATCTTGACTCATCATTTTTCAATTTCAATTGTTGTAGATAGTGAATAAAGAATTGTCATACAGTTTAATCATGCCAATTCATTAGTTAGGTAGAGAGTAAAAGAATCCAATAGTTTAATCTGGATTATTGGATGCAATAAGTGTAGAATTAGATAGTTTACTAATTTCAAAAAGAATAAAATGTTGTAAGGTTGCTAGTTCAAATGCACCTGATTAAAATAGAAGGAAAAAATGTTAGAAACTAATGAATGGGTAGGTAGAAGAAGGTGGGAGACGTCATTGTAAATATATTTCACCTAGCTATAAATAACTAATTTCCCCTCCCCATAGTGATTTGATATTCTAGACTGTCAGTCAAAGAGGCTCAAGGCATTTCCTTGACTTCTGTTGGGACCGGACCCAAGGCTCAATGACTGATTAGTTGAAAATGTTAAGTTTCTATATTAATCCCTAAAATTCTCATCATTTACCCCTTCATGCACTCATCACCATTTAACTTCATAAGCGGGAACTCTTTTCTTGCTTAAATATTACATAAACATCGATTTGATTAACTTCCTCTATTTTTACAAGGCATAAAACCCTCAAAAGCATGATAGACTAAGTAAAAAGTGAATGAGTTATGAAAATAAATCTTTACTCTTATTTTCACTTTCCTTAGTCTTATTTATGAATTTTTGAGTATTCATTGTCCCTTTTCATATTAACACTTAACATAATTTATTAACTCCCTATCAAATATCCTAGTCATATTAATATAACTTCTTTTAATTAATAACCCAAAAGCCACCTTATTATATGCTTTTGTGTCAAAGATATTAAACACATGTTGAAAAACATCCTGAAATTACCCCTTTGACACAAAAATACCCATAAAAAATATTCCCGCTCCCCTATATTTTTATAATTTTAAATAAATCTAAAACTATATAATATAACAAAATACAGAGGAAAAAGTTATTGGAATGTGATGTATCAAAAGAAAAATAAAAAAGCCTTTACTGATGCTTTATGTATTGTCTTTTAAACCAAAACCTCCACATAATACATTCACCTTCCCTCCCGCACAAGCATTACCCGAGGTTAACGCTTTAACCTCACCCCTTTCCCCAGGTATATATCCATTTACCATGGACTAAACCTTGGTTAAACCCTTTATTAACACACCCCATTCAATTTATTTTATGTATAAAGTCCTTTTATACATAAGCTTCATCAACTAACCCAGTGCCCTCTCGCTCATCCTCATCTCTCTGATCATTCTTATATTCAAACCCGATGATCTATGCTCGTCGTGATCATTGGGCCTCATGCCCCACCATTCCCTATCGCATTAAAACATGACCGTCGATCTTCTCTTATCAAATCAATGGTGCCTATCAAAAAACCCAGTCCCACCTTGTTTCCCCATAGCTTCTCGATGCATCTCAGCCGTTCGCATCGCTTAATAAAATCCGACGGCGCAGATCTCATATCACATTACAAAAGTGATCGGGCGAAGTTGGCAAAAAAATTTGCGATAAAATTTGTTTCACGAAACCACCACCTGCTACGTGTCTCATTTCTATTGGATCGCATTGCAAAAGTGAAAAACCATTTACCACCCAGAAGCAATGTGAAAACCATTAATGGTTTCGACTTGAAATACAAAAACCACTCCCACCATTAATTTTGACCTGTAATAAATGTTATGTGTATTGATAAAACTTACAGTTTCAACCTTATCTTTTATTGTTTGCATGCATTTTCACTTTTTCCCTCTCAAAAATTAATCACAGACACCATTTCAGAACTTTTTTCTAACCAATTCATAATTCTAAAAGCCATTTCCGAAGACTCTCAGTGCCTTCAACCAAAAAACTGCAACCAGTTTGAAGACTGGTACAACCTGGAAACCCTCTTCGACCGCCAGCATACCTGCTCAAGGTATTTTTCGTAATCCAACCTACAAAATTTCAAACTTCAAAGGACAAGATCAAAATACTTTGAAAATATAAACCTACCGAAAGTACTCAAACCTTGAAGAAACAGGGGAAATTTTGTCAAAATTTTCCTACAATTTGCCACTTCTACCTGAAGAGTTTTGACCATCCAAAAGTTATTTCTATGTTTTAAATCCATTTGAATTTCCGAAAAAACCATCAAAATCCCTTTCCAGCCTTTTGTACACTGAACATCTGCATTTTCATCATAAAACCCTTACCCATATTCTGAATTTTTCCCAAAGGAAGCTTAATTGATCTTATGGTTACAAAACGAATTGAGAAAATAGTCTAATCTTGCCCAGTTTCATTCAAAATGACAAAAAAACAGGTCACCCCTAGGACTGGAGGTCCCAAACCTCAGAAGCATGCCTCAAGCAAGCTTCCAAACCCTAAACCTTCAAAAATTGATAAACCTACTTCTGTACTAACTGCAAATTCCACTGAGGTAGTCAGACCATTGCAACCACTTGTCACCTCTGCAGAGAATAGTCCCTTAATTGATTTAGATTATAGAATTTTTTATGCTACCTTAGAATTTGATCTACTTGAAGTACATAGCTGTTGTCATGAAAAATATGAGAAGAAAGTGGCAAATGATATACCTGTATGGGACTCCAAATTGCCTAAGTATGTGGTTCCCATCACCCATCAACCTTAAGATTTCATTAGATTATGTCAGTTGCATTATATCCCTAACCAGAGATGCATGGTGAACAAAGATAGTGAGGTCCTATTTTACATAACTGCTGAAGCCATCAATGATATGCTCCATCTAAGTGATGATCCATGAGCAATATCATTGTCCATTGAAGATATGACTCAAATGTATTTAGACCTAGATTTCCCTAGGAAGTTTGAGATCCTTCAAAACTTCATGTCTAATCATGTCAACCTTCCTAAGGTAAATCCACCTTATGATACTTTTGATTTCCCTGAGAGCTCTAGACAGATCATTTCCATGCTGTCATTTATTCTAGGCTATGCTAATGATGAATTTACAGATGCCTCCATTCCAGGTTTCCTCTCTACCTTGTCTCCAGGACAACAGCCAGAACTGGTGTTCAACGTTGCCAGATTCATTGCTGATAATATGCATTATCAATTAATTAAATTACCTGATGAAGGAGTGTTTAGAAATTCATCATATCTATTACATCTCTTCCTATTTTCTCAGTCAAATAATTTTCCAATTACATGAAAGAAGATGGATGTGGAGGGTAAACCTCTTTCAGTGATATTCTGGACTTCTCTACTCATGACAAACAACATTGAATACAGCTACAGAGACTTCAATGATTTGTTTATTAAACCTTCCATGAGTTTGTTGAATAAAGAAGAGCCACCAAGGATCAATGAAGAAATCAAAAGAATTTTACAGTTGTCTAAAAACTGTAAGGTAGGAGACTGGTATTTGTATAAAAATCACATAGAAATCAGAGTGTATAGTGCAGTCGTGGCTCCTTACAAATTACCAAAGTTTCTAACTACCAGGATTTTTGCTTTGTAATAATTAAGGTAGATTTTGAATGCAGATGTAGTGAACTTCATAGCCTCCAAAAAGAAAGCACAGTTCAAGTTAAAAAGTAAAATTGGCTCCTTCATAGTCAATAATAGAGATGCTTTGAAAGAGGTAATCAACAAATTATCAACATTCAAGTTCCAAGAAATATTTTACTGGAACTATGACCCTCAAGGTATTTTAATTAACCTCAGGGTCAAGTGTAAGTTAACCCCATTCCTCCAAGATTCAAAGCCTCTAATTGAAAAATATGCTAATCAAATGGGATGGGTTGCAAACACTTTGATTGATGATATTCAGGAGATGCAAACAGATGGCCCACAGGAAAAGCATATGGATAGTACACAAGTGGTTACAGTTGGCCAACAAGTAGAAGTATCTAATGAAAGGCCTAGAAAATAATAAGGCTATTTAGCAAAAACAATTATTGAAAATAAATTTAAAACAATCTACAACAAGAAGGCCAGAATGACTACTATACAAGAAGAAGGAGTCATAGATGTAGATGATAATAATGATCAACAAACAGATGATGAGGGCACAATTATTGTTAATGAAACACTTAGGGAAATTCAGAATGAGCAAGTACTATCAAAGGGAAAAGGAAAATAAATTATTGAAGCAGAGATAAATACAAAAGCTCCCTATTCCTCTAAATGAACAGAAGAAACTGATTCTGATATCCAGAAAAAGTTCAAGAAAATTAGAAAAAATAATGAGGAAATTAAGAATGAGGTTTATTCTATACTTTTTAACGAAAAACTAGGGGATAAAGACAGACTTGTGACAACCTTTGATTACTCAACAAATAAAATTATCATGTCTTTTCTCCAGCCAGTAGTTACAGATCCAAAATCAGCCACATATTACAGAAAAACAGAGTTTGAAGTAAATACTGATACCATACATGAACTTGACTAGATAGAATTTCATAGAAGTGCTTCAGAGATGTTGTATTCAAAGGTAGTTAGAAAAACCATGAGTGCTACCATGCTCCAAAAGACTGTATCTAGTTTACAAACTCAAAAGAAATTAGAGAAAGCATCTCTACATGCTAAGGATTTGAGGATCAAGTCCTTAGAAAATTTGGTGATAGAAACTGGAGTGGACCCCTCCAATACTGAAGTTGCTAAGAAATTGATAAGGAAAAATAATGAAGATATTGTTGCCTTGAGAAAGAAACTAAAATTTCCACAGAAAGAGCATGCACACACTAAAGAAATTCTTCAGGAAAAAATATAAAAGGATGAAAATATGCCGCTAGTTTTAAAGATGACGGCTCAGATTAAAGAGATGGAAAATCAAATAGAAACTCTAATGAAGGAAAATGAAACATTGAAGAAAGAACATGAAGTATCCATTCCAAAAGTTATTCCAATGGTCAATATAGTTGTTCCCTCTACATTGGCAGAACATTTAGCACCAAAAGGAGTATTGGCAATTGTAGTGTCAATTACATCTAAATATATTTCTGCCACTTCATCATCTACATCACAAGTAAATCAAACAGGTAAAATAGATTACATATTCAAGGCTATGGAAGACATGTCCCTAAAAGATAAAGAGATAATCAACTTGAAAGGCACCATCCAAAATCTTCAAACATCAAACATAGATGCATTGATTACATCCAAGGGACATGAGCAGAGAGCCAACAGATTGCAGGAGTAGGTAAAGATTCTACAACAACAAGTTAATCTCAGTGAACATGTATCTTATATCAAGAATTATCTATGGAACAATATAATTCAAAGCATACATCTACGGTGGCCTTCAATCCAAATTATTTATGAACAAAAGGAGTTACTCAAAGCAGCACAAATAGAAATGAAGAAGACAAAAGAAGAATTGGTTGACAAACCTGCTCAAGCTTTGAAGCTTATTACATTTCTCAACATCAAACACAAAGAGGAGCTTGAAGAGCTAAAAATTCAGGATAGGACTGAAAGCATATTAAAAATCAAGAAAGTCCTGAATAAGAGGAATATGATGAATAATTTGGAGGAAAGATGTAAAGACATGAACTAGGAAATCACAAGATTTTGGGCCAAATACACAATACTAACATAGGCAGTCCTTCCATACATTCATGCCTTGAATGAAAAGATAATGGTAAAGAAAGATTATGATATGAAAATTAGGGCTCATGCCAAAGAGCAAGTCAACAAACCTTTACCACAAGGGTCCCCAACTGGTAAGGTTATTTTGGAATATTTTGAGAACTTGTTCTTTCTGCAAAATGAAATTAAACACATCTCCATTTTCAAGCCCAACTTTGCTAAGTATACAGAGGCAGATGAGAGCTACAGGAAATTGAAGAATATGAGAATTCCCAGTGCAGAACAATGGCATGAATTCACTGATTTGCTATAAAGGTTTTTAGTCAAAGTGTATCAGGGTAATGATCAGAGTCAAAGAGTATCAGTCAAAACACCTTTTTACTGTAGATTATTCCTTATTTTTACAACAGTAAAGTAGTAAAGAAACATCATAAAGAGTATAAGATATAAAAGCACAGGTTAAAGGATGTGAATTGGAAAGAGTTTCTTCCAAGTTATCTTCCAAAGATCTTTTTCCAAAATGCCAGCAAGAATTTCCAGCAGCTACAACAAAGCCAAATGTTAAGATAATTAGTCCTATTTTTTATTTGATAAGAGGACAACTTGCTTGTTTGTTTTACAGCTGTCCCTCTTTCTATGTAATAAACTTTATTTTTTCCTAGAGATATTCCTACATGTCTCTTAGATATTTTGTAATAATTTTTTTATAAATACTTCTCTTTTTGAATTATTAAGTGTGGAATAAAATTTGTCAAGACTACTATAGACATTTTTGCTGAATACATTGGAGTTTGTGTGAGTTGATTTGTAAAGCAACAGACTGGAAATAAGTCAAACATACATCATAACTCAAGATTATTGTGCTGATCAGATAAGTCAAGTATTTTCCTATTTTCGCTGTTTATATTTCAAATTTCCATACATAATTTTAAATGTTTTCTACCTTTAATGATTTACTAGGAAAGCTTAAACATGATTAGTGTTAAAAGCTCCCTGTTTTTTACTAGTTATTCATTGATATGTTTTCTGTTGATAACTAGACTTTAGAATTCTTAAATGCTCTTAGTCCCTGTTTGACCCCTTTCTTTCATCTTCATTTCTATAACTTAAGGATTCTTAATTTCCCTTTTGTTCAGCTCCTTCCATTTCATCAAAAAGCCTATTCCAAACCCTTTGAAGGTCATGTACCTTGCCCTTAGTACATTTGCTCTTTTGACCTTATTTCCTAGCTCTGCTTGCCAATAAGTTCACTCCATAGCCCAATGGTCTGGTAGATCCCTCTGTGGTTTACCTTGAAGTACCTTTTATTCCCACCAAACTTTCAAAACAAACCAATTGTCCTATCATACCTAGCTTAAAATCTTATAACAAAATCAAGCTAAATATTGAGGAGAGATCCCTCTCCGGAATTTAGGAAGGCTAGATCCTAGATTTCAAAAGATGTTCTTGGTTACCCCTGGTTTCTTCAACTTTAAATCCTCATCCCACAGCCTGAGAATTACTAGGGTGATAACATACTGGCGACCATACTAGAAAACTAACCACTCTCCAGTTTTAAATTTAATCTTAGAGGAAGATTTTTAAAATATATCTTTTCTACTTTAAGGTTAAGTTTAAAGGTTGTGGTTATTTATACAATAATCATTTTGGCTCCAAAGAAAGTCTATTATACTAGATCCAACCCTGATCCCAACCCTGCAGATATAGTAGACAATCCAAACCAGATAGGAAAAAAAAGAAAAACAAATTGTTAGTTCAGAAACTGAAGTCCCCTTGAGAAAGGTTGATTCTTCACCCAAAGAATTAGTAAGCTTATCAGATATTGATTTTGATTTTAAGTTTGAAAAATATTTATTTAGAACCAAGTCTGAAACTGATTTAAAGGAAACTTTTATAGATCCTATTTTTACTTCTTTTGTTAATGAGAAACTAAAAGTTATTTAAGCACCTATTAAATCAGATGAAATTGAAATTCAAAGTTCAGTAGAAAGGGTAAGTGTTATAGGAATTAAAGACATTGATGAAGCTATTAAATTAGCTAATTTTTTGTCTCAATTTAAACCTCCAGTTTTTCAATTATCCACCCCCATATTTCCAGCAGCAGATTCTACTCTGTATGCTATCACTTCATTTATAGATTCCACTATCAGTTCACCCCCAGAGCCTGTTATTATTGAGTTTCCTTTGCAGCCTAGGATCATATTTTCATCATATCCCAATCCACCACCAGTTCATCCACAGAAACATTCATCCCTGAGCTACCCTTGTAGCCTAAAGTAGTATTTCTATCATTTACTAATTCCACTACAACCACTACCACAATATTCCGTAGCCATACCACTTATTTCTCATCCTCTTTTCCAAGCTCTTCAAGTACAGCCTTCAACACATCTATTTTTGTAACCAACACTATCCCTTCCACTACTACTGTACGTCCTATTTTAGCAAAAATCCAAGCCATGGCAGCTAGATATGCTCCCTTGGTCTTACCTCAAAACCTCCACGACATGCCCCAAAATTACCAAAAGGATATCCCATTATTTGATAATTGTTCACAAATTACTCAACAACAACATATCACCTGAATGAATGATTTTTGGGAAATTTATGAGATAGATGAGTCTGATGTCCGAATGAGGCTGTTTGCACAAAGCTTAACTGGAGAAGTAAAAACATGGTTTATAAATTTAGGTGCTAGTAGTATAGCAGACTTAGCTACATTCCATAGAGCTTTCCTAAATAAATGGGAAAAGAATAAAAATCCCTTGCAAATATTATTTGAGTTTGATGTTGTTAAAAGAGCTCCCAATGAGTCTATCCAAGATTTTTGCACCAGATACAATAGTATTTACAATTCTATTCCTGCAGACCTTAAACCCACTCCATATTCTGTGCTGCTCAAATTCCCTGATTGTTTTGATGTAGACATGGCCTACCAACTTAGAGAAAGAGATGTAGATACCCTAGAACAAATGCAACTAAATTTTGTTGGTGTAGAAATCAATATCCTTGCCAAAAAATCCAGACTTATAAATGAGAGGAGGGTCACCATCAAAGAAGAAGCTTCAAGATTAGATAGTAAATTTGATTTTATTAACAAAACTTTAGAAAAAGTATTTGAGAGATTAGACCACATTGAAATGAAACCACAATGGGATAATCAATCCCAAATCAAAAATCCTAACTACAGAAAAAACAACAATCCTAGGAAAGGTAAAGAAACCTCCCCGGATCAAAACATCTGACCCCCATTACAAGAGAACTTTGTTGAAAGTTCTCAAAACAATGTTGAGGATGTTGAAGACATCAACATATTTATGGCGATAGATGAAAGAAATACAATTATCCTCACTTGGGAGGACCAGGAAATGTTTGAGCTACAACAGTTCAAAGTGGAATCTGGTGAATCATTTGACTATAAGCAAGGTTATGACTTCGTAATCAATGAAATTCACAACCAATATAAGCTTAGGAGCAAGAAAACCAATGAGCATACTACAAAAAACAATGCTCCAACTCAACAAAAAAAAAAAAAAAAATATAGTGGCTCCCAAAATGAAACTTTGGAAAATTCTTCCGAGAGAAAATAAAAAAAATTCAAACACACCTAGTCCTATAAAACAACCTAGTCCAAATATTGTAGATATCACTGATGAGGTGGTTCAATCCTCCAGAGATGCCCAAAAGGCTAATACCACAAAGGCCACCAATTCAACAACAGTTACTGATCCAAAAAACAATCTAGCTGACTCAAAATCATCAAATCCTAAATCTTCTGTTGAGAATTCCAAATCTGACAAAGCATCTACTAACACTCAAATTTTTCCTGAAAAAATAATCAAAGAAGTAGAAATCAGGAAACTCAAACAGAAGTTAAAATAAAATCTCAAGCTAAAGGTAAAACTGTTGAAACCCAAGAAAAATCATCCCAAACAATAGTTCCAAAAGATGAAATAATTCAAGCCATCAAATCTCAGTTAGCATTTAACATTCAATCTGAAATATTCAAGTTGAAGATAGTTGTTCCCTTTGTTGAATTGGCTAAAAATGACTTGTATAGATCTATTATTACTGAAACATTGAATGTAAATGAAAATGAGGATACAATTAATATGAGTGATGATAGACCTGAATTAATCTTTGGTCCAAATGTAGATGGTAAGCATTCAGATGGGTCAGTACCTCCATTTTACTTAATTCTTACTGTACATGATTAGATATTACACAATGCTATGCTAGATACTGGAGCTTCCCATAACCTAATGCCTAGAGAAATAATGGAAGCCCTGAATCTAGACATAACCTGGCCATATAAAGATATCTTCTCATTTGATTCATCTAAAGTCCAATGCATAGGATTGACTAAATATTTGTGTGTAAACTTGGTCCAAAATCCTGGTAAAAGCATGATCATGGATGTTGTGGTAGCTGATATCCCGCCAAAGTATGGCATGCTTCTTTCTCACTCATGGGGAGCAAAGTTGTAGGGATCTCTACAACTTGACATGAGTTATGCCACTATCTCGGTATTTGGACAGCCCAAAAATATTTACAGAGAAACCTTATTGAATTTTATGATCAGTAGTGCTGAAAGACCTACCAATTACCCAATCTATTCAACTCCTATTGATCTTGATTCCTTTATTCTCTGTAACTCTGATCATAGTAATACCCAAACTGAACGTGGTCATATGAAACCTAAAATAACAGATGATTACATTGGTCATGAAGCTTTATGGCATTTGGATTTTGATGGACCTGTGAATAAATCAGGAGATGGAGCTAGTGTATGGATTATCAACATTGAAACTAGCCATTCCCAAGGACATGCCTTTAGATTGAATTTCAAGTGTACCAATAACATGGCTGAATATGAGGCTTTAATATTAGGTCTTCAAATCATTAGAAAATTGGGAGGTCAAAGAATATTGGTCATGGGATATTTAGAGTTAGTTATCAAACAAATAAATGCAGAATACTCTGTTCGCAATCCCAGATTGGCTAGATACAGGGACACAACACATGATTTGGTTGAGGATTTGTTAGAAATCAAGTTTTATATCATTCCTAGAAAACAGAATCTACAAGCCCATTTTTTAGCAACCTTTTCCAGCACCTGCAAATTTCCAATTTCACCAATACAAAAATACACTGCTAAAATCAAACACAGACCTATTGTCCCAGATAATATAAAATACTGGAAAATTTTCTCAGAAGATGAGCAAATCTATCACTTTTTGAACAATGAGAGAGAGTTTCAGAATTTCCAAATTGATAATGATTGTAATATAGATTCACCTTGTAACATAGATTCAAATTTTTGTCAAATAGATTATTTAGATGTACATACTTTTGATAGACCTACTTCTTTACTCAAAGTGACATAGATGACTTGGAAAAAGTAGATATAGAGGAAATGATGGAAGATGAACCAGATTTGATAGATTTAAAACATAACATTTTACCTAGAGGTTTAACTCTTTTAGAAGACTTGTTTGATTCCAATGATGTGCCCAAAAGGCCAAAAATGGAACCAGTCAGGTCTAATATAGAAGACTGTAACTTAGGAACAAATGAAAAACCAAAAATGATCAAACTATCAAAGTCTTTATCATTAGAAGCAAAGGTTAAATACATAGAAATTTTAAAAGAATATCAGGATGTTTTTGCATGGGGTTAGGAAGATCTGAAAAATTACAACAAATACATAATTCAACATAAAATTCCTTTGAAAAGAAATAAAAAACCTTTTCAACAAAAAATAAGAAGGATCAATCCAATTTTATTACCTTTAATCGAGAAAGAAGTTAAAATATTGTTTGATGCACAAATAATTGCACGAGTCAGGTATTTTGATTAGGTATCTAATTTAGTGCCCACCAGAAAGAAAACAGGAGAAATTCGACTGTGTATAGACTTTAGAAATCTCAATAAAGCTTCCTTGAAAGAAAATTACCCCTTGCCTAAAATGGATCATATTTTTCAGAGGGTGGCAGGTTCTTCAAGAATTTCTTTACTAGATGGTTTCCCTGGTTACAATCAAATTCTAGTTCATAAAGATGATCAAACTAAAACTTCATTTACCACTCCTTGGGGCACTTTCATGTATGTGAAAATGACTTTTGGATTGAAAAATGCAGGAGCTATTTTTCAAAGGGCCATGGATATTGAATTTTCTAAGGAGATCCATGAATTTTTAGTTCTTTATCTTGATGATATTACTATCTTTTCAAAAACAAATGATGAACACTTGGATCACCTGAAAGAAGTCTTTATCAAGTGTAGAAAATATGGTATATCCCTAAATCTTGAAAAGACTCTTTTCGGACTAGAAGAAGGAAAATTATTAGGTCACATAATCTCCAAGGAAGGCATTGGAATAGACCCTGCAATAATTGAAGATATTTTGAACATTCAAACACTAAGAAACATAAAATAACTTCAAGCATTCTTGGGTAAAATCAAATTTTTAAGAAGGTTTATCTCTAATCTGGCTGAAATCATAAAAGAACTCAACAATGTGCTTAAAAAGGACTCCACAATAAAATGGACCGTAAAAGCCAAACAATCTTTCAAATCCATAAAACAGGCCTTGACAAAAGCACCAGTCCTCATTAGCCCAAATTATACAAGAGATTTTATAATTTTTTCCTTTGCATCTGAACATTCCATTGCTGCAGTTCTTCTGTAGAAAAACAGTCAAGGTTTTGAACAACCAATTTCATTTTTTAGTAAAGCCCTCAGAGATGCACCTCTGAAGTAAAATATAATGGAAAAATAGGCTTTAGCCCTGCTTAAAGCCATAAAGGATTTTAGAGTTTACATACTTTATTCCCACATCATTTCATATGTCCCCATTGCAGTAGTCAAAGATATTCTGACACAAGATGGACCTGATAGTAGGAGAGGAAAGTGGATTTCCACTATCCTTGAGTACGATCTAGAAATCAAACCAAAAAAACTCATTAAGGACAAGGTTTAGCCAGATTGATGGTCAAATCCAATTGTAATTCTTTAGATATAAATTTCATTTCACAAATAGATGACTAGGAGGAGATGGCGACTCCATTGATCAATGAGGCCTATCTAGACTCACCATGGTACTCTGATATTATCTTTGTACTCACAAATTTACAAGCTCCTCCTGGGTTAACTAAAACAAAAGCAAGATTCATCAAACAGAAAGCAATGAGGTTCTGTATCTTAAACAATGCACTTTACTCGAAAGAAAATAGTGGGATTTTACTAAATTGTTTATTAAAATCAGAGGCTGACAAAATTCTTGAGGAATTTCATGCAGGTGACTGTTGAGGCCACCTATACTAGAAGAGTACAACAGAAAAAATACTGAGAGCTGGTTTTTACTGGCCAATTTTATTTTCTGATATTAAAAAATTTGTTACCTCTTGTCACAAATGCCAAATTTTTGAAGGGAAAAAGAAACTATTGCCCTTACCTCTTAATCCTATATCAACTGAAAATAGATTTCAACAATGGGGGTTAGACTTCATTAGTGAAATCCACCCTCCATCCTCAGGCCAACATAAATGGATTTTAACTGCTACAAATTACTTTACCAAGTGGATAGAAGCCATTCCTACTAGGCAAGCCACTGATTCAGTTATAATCTCATTTATAGAAAGTAATATTTTATCAAGATTTGGATGCCCACATAATATTATTACTGACAACGCAGCTACATTCAAATCCAAGAGAATGATTTCTTTCTGTCATAAATACCATATTAAATTAGGTCATTCCACTGCTTACTATCCCCAAGGTAATTGTTTAGCCGAATCATCAAACAAAATCTTAATCAATATCATCAAAAAATTACTCCAAGAAAATAAAAAGACCTAGAAAAAAAATCTAGTCTATGCCTTATGGGCTGATAGACTTACCAGAAAGAAGTCTATTGGAACTTCACCTTATCAGATTTTCTATGGAATAGATGCAGTTTTCTCCTCTTCCTTGGGTGTTCCAGTCATGAAGATTATCCAGGAATCAAAGGTGGAAACAAATGATATTCAATGAAGAATTAATGAAACCATACATCTTCAACAAGCTAGGGAAGAAATTTATGAAAAATCACAAGTTTTACATGATAAAATCAAAAAGATTTTTGAAAAAAGGGTTAAAGAAGATGATTTTTTCATAGGAGATCAAGTTTTGAGATGGGATTCACAGAGAGAGGACAAAGGCAAACATGGAAAGTTTGACATTCTATGGCAAGCACCCTATGTGATATATGGTTATAGAGGTAACAATTCTTTCTTCATCAAGAATTTGGATGGAACTAAACTTCAAGAAGGACCAGTGAATGGTAGGATGCTGAAACACTACTATTCTTCAAAATCACTCAACAGTTAGATTGATTTACTTTATCATTGTAAATATTAATTGCAAGTGTGCAGATTGGATTGGAGATTTTATCTACAAAGTTGAAGCTCGAAGAGAAGGCCCTAAGCTTTGTAGTATAAAATATCATAAGTATGAATTTTTGCAGAAACCAGAAGACAATTACAGGATCACCAAGGTCAATGATGAAGGCTACTAATCTCAAAGTTCTTGACATTCCACCAGGAAATTCCATCCCCAAGTGAAGGCAATGTTAGTAACCTATAAATATAGGATTCATAATTTTGATTTGACTGATGGTAATCTTGTAAATATGTACAAACTTTGCTTTCTGCAAGTTATTTTCCCATATTTTGTAAAAAATCAAAAAATCAAAAAGAGAGTAAAAAGTCCTAAAAGAAAAATCAAAGGAATTAGAAAAAACAATATACCCCAAAAGAAAAAATATGAATAAAACATGAAAGTGTGCAAGTCTAAATGCCACTACTATTAATTTTTGCAGTTGATTACTGCAGAGTGTCAATAAATGCCATAATCTGTGATTAGTTGAACAATTTAATCTTAAATCGTCATTTTTCAAATTCAAATTTTGTAGATAGTGAATAAAGAATTGTCATACAGTTTAATCATGAAAATTCATTAGTTAGTTAGAGAGTAAAGGAATCCAACAGTTTAATATGGATTCTTGGATGCAATAAGTGTAGAATTAGATAGTTTACTGCTTTCAAAAAGAATAAAATGTTGTAAGGTTGCTAGTTCAAATGCACTTGATTAAAATAGAAGGAAAAATGTTAGAAGCTAATGACTGGGTAGGTAGAAGAAGGTGGGAGACATCATTGTAAATATATTTCACCAGGCTATAAATAACTAATTTCCCTTCCCCATAGAAATTTGATATTCTAGTCTGTCAGTCAAAGAGGCTCAAGGAATTTCCTTCACTTCTGTTGGGATCGGACCCAAGGCTCAATGACTGATTAGTTGAAAATGTTAAGTTTATATATTAATCCCTGAAATTTTCATCATTTACCCCTTCATTCACTCATTACCATTTAACTTCATAAGTGGGAGCTCTTTTCTTACTTAAATATTACATAAACATCCATTTGATTAACTTCCTCTATTTTTACAAGGCTTAAAACCCTCAAAGACATGATAAACTAAGTAAAAAGTTAATAATTTATGAAAATAAAGCTTTACTCTTATTTTCACTTTCCTTAGTTTTATTTATGAATTTTTGAGTATTCATTGTCCCTTTTCATATTAATGCTTAACATATTTTATTAACTTCTTATCAAATTTCCTAGTCCTATTAATATAACTTGTTTTATTTAATAACCCAAAAATCCCCTTATTATATGATTTTGTGTCAAATATATTAAACACATGTTGAAAAACATCCTAAAATTACCCCTTTGACACAAAACTACCCATAAAAAAATATTCCCGCTCCCCTATACTTTTAGAATTTGAAATAAATCTAAAACTATATAATATAACAAAATACAAAGGAAAAGTTATCGGAATGTAATGTATCAAAGGAAAAATAAAAAAGCCTTTAGTGATGCTTTATTTATTGTCTTTTAAACCAAAACCTCTGCATAATACATTCACCTTCCCTCCCACACAAGCGTTACCCAAGTTTAACGCTTTAACCTCATCCCTTTCCCCAGGTATATACCCCTTTACCATAGACTAAACCTTGGTTAAACCCTTTATTAACCTGCCCCATTCACTTTATTTTATGTATAAACTCCTTTTATACATAAGCTTCCTCAACTAACCCAGCGCCCTCTTGCTCATCCTCAGCTCTCCGATCATTCTTATATTCAAATTCGACGATCTACGCTCATCGCGATCATTGGGCCTTATGCCCCACCATTCCCTATTGCATTAAAACATGACCGTCGATCTTCTCTTATCAAATCAACAGTGCATATCAAAAAGCCCAGCCCCACCTTGTTTCCCTGCAACTTCTCAATTCATCTCAGCCGTTCGCATCACTCAATCAAATCCGACGGCGCAGATCTCATATCGCATTACAAAAGTGATCGGGCGAAGTTGGAAAAAAAATTTGCGATAAAAGTTGTTTCACGAAACCACCACCTACTACATGTCTCATTTCTACTAGATTTCATTGCAAAAGTGAAAAACAATTTACCACCTAGAAGCAATGCGATAACCATTAATGTTTTCACCTTCAAATATAAAACCACTCCCACCATTAATTTCGACCTGTAATAAATGTTATGTGTATTGATAAAACTTAAGTTTCAACCTTAGTTTTTATTGTTTTCATGCATTTGTGCTTTTGCGCTCTCAGAAATTAATCAGAGACACCATTTCATAGTTGTTTTCTAACCAATTCATAATTCTAAAAGCCATTTCCCATCTTAAATTCGCCTCTGAAGACTCTAAGTGCCTTCTACCAAACAACTGCAACCAGTTTGAGGACTAGCACATCCTGGAAACCCTCTTTGACCGCAGCCGTACCTGCTCAAGGTATTTTTCATAATCCAACCTGCAAAATTTCAAATTTCAAAGAACAATATCAAAACACTTTGAAAATATAAACCTGCCGAAAGTACTCAAACCTTGAAGAAACAGGGGAAAATCTGCCAAAATTTTGCTAGAATTTGCCACTTCTACCTAAATATTTTTGACCATCCAAAAGATATTTCTACAGTTGAAGTCCATTTGAATTCCCGAGAAAACCATCAAGATCCCTTTCCAGCCTTCTGTAAACTGAAAATTTGTGTTTTCATCATAAAACCCTTACCCATATTCTGAATTTTTCCCAAAGGTAGCTTAATCAACCTTCTGTTTACAAAAAGAACTGAGAAAACAGTCTAATCTTGCTCAGTTTCATTCAAAATGACAAAAATATAGGTCACCCCTAGGACTAGAGGTCCCAAACCTTAGAAGCCTACCTCCAACAAGTTTCCAAACCCTAAACCTTCAAAAATTGATAAACCTCCTCCTGTCCTAACTTCAAATTCCACTGAGGCAGTCAGACCATTGCAGCCATCTGTCACCTCTGAAGAGAAAAATCCCTTAATTGATTTATATTATAGAATTCTTGATGTTACCTTCAAATTTGATCTACCTGAAGTACATAGCTGGTGTCGTGAAAAATTTGAGAAGAAAGTGGAAAATGATATACCCGTATGGGACTCCAACTTGCCTAAATATGTGGTTCCCATCACCCATCAAGCTCAATATTTCATTAGATTGTGTCAGTTGCACTAAATCCCTGACCAAAGATACATGGTGAACAAAGATAGCGAGGTCCTGTTTTACATAACTGTTGAAGCCATCAATGATATGCTCCAACTAAGCCATGATCCACGAGTAGTATCATTGTCCATTAAAGATCTGACTCAAATGTATTTAGACCTGGATTTCCCTAGGAAGTTTGAGATCCTTCAAAACTTCATGCCTAATCATGTCAACCTTCCTAAAGTAAATCCATCTTATGATAGTTTTGATTTCCCTGAGGGCTCTAGACAAATCATTTCCATGCTGTCATTTATTCTAGGCTATGCTAATGATGAATTTACAGATGCCTCCATTCTAGGTTTCCTCTCTACCTTATCTCGAGGACAACATCTAGAACTGGTCTTCAACTTTTCCAAATTCATTGCTGATAATATGCATTATCAGTTAATTAAATTACCTGATGAAGGAGTGTTTAGATATTCATCATATCTGTTACATCTCTTCCTATTTTCTCAGGCAGATAATTTTCCAATTACATTACAAAAGATGGATGTGGAGGGTAAACCTATTTCAGTGATATTCTGGACTTATCTACTCAGGAAAAATAGTATTGAATACAACTACAGAGACTTCAGTGATTTGTTTATTAAACCTACCATGAGTTTATTGAACAAAGCGGAGGCACCAAGGATCAATGAAGAAATAAAAAGAATTTTACAGTTGTCTGAAAATTGTAAGGTAGGAGACTCGTATTTGTATAAAAATCACACAGAAATCAGAGTGTATGGTGCACTCCTGGCTCCTTACAAATTACCAAAGTTTCTAACTACCAGGATTTTTTCTTTGTAATACTTAAGGCATATTTTGAATGCAGATGCAGTGAACTTCATAGCCTCCAAAAAAAATCACAATTCAAGTTAAAAAGTCAAATTGGCTCCTTCATAGTCAATAACAGAGATTCTTTGAAAGAGGTAATCAGCAAATTATCAAAATTCAAGTTCCAAGAAAGCTTTTATTGGAACTATGACCCTCAAGGTATTTTAAGTAACCTCAAGGTCAAGTGTAAGTTAACCCCATTCCTCCATGAGTCAAAGCCTCTAATTGAAAAATAGGCTAATCAAATGGAATGGGTTTCAAACACTTTGATTGATGATATTTAGGAGATGAAAACAGATAGCCTGCAGGAAAAGCAGATGGACAGTACACAGGTGGTTACAGTTGGCCAACGAGTAGAAGTATCTAATAAAAGGCCTAGAAAAGAAGCAGGCTATTTAGCAGAAAAATTTATTGAAAATAAATTTAAAACAATCTATAGCAAGAAGGCCAGAATGAATACTATAGAAGAAGAAGGATTTATAGATGTAGATGATAATAATGATCAGCAAATAGATGATGAGGCCACAATGATTGTTAATGAAACACTTAGGGAAATTCAGAATGAGCAGATACTATCACAGGGAAAAGGCAAAGAAATGATTGAAGCAGAGATAAATACAGAAGCTCCCTCTTCCTCTAAATCAGCAGAAGAAACTAATTCTGATATGCAGGAAAAGTTCATGAAAATCAGAGAAAAGAATGAGTAAATTAAGAATGAGGTTTATTATAAACTTCTGAAGGGAAAACCAGGGGATAAAGACAGACTTGTGATAGCCTTTGATTACTCAACAAATAAAATGATCATGTATTTTCTCCAGCCAGTAGTTACAGATCCAAAATCAGCCACTAATTACAGAAAAATAGAGTTTGAAGTAAATACTGATACCATACATGAACTTGACCAGATAGAGTTTCATAGAAGTGCTTCAAAGATGTTGTATTCAAAGGTATTTAGCAAAACCATGAGTGCTACCATGCTCCAAAAGACTATATCTAATTTACAAACTAAAATGAAATTAGATAAAGCATCTCTACATGTAAAGGATTTGAGGATCAAGTCCTTAGAATATTTGGTGATAGAAACTAGAGTGGACCCCTCCAATACTGAATTTGCTAAGAAATTGATAAGGAAAAATAATGAAGATATTGTTGCCTTGAGAAAGAAGCTCAAACTACCACAGAGTGAGCACCCACAGGCTAAAGAAATTCTTCAGGAAAAAACAGAAAAGGATGAAAGTATGTAGCTAGTTTTAAAGATGATAGCTCAGATTAAAGAGATGGAAAATCAAATAGAAACTCTAATGAAGGAAAATGAAACATTGAAGATAGAACATGAAGTCTCCATTCCCACAGTTATTCCAACGGTCAGTACAGTTGTTCCCTCTACATTGGTAGAACATTTAGCACCAAAAGGAGTATTGGCAACTGAAGTGTCAATTACATCTAAAGATATTTTTGCCACTTCATCATCTACATCACAAGTAAATCAAACAGGTGAAACAACTGACATAGTCAAGGCTATGGAAGACATGTCCCTAAAAGATAAAGAGATAATCAACTTGAAAGGCACCATCTGAAATATTGAAACATCAAACAGAGATGCATTGATTACATCCAAGGGACATGAGCAGAGAGCCAACAGATTGCAGGAGCAGGTAAATATTCTACAACAACAAGTTAATCTAAGTGAATAGGTATCTTATATCAAGAATTATCTATGGAAAAATATAATTCAAAGCATACATCGATAGTGTCCTTCAATCCAAATTATTTATGAACAGAAGGAGTTACTCAAAGTAGCACAAATATAAATTCAGAAGAAAAAATAAGAACTGGCTGACAAACCTGCTCAAGCTTTGAAGCTTATTACATTTCTGAACAGAAAACACAGAGAGGAGCTTGAAGAGCTAAAAATTCAGGATAGGACAGAAAGCATATTACAAATTAAGAAAGTCCTCAATAAGAGGAATATGATGAATAATTTGGAGGAAAGATGTCAAGACATGAACTTGGCAATCACAAGATTTTGGGCCAAATATATAGTACTAACGCAGGCAGGCCTTCCATACATTCATGCCTTGAATGAAAAGTTAATGGTACAAAAAGATTATGATATGAAAATCAGGGCTCATGCCAAAGAGCAAGTCAGCAAACCTTTACCACAAGGGTCCCCAACTGGTAAGGTTATTTTGAAATATTTTGAGAACTTGTTCTTTCTACAAAATGAAATTAAACACATCTTCATTATCAAGCCCAACTTTGCTAAGTATACAGAGGCAGATGAGAGCTACATGAAATTGAAGAATATGAGAATTCCCAGTGTAGAACAATCGCAGTAATTCACTCATTTGATAAGTCAAGTATTTTCTTGTTTTCACTGTTTATCTTTCAAAGTTCCATACATAAGTTTAAATGTTTTATGTCTGTAATGATTGACTAGGAAAGCTTAAACAAGATTAGTGTTAAAAGCTTCCTGTTTTTTACTAGTTATTCATTGATATGTTTTCTGCTGATAACCAGACTTAAGAATTCTTAATTTCTCTTAGTCCCTGTTTGACCCCTTTCTTTCATATTCATTTCTGTAACTTAAGGATTCTTAATTTCCCTTTTGCTCAAATCCTGCCATTTCATCAAAATTCCTATTCCAAACCCTTTGAAGGTCATCTACCTTGCCCTTAGTACATTTGCTCTTTTGACCTTATTTCCTAGCTCTTCTTGCCAAGAAGTTGACTCCATAGCCCAATGGTCTGGTAGATCCCTCTGTGGTTTACCTTGAAGTACCTTTTATTCCCACCAAAATTTCAAAACAAACCAATTTTCCAATCATACCTAGCCTAAAATCTTATAACAAAATCAAGCTAAATCTTGAGGAGAGATCCCTCTCTAGAATTTAGGAAGCCTAGATCCTAGATTTCAAAAGAGGTTCTTGGTTACCCCTAGTTTTCTTGAACTTTAAATCCTCATCCCACAACCTGATAATTACTAGGGTGATAACACACCGCGGCAATGTTTCTTGTTTCCATGCCAAATCAGCATCAATCCAAGCATGAGAGTCATACTCTCTCAAAATAATCCACCACAGCAATGCCTCTTGCTTCCACATCACATCATCATTATACCAAATGCAGTTTCCATATTCTCTCAAGAGAATCCATCACTACAATGCCTCTTGTTTCCCCATCAAATAATCATCATACCAAGTACAATGACCATAATCCACCAACAAAAGCCAATGCAATAAGGCCTCTTGTTTCCATCCTCCATCAATATCATGCAATGTATGGGGATAAATCAACCCATAATCTCCCAATAGTAACCTAAGAAACAAGGATTCTTGTTGTCATCTTACATCTTCATGATGAAAGTGCTGGAGAAACAACATATTGATTGAAAAGTGGGATGTCATGTCTGAATAATACAAACAAGCTCCTTGTTGCCACATCATGTGAGAGTTATTCCATGTCCCAAACCCAAGTACATATATGAACATAACATATATCCCAAACAAAAGTGCCTTTATGTACATGATACATATCCAAAACAAAATTAAATATGAGGACATAAGATACATCATGTGATAGCCAAACTCTCTCAACAATAACCATCAAAACCATGCTTCCTACTGCTGCATAACATTAGTGACATTCATTGCATGGACCACACAAATGTGAGTTGTTGGGTAGTAACCATACTCACCCAAAAGAAACCAGCACAATAAAGCTTCTTGATGCCATATATCATATATCTGCAAGAAGTTTGGCAACCTCTTACTCCTCATATGAATCCATTCATACCAATGTGGATGATGAATCATGCCAAGATCAATCTTGGTATCCACCCAAGGTATAATACCATCCTCCTCCATATGATAAGATTTTCACTTCATGAAATCTTTAAGTTCACCTCCTTTTAGTTCTCTCCATGAGATCCTGTCATCAATGGCCCAATAGAACCCATAAGGTTCCTTGCATACTGTAGGTAGAGATTCCTCTTTGAGTTGTGAGGAGCTCATAAAGAAAGCTTCATCTTGACAGTGTAAAATAATCTCCATCATAATATGTATACCATCTATCATCTGTCCCTCCAGTGCATCATGAGTGAGGTTTCCTTCAGAATTCTCCAAGGATAATGGGGTCATCATTTCATCACTGCTACTGAGTGACATCACTATAGATCTACATGCCGATACATCTGCTACCTCCTAGACATACACAATTTTGAACTCATAGTCTGACAATGTAATGAATAGGATTGTGCTCCTCCCATTTTCTGAAACTCCAAACTTCAACACAAAGTTTTGAGTGTAGTTGAACCATGATAAATTGGGATAGATATGCATCTTCTCCTTGACCAAGTCAAGGGTCCTCTATGTAGTGATAATTTGCTGCTCCAAAATAGCAAGGTGCTCTAATCCTTGGGTATGAAATTTTCCTGATGGGACGGTCTCACAAATCTCAATATGAGGTTCTAAAATAATATGAGATGACAGTTTTTCCAAAACTTAGATAAGATGAATCTCAGGAACATCTTTCACATCTACAAGAGTTCCTCCAACCACTGCAATGGCCTCTCTAACTGCTGGAAACAATGATGGAAGCATCTCCTTTACTGTGCCAGCTCTGGTATCTGCCTCCTCCTCCTCCTGCATCTAATAAATCATGCATGGGGATCCCATTGTCAAGAGCTGAAGACCATCTTGCAAAGATGAAAGTGTTCCTCCTGCTGATGTAAGTACATCTGCAGCTGGTGGTGGTGGTATAGGTTCCTCTTCTAGAGTGATAATGAGGACATATTCCTTGGGCTGTTCATGTAATCTCTCCTAAATTATGGGAGATGTATCTATGGTAAATTTCTTTGGTTTCTTTCTACCAAACTTCTTATTCATTCTTTGAAAGAAATCTACATAAGCAGTCACTTTGGCATGTGACAAATGACTGAACCACCAAGCCTTTGCTTCACCATCAAGGTGCAGTGCTGCAATCTCAACAACCTTTATTTCTACTACTAGGTATAGTTGAACAAATGTAGCTAACTCTTCCCTCCAAGAATTCAATGTGCCTGTGGATAATCCATCAAATGTAGGCAAGAAAAATCCACTACAAGAAAAAAGGGCATTGGTGAGGGGCGAAAATGGTCACTATAAGCTCATTGGTGAGGGTCAAAAGAGCCTTCGTCACCAAAAATTGAATGTCACCAAAGGTGGCGTCGCTGAAAGTATAGGTGGTGTTGTGACATTCAAGGTTCGTCACCAATAATGATTTATAGTGACGGATAGTGGCCGTCACCATTTCATATGATTAATGGTGATAGACAATAGCGTCTGTCACCAAAAAAACTGAATGTCACCAAAGGTGGCGTCACCAAAAGTATGTGTTATGGTGACATTCAAGGTCTGTCAGAAATATTGATTATTAATGACGGATAGTGACCGTCACTATTTCATATGAACAACAATTTTTTGTGATGGAATTTTCATGACCGTCACTATTGGTGCATATATATGGTGACATTCATTGACCGTCACGATAAACTCATTGGTGACATCAAGGCCCGTCATGAATAATGACTATAATGACAAACAGTGACCCTCACCATTTCATATCAACAACAAAGATTTATGGTGACGAACCTTTCATGGTCGTCACTATTGATGCATATATATGGTGGCGTTCATTGACCGTCACCATTTCATATTTTGGTGAGGGTCAAAAAATGTCACCATAAGCTCATTGGTGATGGTCAAAAGATCATCTATCACCAAAAGCTGATCGTCCTCATTCCCTATGAATATCAGGGCACGATGGAATCGAACCACCAACCTCTTGCTTGTAAAGCAAGTGCTCTTCCATTGAGCTAGCACCCTTTAAATAATTATACTTTAAACTAGCAATTTCCCCTAAAGGTGCAAAGATACACCAAAGGAATAGAAAATATAGGAAGATCAAAAGTTTCTAGAAATAATATGTTCAATATACATAATAAAAAGAAAATAATAATAACTTTTGATATAATCTAACAAAGCATGTACTACATAGAAGAATAATTGGAAAGCACAACTAGAAATTTGAATCACAACATAACAATATAAAAGAACATGCAACAGAAAAAGAACAAATCCATAGTTTGAGAAATATGAACAATCCATGGGCCTATTCTTATATATTTATATAGATCATCAAATAGAAATCTAGATTTATGAAATTCAAGTATCACACAAGAATGTCATGAACAAATATCAATATGTAAAATAGTGTTTTTTGCATTTGGATTTACCTTGCAAAACCTCAGGAAAAATCTTCCACAGAAACAACCAATAAACATAACAACATGGACCTCAGGAGAAATTGTGCAAGGGATAAAATATGAAGGTAGAACTCTAGAGAAGTATTCAAAGCAAATGATGAAAAGCATGTCTGGAAAGATCTGAGAACCCTCTGAAGTAAACCGTACATTTATCATCGTGACTAGCACACTTGCAAAAAAAGATCAGAATAAATTATGAACTATTACACCAAAAAACAGTGAATTTTTCCACTAAAATACAGTTCCAAATTAATCACTAGCATGACGCTAACTTCTCTACAAAAATAGGGAAGTTTCAAGACAATGTATAATAGTTTGCATGGTAGTCGTGTTGATAAAACCTTCCAAGGAATAAGACCACAACAGTCAACAAGAGTGCCATGAAAGAAGTGACTCCTAGGAACCTCACTGAAAAAAATATTTATGTAAGGCAGTCATCTAGATCAAGGGTCATCATTCAATAATCAATATGGAAACAGGTGTTGACATTTTCTAATGGAATCCTCTTTGGATTCACTAGTTAGGAAGAAAACAAAAGGTTTCATCAAGAATTCTAAATTACAACATTTTGGGATTAAAATATGATGACATATTGATGAATAAAATCAAGAAAATGAAACTCTTTCATTCTAAGGAAACCTATTGCAAGATGACTCAAAAGGAAAAGAATGAGGTACATGTATATATATGTTGACACTAGATGCTATGAAGTCATGCCATGTGGTTGCAAGTAGTATACTTCTATCTTTAGAGGTATGATCAAAATATAAAGCAGAAACTCTTCTGATGCACAGGTTGCCAAAAGGGCATGATCTACACTAGATGAAATCGACATAATATGTCCTCATATGGAATATGAGGTCGTTGTACATTATCAAGGAACTACACAATGGAAGTTCCTAGGAATGAAATAAAATTGTGGACAAAGAAAAAGGAAGATATCGTGGGAAGTACAACCATGGGAAGTACAACCATGGAAAGAAGCAATCAACATCCGAGGAAGCTAAGAAGACTTGACTAGGATATCTCCAGGGAAGATATATGGACTCTAATAGAAGTATGAAAAATATAGAGACCCTTGACATTAAATATCTTTAGGAGATAAAAAAGGATGTCGATGCATACAAGAAGAATGTCATGGTGAAAGATCATCACTAAGGTAAATTTTGATTTAAGTATTCATATTTATAACTGAATAATATTTGATCAACTTATTCAGGGCAGCCAAAGGGAAGTATATGTCTTCCACAAGTTGATACCCGTATTTCAGGATCTAAGATCCTTGGAAGAAGTATGGTTTGAAGGAAAGCAACATGATATGAAGGTAGACCATATGAAATATTGATGGATCACTTTCAGACAAAAATGAAAAGTGATGGGTGATTTGAGCCCTAATGAAGATATCCCAAAGATGAAGACTCCTCAACAATGAAGAAATTCATGACATCAAAGAAAGTATTTCTTCATGAGCAGCTCAGTGTTTTCATCATTGCTGCTACAGGTCCCTGATTAAGAGGGGGGTTGGTAATAAGTTTCTTACCTAGTAGAAACTTGAAAGCAAGTCCCTAGGAGCCTGGACATTTCCTTGGCTAAGAGGGAGCCTTGACGAGTCCTTGGATAAGAGGGAGCTTGAGAAATTTCCTTGATAGGAATGGGTATGTCCTCCCTAATTAAGAGGGAGAGATAGACGTATCATTCTAGTCTTCCCTTGGAAGACAGAATATGGGATTGGATAATCATTTGGCATTTGATACTCTTTTGGGGATGTATTAGGGTATCCAAGGTAAGAGTAGTCATGAAAAGACAGGTATTCTTTGAGGATTAGCTATCCCCCAAAAGAATAGTCCTATGAGGTCATACTCGGTGAACATGCGAGTGGAGTATGTACCTTGGAGACAATAATGAAGATGTCTATAATCATTGGTCTCGCCAGAATTGTATTTCATGGTCTTGTGAAGAGATGCAGCTGTTAATCAAGGCCTTGCACTGTGACAATGTTGGTTAATAAGATGCTATAATAGATGGATTACCAATCAAATTCTTCTTATGAGATTCTTCAGATTGAGAGTGACCATGTACCATTATGAATACCTCCCTAGTTAAGAGGGAATGTTGGAACGTGTAACTAAGTTTGATCTTCATAATGACTTGTAATTATGAATTTATGTAGTGAAGAAGACAAAGATAATAAAATGTATTTTGTAATACTTGCACATCATGGGTTTCATAGGAAAGGAGTTTTTTATTATAGGTCAAAGACTTCTTCTTGATGTCTTTTAGGGGTTTTTCATCTTGTCATAAATATATATAATTTAGAGTCATGTATATCATGTATATGAATTGGTGTTACACTTATAAATACAATTTATTGATGTAAATGTACGCCTTCAAGACATTGTCAATATGCTCCGCAAGTCGGCTTAAAGATGGTGAATATTCTCCTTGATTAAGTTGGCTTACACACAAACCTCATGTCGGCCTATAAGCTAAAGCCATTCACTATATAAAGGATGATGCGACCTCATTATGGTGTAGGCAATTTCGGATCATGTCTATGATAGAAGAGCGAAGTTTGGGTCTACATTGATGCAAGAATAGGAGGCTAGTCTGGGAAGAAAAGAAGAGGTATACTTACCTTTGTTCTGGGTCTATGCCACTTCACACATTTCAGACAAAAGGCTATCATAGCAAAAGATAATTCTCTCTACTAGTGCGTAGAACAATGCGTGAAGAAGGTAATATAGTGATCAAAGGATCTGTGATTAGGTCAAAAAAGGAGGTGTGTTATTGAAGGAATAAAGTCTTATCATATCTATGTTTTGGTTTGCAAGTTTGCCTCACATATCTCAGGGAGGCCGAAGGTAATCATAGTAAAGAGGAAGGCTAAAACAACATGAAGAAAGGCTCGGTCTTGAGTTTCAAAGATGTCCAAAGGATGTTGGAAGTAGGCCGAGAATAATAGTTTAGGAATCTAAGGATAAGATCAAAGGAAGCCAAGAAGAAGCACACAGTTTGGGGCTGCTAGACTAGGGACCGAGCTTCCCTAGTAAAGGTGCAGTGCAGTGCAGAAAGAAGAGATCAGCTAGAGAAGCTGAGAAAAGCAGTGACAAAGCTCTTGGAGGCATACTGGTGTTAAGGGTCTATTTCATGGTATGGTACTCGTCAATGGAAGACCAATAAGAAGAATTGCTTTTGGGTTTTCCTCTCTAAGAGGGAGAGGTTTTGGCCCTGGCTTGAAGAGCCTAAACTTTGTGTCTCTTTTGTTTTCATAATTGACTTGATGAAAGACATAATAAGCTAACAAAGATAATATCTAAGTAAAATAAGCATAACAAGTTCACAATTAATTATCATGAAAGAGAAATTGAATTAAACGCCCTAATTTCTCAACAAGGTTGATATGCTCCTTACTATCGTTACCTACCCCTCAGAGTAATTATCATGGATCGAGGGAAAATACAAGTGATCATTCCAGCAGTTTTTTCCAAGAATTCTTGAAGCAGAAGAAGATTCAAAAGCTCTTGTTACTTGGATATGAAGGCTTTGGTGCTAGTACAATTTTCAAGCAGGAAAAATTTCTCTACAAGGGTGAGAAATTTTCACAGGAGGAGCTGCAAAACATCGAACTAATGATACAGTGGAACCTTTATAAATAAATTTTCATATTGCTTGAGGGGCGTGAGAATTTTGTGGATGAAATCTTAACAGATATGGATGGTTCTAGTGTACATGAAAAAGTTTCTGCCTCAGATGAAAGTGATGATAAAGAAGTTGCTCAATGTACTTACTCTCTCAATCGAAAATTAAAACATTTTTCCAATTGGCTTCTGGAAATTATGGCAATGGGAGATTTAGATGGTTTTTTCCCAACTGAAACACGTGAGTATGCCCCAATAGTTGATGAAATGTGGAGGGACACTGCAATTCAGGCTACGTATGCAAGAAGAAATGAGTTGCATGTCCTCCCTGATGTTGTTGGTCACTTCTAGGAACGGGTTGTTGAGGTATCAAGTAATGCATACAATCCATTAGAATCTCACATTTTATATGTTGGAGTGACTCAAAGTAATGGGTTAGCATTTATAGAATTTTCAACTGATGATCGTAGTCCAATGTCAGAACCTTATAATGAAAACTTTGATTGTCCAACTCCAATTGTGAAGTATCATATTATTAGAGTAAATACTATAGGATTAAATGAAGGTTCTAAGTGGCTGGAAATATTTGAGAATGTACGAGCTATAATATTTTGTGTTGCTACAAATGAATATGACCAAAAGTGGGTTGAGAAATAAGATGACCTTCAGTAAAGAACTTTTTGAGAATGTTGTGGAGCATTCATGTTTCAGAGATACACCATTCATTCTATTACTAAATAAATGTGACATTTTTTAGGAGAAAATTAATAGAGTGCCACTTACTCTATGTGAGTAGTTTAAGGATTTCAGTCTAGTGGAGGCACACCACGACAATCAGTCACTAGACCATCAAGCTTACTATTATGTGGCAATGAAATTCAAGGATCTCTATGCATCTCTTAGCAGCCATAAGTTTTTTATATGGAAAATGAAGGCACGAAATCGCAGCGCAGTGAATGAAGCCTTCAAATATATTCATGAAATTTTAAATTGGGTTCCATATGTACAACAAAAGATCTTGCAATACACGAACGTGCAATTACCTGAGAACAAGCAATGTTAGGAAGGGGGGAATATAATGTCCTTTTCTAATTAAATGACCCTGTTGAAAATGTAACTAGCGTCGGTCTTCATAATGTAATTCAAATGTATTATTGATGTATTTATAATTTTATTATATTCATTGTTATTATTAATTTATTTGTAGTCAAAGCATGTTCCTCATGCTTTTAGGGTCAATTGAGTCAAGATAAATTTTATCATGAGTCAATGAAATGTAATTGAGTCAAGGTCCCATTTGGACTTGTAAAAGAAAAAGAAAATTTATTTTTCAAGTCAAAGAGTCAAAAATGTCACCACAAATACCAAGTCGGCCCTCCTGGACAAAATGGCCTAAAGAGGCAGCCATTCGACCTCCTGGACATGTATAAATAGAAGATAGTTCAATCTCATTTTATCATCCATCCATCACTTCAATTTCTATGCAAGAAGTAGAATTTCAGTGAAAGTCAAAGGAGAGAAATTTCTATTTTCTGCCCTAGTTTCTGTTCACGCATGGGAATTTTCTGAGTTATTTTTTGTGGTATTGCAGGCTGGAAACTTCAGGAGATGACCAGATTTCTGAGATTTGACCAGCGTTGACTTCTGTTGACCATGATTTGTTGGAAATGGATGGGAGGAGGGTTGATTTGGGTCTTTGTGGCAGTCTCAGTCTTGGTCTTAGGTCTTGGATATCTCACTTTGATCTGATTCTGTAAGAAGAGGATTTTCTTGGGTTTTCCCCCTTGTGGGGTTTTTCCCTGGCTTGGAGCCTAATTTCTTGTGTTCTTTGTCTCTTTGTGATCTTCATGTTTTTTAATTTTGGTAATTTCTTGATGAAGATGATAACATAAGTAACAAGAAGCCAACAAGCATTCACAATTAATTATCAAGTTAAGAGAAACCTACCCTAATCTACAAGCATCTTGATTTCTCAACATGGTATCAGAGGTAGGTTGAAGGAAAGGCAGATTGAAGATAACAATTTGTTGGCTTATTTAATTACCCCTGTGGAACCTTAAGCAAAGTATCATACAAATTTGGTGACATCCTTTCCTTAAAATACGAATTGAAAGAGGCACAGTACCTCTGTGATTCAAGTTGAAGAAAGACATCAATATTCTTGTGAACCGAGCTTATCAATAAAGGATGGACCGAAATACTTAAGGGCTAGAAAAAGAGACCTATAATACATGCAAAGACTATGGAATTATCTCTGTAAATCAAGGATGAAATTCATATCTCTGTTGTCGACAAAATATTTGGCATAGGTACACATATTTGAGTCTCTATGTTGATTTATGAAGTAAGTTTCATGTACTAATGTGAATTTCAGAGGCACCTTCTCCTATGATAAGAATACAAGTCATTATCTTTATAATATACAAAGTACTCAAAGAAAAAGAAAATGGCTTATATGAAATCTATTAAAAGAAGACAACCTACTATGACAATACTTTCAGTGGAAATTTGAGCATGACAGTGCGCTCCTTTCTGAATAAAAAAGACCATGTGTATTCATGATATTTGTATAGTTTGAGTAACCAAAATACTATAGTTGACATCTATTACTGCTGAATTCAAAGGCTAGTCTGAGAGTATGAACAAGTCCAAAATTGCCATAATGATTGAAGCAAGTTTGTTTGGTAAAAAATGAATATCTGAGGTAATGTTCTTCAATCAATACAAAAATGTTGTGACACTTCTATGAGGTATCTGAAGCTTACTATAGCAACAAATATTTGAAGATTCAAGGCATCAACGATGACACCAACATGGAACAATACAAGGTCTATCTAACACTATATAAGGCAGCTCGACTCATTTGGGAGACTATCCATCTTTGACATCTAAAAATACCATCATCTTCGTCAGCAACGCAAATTTGTGGCACTATGAGACGAAGGATAGAAGTGTATTGTGATCTGAAGTTAAAAGAAACCAAAACAATGTGGATTTTCTCTGAGGCATTTAAATGTAAAAATTATGAACTTAAAGACATGCAAAACAAGCCTTATCTGTGACATAAAGGACTGAACATATCTATACCTTTGTGCAAAATGAATCAGAAGTCTGTGATCTACTCTATGCTACAGGACCAAAAGACTAAGGTACATAGTCTATAGAAGTGACCAAAATCATCACTGTGAATAAAAGCCAAGATTTTGATCAATTCCAATCCTGAAGCTACACTTAATGACAAAATTTACATTTTTGAAAAGTCTGAGCATCTCTATGACAAGTAGAACATGTATATTTGTGATCTAAACTATAGAAAGACATACAAAACTTTTTGAATCATCAAGAATGAGAGTTTAGTGGCACCCTGTGCAAAAACCTGAGGGATGCTACTTCATGACAGAATTTATTATGATGATATAAGGCCCATCTCTATGACACTAGAATATGTAGCAGCATTATATCTCTTCATAAGGATTGTGAGGGTATAGGGAATCCGTGACACAAGTTTGTAAAAATAACACCCTTTTAATACATAAATAAAGACAAATTCAATTCTTGAAGCCGACCTATTTGATATTGAAAGATAAAGGACACTGAAAGCAGCTCAAAGATATCTCTATGGCTTATCATGACACGATGTTTTATCATATGCGTGTCGTGGCAGAACTACCACTTGTTTCTTTCATTCTTTATGTTATTTTCAGCATTGTCAACATTTTCCCTTGCATTCACAGGAATCACAAGAAATTGTGGATGCCCAAGGACAACCCCATTTGGAACCAAGGATGACCCCATTTTCCCACTGTGCCAATTAAAGTCCCAGTTGTTGGCATATGTTGTCCTTGATGGCAACCTACTTGAAGAAGTTGATGGTAACCTACTTGATGAAATACGATTGTTGGCAATATGATGCAGAGTGTTGTCCTTGATGGCAATCTACTTGATAGAGTATGGAAACCTACTTGATAGAGTTAAAGGGGAGATTGTTGGCAATGTGATACGATGTGTTGACTTTGATGGAACCTGCTTAATGAAGTTGTTCATGATGGAAACTGACTTGATGAGTTGTTAATAATGTAAATATGATGTATCTACAGATAAGTTCAGAAGTAGCAGAAGAAAGGAATTCAGAAAGTGCCAGAATAATGTTGAAAAAAGTATGTCACAATGAATACATGGATTTGTTAAAGTGAAGTAGCGTATGCATGCGGAAAAGTACATGCCAAGTCGCGTATGCCCTTTTTGCGCTCCAAATTTAGAATACCAAGGGGCATTACCATGGTATTGATCCATTGTATTGAGCGCTATATTATCTATTTGATCCCATCCAGGAATACCATCGGAAGTGGTGTGGTTTTGGCTCATGGTATTGATAAAGGCTAAACCTATATAAGGAGAAGAAGATCATTGTGCAAATGTGTGCAAGTGTCTGGGCATTAATGAATACTTCACTCTGAAGTATATCTGCATCGTTGAATTCTGTTCTTAATTGATAGATCTGAATATATGATGCACCTATGAATATGATGAAGGTTCAAGATCTCTAGATCTAGAAATGATGAATCTCTAAGATGATCTGAAAAGAAGTGATGAAGACCTGGCACAAATCTAATGAAGAAATTGAATAAATCTGGGTAAGTTCATAGATCTTATATGTTCTGCAAATTTTATCTTTTATAGATCTATACGCAGGTTCATTTCATGAAAAGCATGTGTATACGTGGATCTGGTTCAATAAAAGAATGTATGGGCAGTTAGGTTTTTCATTTAAAAAATGCACAGATGTATACGCAGTTTTGTTTCATGAAAAGCGCGTGTATACGCGAGTCTGATTAAATAAAAGTGCGTATGGTATCTGAACTAATCATTGCTCAAGGTTGAATGTGTTTCTGCATATCTATTCTAAAGTCTGGGTTATCTCTAATATTCTGGTTACAGTGGTTTCACTGTTCTGTTTGAAGCATTGGGTGAAGTATATTCGTTGATAAGTGAAGGGTTGTGTTGAAGCTGTTTGATCCAGTTTGAAAATTGATGAAACGTGGTCTGCAGTGATGCTGAGGGTCGAAGCCTTCAGTAAGGGGGTAGTAGCTCCCTTCCAGTGATAGCTGGTAAACGAGAGCAGGGGGTTGTAGCTCCCTTCCAAGAGAGGTTGGTAAATGAGAGAAGGTTGTAGCCTTCTGCAGGTGGGTGCATGCGTGCTGGTATGAGTCTGCACCAGTACATTGTTGTAAGATGTTTTCTTTATAATAAATATTGAGACTGAGACGACGGCAGCGGTGGTTTTCTCCTGAATTGGGTTTCCACCTAAAATCCTGGTGTTCACATGTGATGCTTGTGTGTGTTGACTTATTATGTTCTTACTGCACCTGTCTACTGCTTACTAAACATCTAATGAATGAATGATGCTATAATCTAAGATAAGAATTATCTGCATAATAAGAGATCTGAGCATACGCGAGTTTCCTTAAGGATATCCGCATATATACGCTAGTTTTGTTATGTAAAGTAGCATATGGGTTTTTGAAAAAATAAAAGTAAAAATTTTATTGACAGATCAAGATACTGATTCACCCCCCCCCCACTCCTCTCAGTATCTTTCCCAACAATTGGTATCAGAGCAGGTCCTTCTGAAAAAGCTTAGCCTCTAGAAGGAAGATCAAGAAAGATGAGCAATCAAGATGGAATAGCATCTATCAAGCCTCCGCTCTTTAATGGAAGTAATTTAATCTTCTGGAAAACAAGGATGAGATCCTATCTTCAGTCTATGGGAATAGATGTATGGGCCATTGTTGAACAAGGATATAAATATCCAGATACAATACCAACAGATTCGACTGAAAAGAAGAATTATGAATCAAATGCAAAGGCGGTCAATGCTATAATGGGAATTCTGACTGAATCTTAATTTTTCAAAGTCATGCAGCTAAACACAGCAAAGGAAATGTGGGACAAAATCATTTTAAGTTATGAAGGTGATGCAAAGGTAAAAAGTGCAAAACTCCAAACTCTCAGAATTGAATATGAAAATTTGAAGATGCATAGTGATGAGAGTATTGCCAGTTTATTTTTATGTGTTGATGATGTTGTAAATCGTATGAGAAATCTGGGAGAAACAGTAACTGAATCTACTTTGGTTGAGAAAATTTTAAGATTGCTAATTGCAAAATTTGAGTCAAAAGTTTCTGCTCTTGAAGAAAAATAGGATCTTCAAAATCTTACTGTGGTACAACTTCATGGGATACTAACCACATATGAAATGAGAAGAGGAGGACCATCTGAAGTCAAAGAGGTTGTCTTCAGAGCTTCTACAAAAGGGAAAGAAGTACAAGAAGCAGAAGGTTCAGGATATATCTCCGAAGAAGATGAGGAAAATTTTGTAAAAAAACTCCAACTTGGCACAGGACGATTCAGAGGTAAGCTTCCTTTCAAATGTTTTGAGTGTGGAAGAATTGGTCATTATGCTGCTAAATGTCCTCATAAAGAAACACCTGCAAAAGGGAAGGAAGTAGCAAGAAGGAATAAGAATCGGTTTAACACTAGAAAAAGTTACTATACTCATGAAGACAGTGATGGGTTATCTGATAGTGAGGAAGAATGTGAACAAGATCTAAGATTTCTCATGGCATTTGAATCTAGAGAAGAAAAGGATACCTTTGTGGATGCTCTAGAGGACAATGACTTTCTTGAAGAAAAAAATCAACTCAAAATGTGCTTAAAAGAAAGTAAAATACTCTTAGAAGAAAGGAAAATAAGCATAGAGACTCTTGAAAAGAAGGTTGAAGAAGCAAAGAAACACATTGAGAAATTAGAATGTGAAGTGGAAAGTCTAAGAAAAGATTCTGAGAAAGTAAAGACTCTGAATCTTAGATTTTATAAAGGATCTGAAACCTTAGATGAAATTATCAAGGTACAACGTTCTCCTCTTATAAAAACAGGTCTTGGATATACTGGAGAATCCTCTCAAGCTTCAGCACCAAATTATCTAAAAGCAGCTACAGCTGGTTTACAAAATTCTTCCACTCAGCAAGGGAATAAAGAATCATTACAGGTAAAGCATGATCATCTCAATTCAAAGAACACTAACAGGAATATCTCTCAAAGAAACACCAATCAACAAGTAAATCCAAGTAGAATATTTCATGATCGCAAAATTTTCTTCTTTAATGGACAATTTTTCTCATGTCACAATTTTTGTCATAAAGCTGTTCAATGTGTTGCATATAAAACTATCATGACTAGAGAAGCAAGAAAGAAAAGGATTGAATTTGAGAAGAATACCTATAACAACTTTTCTCCTCTTCTAAATGAAGTTTAATGTACTTATTGCAATAAGTTTGGGCATGAAGAATCTGAATGCAGGAGCAAAGTTCAGCCAAAAGAGAATTTTCCTTCAAGATCCAAAGTATGGAAAAAGAAGGAATTACAGGTTGAAAATTGTGGCATAGCATTATTCGCAGAAGGTGAAGAAAATCAATGGTACATTGATAGTGGATGCTCAAGACACATGACAGGTGACAAAAACAAACTTCTTGCATATAATGCTCTAGAAAAGGAAAAGATAGTTACATTTGGAAATGATAATCCTGCTGTAATTAAAGGAAAAGGGTATGTGTTTCTAAAAGAAAAGGTGAAGGCTAATGATGTCATGTATGTGGATGGCTTAAGGCATAACCTGTTAAGTGTAACTCAAATGTGTGATCAAGGAACTGAAGTTTTATTTAGTTCAAAATAATGTGTGGTTCATGATCTTGATACAGGTAAAACAATTATAAAAGGAAAAAGAACTCCAAGCAACTTGTATGTATTGAAGAATTGAAAATAACAATGTTACTTGAGTAAATCCTCAGAAAACTGGCTATGGCATAGAAGGTTGGGGCATCTAAGCTTCTCTCAAATCAACAAATCAAGTAGACTTAATGCTGTTCGTGGTCTTCCCAATATTACTCTACCTGAAAGTATCATATGCAAATCCTGTCAATTCGGTAAGCAAACTAGAGTGCAATTTAATGCCAAGGAAGGATCATCAAGTAAGCCTCTTGAACTCATTCATACTGACATATGTGGACCTATGAGGAAAAAGTCACCACATGGTGAAGAATACTATATCTTATTTATTGATGATTTCTCTAGAATGTGTTGGATTGGGTTGCTTAAACACAAAGATGAAGCATTTGAGAAATTTCAGAAATTCAAAGCTCTGGTTGAAAATGAATTAGATATAAAAATCAAGTGTCTTAGATCTGATCGAGGAGGAGAATATACTTCAGATGAATTCCTTGAATTTTGTGAACAACATGGCATAAAAATACATTTTTCTGTAGCTGGGACTCCACAAAAAATGGCGTAGCAGAAAGAATGAATAGAACAGTTCAACAAATGGCTAGAGCTATGCTAGATGATTCCAAAACACCTGACACATTTTGGGGAGAAGCAGCACATACAATAGAAAATATTCTTAACAAGACACATGTTCGGGTAAACAGTGATAAAACTCCATATGAAATCTGGTATGGTAATCCTCCCACTGTGAAGCATTTTAGAGTTTTTGGAAGCAGATGTTTTATCAAAAATAATGATGAAAAACTTGGCAAGTTTGAACCCAGAGCAAATGAAGGAATATTTCTTGGATACTCATCTAGGAGTAGAGCATATAAATGTTACAATAAAATACTTGGAAAGATTGTTGAATGTATTGATGTTGTTATTGATGATTCTCTTGCAGCTCCAAAAGAAGAAAAACAAACAACAAATGAAGATGATGATGACATATCTCCTTCTACATCAAATAGCAATGACATAGATAGTGAACCCAATGAAGAACCTGAAGATGATTTATCTGAAAAAGCTCCATCCAGATATGTTCAAAAGAATCATCCAGAATCTCAAATTTTGGGAGGTAAGGGATCAGGTGTACAAACAAGAAGGACTCTTGTGGGATCTTCTAGCTATCTAGCATTTCTATCTACTATTGAACCTCACAATGTCAATCAAGCTAGAAAATATGAATGTTGGTTTCAAGCCATGAATGAAGAGCTTGATCAAATTGAAAAGAATCACACTTGGGAATTAGTACCAATACCTCATAACAAAAATGTCATTGGAACTAAATGGATATTCAAAAACAAGTTAAATGAGAATGGGGATGTTGTAAGAAACCAAGCTAGACTTGTTTGCAAGGGGTATACTCAACAAGAAGGTATAGACTTTGAAGAAACTTTTGCTCCTATAGCTAGACTTGAAGCCATAAGAATGTTTCTTGCCTTTTCAAGCTCTCAACAAATCAAAGTTTATCAAATGGATGTTAAATCTACATTTCTCAATGGTGATCTGGAAGAAGAAGTTTATATAGAACAACCAGAAGGATTCATTTTGGGAAATGATGAAAATCTTGTTTGTAGACTTAAAAAGGCTCTATATGGTCTCAAACAAGCTCCAAGGGCATGGTATTATCGTCTTGACAAATATCTTCATCAACAAGGTTTTTCAAAGGGGTCTGCTGATAGCAACTTATACACAAAAATTGAAAATGATAAACTTTTGATTGTGGTTGTATATGTTGATGATATCATTTTTGGAAGTAATGAAGAATCTATGAGTCAGAAATTTGCTTCTGTCATGCAGCAATAATTTGAAATGTCTTTACTTGGGGAACTAACATTTTTCTTGGTTTGCAAGTGCATCAAACTACAGATGGTATATTCTTATCACAAGAAAAATACCTTAAGCAAATTTTGAATAAGTATGGCATGGAAGAATGCAAATTTGTAAGTACACCAATGATAACCGGATGTAATCTCAGTTCTCATGATGATTCCCCCACGGTGAATCAACCAGAATACAGATCTATGATAGGAAGTCTACTTTATCTCACTGGGACTAGACCAGAAATTATGCATGCTGTTGGGATTGTTGGAAGATTCCAAGCTAATCCAAAAGAGTCTCAACTTCAGGCTGTCAAAAGAATATTCAAATATCTACAAGGAACTCAAGACTTTGGACTATGGTATCCAAAGAATGCTGATCTTACTCTTCATGCTTACACTGATGCAGATTGGGATGGAAATGTTGATGATCGGAAAAGCACTAGTGGTGGTGCATTCTATATGGGGCCTTGGTTAGTTTCTTAGTTCAGCAAGAAGAAAAAATCTATTGCCTTATCTACAACAGAAGAAGAATATGTAGCTGTCGCATCATGTTGCACTCAACTTCTTTGGATGATGCAAACTTTACAAGACTTTCAAATCAAATTTTCACCTCCTATCTCCATTATGTGTGATAATACAAGTGCCATCAGTATCTCAAAGAATCTTGTCATGCATTCCAAGACCAAGCACATTCCCATCAAGTATCACTTCTTACGTGAACAAGTGCTTGAACAAAAGGTGAAGTTGGAGTATGTTCCCTCCAAAGAACATGCTGGTGATATATTTACCAAACCTCTGCCCAGGGAAGCGTTCGAATATCTCAGACAAAATCTGGGAGTAGTCTCTGCCTTGCATAAAATCAGAACTTCTTGAATTCAGAAGATTAAATTGGATACGTAGGTTTCCTAAAAGACAGTCGCGTATACACATGAGTTAAGACACAGAAAACCGCGTATGGTTAGTTTCTGACAAATTTTACTTGGGGTTAGCATTCTTCAGCACAACTGCAGTACTAACTGGCATCTCTGATGCTGTATGGTATCTCCGATGATGTTTCAGCTCTTATATTTCTGTTTCATTCTCTGATATTAGGTAAATATGCCTTGATGATTGGTTGTTGAAAGTGTTCAGGTTGCACAAGCTAAGGAGGAGCTTTGGTCAAATGAAAAGGATGCATTGGATGCACAGTTTCAGGGGGAGCAATAGCCTTGCTGAATATAATGCATTATTGGCATTATGATGATGATCTCTCTTGAGGTCCTTTTGGTCCTGATTATAAAAATTCATATTTGTATTCTGATGAGAAGGTCATGTTGAGACCTATGATGTAAAATTGTAATGTTCATTCATGTAAGGACATTTCCAAATATGTAAACCCACTTGGTTGGGTAGTTGAGTCAAAATGTGTAAACCCACTTGGTTGGGTCTTTGTGTCACATATTTAAATCCACTTGGTTGGATCATTGATGTAAGTATGAGTCCTTGGTGATAGGAAAGGTCTTAGAGTCATGTACTTCATTGAAAAATATGTTTGAAGATTCAGCATGAACTCAGGGGGAGCAAGGTAACTTCAATGAACATTAGATCTACATGGCTCTTCTTTCTACATGAGGAGAAAAACATTGTCTTGGCTTTGATCCGCCCTTTGCACTTGATGTCAAAGGAGAAGAGTAACATGGTGTTTGAATAAGGGGAGAGCATCATGGTGTTTGCATAATGGTTACATTCAATGTATCTATCTGTTGTGATGATCAAACACCATCATGGTTGCCATCAAGTGCAAAGGGGGAGATTGTTGGCATATGTTGTCCTTGATGGCAACCTACTTGAAGAAGTTGATGGTAGCCTACTTGATGAAATAAGAGTGTTGGCAATATGATGCAGAGTGTTGTCCTTGATGGCAATCTACTTGATAGAGTATGGCAACCTACTTGATAGAGTTAAAGGGGAGATTGTTGGCAATGTGATACAATGTGTTGACTTTGATGGAACCTGCTTAATGAAGTTGTTCATGATGGAAACTGAATAATGTTGAAGAAATTATGTCACAATGAATACACAGATTTGTTAAAGTGAAGTAGCGTATGCACGCGGAAAAGTACGTGCCAAGACGCGTATGCCCTTTTTGTGCTCCAAATTTAGAATACCAAGGGGCATTACCATGGTATTGACCCATTGTATTGAGCGCTAGATTATCTATTTGATCCCATCCAGGAATACCATCGGAAGTGGTGTGGTTTTGGCTCATGGTATTGATAAAGGCTAAACCTATATAAGGAGAAGAAGATCATTGTGAAAATGTGTGCAAGTGTCTGGGCATTAATGAATACTTCACTCTGAAGTATATCTGCATGGTTGAATTATGTTCTTAATTGATAGATTTGAATCTATGATGCACCTATGAATATGATGAAGGTTCAAGATCTCTAGATCTAGAAATGATGAATCTCTAAGATGAACTAAAAAGAAGTGATGAAGACCTGGCACAAATATGATGAAGAAATTGAAGAAATCTGGGTAAGTTCATAGATCTGATATGTTCTACAAAGTTTATCTTTTATAGATCTATATGCAGGTTCATTTCATGAAAAGCGCGTGTATACGCGGATCTGGTTCAATAAAAGCGCATATGGGCAGTTAGTTTTTTCCTTTGAAAAATGCACAGATGTATACGCAGGTTCGTTTCATGAAAAGCGTGTGTATACGCGAGTCTGATTAAATAAAAGCGCATATGGTATCTGAACTAGTCATTGCTCAAGGTTGAATGTGTTTCTGCATATCTATTCTGAAGTCTGGGTTATGTCTGATATTCTGGTTACAGTGGTTTCACTATTCTGTTTGAAGCATTGGGCGAAGTATATTCATTGATAAGTGAAGGGTTGTGTTGAAGCTATTTGATCCAGTTTGAAAATTGATGAAACTTGGTCTGTAGTGGTGCTGAGGGTCGAAGCCTTCAGTAAGGGGGTAGTAGCTCCCTTCCAGTGATAGCTGGTAAACAAGAGCAGGGGGTTGTAGCTCCCTTCCAGGAGAGGCTGTCAAACGAGAGAAGGTTGTAGCCTTCTGCAGGTGGGTGCCTGCGTGCTGGTATGAGTCTGCGCCAGCACATTGTTGTAAGATGTTTTCTTTATAATAAATATTGAAGACTGAGACGACGACAACGGTTTTTTTCTCCCGAATTGGGTTTCCACCTAAAATCCTGGTGTTCACATGTGATGCTTGTGTGTGTTGACTTATTCTATTCTTACTGCACCTGTCTACTGCTTACTAAACATCTAATGAATGAATGATGCTATAATCTAAGATAAGAATTATCTGCATAATAAGAGATCTGAGCATACGCGAGTTTCCTTAAGGATATCTGCGTATATACGTTAGTTTTGTTATGTAAAGTAGCGTATGGGTTTTTGAAAAAAGAAAAGTAAAAATTTGATTGACAGATCAAGATACTGATTCACCCCCCCCTCTCAGTATCTTTCCCAACACCAGTAAGATCAAAGGATGTCTTTTCCATGCCAAGCTCATCTAGTCATCCCCAATGTCACATTTTTTTCTCCCTTCTCCCTTCTTTTCCTAGGAAGAAGAAAAGAACATAACTAAAGTTCCATCCCTTATTCAACTAACCTAACCCACTAAATACGAAAGAAAAATGTCTTGCCCTTCCAATTAACTGTCAAGGAAAATCATACAAAAATTAAAATTGAACAGCTTCAGAGAACTGATCTTTGACGACGGATTACTGATTTCTTACCATCAGCAGCCTAGGAAGGTTCAATTTAATGTAATTTTATTTCTCCAACTACTCGTTCGTTCAAATTTTGAAGGGATTTGTCCTTTGTTTGAGAATATTGTCCCTTTATGCCGAAAACTTGTTGTAACGCAAATTTTCTTTTATCTAAATTCACCCAAAATATGAACCAATTCTATATTTCCCTTTTTCCCTGCTACTCTTTGAGAAGTTTCCACAATGCATAAACCATTACCAAGACTGAATAAATATTTTTAGTGATACAAATATCTCTCAAGAATAATTTCAATTAATCCAACCAGAGAGATTTAGTTTACTAGCATTGATCCATCTCAACCTCGGATCTATTGCACACCAGTGGAGAGAAAAAATCCATCTACAAATCTCTTTGCACTCAATAAATATTGTGCTAAGATGGATCTGTGCTTGTGTGACTGTGATGTCTGCATTTTTTTATGTCAGACCTTTTTTAGCATTACTCTTGGTGCAATCAATACTACAACAGAAGATTGAAACAGTTATGTAACATCAAGATATCTGGAAACTCTGGAGAAAAATTACACAGCCGACGAAAGCCAATCATACTTATGGATAAGAAATAAAGTTTTAAATGAACATTGTTAGAATGCTTGATCCCATTTTACATTGCCCTGTTTTTCTGCTAATCGTAGAAGAGTTTCCAGAGTGCACACTAGAAGCTATTACCGCGACCCCAATCACAGTGGTAAAACTCACCAGGTATCACTTGGACTCAGTGATCATACCCTACTCACTGTCAAGCATGGGGGGTCAAGTCAAAAAATTGGAAAAAATAACTTGAGAAATAGTGAGCAACAACACCTGAGTTTGACTTCAAGTCCGGACTCACAAAAAGTTTGACTCGGCAAAAACTCGACAAGCAGTTTCGGTTTTGAGAACTCAACGCTAACTCGCAAAGTTGGTGTTCAGACTCAGATTCATGTTAATATAATAAGGCTGAGTTGTTTCTTGTACTTATGTCCAAATGAGGGTTTCATGTTAAACTGTGTGCAATATTCTTGACAAAATTTCTTCACATGAATAATTAACAAAAAAATAATTGGCAATGTCATTTTCGTAAAAAATGTCTCTATAGTAATTGTCAAGATTACTGCAAAAAAACTAGTTTGGGACATTACATGCTCACCTTACAAAATCCCCCACTCTTTTATAGAGAAGGAATAGGAAGAGGTTTATATCTAGCTTATAATAGACTCAAATGAAGCACTTGATATGCCAGGTAACCTCACCTAGTGGAGTGCCCAACCTATGCCAAAAAAAGCACCAAATCAATGAGCCCTTATGAAAGGAATAATGTGCCACTTGTACAAAGAATATATCTAAAGGGAATGCACCTTACCTAGCAGTTGTAAGTCCAATAAAAAAATACATAACATTAAGGGTATCTTTCTCAAAATAGTTACATGTGTTAGTCAAATTGTCATACAAGTAAGAGAATCTGTCTTACAAGTGTTAGAAAGTGAAACCCCCTTTCATTGGAAGAGGAAAATTCCCCTAAAATAGCATGCTCAATCATGAGGGGAGAAAGTTAAATAAACAAAGAAAAACTTAACAAGATACCTGTACAATCTATCATTTTGCTAATTTGCACCATAGATACAAATTCTGGGTTCAAGTTCAAATTTGGTACTATGCAGAATCAGGAAATCAGGAGTACACACCTTAAATACTCTGCAAATGTCAACAGTACAAGCAAGCATGAGATGTAGCTTAACTCATGTAAGTTATGGACAACTTATATACATCTATAATAAAACAAGTACAAGCCAATAATGGCTTCCTTTCTAATTATTAATACTTAAGCACGAAAATGTTGTCATTGAACTCATTGATGCTGGGAACCACAACAAACCCTTCATCAGACAAGAAGCTCACAAGTAAGAACAAAATGCATCATCTTCCTTCCAAGAGCCTCAGTTTCCACGAGCAGATGGGATGGGGAAGAGTAGCTGACTATTATAGCCCCCAAATTGGCCAGGCATTTATGTGATGATGCAATAAACTAGTCCACATTAGAATATAGTGAAACTAATCATGCCCTGCATATGAAAGAGAGAGATTGGGAATTTTTGAGTTTTGTACGAAGTTTAAAAATTCATTTGAGAAACAATTATGGTAGTAGGCATAGTACCCTCAAACAGTACCCTCTAAGTTATCCTGCAAATCTGTTGGGAGACCAGCTCCAAAAAGAGAAGAAAAGAGATATCAACGCCTTAGAAATAAGCCACTTCGAGGGGGCAACCTCCAATACATTACATGAATGAACAATTCTTGGATGATATAATTTACAAAACCTCCTTTCTATATATAGGAGTCCATGGGCCATAATGTAATCCTAGTGGGCCACAATGTAATCCTAGCCGACCTAACAATAATAATTTAAGGGCACAATAATAACAAAATGGGGGTTACAAGGGTACAATAATAACAATAAGGAGTTTACACTAACAATAATAAGGGACTATACTAGTGATATAGGGACCTAACATGCCCCTCTCCTTCAAAAAAAAGTGTCGTCCTCAACGCTTGAGTAGCTTCGAGTGCTTCTGTATAAAATTTTCATCCTCCCATGTAGAATCTTCAGTGGGTAAGTTCTTCCACTTGATGAGATACTCTGAAATTGATTGATTTCGTAGCTGTCGAGTTCTTGTTTTCATGACCGCTTCAAGTTCCAATATGATTTTTCCTTCCTCATCAATTTCTGGAAATATTGTTTGAACTAGAATATTTTCACCTATAGCCTTCTTAAAGCATGAAACATGGAAAACTGGATGTACTCGCGAAGAAGCAGGAAGCTCCAATTTGTATGCCATAGTACCAACCTTTTGCAACACCTTGTAAGGACCATAGTACTTTGGTGATAATTTATTATCCTTCTTAGCATGCTTGAGGGACATATGTTTGTATGGTTGTAGCTGTAAAAATACCCAATCTCCTACATCAAAACTTCTCTCGCTGCGATGTTGATCTGCCTGTTGTTTCATTCAATTTTGTGCCAAATTCAGGTTATCCTTTAAGAGTTGGAGAACTTCTTGTTGATGCTTGATGTGATCTTCCACTGCTTGAAACTTCGAATTTTATTTTAAATATGATGTGATGGATGGTGGATGATATCCATAAAGTGCCATAAATGGGGTCATTTTTGCTGCAGCATGGAAGGAAGTGTTATACCACCATTCAGCGAGAGGTAACCACTTCACACATTGTGTTTGTTTATCAGATACAAAACAACGAAGATATCCTTCCAAAAATTTATTTAATATCTCAGTTTGACCATCAGATTGAGGATGATAAGATGAGCTATGAGCTAATTAAGTACCCAAACAAGAAAATAACTCTGTCCAAAAATTTCCAGTAAAAATGGGATCTTTGTCGCTCACAATAACCCTTGGGCTTCCATGTAGCTTTTGAATTCTGTCCATAAATGTAGTAGCAAATGTACTTGCTTTAAATGGATGAGATAGTGCACAAAAGTGTGCATACTTGGTAAGTCTATCAACTACCACCATGATGACATTTTTTCCTTCAGACTTAGGTAAACCTGTGATAAAATCCATTGAAATCTCCTCCCAACGCTGACTTGGAATGGATAAAGGTTGTAGAAGTCCCGGGGTCTTAATTGTCTCCACTTTATTCTGCTGGCAAACCAAACATTCCGCCACAAACTTTTAAATATCAGATTTAAGGCCATCCCAAAAAAATTCTTTCTTCACCCTGTGGTAAGTTTTTAAAAATCCTGAGTGTCCTCCTAAAGGAGAAGTGTGCAATTCCAGAAGAATCTTTTGTTTTAGTTGGGAATTCTTACAAAGATATAAGCGATCTTTGTACCATAAGGAATGATTTTTCCAACTAAATGTATCAGATGTACTAGGATCTTGCTGCAACTTTTGAATGAGTGTCCATACATCTTTGTCCTTCTTCCATTCATCTCTTGCTTCGGTTATCCAAATCGGCTGGATAATAGAAATGGCACAAAGCAATGCTTCCACCTCTTCATTCTTTCTTGAGAGTGCATCTGCAACAACATTAAGCTTTCCTTTTTTGTAGATTATTTCAAAGTCATAACCCAACATCTTTGTGACCCATTTTTGCTGCTCTTCTGAAGATAGTCTTTGTTCCAAAAAGTGTTTAAGACTATCATGATCAGTTTTTACCTTGAAGTGTCTTCCATTAGGTAAGTTCTCCATTTCTTTAGTGCATGCAATATTGCTAACATTTCCTTCTCATAAATAGGTTTCTGTAAATACTTTCCTTTGATTGGACGACTTTCAAAAGCAATGGGTCTTCCTTCCTGCATTAAAACAGCACCAATTCCATTTCCTAAGGCATCACATTCCACAATAAAGGTTTTTGTGAAGTCCGGCGTAGCTAAGACCGGTGCTAGGCACATTGCCTCTTTAAGATGTTCAAAGGCCTTAGTTGCTTCAAGAGTCCATGAAAATGCATCTTTCTTCAATAATGTTGTTAGAGGTGCTGCTATTCTCCCATAATTCTTAACAAACTTGCGATAATACCCCGTTAACCCGAGAAATCCTCGCAACTGCTTTATGGTTGTGGGGACTTTCCATTCCTTAATGGCTTTAATTTTGTTAGGGTCTACTTTAACACCCTCGTGAGATATAATATGACCCAGATATTCCACCTCTTGTACTCCAAAGAAACATTTGGATTTTTTTGCATATAATTTTTTCTCCTGCAATAGTTTGAGCACCTTGTCAACATGTTGAACATGATCCTTCCAAGACCTACTGTAGATTAGTATATCATCAAAAAATACTAGCACAAATTTTCTAAGGAATGGTTTGAAAATGGAATTCATCAACCATTGAAATGTAGAAGGCACATTGGTAAGGCCAAAAGGCTTGACGAAAAATTCATAATGACCCTCATGAGTTTGAAATGCTATTTTCGGAATATCTTCATTCTTCATTCTAATTTGATGATACCCTGAACGAAGATCCAACTTGGTAAAATAAATTGCTCCATGTAATTCATCCAATAATTCATCAATCACAGGAATGGGAAATTTATCTTTAATGGTGAGCTTATTGAGCTCCCTATAATCCGGACACATTCACCATGATCCATCATTCTTGTGTACCAATACTACAGGAGCAGAGAAAGAACTTTGACTAGGTTGAATTATACCCGCCTCTAACATTTCTGCAATCATACGTTCAATTTCGCTCTTTTGGACATAAGGATATCTATAAGGCCTGATGTTTGGAGGAACACTTCCTGGAATCAAATGAATAGCATGATTATGATCACAAATAGGTGGGAGTCCTTTGGGAGTTTCAAACACCTTGGAATGATTTTCCAAGACTTGTTGGAGATCTGCAGGAATAGATGATTTTGATGTTGGAACTTCTAGTGAGCATAATTGTGCAATTATGCCTCGTTTTTCTTTCTTTAGAAGCTTTGTCATGACATTAGAGCTTATTATCCTTCCTGGCTTCCCTGCAATACCTCATAATTCAACTTCCTTTCCTTCTGAAAAAAAAATTCAAGAAAAGTTCTTGAAAATTAAAAGCTACCGTCCCCAAAGATTGTAACCATTGTACTCCTAGTACAACATCAACACCTCCCATAGGAATGGAAAGCATTGGACTAGTCAATACATATTCCCCATGGTTAGCTTGATATTATGGCATTTCCCAGAGCAATTTATAGTTCCTCCATTTGCAACCATCACTTGACATTCTGGTGCTGGGTATAGGAAACAATTTAATTCCTTGGCTACCTTACAATGAATAAAATTATGGGTGCTACCTGAATCAATCAACACTATTACCTTTTTCTTCTTGATCTTTCCTTCTATCTTGAGATTTTGAGGAGTGGTAATTCCTGCCAGTGCATTACATGCTATGGTCGGATTCATTTCTTCCTCTTCTAGGGCCGGTTCCTGGTGTATATCCTCTTCTTGTTCATTTTCTTCTTCTTCTTCACAATATATGTAAAATAATTTTTTTTCAGCACACTTATGACCTTTAGTGTATTTTCTATCACAACGGTAGCAAAGCCCTTTTGCTCTTTTTTCTTCCAATTTTTGTGGTGTCAACCTTGTAGGTTGTGGAAATCTAGGCATAGCAACACTTCCTTCTTTATAGAATTGAGTGGTAGCCTTCCTTGTCGCCATAATTTTACATTCAACTTTTTTTGCCAACCTGAATGCCTTCTCCAATGAATCAGGTTCCAAAACATGAACTTCATGTTGGATGCTATCCTTTAGAGTGCCTATGAAGAGATCAATCCTGTGTTCCTCCGGAATATCAGTTACCCTTATATTCAATTTTTTGAAGTCCTCAATGTGCTGCCCCACTAAACCCTTTTGTTTGAGATTTATCAATTGGCTAAAGAAGGTGTTTCTCTTTGTATCCTCATAATGTGCTATCATTTCCTCCGTAAAAATTGACCAAGTGACAATTTTTTTACGGGAGCAAAGCCATCGATACCATACAAATGTATTTTTCTCTAAATGTAAAGTTGCAATGCGTACCTTTTGTGTGTTTTGCACGTTATGGAGATCAAAATATTGCTCCATCTGTAGTATCCATGTTACAGAATCCTTTCCATCAAACTTCCTCATATCCATTTTTGGAATATGGTGGTTCTTCCCGCCAACATTAGAGTTTATGAAATCACGATTAATATTTATTTTGTTCTCATCATGAGGTTCTTCTACTATCTTTTCACCATTAGGAAACATTTCTTGTATCAACTTTGTCAAACCTTCCATGTCTTCTTTTAGAACATTCTTCATGTTTTCCATTTTCTCATCGATCTTAGCTTCCATGTCATCCATCTTAGATTCCATGCCAACCTACATGCCATCAATCTTAGATTCCATGCCATCTATCTTAGATTCCACGTCTTTCTTCAAACCATCCATCTTAGTTTCCATGCCTTTATTCAAAACTTCCATGTCATTTTTTGTTGCTCTTTGCGAGAGTGAAATTTGTTGCACTTTCTCTTGTAATTTTGATATGTCATGTTGCCATTCTTCTTCTTCATGAGTCATAGTAGAGTTTTCCAAAGGCTTAATGGGTGTTGAATGCTTTTTAGGGGCCATTTTATAATTCAATACTCATATCTATTCTACAATATGCCCTTGCAATCAATTCAACTTGATTCTTCAAACAAGACTTATGAGATTCAGAAAAAAAATACACACCTTTACATGCTTTTGAGGAGCTTCATATTGAAATTGTATTATCTCTGTGATTGCGGCTCTTCAATATCTAAAATTCAGGATTGAAGTATCCCTCTGAATTCTATTTTGAATGCCACATGTCTGACTCGATTTGGATTCTCCAAGAAAACGTTATGTCCAATCTCCCACAATGACCTAATTATGGACTAGTTCAGTATAGCGAACCTGTAAAACTTGCCACGTGTCACTGTTTCATCCTTCACCTCTGAAATTGATAGCCAAGAAACTAAAGTCCATTTACTTGCGACCAATTTTTACGGAACTCCAATCCAATGCTCAGAGAGAGAGTTATTGAAATTTTCCCACGATCACCTTTTTGAGATGAAATTCGGGAGCCTGAAAAAGCACTACCTTCCACAGATCATATCTCCAAAAATTTTGCGAAACAAGCTCTGAATTTTTTTGAAAAGTTTCCTTAGGATTTCAGCTTCGTACCATATAAATTTCAGATTCCAACCCTGAGTAGAACAAACGTTATAGCAAAAATTCCACGATGACATGTTTTGGAGCCTGATAAAATACCTAAATTCCACAGATCATATCTCTAAACATATTGTGAACCAAGCTCTAAAATTTTTAGAAAATATTCCTCAAGATTTCGGCTTTGCACCCTAAAAATTTTAGCTTCTGAAACTTCGTAGAAAAAAATTTATAGAGAAAATGCCACGATGACCTATTTGGAGCAGCGAAACCCTAGAATCCAAGCCTCTGATACCAAATGTTGGGAAACCAGCTCCAAAAAGAGAATAAAAGAGATATGAACGCCTTATAAATAAGCCACTTCGAGGGGGAAACCTCCAATACATTACATGAATGAACAATTCTTGGATGATACAATTTACAAAACCTCCTTTCTAGATATAGGAGTTCATGGGGCCATAATGTAATCCTAGTGGGCCACAATGTAATCCTAGCCGACCTAACAATAATAATGTAAGGGCACAATAATAACAAAATGGGGGTTACAATGGTACAATAATAACAATAAGGGGTTTACACTAACAATAATAAGGGACTATACTAGTGATATAGGGACCTAACAAAATCCCACTCAAAATGCTTTTCTGACTGAACCAAATGGGATCTGAGAAAATAATTCAGCCAAACTGAACTATAAAAAATTTGCAAATCTTATGGTTTGATTTGTCAAAATTTTGTACTATTATTTGGAATACCATAAACAGGGAGGAATGCTTCCTACCATTCAGAATGACTAGCTCTCTCTTTTGGAGAATTTTTATATAAATAAATAAATAACTTTCTTATCTCAGATATGAAAGAAAACAAAAAAAATGTTTGTGCATATATAAAAATATCCCTTCAAAAGTGTTCATTGCAGGATTTGATTTGTGCCAAGATAAAACATGAATTTGGTGAATTGTATTACACAACCAGTCTATGAATTGTACAAAAGTGGTTTTTATTCAATTCTGGCATATAAATGTTAAGATGACTTAATCACACAAGGTAATGAGAGCTAGTCTTTGCATTGTAGTACCTGGAAAATTACGTGACAATTTGCACGCACCTTTCAGCTTGTGAAAAGTGACATCAGCAACTAAAAAAGAATCTCATATAATTTTTATATGTAGAAAAACTACTAAGGAATGAATATGCATACATAAATTAGAAATAACTACTAAAGGGAAACATTTGAGTAGTTTTCTAAGATGTAGCATCAGAATTTGAAGAAAAGTCACATGCACATCCAACAAAGCCTTGTTGAACATCAATCCTTCCACAACTAACCAACCATAAAAGGTTACGAACACCTAACTAAATATCCAAATCAAGTTAAAAACTCCAAATATGCCCCTTGAAAGGAAGGTGCAAAATTTTTTGTTACTAAGAATTTAGATAACATAAACAGACATACATCTTAGAAATAAACAATGTCAAGTTGGTATGCAATAAAAAAAGGAAAATAATTTAAAAAATATGAAAGTTGAACTTTTCAAGAAATAAAGTGTTGTGTTTAGTTAGGGAACCAAGATTTTAAAAACGATGATTTTTGAAGGAGAATTGAATTCTATGACAAAAGCTACAACACATAAAAGTCATGTTTTTGGTACATCATTGTATTTACATAAAAAGAGAAAACACAAACATAGTGCATCAACATGTTTTAATGCGTAAATGAAAAAGAAACTAGAATCAAACCTCATCATTTTACGATGGTGTAGGACAACGCACCACTTGGATATCATTGGGATAATAACACGTGTTGATTCGTCACCCCATGCCCACTTTGACCCACTATTATCATCCTCCCACAAAATATGAAATTACATAAAATCAGAGATGTGCAAGGTTAGAGTTCAGTAAAACAAATTCTAAGAAACAACAAGAAAACAAAATATTCACCCTTGCATACAAATCACAGCAAAAAGTTTTCTTATCAATAATGCATTCCAAATGCTGAATTGCAAAAATTGAAAGAAAATAAAGTAAAACATGCAAATTATGGGAATTAATTTCACAGAGGTTGTTTGTCAATAATGCATGTTAGATAGCCCACGGGGTGTAGAATAGACAGTGACAGGGTGTTATGTTAAGGAACTCCATGGTGAAAGGGTCACTGGCCCGAAACCCCGTGGACAAAAATCCAGCCATCCCAAGGGTTGGTGCGGCGCAGGCTAGGTGTGATCACCCAGGTGATTTTGACAGTTGTCCATTGGTCATGGTTACTCAAAAAACCACAGTTTAGGCATGTTAACAAAAAAAATAAAATAATGCATCTCATATTTTAAACATTTCACATTTCAAATGACAACTCCATGTGAAGAAAATACAAAAAAAAAACTATTTATACATATAATGAAACAAAAGCTACCATAACGATAGTTGTCAATAAATTATAGAGCTGGTTAGGGAGAAATGAGACATTAACATCTTCAGGCTATAAGGGGATGGACCTTAAATCATCTTAAAGCATCTACATCATGTGTTTAAATATTAGTGTGAGTTCACAATAGCACACAAATAAAGTCATTGGTGTATATCAAAGGGCAAAATGACATTAATTAAAAAAAAAAAAAAAAAATTCCCAAAGGCTCTAAGCATGACATACAATAATTACACCCAATGTCTTAGCATAGGTAATTTTATTTTGACCAAGAAAAGTGTATCCAAGACCAATCATATGCATCCAACATCTAGCTACATAAATCCACGAACGAGGGTTTGCCCTTGTTCTTTATTGTCAGTGATTAGAGAGCCACCCAAGAGCAATCATCTCGCTACATAAATCCAAGAACAAGAATGTGCCCTTGTTCTTTATTTTCAGTGATTAGAGAGCCACCCAAGAGCCATCGAGAAACATACAAACAAAAAATTGAACTGGGGGTTTGATTATTTTAAATCAAATATGTTAACCTCTCAGGTTTCACATCCTCTAAATCAAGGTCAATGAAGAAATCGAGAAACATACAAACAAAACATTGAACTGTGGGTATGATTATTTTAAAGCAAATATGTTGACCTCTCAGGTTTCACATCCTCTAAATAAAGGTCAATGTAGCTACCATGGAGGTCAGTCAATCACAAAAAGCCCTCTATTTCATTTTTACAACAGGGTAGATACAAGTAGAAGCGTTTCTTTCTATAAAGAGAGAGTTTATTGCAGAGTTCACAGGTCATGGGTTTAACTCCCACAAACTCTATTCATAACAATAATAAATTTAATTGTAAGATCAATAAGCAAAAATAAGCACAGCGTGGCGAATTCAACTCTAAGCACCGATGACTCGATCCCTACCAGTAGCAAAATGGATCACTGGTGGAGACTTCAATCTGGTCGATTGGAAAATTCAATTTGAATGTCAATAACTTTGTAGAGTAATCTAAAGACAGTTTTGGAAATATTTTAGGTATCTTCTAAGGTGGGGCATTTACAATAGAGAAATTATTATCTAGGAAAAAATTGTAAGAAAAATCCAAATATTTAAGGCCCTCAACCTCAACATACCGTGAGCCTTTTCAATATGAGCTTTAAGTTATCCTCGTTTCCTTGTAGTTGGAAACTATGACTTCTCAATGGAAGCATCTTCTGTACTATATGAAACATTCTCTCCCAAATCCATCCATCCCACGCTCTTTAGGAGAACATTATTGATCAGGTTTTATTTCCATGGGCTTGGCACTTCGAAGTAGCCATGAAGCACCTTAATTTAGGGGTTGAACTTAAAGCACAAAAATGATGGTCAACATGTACATATTGACTAAGAAGCCTAACCTATATTCTCCTTCAGGCATGCAAAAAATTTTAGTTACCGGACTGTGGCGTACAGTAAGGTGACGGAAGTCCACCCCAACTAGCACAGGTTTGATTCTCGGTGCATTCCTAACTTGGCTCTACAAGTATAGTGAGCATATGCCACGAAGTTAACATATCCATACCTGATAGGAAGTGGTTCTACCTGATAGGAGCTCTGCCCTCTATATCCATATAAATGAATTTAAGATATCCATAAAAAAATGAAGTTAGCATCCAAAATGCATGCATCATAAATGAAAATGAAGGAAGAGACGAGAATTGCATGAGACCAAAAGGAAAGTCGCCATTGTGAAGCCATGTGTGCCATTGTAGACATGGGTTGCCTTAAAAATTGAATTCCTGAAGTGAAAAGAGACACCCAATGGTTTATAATTGTGGAGGCCCAATGAGATTTCCTTTCCAGGTATGGCTTTGGGTTCATTCAGATCGGCATGGTTTGAATTAGGGGTGCTAGTCATTTTATGGATTTGGCATCGTTGAGATGACATATGATGATGGGTTAAGGTGTGTGTGGTTCTGTGGGATTGGGTTTTTCCTGAATTTGACAGGGAAATGTTGTTTTCTTGATTTTTTCAGAGGCTTTATGATTCCTGAAAATGCCTGAAAAGTGGGTTTTTGGACCTTTTGTTTGCTTCATGCCCTTCATATTTGATAGTATTGTTGTTTTCCTAAAATTGCATGAAAGAGTGTTATTTATTGTCTTTTATAGGCATGTAGCAGCCTAAGAAAAATAGTCTTGATTTTTTTTTTTTTTTGGTTGGTTTCTTTCTGAAACTTCTCAGTATGAGGTGTGTATGGATTTTTTTAAGGCTTAAATACTTTATGGTATTTCTGATTTTTCTATAAAATCTTTGAAAGTGTGGGTTTTCATTGCTTATGGTTGGGTGATTTTCTTACCAGGTTCGTGCAACATAGACATCTATGCCCCGCCTATCAAGATGGTGGGAAAAAGGAGTGACAACAAATATGGTAGAAGTTCATTCAGCCCAGGAATTGATTGATTCTCTTCTAACTACTAGAGACAAGCTTGTTGTTTTAGATTTCTACGCTCCTGGTTGTGGTGCCTGCAGATTTTTCCATCCTAAGGTATGCCGGAGGATTGAATCATTAACTAGTTTGTAATATTGTGTTACCAAAACATTACTTTTTAAATTTTAGATATTTCTGGTGAAACATGCCTTTTGATGTATTCCATTCAAACAACTTTCGAATGGGTTTCTGCTCTCTTTCCTGGAGATATTTTTTTCTGAAATATATTGTTTGAGCTGACAAAGTCTAGGTCTCCTTAGCAGTCCCCATGTTCTCACCATGGCTGTGCTCCTTTCATTTTTTATTTTATGGTCTATTATGGTTTTTGCTTAGGGGGCGGAGATACTTGGGGTACTCATTATATTTACCTCTTATTCCATTACAAGAGTCTCTGCATCTATCCAGTGTGAGCCTAGGTATATAGAATGGGTTTCCTCCTTTAAATTTTGTTCTCTGAAAGGATTTTGTTTTGAGATGTAAAGTTCAAGTGTCAAATACATCTCTCCTTACTAGGCTCACATGTTCTCGACATGGCTAACCCATTTATTTCTTTTAATTTATGGCTTCCTATGGCTTTTATCATAGTAGAAAATCAACCTCCTTAAAAGGATGCGATACGGTTGTTGGGAGGTGTTGGATGGTAAAAGCCTACAAGTTTTCCCTTATGTCTAGAGGGCAGGCCCTTATGTATGGGAGGTGTGCTTTTGTTTGATATGTGGTATGGTCAACAAATCTTGCTACATTAATTTTTGGACAGTGCTTTTGTTGGATTCATCATTCAGGATCTATGTTCATAAGCCCTGTTTTGGTTTATTACCCAGTAGGGTTTAAGTTTTTTCAGCCAACATTTTCTTTGATCTAGAATCTCTGCTACTTTTTTTTACGAATAGGAAAATGATTTAGTTTTTACCAAAAGAGAAAATCTTGTTACGGTTTCACCAGTTTCATGGTTTTGTGCTTGGATAGTTTTGTACAAGTAGAATATGATTTTTGTGATGACATCACTTGGATAAATATCTCATTTTTAATTAACTTCTGCAGATTTTCCAATTTACAGAAAAGTACCCTGATGTCAAAGTTGTAAAGGTGAACTATTAATAAAACAAGTCTATGTGCTATAGTTTGTGCATCTATGTTTTACCCTTTTTCCAGTTCTACAGAGGAGAAGAGGGATGCCTTTGTAGCTTCAGTTGTACTAATGCAACGATAGGTCTAGTTTCTCGTTCTGTTGGCTTTGGTATTTTCATTGTATCTTCAATGCATACTTATTATCTTCAACGAGTTCATTTTACATATATTTGGTGTGCAATTATCTGCAGATAAAAAATTTCAGGGATGCCCTCGAGAAACACAGTACTCCAAGGTGCAGTCTTGGACCTCCAAGAGGATTGGGGGAGGACAAACTATTGGCTTTGTCAAAAAACAAGTCTGTGTCTTTCGTTGTGCCGGAACTTGTTGAGACTCTCAGAAGAGAGGTACCATTTGCCGTCAGATCTGATCATAAGGCAGAGGATATGGAAATTGTTCCTCCTGGAAAGAATCCAGACAATATGGCAACTGTAGGGCCGAGCCGCAAGTCGGATCGACAAGATCTACAAGAGCTTGTGGGCTCAGGGAGATCATGATTTTCTTCCAATGAGCTCCATGCATACATCCATTTTCTTGTGCATCCTATCGAGACCATGCAGTGTAGTTCTGTATATTTTCCTTTCTGTATCTAACCAATGTACATAGACATGATTAGGAGGCTTCATTTTTTTTGAAACTCCTTAGATAATTAGGGTTTCATTTTTATTGAAACCCCTCCGATAATTTTCAGGCATCCATTTGGAAATTTTATATCCTATTGAGAAAGCCCATCTCCCTATTTTTTCCTTTTTTCTATAGGAACATTCTATTAACTCTATTTGTGGATATATCTGTATTAAATTCATAGGTCATTATCTGATTGTGGATATATCTGTATTAAGTAATGTCTGTGGATATACCTATATTTAATGCTTTGGGCGTACCTTACTGAATATTAATTTTGGTATTGCCCATGATTTTATTACAAGGCATGTGGTTCTAGAACATTGCTATTTGGGAGGTGGCGCTGGGGATTCAGGATTGGATGTTTTTTTGTCCTGCCAATTCCCATTTCAGACCTTGGTTTATTATTTTAGTTATGGATCTATATTTACGTGAAAGAGGTTTTGATCTTCGAGGCTGATCTGCTATGAGATGGGCTTTGTAATCCTAGCAGTTTTTACATTCTGTAATTTTGTATCATGGCGATGCATTTTCTACAATGCCAATCATGCATTTCAATAAATAGAGAGTATGTTTTACATCTTGTAATTTTGTATTGATGGAAATGAAATTCTGCAATGCCATTCATGCATTTCATTAAATACAATGTTTATATGGTGTGTACCGCTCTCAATATTCGAGGCTGATCTGCTATGAGATGGCATTTGTAATCTTGAAGCAGTTTTAAATTTTCTGTAATTTTGTATTGATGGCCATGCAATTCTGCAATGCCAGTCATGCGTTTCAATAATATAAATAGTATTTTAACATGGTGTGTGTACATGTTGGTCTGTAATGCGAATATCTTCATGGCTAAAATCAATAGAGTAGATAATTTCATTCTATTTAAAATCATAGTGGAAGTGATTTCAATCCTCTATATTATAATATCTCACCCAAGATCATTTGTAATATTGTCACAGCGATCAATCTTTGCAATTTGATAGAAGTGATTTGCAATTTGATATAAGTGATTCCTAGTACTCTTTTTTGTGAAAGAGTGCACATATAACATGAAATCAAGGGGAGGGAGATCACACATATTCAAGGCTCTATCACATATATGACAATTGTATCATCTTCGTTCTCTAGATTGGGGGAATTCCAACTGTCACAGAACTTTGATACATCAAAATTTTGGATACCCTTTCTTCATTTGCTATGTCAAGATTTATGAACTTGTTTAAATGCAAAACCTTGTTTTCCATGGATGCTAACATAAGGGCTTGAGTAACATTAGCTCGATCTTGAAAGATGCCTAAATGCAATTCCTATCACCAGGGATTCAGATTCATACCCTACTCTTCAAACACGTTATTTAGAACCAAGGAGGAAAGGTTTTCAATTTGCACTTTTCCCAGTAGGTCTACTATGAGGTTGGAGATTTCCTCAAAATATATCTCATAAAATTGCTCTTCTCCTTCCTTGAGCTCAAATATGTATGTCTCATTTTCAGGTTGCACTTCCTTATATGTGCTTTCATCAGCAAGGGCTTCCAAATGATCTCTCAGAACTCCAATTTCTCTCTGTAGGAAATTTTCAACAAAGAAATGGATCTTCTTATTCACTTCTGAAATGTCCTAATCCATATGCTTGGCATCACCAGCTTCATTGATGCGGAAATTAGAGTTATTTCGCTCAAATTTTGTGTGCAAATCCACCCTTGGAGCAGAAGATATATCATTCGTTTGTATTAGGGTAGAGGCACCCTTAAAATCATCACCAGGGTTGGCACCAAAATGTATCCCTATAGGTCTACCCTCAAAATAAATCTTCAAATATAATTTAGAGCTGCCAACAGTTCTCTTATATTCATCTTCCAGGGGACCAGGACTAAAATCTATCCCATAAAGTTTCTCAAGAAATACCCAACATCATATTGCTTGATGCAAAAGTTCGTACAGTCGCCATTTAATTCCCACAAACTTCAGTCGAAAATGGTGTTCTAATTTTAAGGGGAGGTCAGTCAATCACAAAAAAACTCTCTATTTCATTTTTACAATAGGGTAGATACAAGTAGAGGCGTTTCTTGCTATAAAGAGAGAGTTTATTGCAGAGGTTCACATGTCATGGGTTTAAATCCTGCCAACTCTATTCATAACAATAATAAAGTTAATTGTTAGATCAATAAGCAAAAATAAGCACAGAGTGGCGAATTCAACTCTAAGCACAGATGACTCGATCCCTACCAGTAGAAAAATGGATCACTGGTGGAGACTTCAATCTAATCGATTGGAAAATTCAATTTGAATGTCAATAAATTTGTAGAGTAATCTAAAGACATTTCTGGAAATATTTTAGGTATCTGGTAAGGCGGGGCATTCACAACAGAGAAATTATTATCTAGGAAAAAATTTTAAGAAAAATCCAAATGTTTAAGGCCCTCAACCTCAACATACTGTGAGCCTTTGCGATATGAGCTTTAAGTTATCCTCATTTTTTTGTAGCTGGAAATCGTGATTTCTCAATGGAAGCATATTCTGTACTAAATGAAACATTCTCTTACGGACTCAAACCCACCCATCCCATGCTCTTTAGGAGAGCATTATTGATTAGGTTTCATTTCCATGGGCTCGGCACTTCAAAGTAGCCATGAAGCACCTTAATTTAGGGGTTGAACTTAAAGCACAGAACTGATCGTCAACATGTACATATTGACTAAGAAGCCTGGCCGATATGCTCCTTCAGTAATGCCAAAAATTTTAGTTCATGGACTATGGCCTACAGTAAGGCGGCAAAATTCTACCCCAACTAGCACAGGTTCAATTCTCGGTGAATTCCTAACTTGGATCTACAGGTATAGTGGGCATATTCCACGAAGTTAACATATCCATACCTGATAGGAAGTAATTCTACCTGATAGGATCTTTGCCCTTTATATCCATATAAAAGAATTTAAGATATCCATAAAAAAATGAAGTTAGCATCCAAAAGGCATGCAGTTTTTGGGTATGAGATTTTCAGTCATTCCAAACATTTAAAAAAAACGAAGAAAAAAAACGAGAATTAAGGAAATGATGAGAGTTTCCTGAGACCAAAAGGCAAGTTGCCATTGTATAGAGAGAAGCCATTCGTGCCATTGTAGACATGGGCTACCTTCAAAATTGAATTCTCGAAGCAAAAATAGACACCCAACGGTTTATAATTGTGGAGGCCCAACAAGATTTCAGTGAATATTACCCAAAAAAAGAAAACGCTGCTGAATCACGAAATCTCAGTGAATCTAACCCCAAAGAAAACGTAGAGCTCTCAGAAAGAACCCCTAACAATCTGGAACACGACGACCCGGTTGTTGTTGTTGCTCTAGCTCTTGGGAAGGGCGCTGGATTGAGGGCAGGACTTGGGACACGAGCATAGAGAGACATGTTGTAGTGGTGTAGCTAGGAGTCAGAGACGTGTTGCAGTGGTGTGGCTAGGAGTCAAGTAGAGCCGTGAGTCTAGAGGCGTCAGGGCACAGAAAAATGAAAAGGAAAATAACAGCCGGTAACAAGGTCAAATGGTAGATTTTAATTGGTTGGAGGAGGTGCCACATGTCCAAATTTTACTGGCTGGAAGGGCGATAAGAAAGGCTTCTCATTGGCTAGGGTGAACAGTGTTTACTCACCCCAAGCCATCAAAGAGAATGCCTCTGGCGCAATTATTTAGACAGTTCTTGGCCCAATACAAGGCCATCCTCCCCATTTGATTTTGAGATATTCTCTAGTACAAGATGAGATAGAGGCTATTGATAACTACCCAATCCATTTCATTTTTATTAATTAACTACATTTAAATGTGTAAACATATATTGCGTCAAATAGAACCCAAGCCAAAACAGAGACAAAACAACTGGATACATTCTGGGGGGTTTGCGAAGGGCTGCTGTAAAACAGAAGCGAGTTTTCCCAGGTCAAATTGGGGACATGGACTGCAATGCCTAGTAATTGTATCTAGCATAAATCTTTGAGAAAAGTAGTGGTGTATACTACAAGTGAACATAGAGATGGAACAAAATCATTCAAGTTGTGAAATACCTTATTCCCATTAATCCTTGAACTTGTGGGGGAAAAAAAAGCTACGAAGTAGAAGGAATATAATGGGCACTGTGACACTACAGAAGCAGAAGCATTGAGGGAACAAATACCATAAACACCCTTATGATCTTGCCATCGGGAGGTATCGGGATTGAGTCCCAATTGTGAATGTGCATGAACTATGAAGAGAGGAAGAGATGGATTAAGTTTTTAATTTTTTTTGAGCGTGAGGAGGGAAGAGATGGTTTACCTCTTTTTGGGCGCCTACGAAACTGTGTCGTAGATTAGCCGAATTGAACCATCCATTCTTTCGTTCATCCCACTACGATGAAAATATCTTCTTATGTTCTATCGTCCCGCTGAATTTCAATAAAACCCATGATATACTTTACCTCTTTTTGGGTGCCTATGAATCTATATCATCGATCGACAGAACTAAACCTCTATTCGTTCATTCTTCCCACTGCATGAAATGCTCTTCTTCTATTCTATTGTCCCGCTCAAATTCAATAAAACTCCTAATATAATTGCGGATAAAAGGGTTTGGATAGGAATAAGCCTCAAATTATATTGATGATATTATTTCATCTCTGAATGTGTATCCCCTGAAGATGCCATTTACATGAGGATAACAAGAAACCAGCAACCAACACACTGATTGCATGCCTAGCAGGTAATGTGCAGTAGTGTGGCAGAAAAAAAAACATAAGAATCAAAGACAATAGATTCTAATAGCATCCGACCTTGGCTCTCGAGCTCCCTCCCAATAAAATGGAGCGAGAAGAAAATTCCCGGTTATGCAGCCGGGCGATTTGAATGAGTTGTCATCTAATGTCATGCAATGTAGCCATGTATGATATTTGGGTGTTGGATGAAATAAATGGGCATGAGACTATGATACAATTCTATGCATTAGAAACAAAATACTAAGTAGTAATTCTCCGACCTGACAGTCTCCGCAGCTCCTGCCTCCTAATTAGGCACCAGCTGCCAAACATAGGAATTTCAGTAGTAAAAAATCTATGTTAGGTCACATATATATAATTCTCTGGGGTTGAGAGCTGTGGTAGTTCCTCATCTGCAACACTTAAGGCATAATTGCTATCATTTATTGCTGTAAATGTACTTTCAGATCTGTTTGGTTGAAAACCCAATTTACAGACCTAGTTATCTCAGTCATTCTAGCGTCCATGACCTCAAGGCTAAACATGTCTTTAATCAATAATTAACGAAAATTTTGGCTCGGTGTGTCATTGCTTAGCTCTATTTGGCTCATCTATTCTAATTGAAGGAAATAATTACTAGTAACCGTAGTTTGACTCTACAGTCTGTTATTGTTTATCTATGAAATTATCTATAGACACTGAACATAACTTCGACCTTGAAATGATAGCATAACAACAAGTATTGATGAGGGAAGGGAAGGTTATTATGTACCAGGCTGAAATGAAGATAAAACTGAGCTATTCAATGCCCATGGAATTGGATGGAATTCTTTGAAGCTTGGCCTGTTGAAAATAGGGCTCAGGTTCTAAAATGCTTGACATTTCAGCGTCTTCACTGCTTCGATCGAGATAAATTTGGAGATATCCGCCTAAAATCGGCATTTCTTTGTGTGAGAAGAATAAATGAAATGGGAGTGTGATAAAATAATGAAATTAAAGATTTTATGAAGAGAAAGCGAAGAGGGAGGCACAACCAAGGCTTTCGAAGGAATGTACCAATATTCTTTAGAATACCCATAATTTTATTTAGTTATTATTTAGTAGTAGGGAAAATATGAGATAAAGTTTATGGGAACTAACTTTTAAGGATTATTTTATTGGTGTTAGTGGTCATTTATTTTTTAGAATATAATTTTTCCATTATTTGTAGGCTTTAATAATAGAATGTATCTTGTTATTATGGCTTGGGTTTCTATGAAATCTATCATATAGTGTTTCATTATGATAAATCATGGAATGATCGTGTCATTACATAGACGACATGAATGATTGGCTCATACGATCCTGTTGTGTAGTCATTCATTGACGAAAGCTACTTCCCCGATGAGATAGAAGTGAAAAGTGATAGTTACAAAGGTAGGCATAATGGCATCGAAGTAATATTGTTTCCACAGTGAAGAAAGCCAAAAATAGGTTTATGAACACCATCAATATCTAGTGGAGGTGTTGTGATGAAAGGAATAATGAATACAAAATTTGTTTCAACATGATTTGGATTATCAAGATGTTGAACCATCCATTGTAAAGATGGTTTTCAATGCTAGTGATCTAGTCACATAAAATACCCCATAAATTTGTGCATTGGGATACCCCCAGGATTCAATAAGTAATCTAAAGTGATAGGATTCATTGTTAAGTTCATAGTGGAAACAACCCTGAGTTGACCCAAACTGACACCTTGTGAGCCTTGCACAATTAGGGTGCCAATTTGAGCATCAATACAAGACACAATTGCACAAGTGACAACATCTCACATTTAGGGCACTTGGCCACAAAAATTTATGCATGTTTTTTCCATTGGAGGGTACCTTTCACATTTACCAAGGCACAAATCACATATTTGGAGGAATTTTGGATAAATTTTCACATCACTAGCTTCATGCATGAAGAGGAGCTCCCATCCTTTAAGATGATTTTGGAGGATTTTGTGGCATAGTCAATGGTCAATGTATAAAAGAAGAATGACATAATAAAGAATGTGAAAATTGGCATTTGTATCATGTGGTGTAAAGGAGAATGTCATAGGTGAAGAGTAATCCATTTAGAAACATCTAAAAAGCTTTTTTATGTCCTCTTTCCAAAGAAGATGAGATATCTTGTGACAAAAGACCCAAATTTCCAACAGAGGAAGACTAAGGTAAGGGTTTTCTTTTTCTTTCAAGTGTTGAGAGACATTCATGTATTTTAAGGTGTGTTTTGTTGTTTGAGTTCACGTATTTGGAAGCACGATTGCACAAGTGGAAACATATCACATTTGGGGCACCTAGCTATGAATTTTTATGTTTTTTCTATTAAGGGTATATTTCACATTCCCCAAGGCACAAATAAAATATTTGGAGGTATCTTGGATGACTTGTCACATTCCACTAGCTTCACGCATGAATAGGAACTCCCTTCATGAAGGAACTAGCTTCTTGTACAATTCTCCCATAAATTAGCTTTATTTCCGAATACAAAGAAGCACATATGATAGACCTTAAAAATTCGTGTATTTTCCTCGAAAAGCGAGACACTTTGAAACAAAATTAGAGTTTTCATGTCATTCATTCAATATTTTGAACAACATGCAACTAATTATGGTAGGTATTGGAGTATTCCGTTTGACATATGTGTTTATATTTAGTTTCATTTTCTTAAGAGATGGTATCAAGTAAAAATCATTTGGCCATTGGTTTGACTTTCGCTGACATAGGCCCTTCATATTTGTGCCCCTTGCTATATTTTCCCTTTCTCTCTTTATTCAATTATTTTTGAATGTTTTCCAACCTCATGTATAAAGTTTATCCTTATAAATTGAATCACCTATACACCAATTTTAGTCATCCTTATCTAACAATATTGATCATTTGGAGGATGGGGATGGGGTGGTTCTAGGCCTTGCCTCTCAATTGAACATTTCTTTATCTATTTACTTGGGTTCCAAGACACCTCCTTCCTAAATTCCATGCACCTTCATTCTTTAGGGCTTACAGCCTAATGTTATAATTACAAAAATGGATGAATGACAATACAATGTTAAGGAAAGTTCTCTTGCATGCCTTAAAGTGCCTTGGATTCATATGAAGACTCTTAGCTAATTTTGTTTTTGCTTCTAAGCTCAATTCATTTCTGAGTGAAACTCCTTTTCTCACCATTCATTAGCTAGCATTCCTTCTTATTATTCTTCTTTTGTGGACAGTTTGTGGCATAGTGTCCGTGCTCGTGACAATTGAAACATTTAACCTTTGAAAATTCTCGCTTCTTCCCTGAATTTCTGGTCTCAGATTTGGAATGGGACGCCTTCCCTTTTCCTTTATTTGCCTTTCCAACCAAGGCAAAATTCTCCTCATCATCAGTCTTTGATGAGGATCCATCTCTAGTGCTTCACCGAATTTCTTCTTGTGCCAAATTAGACCATAGCCACTCCCACTTTGGAAGCTTCTCCCTCCCATTATCAGAGTCCATGTATCTATGCCATCTCTTGGAAAGTCATAGAAGAGCTAGGCTCACCAAATCATCCGACGCAACATAGATCCTGACACTTCCAAGTTCATATCGGCATTGAGTGAACTTGGTCAAGTATTTTTGGATCATGTCGCCCTTCTCCTTTTTGATCTTCCTGAGCTTGTATTTCAGCGACAGCTTCTTGTGGTCACTGCTATTCTGATACAGATCTGTCAAGGCCTTCCACATTGCGTATGAATTCTCCTTCTCGTGGAGGTTCGAGACATTATTTTCTTCAACTCCCTCTAACAAGATCTTTCTCGCCTTTGCAACATTCTTCTTCCATGCTTCATGAAGTTGGGCATCTGTTGCTGTGGAATAGGGAATATCAGTATTAATGAATTCCTTCAGTCTGTTGTCCTCAAGCATTGCCTCCATCAAGTCCTTCCATGCCTCCATTCTTTTATATTTTAAACCCCATCTTGGGTCCAAAACCCCTTCGCTTGGGTTCTTTTCCGACAAATCCTTTTGTGACCAAACTCACACAAACCCATCTCACTAGGCTTGTGGAGTACCTCCCAAGCTACATACCTACATGATAATTTGTTTGTCCTTTGAGTTTTCGTGAGGTTTTTTTTTATTTTTTGCATCATATTCTAAATTCTTTTGACCTGATTGTTTAACATGAAAGCTTTATGCTTATTGGAAATATATTTGAAATACCTGCATGATCAAGAAACTATTATGGTTAATTAAATTACTAATTAGGTACTACAGAAAGAGGATGATGTTAAGAGGGCTTGCCTGGGTGACTCTGGGAGCAACCCGGAGGTGGCGAGAGTCCAGACAAAGCTCTGCTAAGTTACAAATATGAAGAGAAAAAATTGGTGATGTATATGTGGTTGCTCAACCTGGGCTGTATGGAAAATCTTGGCAGAGAGTGTTTACCTTTTTGTGTCTTCACGAAAGTAGGCTGTCTGGTCACAAAATAAGATCACTACATGTAGGTGATGGTTCTTTAGCAAGTTCTCAGCCTTATCTTCAGAATGGCTAACAAAGAGGATCGGGTTTGAATATAGGATATAATTTGATAAATTTGGAGATTTAGAGTTAAAGAAAAAATTGTGGTGATTTTTGGATGGGTGCTAATTTGTAGGGTTTTCCATTTTTATCATTTTCTTTGTTGTGATTTCTACCATGCTACCTAGTTTCTTTCTTGTTGCCCTAGCATTTTAACTTTTTCGATGTCTATCTCTCTATTGTTTTCTTCCCCATTTGAAATGTCATCCTTATTTGGTAGGTGTTTTCTTCAATATAGTGTGAATATTTTTCCATCACACAACTTCTGTGGGGTTTGTCTACGCAAATAGCTTGTAAGGCCCATTCATCGGGCTATTTGATGAAATGAAATGACTATTGATGATCACCAACTAATGGTACCTGCAGAGATTTACTCTAAGAATATTTCTACAGATTTCCTGTGCCAACAATTATACAACATTTTAGCCCCATGAACTAGTCTCCTCTATTCTCCTAGCTAATTCTATAAGCACTTATTGCTGTTGTCAAAGCTTTTACTCTCTGGTCCCATTGATCTATTTCAGTTATTTGTGGACATTGATCCATTTTCATTTCATTTCTTCATTTTTTCTAACTATTATGCATTACCTTTGGCCAGTGCCTTCTTTCTTACCTATGATTTTTCTGCTTAAGAATTCCAGCCAGCCAGAGCAACAAGGGCAGCAGGAGACATGTAGTCCAGCCAGAGAAATAAGGGCAACATGAGCCACGCAGTCCAGTCAAAGCAATAAGGGCAACAGGATCCACGCAGTCCAGCCAGAGCCTAGCAAGGGCAGCGCAAAGGTAGCAGGAGCCATGCAAGGCTGATGCAGGCCTAGTCAGGGCAGCGCAGGGGAAGTGTAAGCCCTTCACGTGTGACGCAGGCCCTTACTGAGGAGTGCAGAGGCCGACGCAGGCCAGTTAGGCTGACGTAGAGGGATTTAGAGCAGCATATTACTGCCGTTTTTATTTCTCTGTTGGGTGAACCAGTTTTGGTGCCTAGGATTGTTGTACTTAGATTCTGCATAATAATGAAAACCCTTTAGAGCTAGCTGCATCGGTTTTCCACATTGGGTTTTTTCGGGGATAGTTTTCCATAAAATCCATGTGTCACTTTGTCTATGAGCATGTTATTCAGTATTTGATCTGTATGTGTAGGTTTCTAGTTGTATTTACTATTTAATTCGCTAATTTACTGAATATTTCATAAATTAACTTGTAACTTAATTCAAGTAGGAGAAGTAAATCAAGATACTGCAATATGGTTTCTTAGATTAAAAAATTTTCACATTCCCTAGGTCTAGCCCCATTAGGTCACATAGGGAAACAATTTCCCAGGAATCTCGCTAGAGGAAAACTTCTATCTCCTAGAGGTAGTTGCGTTGTTGGGTGCCTTCACTCTCCTCGGAACTTGGGCCAATTCTGAAAATGCAATATCCGGATACCTCAAGCCCTAGCTCTAGGATCAAGTTTTGTCTAGGTGTTCCCAAGGATAGAACCTAGTAGGATCAATTTGGCCTATCGAAGTAAAAACTCTCGTCTGATCCTTTCCCATCACCTTGTCTAGGATATGAACATCATTGGTTGCTAAATTCCATTTCCAAACCTGACCTGGGTCCACTTGGCCCAGTGTGGTCCCATTTGGTGTCATAGGCCTTTCATCAAGGGCCATTTGGGAATCCAAGTTCCCAAAGGATTTTAGGTATTGAGAACTTCCTTCATAAGTCTTATGCTTCTCCCTCAACCCTTCAATCCCCCTTGTCTCTCCCTAGAAGATAATTCCCTCGCTTAAAAGGAAAGCAAGTCCCACTCTTTATTTTATCTTAGGGAAAGGGTTTTAAGGGTCACTTCCCACCTATTCATTGACCTATACTCTAAAATTGACTTCCTAAACTACTGGGACTCCACCCATCGGTAAAATTCTGTGAAGAGCAAGGAGCCTTAGCTGTGGTGACAATGGGCTAAGCCTCCATCGTTTCCCTTATCCTAACAGTTTCCCTCTTAGGAACCCCTTTTAGATCCACTACTAGTTTGAGTGGTAAAAAGTTGTTCACAATACCATTTGTGAACAACTCTTTGGTATGCCCACTTTTGCCATAGTACAACTCTAAGATGAGAAGTCCAGGGCTATGGAGGTTGCCTTTCTTCTCACTGAATCAATCCTCTACAATATAGTGAACTAGGGCTAGTTGGTTGGCCCACTTTACTATTACTTTAGTCCTTCAAAGTCTGCACATCCTTAGGCCCTATACACATGCACTTCTACCAATTTTGTTTTCCTTCATTAGAACAAGAGTCAGGGCTCTTCTTTGATAGTAACCTAACAACCCTCCAATTGTACTTGGCCTACCATCAATATGCCCAATCACAGTCAATTATTTTTACTGATCTAGGGCCCACAATATTGTCTTCATCTAGGGCTCTTCAAATCTGCCACCTAACAATGGTTTGAGTCCTCTCAAGATCATTATTCTTGTGTATCAAAAATTTGATCTTTGTTGTCCAATATATGAACAAATATGAACTACTCCTCTTATCATACTTCTAACAATCTGTAGATGACTGAACTAGGGTCAAAAATTAGCCACTAATAGTCCATTTACTAATTTTTTTATAGGTTTCTTCAGATCTTTGTCTAAAACTCTATGGAAAGTCCACCAAAATCAACTCCTCTACATGTCAATCCATTCTTCATATGGCACATTTCTTCTTCATGCTCAATATTTTGCTAGGTTCCACCCTCCTTTAGATATTTTGTCTCCACACATACTGAATTTGCAAACCATCTTCCAGATCTGCGGTCTTTATTGTAGAAATAAACCTCTCTCTAATGGTCATAACCCATCTTCTTCTACCCAATTTTGTCACAGTCTTAAGGTCATACCTTATGAACTAAACATGCTAAGAAGTTGTCCTAGCTAGGGAATTATACTTATGTACTTCTAATTGTTATAGAACAAACCCTATCCACACATAGAAAAAACATGACTCTTGCCTCCATAAGAGACTCGACCTAGCTCATATGGATCCATAGATTCTGGGCATTTCTTTGACTAAATATTGATATGAACTTCAGATATCAATGTCGACCCTCAAACTAGGGTAACTCAGTCAATATTATGCCTGCGTCAACTTCTGTTATGGCTCTAAATTACAGTGAAAACCCTCCTCCATTTATGTTGGTCTTTATCACAGACCTTGCGGCCTACTAACCACCACAAGGCAAGATGGTATCAACCCTCTCTTGTATTTCATGTAGAAAATCTAACCAACAGGATTCAATCTAATCTTGTAATCATGTACTAAAACAAGATACCGAATCCCTCCTACAATTTGTGGAAACAAAACACAATCGCGCAATCACATATAAGTAAGAGAAACAAGTTATCAATCACACAACACATGATGTATCTGGGGAAGAAACTGCTCAAAACCCTCTATCTCTATTTTGTATTAAGTCAAGGAATCATGAAACAATACAATGCTTAATCTCTTGAGATTCTCCAGCACTCTGCCAATTCTCTCCTGCTGATCTGGGAAAAATCATTCTAGTACTTAGCCAATTCTCAACCTTCCTTCAGCCTGCCTTGCTCATGCAATTCATATGGAATTATCTCCATATTAATTAGGAAAATCAACCTTCCTTGATTGTGCAATCCATCATGGCACATGGGAAAATTTCTATAAATACAACTAATATTTGTATTCCTCTGAACTGTGTTACAATAAGGATCAAGGGTATTTTTATTATTTAAAATAATATAAAACCCTAAACAACCAAAACCCTAACCTGAGGAGATGTAACACCAAGATTTTATGGGCCTCGTTGGGGTCAGTTGGGCAACCAACTTCCCGGGGTCGTAACTTGGTCACATGATCTTTGTTTGACACACACGATACCTCGTTAGAAAGATCTCTCCGAGGACTACAACCACTAATATTATTTCTATGAAATCACCAAACCTTTCATGCCCAAAAAAAATCGTTCAGGGCCTCAAAATGGCTTCGAAAGTTCAGGACCCAAAAAAATGACAAAACTAGTAAATTGTGCTATAATTAAGGAAAATGAAAGAGACAATGGCAAGGGCCCAAGTGGAATAGGCGGGTGGCCACCGATATCCACCTCGATCACCTTAAATCGAATTTCTTGAGCTAACTCAATCATCATGACTTAGTTAATTGACACAAGTTCTTATGAGACGAAATTACAATTTATTGTCCAATTTATTTAAGGGAAAAATAAATTAGACGCCTCAAATTCCTCACTCCTAGTACATCAAAATTCCTCACCAGTGTGGGTGCATTTTTTTTTGTCCTTTATAGTCACCAATTTCATTGTTTCTTGTTGCAAATTTCAACACCCCCTCTCAACAAGAAAGGAATTCAATCTATCACCATCTGATACCTTTGGAATGTGCTCCATGCTACACTTATCTAGTGTTGTTTGCACCTACATATCCTGAAACTGAATAGCCTCTGAAAAACTGAATCAGTATAATGCATCTGTCATCAGAGTCTTCTGACTGCTGCTAGCTACTACACCTATCTAGTACTAGATTCTTTGCATTGCTGCTGACATCTGAATTTGTTCCCTTTGAACTGTTGCTAACTCTATTTGTGCTCCAGTATTTCAAATCTTTCACTCTAATTTCTGTCTTGCTGACATCTGACTACATCAATCTAACTGTGTTGGGAAAAATACTGAGAGGGGGGGGGGGGGGGTTGAATCAGTATTTAGTGCAGACAATAAAACTTTGATATTTCTTTCTTAAAAACCCATACGCTACTTTCCTGAAGCCAACTCGCATATATACGCAGATATCCTTTACAGAACTTGCGTATATCCAGTGATCTAATTATGATTTTAGTTCTTGACTTAGATCATTGCATTACTCATTCATCAGATGTTTAGAAAATAGTAAATAGGTGCAGAAATAATAGAAAAATCATCACATATAAGCAACACACATGAACACCAGGATTTTTAGGTGGAAACCCAATTTGGGAGAAAACCACCGCTGCCGTCGTCTCAGTCTTCAATATTTATTATTAAGAAAACTTCTTACAACATGTACTGGTAGAGACTCACACCAGTACGCAGGCACCCACCTGCAGAAGGATACAACCTTCTCTCGTTTACCAGCCTCTCCTGGAAGGGAGCAACAACCCCCTGCTCTCGTTTACGAGCCTCAACTAGAAGGGAGCTACTACCCCCTGATATTAGCACCAGCCTCTACTGGCAGAAAGTTTCTACTTTCAGACTGAAGGCTTCAACCCTCAGATCCACTGCAGACCACGTTTCATCAATTTTCAAACTGGATCAAATAGCTTCAACACAATTATTCTCTTATCAACAAACATCCTTTTTCATTCCATCAAACAAAACAGTCAAACCACTGTAACCTGAATATCAGAGATAGCCCAGATTTCAGAATAGATGCGTAGAAACTCAATCAGCTTTGAGCAACCATCAGTTCAGATACCATACGCGCTTTTCTTTAAACAGACCTGCGTATATACACACTTTTAATGAAGCGAACCCGCGTATATATTTGTGCATATTTTCAGAAAAACCCTAACAGCCCATACGCGCCTTTGTTTAAACAGATTCACGTATACACGCACCTTTCATGAAACGAACCTGCGTATAGATCTATAAAAGATAAACTTTGCAGAACAGACCAGATCTATGAACTTACCCAGATTTCTTCAACTTCTTCAACAGATTTGCGCCAGGTCTTCATTACCTCCTTTCAGATCATCCTATAGATTCATCATTTTTGGATCTAGAGATTTTGAACCTTCATCATATTCATAAGTGCATCAAAGATTCAAATCTATCGATTAATAATAGAGTTCATCCATATAGATTAACTTCAGAGTGAAGTATTCATTAAAACCCAGACATCTTGCACACCCCTTGCACAATGAAATTCTTCTCCTTAAATAGATTTAGCCTTTGTCAATACCAAGAGCCAAAACCACTTCACTTCCGATGGTATTCCTGGGCGTGATCAATTAGACAATCAAGCGCTCAATACAATGGGTCAATACCATGGTAAAGTCCCCTGGTTTTATAAATTTTGAGCGCAATTAGGCATACGCGACTTCTTACGATCTTTTCCACATGCATACGCGACTTCCCCTAAACAAACCCACATATGATTTGTGACATACCTTGTTTAACATTCTTCTTGCACATACTAGAGATTCTTTCTTCTGCAACTTTTGTACTGATTGTAGATACATCAGATTTACATAATTAACAATTTCATCAAGTACAAATTCATCAGATAGGTTGCCATCAAGGACAACACTCTGCATTATATTTCCAATCATCTCATTTCATCAATTAAGTTTCCATCAAGGACAAAACATTGCAACAATCTCCCCCTTTGGACTTGATGGCAAACATGATGGTGTTTGATCAAGATACCATGATAATCTCCCCTTATTCAAACACCATGTCATTCTCCCCCTATGACATCAAGGGAAAAGGGCGGATCAAAACCATCATGAGAAAGAAGAGCATTGTAGATCTGATGTGCACTGAAGTTACCATGCTCCCCCTGAGTTCAAGTTGAGTCTTCAAACATATTTTTCAATGAAGTACATGACTCTATGACCTTTCTTGTCACCAAGGATTCATACTTACATCAAAGATCCAACCAAGTGGATTTACACATTTTGACTCAACTACCCAACAAAGTGGGTTTACAAATTTGAACAAGTCCTTACATGATTGAAAATTACAATTTTACATCATAGGTCTCAACATGACCTTTTCAACAAATTACAAATATGACTTTTTATGACCAATACCAGAAAGACCTCAAGAGATAGGTCGTATTACAGAACCATCATAATTCCAACAATGCATTATACTCATCAAGGCTAATGCTCCCCCTAAAGTTGTGCATCCAATGCATCCTTTCCATATGACCAAAGCTCCCCCTTTGCTTGTGCATCCTGAACACTTTCAACATCAAATCATCAAGGCATCTTCACCCAATAGAGAATGAAACAGAAATATAAGAGCTGAAATACCACCAGAGACTCCAAACCACATCAGAGGTACCAAACAGCACCACAGCTTGTGCTGAATAAATGCTGACCCTGAAAAAAAATTGTCAGCAACCACTCATACGCGGTTTTCTGTGTATTAACTCGCGTATATACGCGACTGTCTTTCAAGAAACCCACGTATCCAATTTAATCTTCTGAATTTAAACAGATTTGTTCTTCTGAATGGTAGAGACTACTCCCAGCTTCTGTCTTAGATATTCGAATGCTTCCCTGGGCAGGGGTTTGGTAAAGATATTAGCAACTTGTTCTTTGGAGGGAACATACTCCAACTTCACCTTTTGTTCAAGCACTTGTTCACGTAAGAAGTGATACTTGATGGGAATGTGCTTGGCCTTCGAATGCATAACAGGATTCTTTGAGATACTGATGGCACTTGTATTATCACACATAATGGATATAGGAGGTGTACATTTTATTTGAAAATCTTGTAAGGTTTGCATCATCCAAAGGAGTTGAGTGCAACAAGATGCGGCAGCCACATATTCTGCTTCTGTTGTAGATAAGGCAATAGAATTTTTCTTCTTACTGAACCAAGATACTAACCAGGGTCCCATATAGAAGGCACCACCACTAGTGCTTTTCCGATCATCAACATTTCCAGCCCAATCTGCATCAGTGTAAGCATGAAGAGTAAGATCAGCATTCTTTGGATACCATAGTCCAATGTCTTGAGTTCCTTGTAGATATTTGAATATTCTTTTCATAGCCTGAAGGTGAGACTCTTTTGGATTAGCTTGGAATCATCCAACAATCCCAACTTCATGCATAATGTCCGGTCTAGTCCCAGTGAGATAAAGTAGGCTTCCTATCATTGATCTGTATTTTGGTTGATTCACCGTGGGAGAATCATCATGAGAACTGAGATTAAATCCAGTTATCATTGCTGTACTTACAGGTTTGCATTCTTCCATGCCATACTTCTTCAAAATTTGCTTAAGATATTTTGCTTGTGATAATAATATACCATCTATAGTTTGATGCACTTGCAAGCCAAGAAAGAATGTTAGTTCTCCAAGTAAGGATATTTCAAATTCTTGCTGCATGACAGAAGCAAATTTCTGACTCATAGCTTCTTCATTACTCCCAAAAATGATATCATCAACATTTACAACCACAATCAATAGTTTATCATTTTCAACTTTTGTGTATAAGTTGCTATCAGCAGACCCCTTTGGAAATCCTTGTTGATGAAGATATTTGTCAAGACGATAATACCATGCCCTTGGAGCTTGTTTGAGACCATATAGAGCCTTTTTAAGCCTACAAACAAGATTTTCATCATTTCCCAAAATGAATCCTTCCGGTTGTTCTATATAAACTTATTCTTATATATCACCATTGAGAAATGCAGATTTAACATCCATTTGATAAACTTGTATTTGTTGAAAACTTGAAAAAGCAAGAAAAATTATTATGGCTTCAAGTCTAGCTACAGGAGAAAAAGTTTCTTCAAAGTCTATACCTTCTTTTTGAGTATACCCCTTACAAACCAGTCTAGCTTTGTTTCTTATAACATCCCCATTCTCATTTAACTTGTAATTGAATATCCATTTAGTTCCAATGACATTTTTGTCATGTGGTCTTGGTACCAATTCCCAAGTGTGATTCTTTTCAATTTGATGAAGTTCTTCATTCATGGATTGAATCCAACATTCATCTTTGCTAGCTTTATTGGCATTGTGTGGTTCAATCGTGGATAGAAATTCCAGATATCTAGAAGATCCCACAAGAGTCCTCCTTGTTTGTACACCTGATTCCTTGTCCCCCAAAATTTGAGATTCAGGGTGATTCTTTTGAACATATCTGGATGGAGCCTTTTCAGATAAATCATCTTCAGGTTCTTCATTGGATCCATTGTCTATATCATTTCTATTTGATGTAGAAGGACAAAATTCACCATCGTCTTCTTCTGTTGTTTGTTTTTCTTCTTTAGGGGCTATAGGAGACTCATCAATAACAACATCAATACATTCAACAATCTTTCGAAGCCTTTTATTGTAACATTTGTATGCTCTGCTTATAGATGAGTAACCAAGAAGTATTCCTTCATCTGATCCAGGTTCAAACTTGCCAAGCTTTTCATCATTATTTTTGATAAAGCATTTACTTCCAAAAACTCTAAAATGCTTCACAGAGGGAGAATTACCATATCAGAGTTCATATGGAGTTTTTTCACTATTTACCCGAACATGTGCCTTGTTGAGAATGTTTGCTGCTGTATGTGCTGCTTCTCCCCGGAAAGTGTCAGGTGTTCCAGAATCATCAAGCATAGCTCTAGCCATTTGTTGAATTTTTCTATTCATTCTTTCTGCTACGCCATTTTGTTGTGGAGTGCCAGCTACAGAGAACTGTCTTTTTATGCCATGTTGTTCACAAAATTCAAGGAATTCATTTGATGTATATTCTCCTCCTCGATCAGATCTAAGACACTTTATTTTTAGATCTAATTCATTTTCAACCAGTGCTTTGAAGATCTGAAATTTCTCAAATGCTTCATCTTTGTGTTTAATCAACCCAATCCAACACATTCTAGAGAAATCATCAATAAATAAGATATAGTATTTTTCACCACGTGGTGACTTTTTCCTCACAGGTCCACATATGTCAGTATGAATAAGTTCAAGAGGCTTACTTGATGATCCTTCCTTGGCATTAAACTGTACTCTGGTTTTCTTACCAAATTGGCAAGATTTGCATATGATATTTTCGGGTGGAGTAATATTGGGAAGATCACGAACTGCTTTAAGTCTGCTTGATTTGTTGATCTGAGAGAAGCTCAGATGCCCCAACCTTCTATGCCATAGCCAGTTTTCTGAAGATTTACTCAAGTAACATTGATCTTTGCAGTTCTTTAATACATACAGGTTGCTTGGAGTTCTTTTTCCTTTTATAATTGTTTTACCTGTATCAAGATCACGTACCACACATTCTTTTGAACTAAAGACAACTTCAGTTCCTTGATCACACATTTGACTTACACTTAACAGGTTATGCTTTAATCCATCCACATACATGACATTATTGGCTTTCACCTTTTCTTTTAGAAAAACAGACCCTTTTCCCTTAATGACAACAGGAGTATCATTTCCAAATGTAACATTCTTTTCTTTTTCTAGAGCACTATATGCAAGAAGTTTGTTTTTGTCACCTGTCATGTGTTTTGAGCATCCACTATCAATGTACCATTTATTTTCTTCACCTTCTGCAAATAAAGCTATGCCACAATTTTCAACCTGTAATTCCTTCTTTTTCCACACTTTGGAGCTTGAAGGAAAATGCTCTTTTGGTTGAACTTTGCTCCTGCATTCAGATTCTTCATGGCCAAATTTATTGCAATAAGCACATTCAACTTCATTTTGAAGAGGAGAAAAGTTGTTATAGGTATTCTTCTTTGTTCCAATATCAATCCTTTTATTTCTTGCTTCTCTTGTCATGATGGTTTTATATGCAACACATTGAACAGCTTTATGACCAAAATTGTGACATGAGAAACATTGTCCATTGAAGTAGAAATTTATGCGATCATGAAATCTTCTATTTGAATTTACCTGTAGGTTGTAGCTTCTTTGAAAGATATCCCTGTTAGTGTTCCTTGAATTGAGATGATCATGCTTTACCTGTAAAGATTCTTTATTCCCTTGCTGAGTGGCAGAATGTAGTAAACCAGCTGTAGCTGCTTTTAGATAATTTGGTGCTGAAGCTATAGAAGATTCTCTGGTATATCCAAGACCTGTCTTTATAAGAGGAGAACGTTGTACCTTGATAATCTCATCTAAGGTTTCAGATCCTTTAGCAAATCTAAGATTCAGAGTCTTTTCTTTCTCAAAATATTTTCTTACACTTACCACTTCACATTCTAATTTCTCAATGTGTTTCTTTGCTTCTTCAAATTGCTTTTCCAGAGTCTCTATGGTTATTTTCCTTTCTTCTAAGAGTATTTTACATTCTTCTAAGCATATTTTTAGTTGATTGTTTTCTTCAAGAAAATCATTGTCCTCTAGAGCATCCACAAACGTATCCTTTTCTTCTATAGATTCAAATGCCATGAGAAGTCTAAGATCTTGTTCACATTCTTCCTCACTATCAGATAACCCATCACTGTCTTCATTAGTATAGTAACTTTTCTTAGTGCTAGATCGGTTCTTATTCCTTCTTGCTACTTCTTTACCTTTAGCAGATGTTTCCTTATAAGGACACTTTGCAGCATAATGACTAACTCTTCCACAATCAAAACATTTGAATGGAAGCTTACCTTTGAATCTTCCGGTTCCTAGTTCGAGTCTTCTCACAAAATTTTCCTCATCTTCTTCTGAGATATATCCTGATGCTTCTACTTTTTGAACTTCTTTCCCTTTTTTAGAATCTTTAAAAATAGCTTCTTTGACTTCATATGGTCCTCCTCTCCTCATTTCATATGCAGTCAGTATGCCATGAAGTTGCACCACAGTAAGAGTTTGAAGATCCTGTTTTTCTTCAAGAGCAGAGACTTTTGATTCAAATTTTTCCATTAGCGATCTTAAGATTTTCTCAACCAAAGTAGATTCCATGATTGTTTCTCCCAGATTTATCATACGATTTACAACATCATCAAGACGTAAAAAGAAACTGGCAATACTTTCATCACTATGCATTTTTAAATTTTCATATTCAATTATGAGAGTTTGAAGTTTTGCACTTTTTACCTTTTTATCACCTTCATAACTTAGAATGATTTTGTCCCATATTTCCTTTGCTGTATTCAGCTGCATGACTTTGACAAATTCAGATTCAGTTAGACTTCCGGTTAGAGCATTGACCACCTTTTCATTTGATTCATAGTCCTTCCTTTCAATTGGATCCGTTGGTATAGCAGCTAGATATTGATATCCTTGTTCAAAAATGGCCCATATATCTGCTCCCATAGACTGAAGATAGGATCTCATCCTTATTTTCCAGAAGATTAAATTACTTCTGTTGAAGAGTGGAGGCTTGATAGATGCTATTCCCTCTTGATTGCTCATCTTTCTTGATCTTCCTTCTAGCGGTTAAGCGTTTTCAGAAGGACCTGCTCCGATACCACTTGTTGGGAAAAATACTAAGAGGGGGGGGTGAATCAGTATTTAGTGCAGACAATAAAAATTTGATATTTCTTTCTTAAAAACCAATACGCTACTTTCCTGAAGCGAACTCGCATATATATATGTGGATATTCTTTACAGAACTCACGTATATCCAGTGATCTAATTATGCTTTTAGTTCTTGACTTAGATCATTGCATTACTCATTCATCAGATGTTTAGAAAACAGTAAACAGGTGCAGAAAGAATAGAACAATCATCACACATAAGAAACACACATGAACACCAGGATTTTTAGGTGGAAACCCAATTCGGGAGAAAACCACCATTGTCGTCGTCTCAGTCTTCAATCTTTATTATTAAGAAAAATTCTTACAACATGTACTGGCGCAGACTCACACCAGTACGCAGGCACCCACCTGCAGAAGGCTACAACCTTCTCTCATTTACCAGCCTCTCTTGGAAGGGAGCAACAACCCCCTGCTCTCGTTTACCAGCCTCACCTGGAAGGGAGCTACTACCCCCTGATATTAGCACCAGCCTCTACTAGCAGAAAGCTTCTACTTTCAGGCTAAAGGCTTCAACCCTCAGATCCACTGCAGACCATGTTTCATCAATTTTCAAACTGGATAAAACAGCTTCAACACAATTCTTCACTCATCAACAAACATCTTTTTTCATTCCATCAAACAGAACAGTGAAACCACTGTAACCTGAATATCAGAGATAGCCCAAACTTCAGAATAGATGTGCAGAAACTCAATCAGCTTTGAGCAACCATCAGTTCAGATACCATACGTGCTTTTCTTTAAACAGACCCGCGTATATACACGCTTTTAATGAAGCGAACCCGCGTATATATTTGTGCACCTTTTCAGAAAAACCCTAACAGCCCATACGTGTCTTTGTTGAAATAGATTCGTGTATACACGCACCTTTCATGAAATGAACCTACGTATAGATCTATAAAAGATAAAATTTGCAGAACAGACCAGATCTATGAACTTACCCAGATTCTTCAACTTCTTCAACAGATTTGCGCCAGGTCTTCATTACCTCTTTTCAGATCATCCTAGAGATTCATCATTTTTGGATCTAGAGATTTTGAACCTTCATCATATTCATAAGTGCATCAAAGATTCAGATCTATCGATTAAGAATAGAGTTCATCCATATAGATTAACTTCAGAGTGAAGTATTCATTAAAACCCAGACATCTTGCACACCCCTTGCACAATGAAATTCTTCTCCTTAAATAGATTTAGCCTTTGTCAATACCATGAGCCAAAACCACTTCACTTCCGATGGTATTCCTGGGCGGGATCAATTATATAATCAAGCGCTCAATAAAATGGGTCAATACCATGGTAAAGTCCCCTGGTTTTATAAATTTTGAGCGCAATTAGGCATACTCGACTTGGCATGATCTTTTCTGCGTGCATACGCGACTTCCCCTAAACAAACCCGCGTATGATTTGTGGCATACCTTGTTTAACATTCTTCTTGCACATACTAGAGATTCTTTCTTCTGCAACTTCTGTATTGATTGTAGATACATCAGATTTACATCATTAACAAGTTCATCAAGTACAACTTCATCAGATAGGTTGCCATCAAGGACAACACTCTGCATCATATTTCCAATCATCTCATTTCATCAATTAAGTTTCCATCAAGGACAACACATGCCAAAAAACTGATCCTTCCTACTACTGTACTGTGGGCTCCTTGTAGCTAGGTTCGATCCATGAGACATGCCATCTGAATGGACCTTGCCCAAATTTCTTATCTTGGGATTATTTCTACACATAACCCCAACTTACACCTCGAGGTATGGTTTCTCCCTCTTCCCATATGGCTCGAAATTTCCCCCTCATGGAGGTCTCTTCTTGAGTACTGGATGCTTCCACTCACTCTCCTCTCTCCTTCTCCAATTGTGGCAGCTACTCCACAACCTTCTGAGACTGCTTCTCATGAGGATGCATGTTGAGAGGTAATTTATGCTCCCTCTAAACCACCATGTCTCTAACTTATGCCTTTCTACCCAAATATTTGCATGCATTTGGTACCTCAAGTGCATATAGGTTCTTGACTCGTGCACAGTTTAATTGTCCTGAAGTTACAAAAAATTTCTAAAAAAGAGTTGATTTTAAATCAATGATATCTCCCTCATCCGAGCTCCGATTTGACCATTTTTTTTTTCCATTTGGGTATATTTTTGTAAGGAATCCAAATATTCTATTTGTTTTCAAAAATTTTACACCAAATCTTCAGATATTCTCTACAAACTCGCTGCCCAAAAAATTCCTGCTCTGATACCATGTAGAAAATCTAACCAACGAGATTCAATCTGATCTTGTAATCTACTAAAACAAGATACTGAATCCTTCCTACAATTTACAGAAACAAAAAATGATCGCACAATCACATATAAGTAAGAGAAATAAATTATCAATTGCACAACAACATGATGTATTTTGGGAAAGAAACTAATCAAAACCCCTCTATCTCTATTATGTATTATGTCAAGGAATCATGAAACAATACAATTCTTAATCTCTCATGAGATTCTCTAGCACTCTGTCAATTGTCTCCCGTCGACCTAGGCAAACTCGGTCTCATACTTAGCCAATTCTCATCCTTACTTCAGCCTGCCTTGCTCATGCAATTCCTAGGGAATTAACTCCTTATTAATTAGGAAAATCAGTCTTCCTTGATTGCGCAATCCATCATGGCATCCCAATGACTTTATAATTGCACATGGGAAATTTTCTCTAAATACAACTGATATTTATGTTCCCTTTAACCTCTGTCTCAATTGGGTATTCCTCGAAACTGACATGCATGCAATTATTAATAGTGAATTATCAGTTATCTGATTGATCACTCACTGTGAATTAAATCTAATTTAATTCACTGGACCTCTCACTAGCTCATCACTCAGTTAGAACTAGTTAAACTAATTTTAACTCATTTAATTGAGTTAATTACACTTGCACCCCACTAATGCATCAACTTCAACTGGACCCAAAATAATTATAATCCCTCTAGATGCCTTATATTAGACCCATAACTCAAATTTATTGAGCTAACTCGATCATCATGACTTAATTAACTGACAGAAGTTGTTATGAGATGAAATTAAAATTTATTGTCGAATTTATTTAAGGGAAAAATAAATTAGACGCCCCACATTCCTCACTCCTGGTGCATCAAAATTCCTCACCAGTGTGGGTGCATTTTTTTTTGTCCTTTCTGGTTTCCAATTTCACCGTTTCTTGTTGCAAATTTCAACATTTCAGAATTTGATGCGGCCTTCACACAAAGACACCATTGAAATCACATGCCCATATTCTCATGAGAACCTCTCTTAAGCTCGATCTACCCGAAGATAACCAACAATATGCCATCCTACTTCCTATCACAAACTAACCATTAAGGTATGCAACATTCTTCTGAACCCTCACATGATGATCTTTCTCTTGGAGGATGATCATGACCTCCCTTTAGCAACCCTTACTCACCCCTCATACTCGACCTACCTTAGGAATACATCTCTCTTCAGCCCCTTGATGTTCTAGATAGTGGGACTACATGTCAAGCATGCTAAGATGTGCCAAGTGATAAGGCATGCCAAGATGTGCAAGCTAAGGGTGTGTCAATGTGTTTCAGGGACTGTCAAGACAACAAAAGGGAAAAAAAATTTAAACTACAAGGAAATGAACACATAAGAGGGTTAATAAGTCATCAATTTACCCTTTCCAAGAGGGGCATGCTAGACACACCAACACTAGGCTGCAGTAGGTGCCAAGTGCAAAGTATTAGTGCACTCTAAGTGCCAAGTATTCCTTTGTTTCTTCTCATCTACTTTCCAACAATTGATCATCACAAATAAATTTAATATTAAACCATACAAAATCATACCAAGGCATCTCAATGTATTCCATACATGTTAAGACTTTCCAAGTGCCAACATGTGCCAAGTGCCAATATGTGTCAGGGACTAGTGTTATGCATGTTATGAAGTGGAAGGGAATGTTGAAGAGTGCTAATTAAGGTGTGCTAGAGAGTGATAATGCATTTTTATGAGTGTTAATGAGTACTAGGAAAAAACATTAAGGGAGCACTAGGTAAAAATTCATGGAAGTTAATGAATATGAGGAACGTTTACTGCCAGAGACTAGTGTTAATGTTCAGTGTTAGTTGTCATGCCAAGGAGGGAGAGACAAGGTATGTTAAGCATTGGTAAGGCATGCTAGGGAATATCAAAGCATGTTAAGAATTCCCAAAGCGTGCTTGGGAGTTCTAGGGTGTGCTAATTATATCATGTGCCAACTAATAGTGCCAAGATATGACAATACATGCTAGGTGCTAAGGATGTGGCGTAGGGTGCCAGGGTATGTCAATATGTGTCAAGGAAACAAAAGGAAGAACCAATAAGAAGGTGAATAAGTCAGGACTTTATCTTTCTGAAAAGGGTCATCCTAGGCACACTAATAATAGGTCCCAATACATGCCAAGTGGCATTGTGTGCCAAGTGCTAATGTATGTCAATATATTCAATGAAGGTGTTCCAGGGCATGATAGGGACTATATGCAACATGCCAACACATTCTAGGAGAGTTCCATGTTGTGCTAGTGCATGCCACCATTTTCTTGGGCGTCAGTGTCATCACAAGATGTTCTAGGTACACATATGTTCCAAGACATGTGGGGTGCTAAGAAATGTTAGTGTGTGCCAACGCATTAATTTAAGGTGTGCCCAGATTGTTGAGGATTGTTAGGTCTTTCTCATTAATAGAATTTTCAGAGCTCGATTATGTATTAAATAATATATTTCCTACACACAATAGTGGAACTTTATCTAAATGGAATTTTCTAGATAATAAATTTAATAGATATGAATCATGTGTTGACTCATAGGAAATCTCTATTCGACTAGTCATTACTTGAGGGAAATGATACAAGATTATTACTTCTTAAAAAATTGACTGACCTAACCACTATGGCCTTGGACATATTAAAAAAAATGCTCCACAATAATGGTATTAAATCGTTATCTTTTGACAAAAAATATATTAACAGGCACATAGCGTCATCAAAAACTCATTGGAATGATCAATGATGACGAACATTTTTTGATCGTCACCAAAAGTAACAAAAATAGCATTGGTGAGGGTCTTTAAAATTTCATCACTAGAAGTGTCACCAAAGAGAGAATTATGATGGGCCTTTAACGACCCTCACCAAAAGTGAAATGTCTTTGGTGATGGACCATAAAGGACCATCACTATATACACTTACAGTGACAGTTTCTTAATGATCAATGATGACAGACATTTTTTGACCACCAAAGTAAAAAAAAGAGCATTGGTGAGGGTCATTAAAAGTTCATCACTAGAAGTGTAGCCAAAGAGAGAATTAGTAATGGGCCTTTAACAACCCTCACCAAAAGTGTCATTGAAAATGTCTTTGGTGACGGACCATAAAGGACCATGACTATATACACTTACAGTGACAGTTTTTTAATGACCATCACCATATGTGACATTGGTGACTGGCCTTAAAGGTCCATCACAAGCATGACCCTCACCAATGTGCTTTTTTCTTGTAGTGATCTATGCCTCTTTATTCTATTGCTACTGTGGGATCTCCTTTCTTCTCTGAGTTGTAGAAACTCTTGGAGAGATAGATTTTCCTTGAGTTCCCTATGTTTTGATTTTTACTCAGACAGATATTGACTTAGGGCCTCATACCGCAAATATCCTTCATATTCACACTATTCCCCTTCCTTCCCAAAGAAAGTGGATCTATTAAAATGATGTGGAGCTTTTTTCCTTGTCGGTTATTTCTATTGCTGATAGGAAGTGCTTTGACCTTCTCTTTCTGAACTCTTCTTGGATCCTCCATTTTCCTTTCTCCCTTTATTTGATTGACCTCCTTGGCAAGATATTTCATAGATATAAAGAGAATTGAGGCAAAACTGAAAACCTCCATCATTGTAGGTCTCCACTATCTTCTTCTTCTTTTGATGTTAAACACGAAGTGTCTACAAGTTGAGCCAAAGATCATTCTTTGATACCATTGTAATATCCAAAAATGGAGAATGAAATAATACAAAAACACAATATAAGAATTGCAACAATGTAAAAATATATTCTAAATAAACCATACAAATAGACATAATAGATGAGCCATTGTATTATCAGGAGGTGGATAAACAAGTACAACAATGCTCAAAGAAGTGGATTGGAATTACCCTAAAGTCCTACCATAGGAGGGACTGCATAACTGTTGGACTTCTAGAAGGAATACTGCACTATCCCTACTACAAATGTCGAGACTACAACTTTCAAAAAAATATAGAAGTGTAGATCTGGAAGTCTAGGAGCTCAGATGAGGCTGATATTTCAGATCCAAGCTCTATGAAGAATACTGAAGTTAACCCAGAAAGGATTTATAGATCTAAAAATATTGGAAAATCGCCCTCTTAGGCCCTACAAATATATCATTGTTGGGTATGCAGATCTACTGCATGATCTAAAGATATGACGGCTGCAATAATGCACAAAAAACTCAATGAATATAGGGTTGATCCCTCCTTCAGATCCTTAATCTAGAAGCTCAAGATCTATCACCTCCAACCGACTCCAATAGATGTAGCTACTGAATACACAAAAACTGAGTAAAAATTAACTACTAGGGAGGGATGCTCTTTAGCCTAATGCTAGATAATGAAAATCAGCACCTGAATGATGGAAATTATGAATACAAAGTCAGGAGATGGTCCCTCAAAGGATTTCTAGCTGCAATACTAGAAACTTCCTTCCTCATTCAGATTTGCAAGACTGGACTATGCAATCACTTGGGGAATTGTTGCTGCATGGAGGTATGAAATGATGGCATGAAAATCGAATATGAATATGTTTCTCTTGAAAGGATGATATTGAAGAACAAGGTGAAAGGATGAATCCTCCACCGATTTCCTAGTTGAAATGCTAGAAACAACCTCCTCCTCTCAAACCCTCAAGCACAAACGCGTAAGTCTTGAGACTATATGTGCATATGAGAGTGGTTGAATGTGGCACCAATGCCTGATGATATATGGAATCTCAAAGAAACCTTCCCATAGTAGGCACTCAAAGTCCCCCGTCGGTAAGGTTGGGATTTCCTCTCGGAAACACCTGTGTGCTAAATTGCACTGAAGACTTGGCTAAACAGCTGAAGCATGCATAGAAATATCCAAAGAAAAATCCAAATATAAACAGATTAGAAATAATAATCTAAAGCATGCCTTCTATTTTTTCCGTCATCTCCCTTATATGCTTTGTGAGCCTTCCATAGCCCTGGTCCACCTCATAACTGCGTTGCACATGTGGCCACTAGCCTCCAAGAAGACTGCATTGTCGCTCCATGTTCTCCATCATCTCTGCATTTAATTCCCACTCTCTCCACCATGAATGAATTGTATGAACAAATTCCTCCACTATTTGATCATTAATTCTCTATGATTTTACTTTTAATGCAACATGATCTCATTTGAATTCCTTCGTGATCTCCATGATCTATCATTAATGTGGCATGATATCCACATTTCCTTCATTTAAGAAGCTGCTCCACTACTCCATAATGCAGATTTACTTCTATATTATCCACATCCACACATCAAAAGGTGGATATTATTCATCTATGGATTTTATGGGTCCCTCCACCCTCTTATTGAATTAATTAATTATGAAACGTAAGAAATCTAATATTCCAATTAACTGATGGAAAATTGGGAATATTACACCTAGGTATTTTCAAGAAAGGAAATCCACAGTTAGGCTAAAGCAAGAAATAGAGTTAAACTAAGTGGAATTCATAAAGTAAATTGCTGAAATAAACTTGTAGAAAGGGAAATTGATCTAAGCACACATTGTTGGGCCAAATGGCTAATTAGCCTCTAACTACTTCATTATTGACTAGTATGTTTTAAAAATGCATCTATTCATGAGCTAAATATGCTTGCAAATACTTTATTTTGCAGCAAAAGAAGGAGATGCTAAGGTCGCTTAGAATGTATTGGACTCATGGATTCAGATTTGAAGGTGTCTGGAGGTTGTGTCAAGTCTAGGTGGAGTGAGGAATAGTTTTGGGGCTAAAGAAGTGGTTGAATGGTGTTATTATAGGATCTTCTACATGGTTTCTTGTAGTGCTATAAGATGACTTGAAACGCTACACGAAACAGACCAAGGGTAGTTTGATGCGAAAAGTGCGGAGGAAAGGGGTAAGAAATGTGGGATGAAGGTGGAACTAGATGGATGGAAGGTCACCAACACTTTTCAAAGATTAGAACTTCCTTCAAGACCCATATTGCACCTCTAGGGTAGCTCTCGGTGTTGTGGTGAAGATTTCAAAAAAATAGGGTTGAAGGCGATTTTGTTGAAAGTAGGTTCGTGGAAGGTGGAAACTGAAGCTAGGGATGTTGGTGGAGTGCACCTCTATTTCTCTACTCAAACCTGAAAGAAAAATACCTATTCATATAATTAACATTGACAAATATATGATGAAAATGGTGGAAAAGGTGAGTTGAATTTAACCAGCAAAGCTACCTATGAATTTGAATTAGAAACCTAGCTCAACATCCATAAAATGCTATTGATAAATACAACAACCTATCTATCGTTTCCAATAAATCATAAACTGAAAGAAATTTTGGGTCTATGGTGAATATTCGCCCTCCTCAGGCTCCATTGAAAGAGGTGAGAGAGGGAGGCTTTGACACACAACTATGGAGTTTTATATGCTAATGTATCATGATCTACAAGAGAATAACTACATCAACATGAAATGGAAGAAAACTAAACAAAAAAAAATGAAATGTAAGAAAACTAACTATAACACACGAATAAAATAACTACAATGGCATGGAAAGTAAACATAAATACACAAGAGAGACCGAGGCCAATGTATTGGGTGCTAACCCACAAGATTATTTCTCTAAAACTAAATTAGTGAAGGATAAACTAAATACTCATTTTATTGCAGAAATAATCTCATTACATAGCCATGAAAGTCACAAAAATTTATTACAAGAGCTAAGAGTCTCCTAGCTATCTCCAAAATTCAAATCCTAATGAGCTCCTTATCTTCCATATTTAACATAAAGGGTAGCTACCAACAATCCCTAAAAAGTAGGTGATTTTTCCCCTTTGACTGCAAGAGAAGTGGAGCTTTAGTACACTTGGTCTTCGACTTGTTTGGTTTCCCCTGATTTCAAGTTGTTGGAGGGAATGTCGAGGATCCTTTGGCTGCCTTTGGGAGTTAAGGACGTGGTCAAACCCTTGATAATCTCTCCTTGTTGTCTACTCCGAGATTTTATTGCACAATTTTCAACGAAAGTGGCATATCTTCGTGATTATCGTACATTTAAAACATATTAGGCACTCGAAGTATGACAAGCCTTAATAACCATCTACACTAAGTAACATATGACCATAATTTAATTAAACATGAGAAAGAGAGACTAACAAGGCTAAAAAGGTGACAATTAACCCCTCAAATATAGCTAATGATGGTGCTCATCACCACCCATGGAACAAAATTTTACAATCAGTTGCAAGTTCCAAGCTCATGCCTTTTCTTGATGGATTTTCAGGATAGAATGAAATCCTAGTTCATCCATATGATAGATTGAAGACTACGCTCAGAACCAAATGGGGGACTTATGCTTATCACAAAATTCCTTTTTGTCTAACAAACGCAAGGGAAACCTTCCAAAGAGCCATGGACATATCTTTTAGAGGTATGATAAATAAGGCAACTATTGTTTTCTTGGATGATATAACAATCTACTCTAAGAAAATAAGAAACCATTATCATGACTTAAAACAAATATATGAACATTGTAAAAATTACGGAATTTCTTTGAATCCAGAAAAAAAAAAAAAAAAAAAAAATTTCTCTCTAAGTGAAGATAAAATTTTAGGATTCATTGGACCAAAGAGGGAGTTTGTATTGATCCTGAAAGGATTAAGGAAATATCTGAAATTTCTTTTCCCCATAACAAGAAATCCATGCAGTCCTTTCTAGGACAGATCAATTTTTTGAAGAGATTTTTCCTTGAATTTTCCCAAATTTTTCTTCCATTACAAGCCATGATCAAGAAAATTTTAGTATTTAATTGGGGCCACAATGAAAGTGAAGCTTTCGATTCAATCAAACAAGACATTATAAATTCTCCCTCTTTAACTAATCCAAAAAATTTTGATCATTTTATTTTATATACTTTCGCTTCTGAAAAATCATATGTTGTTGTTTTAACACAAATTAATGATCATGAAATTGAGGCTCCTATCTCGTTCTTTAGTTCAAATTTTCAATGTTCTAAAATAAATTAATTTGAGGTGGAGAAATTATATTTTTCCATTTCTAAATCTATAAATCACTTCATGCATTTTCTTCTAAATACACACGCTAAAGTAATATTCACATTCCTAGCAGGAAGACAGTTACTTGTGCAAAAATAATTAGGAGAAAGGAGGGAAAATTGGGTCACAAATCTATAGGAATCTCATATTGACATTAAAGCAACTAAAATTTTCAGATGAAAAGTTTTTTGCAGATTTCATATTGGATCTTCGAACATACCAATTGATGAGGACTTAGGTAATAATGTACACATATCTGAGGCAAACCTAATTGGCACTTGTTATAGGTAAATTTGGGCACCATTCCCAATTACCTCGTTAAATGGACATCATCTCCAGGACCAATGATCAAGGGTCTATCATTCCCTATCATTTCAGTTTCTACATGCCCTAAGACAAGAAACAAGACAAATCAAGCAAGACTTTCATCAAGCAAAGGTTTCCATGGTTTTAAGCTTATTATATAGCATATGAGAGCTCACCAAAAAAAGCTATAAGGGGCCTAGGTGGATTTCATATACAGGTAGTCCCATGCAAGGCTTCTCTGCAAAGCACTTCCTGACATTTACAGGTGCATTGGTCACATTGGGAGCGAAATTATCATTGTTCCGGAATCTCCACTTGGCCAGTGCCTTCTAGAAGAGTTCACATGTGTCAAGCTTCAGATCCAAGTGTCCATTTGACATCTACATGACTGGAAACATGTCTTTCCTATTTTTGGAAATTCATTGATTGCAAAACAACCTACAGTTCATCTATAAATTGAGCACAAATCTAAGTGCTTGAAGAGGAATAATTTCAGTAGAGAAATGCTGGAGAATTTTCAATTTAGAGCTATATTTGTGTAGCTGCTGCTAAAGAGATTTATACTATGATGAGGCTTGGGAACATTGCTGGAAGGTCACTTCAAATCAATCACTAGGTTGTAACCTCTCCTTCTATCATCAATAAAGAGTAATGCTTATTTTTCCCTATATGCATCTTTATTGGCTTTGATTTTCCATATTGCAAGATCTTAGTTGATGTGTATGGTTTATGCTTTACTAATTTAGCTAACTAGCTTGAATATATATCCATATTATTGCATCTTCTGCTATTTCGGTATTCTTTCTTACAGGAAGCATTCAGCTCACAAACTGCTTGAATTTGAGGTTGCAACAAAAGCGACAGAAGGAGCCATTTGGAAGTGACTAAACAAGTATGCCTCCAATCCTCTCTGCGTATCTATTTTAAGTTAGGAAAAAATAGTCGTATAGTATTTCACCTATTGTTCTAGACTAGCACCTGTCTAGGGAAGCGTGATTTATCCGTAATTCACAATTCTGGCCCAACAAATTGGTGACTCCAGTAGGAATAATTTCTCCTAGTTCTAGGTGTTTAAGCCTCTAATTTCCCTTGTTTATCAACCCAGTAGTTGTTGCACATAAATATTAAACCTTTTCAAAGCTTAATTTTCAAATACAGTGAGTTAAACAATAGTATTTTTCTTTGTATACTATGCCCAGCACACCCTTAGACTAGACACAGTGCTTTCTAGAGCACTGTATCCCTTCCTAGCCTGCATTGCAGAGCACTGTCTCCCCTTAGAGACTGCGTTGACTCCTGAAAGTACCCAAATTCCCTCGAATTTGCCTTTGCAATTTGCTTCAGTTTTGTTTGCTGCCGTGTTCTAAAAATTTTGATGCTCAATTCACCAATGACTCTATATACTTCTTCTCCTTTGACTGAAAATTTGTTCAATGTTGTTTCAAAAAGTTTTCTTTTATCATTTACAAGTTGATTTCAAAGTAATTTTTATGGTCGCATTAAGAATCATTTTCTTTCGAAATAGGAAATTGTCGTAAAATCTCCATTTCCTTGATAGGAGAAATTGTTGTTGAAATCCTTGTTTTTCCTTCAAAAGAGAATTGTCATTTTTATTTTTCATTTCTCGAAATTAAAAAGAATTTGAATTATTGATTTAGTACACCTAGTTTCTTTTCTACATTCATAACATTAAGGAAACTAAAAAGAAAAAATTTCATTTGCATGTAGAATAATGTGTGTTTTACAAAAGGAACATTGGGAAATCTACATTTAGTTTGTTATTCATTGATTTGTTTTTGTTCATTGATTTGTTTGCTCACAAATTTATTTTCTATCTTCCCTTAGTAGCTAGGTTCTTCATTGAAAAAGCTGAAAGTGAAAGTTTTTTTATCATTCTTAGCTTGCATTTTAGGAATTTCATACACATCATCACAGTGAACCTTTGAAAGGAAAATTGTTAAGCAAGATCAACATAAAATTAATCTCAATTTACTTAACAATGCATTGGAACCATAACGATAACATTTAGAAGGTCTAGGCTAGAGACGTGTTCCAGCGTCGTAAAACATAGCAGCTGTCGTTAACTTTTCTGCGATACATTCCGAGTGTGATACCTCACTCCACATACGTAAGTATATCGTAGCTCTTCCACGTACTTTCGGGTATATCGGGCGGTGTTACATTACGATAAGTATAAAGGGCTACTCTCACTCTGCGGTTCCGCATTAGACAACGCTAATACGGACTTGGGCCTCCACTACCTTCAGGTGTATTTGGGAGGACAAATTTTAGGTGTTATACATCCATAGTGAACTGAATCGGCTGCCTTGAAATTGTGATACACCGAACACATCATTCGAGGAGATTACCTACCTGTACTTCTTGGTTCGCCAAGAGGTATTCTGTAGTTCATAGTTTCTTGGTAAACCCTTTTGACTAGCATTACCCTCTTTTTGTTTACTTGTTTTCTAGATAATATAAATTAGTAATCATGGAAGAAAAAAATCCTATCCCCCTTCGTTCACGTAGATTAGATTTAAAACCACCTTTACTATCGGAAGCTACTTCTGGTAGGCAATGGAAATCACGATCTGCCGAATCAAGTGTAATTCGTACCTCTGCCAAAACATCATCTTTTAACCCAGAGTTAGCTCAAATTGTTTCCATACATCCTGGTTCATCTACTGTTGTCGAAACGGAGTCTTCGTAACTACCCATGGTCACGGTCCATTCAATCGCTGAGACCATACCTCCTGGACCCGACGTTGTTCCATCAAAAATTGATCCAAATCCTGTCTCTTCTTTGCCAGAACATCTGAATCCTAAAGTCGAACAACCGGAAGTTGTTCCTACCTTGGTCATCCCACAAAGTTCTATAGCTATTGAAACTCCTATATCACACAATGAACCATCTGAAATATATTTTGGGCCTGACGGTGAAGTTCTTCCTCCTGGTTTAATTTCTATTGAAGAAATACCACAAGATGATACACCTTTAACTCCAACACATTTTGTGGAGGACCTTTACCTGTACCATTCTTTTCCTCAATAATTTCCATCGGCTTTTGTTGATCTTTTTGCCATTCAATCTCCTATCGATTTTTGAGGGTATACATTTGGTCAAAAAACCATGTCTGAAACAACATCTTTGGTTGGCTATGATATTCCAATTACATCAGCTCCTACCCTCGCTACTATGTCGATGTTCACAACCTCACCAGAGTCATATTTGCATGGTGACCCTTTGGTCCCAACAGGTTACAAATCATTGTCTGGCACTTTCTCTGGTGCATCTTCATGATTGTGGTCTTTACCAATGTCATAATCTGGTATTTTAATTGGTAGTCCTATCATTAGTACTGAATGACTTGATTCATTACATACATCATCAGGGAAATATCAAGTCAGTCCTTTTGGGTCAATTCCTTTAATTACCATATCAACTGAACTCCCAGCATTTCGAGAAAATTATTTTCGTCTTATTATCCTCCTTATGCTGGGGGACAATGTTTGGTCACCCAATATGACAAAACGCAGTCACTTTTTGGTCAAACTAATGTTGACATGAATGTTTGTCAATGGCAGCCCACTCTGCCTATCCAACCACAAATGGTTGTACACTCGTATCAACCTGTTCAACCTGTTACACTCACTTCGTTACCACTTGTTAATACATATATACCCTTGTTACAGAATCAAAATATTGTACATCAACCTTATCAGTCGGGTTCTTCGACTCAATATCATCAAATTTTGGGTCTACAGACTCAAAATCCTTTCATTAATTTACAACAACCTGTATCAGGAATCATTTATTCACAAGTTGGTGTACCATTTTATGGGATGTCACAAACACAAACTGGTTATACATATCAACCGAATCAAATTTATTCTAATTTGGGCTATAACATTGGTGGACACACCCCTTGGCAGCCACAAGAAAAAATGCCTCAAAATTAATTTCAACAAGTATCATATCCAGGTTTTGGTCAAAAGAATTCTCAATTTTTTTCTATGCAAAATAACCCCTATCTGGGTTACCAGCAACAAATTCCGTATGCTGGTGCTCAAAGGCCTATTGCCCAAGCAATTCCATCTTACCCTGGTTATGATCAACCTCACCTTAATTGACAGTTGCCTTTTGTTGCAACCTTGGAATTACTAGATTTAAACCGGTTAACCAATGATCCTATGAATTATGCTCCTTGGTGGCCGGTGATACCTCATAAATTACCCGTCAATATTCCTAAATTTAATGGCAACCCTAGAGAAGATCCATCGACTCATGCCATGACTTATCATTTATGGTGTTCATCAAATTCCCTGAATGATGATTTTGTTTGACTACGTCTTTTCTAGCGTACGCTTACAGGTTTGGCTGCTAAATGGTACATTATGTTACCTATAGCTTCTTTCGACAATTTCACTGCTTTAGCTACTGTCTTTTGAACCCATTTCCAGTTACTGATCAGATACGAAACTTGAACGGAACTCTTGACCAACTTCAAACAGACTAATGCTACTCACATTTCTGATCATATTCATGAGTGGCATCACCGTAGAAAAATGGTTAAGACATTGTTTCCGATCAGCTACTTGCTGAATAGTTCATTAAGTTCCTGTTACCATCTATAACTGAGGACGTGGCTAAAGGTGGCGTTGTCAGAGAAGAGAAATTTATCACTCGTGCCCAATATTTAGACTTGATCTATACTCAGTTTGGCACGCTATATGAAAAAATTCGTAATGCGCCGCGATATAATTTCAATGTTCCTCCTCAAATAAAGGACTCTCATGCCAGAGACGACTTGATAGGCACTGAAAACACACACCATGCTTGTGCATCTAGTCCTGCTCCTACTTCCGAAATTAATGTCATGTCATTTGATAAAGGAAAAAAGTGACAAGCAACCAGAAAGTAAGAAAAAGGGGGAATAAAAAAAAAAGAATACTTCTAACCCACAAGAAAGATAATCTGATCAACCGTCTGGACCATAGAAGACTCATTATCCATGCATAATATGTAACGAGGAACACTTTGTTAGGTATTTTCCTCACCGTGTTGATGTCTCAAAAATCATCAAGACTTCTCATGCATCATCTGTGTTGAAAAACCCATTTCCAAAACCGGACACTAATTTGGTTGCTATTGATCCAGCTCCTAGTTCCCAAGTGTTAATGTTAAACACCACAAAACCTTCACAAGAGATTTTTGTGTCAACGCGAAATAAAGACTATGGTATTTTGGCTACTGATCAACCTACTACCTTGACAACAAATCCATCCAATGAATCAGTACCACCTACTGTTATTATTGAATTTAAAATTAAGTCACCGAAGGGAGTAATTCATAAATCGACATATAATCCTCGAGCAAGAGCTACACAAAATTATAATATAGTTGAAGATTTGGCTCAATCCCCTTCAACTATGTCTACTCTTGAGGTATTACAAAATTGTCCCTCCTAGAAGCAGGCTTTATTGTCGGCCATTGGTGGAATTGATCCGACTAATTCTAATCTTGTCGTCTTTAATCATATGGGATATGTGCCGCAATTACCAGCAGAATTGGCATTCTCCATACAAGTAAATGTTATCAATCACCTTGTTCATCGCACTATTATTGATGAGGGAGCATCTACGTGCATTATGTTTTGAAACTGTTGGAAGTCACTTGGCTCGCCGCGATTATCACAATCATCAACAACATTGAAGGCTTTTGATGGAAGAACATATAAACCTTGTGGTATTATCAATAAATTGCATGTTGATTTAGGGGGAAAAACAGTGAATATTGATGTCGAGGTTGTTGATGGACCCCTTGACTATAATATTTTACTTGGAAGACCATGGGTATATGCAATGACTGCCATTATTTCTACATACTTTAGAATGATTGCCTTTCCACATAAAGGTACAATCATAGTCAGTAATAAATTATCATTTTTTCCCTCCACTTTGTAGGTAACTAGAAGTGTTCCATTTTTTCACTTACCCCAACTAGAAATTCAGAACATTGGTATAGGACTCTTAAAGGATTCCACTCTTATGGGAACCTTTTCATTACCACCGCCCGTGACGTCAGCAAAAATTGCAAGTATAGAGACCTGCTACATGATCTCTTCCACTCTATCTGGCTTAAGGGAGAGTATGGGTGATTCTGATATTTCTACGTTGGATGATGTTTTACTGCCCAGCCTTATTGAGCTGGCATATCAATCAATCTACTTGGCTTGGGCGGTAAATTCGAAATCAACGTCGCTGAGTGTTTGGTTTGATCATTCCTTAGATTTTGGTACTCCATCTGATCCATTTTCCTCAAAGTGTTTGATAGATGAAAAGATGTTGGAAGCTATGATGTCAAAAGGAGAACCATGGGAAGATTATCATCATCATTCCCATCTTCCTGATTATGAAGAAAACAATCTCAGTGAACCATATCACCCATCCATCAAAACTTTCTTTTTGAATTATTTACCGATTAATGCAATTGAATTTGAGAGAAATTTATCAAATATCGAAGAAAAAATTTCTGTCGATGTTTTTACCAAACCTGGCATTGTAGAAAATATTCATGTCGATATATCTTGTTCTCCATCAGAAATTGATTCATATCACTCTCTTTTTCATGAATTTCATGATGTATTCACTTGGTATTATGAGGAAATGCTAGGCATAGATACTAGTATAGTTGAACACACTATTAATATGTATCTTGATGTCAAACAAGTGCATCAATGGCTTCATCCTATTCATCCAAAGAAAGCCGCTTCCATCAAAGCAGAAGTTGAAAAAATTTTGCGTGTTGGTTTCGTTTACCCTGTTCCGCTAACTGGATGGGTTTCCAATATCGTTCCTGTTATGAAAAAACAAGGAACCATTAGAGTTTGCGTCGATTATAGGGATTTTAATCATGCTTTCTCAAAAGACAACTATCCTACTCCCTTTATCGACCAGATTATTGACGATTGTGCTGGATGTGAAATATTCTCGTTCATGGATGGGTTTTTCGGCTACAATCAAATAAATATCTACCCAGATGACCAACATAAGACAACATTCATATGTCTCTGGGGCACATTCACATATAGGAAACTACCATTTGGTTTAAAGAACGTTGGGGAAACTTTTCAGAGATCAATGGATTATGATTTCAATGAAATCAAGAACATTTTTGAACCATATCTAGATGATTTACCAGTGCATTCACGAAATCGAACTGATCACTCGATGCATTTGAGAGCCATTTTCTTACGCTACTGACACTACAAGATACACCTCAATCCACATAAATGTGTTTTTTTTGTTGGTTCTAGTCGATTTCTCGGATTCACAGTCTTAAAAGAAGGAATTCAAATAGACCCACTAAAGGTTTAGGCCATTCTTGATTTGCTTGCACCATCAAACTTAATTCAGATAAAAAAACTTTAAGGAAAGGCTAACTTTATGAGAAGGTTCATTCCAAACTACGCCGAAATGGCTAAAGGATTTACTCGATTATTGAAAAAGGTGGTTCCTTTCCGTTGGGACCAAGTTGCGCAAGCTTATTTTGATCCTGTTAAGGGCCATCTTGTATGAGCGTCATTAATGTATCCTCCTAATTATCAAAATTATTATTTCCTATATATCGTCGTGGCCGAAACGACCATCGCTATGGTTTTGGTCTAAGTAGAAGATGGAATCGAACATTCGATCTATTATTTGAGTTGTAATCTCAATGATACGTAAGTTAAGTACTCGTACGTGGAAAATATTGCCTTGGAAGCTGCTCAAGCTGTCCAAATATTTCTCCATTATATCCTGCTTCTAAAAATATTAATAGTTTCAGATTGCAACCCCATGACTTATATCTTATCACGTCAATTTTTGGGGGGAAAATATTCAAAATGGACTATCATTTTCCATGAATTTGATTTGGAACTCATCAAATCCAAGTCAAAGAATTATTTAGTTTTGGCTGGGCTTCTTTGTAACCTTCCCTCTGACAGTACTGCTACTACATCGGAACCATCTATTCTAGACAAGTCTCTGTTTCTGATCGGATCATCTGATCCTTGGTATGGGGATTTCATCACTTATCTCCAAACCCAAACTTTTCAAACTAATACCTCTCGCTCTAATCAGCGACATATTCGATACCAAGCCAAATATTATCTGATCATCGGCGATACACTTTATCGTCGTGGTGTCAATACCATTTTAAGGAGGTGCCTCACTCATTAGGAGGCTGAAAAGGTGTTAAATGATTGTCATGATGGGGCTTGTGGTGGACACTTATTTGGATATGCTACCACACAGAAGATACTCCGTGCTGGTTAGTTTTGGCCTACTATTTTTCGAGATTGCATCCTCGTAGTCAGAAGTTGCCATGCATGCCAGAGTTTTTATTGTAAAATCCGCAAACCGCCAGTGCCAATGCATCATGTTGTCTCTACTAGATCGTTTACGAAATGGGGTATTGAATTCATGACCTGTAACCCTCATTCATCTGGGGGGCATGGTTATATTATTATCACAGTAAAATGGGGCGAAGCGATGCCTACATTTAATAACACTAGACAAATAGCTGCATTGTTTTTCTTCAACCACGTTATTGCACGGTTTGGGGTCCCTCATGCTATAGTTACGGATCATGGGAAGAATTTTCGCAACCATATGATGTCTGAATTGACTACCAATTTAGTATTGTCGCATGATAATTCTACTCCTTATTATCCACAATAAAATGGAAAAGTTGATGCTATTAACAAAAATCTTAAACGAATGCTTCAACGAATGATAGGAGTCTATAAAAGGAACTAGCACTTGATCCTGTACTCCGCCTTGTGGGCGCATCAAACCTCAGTGAGAAATGAAACCGGATTTACTCCTTTTCAATTGGTGTATGGTATGGAAGCTATCTTACCAATCCAATGCGAAATATCATCGTTAAAACTCGCAATAGACTTGTTACCTGACACCTCAGAAAAAGAAGCGCCTCTCCTTAACCTCATCCATCTAGATGAAACACGTCGTGAAGCCCAATTGGCCAACGTAGCACATAAGAGACGTATAAAGGTGCAATACGACAAAAATTTCCAACCTCGCATCTACTTAGAGGGTGACTTGGTCCTTATTTATCATAAAGAAGTTGATGTAATAGGTACAGGGAAATTTGAGCCATTGTGGCATGGCCCCTATATTGTCAAAAGAGTTCTGGTTAAGGGTGCCTACAACTTAGTTGATTACGATGGGATTCCATTGGCATAGACTAGAAATGGGTTGTATTTGAAACATTACCATGCTTAATAATGAGCGTAGTAATTTTTTTTATTATATTGTATATATGTTTTTGATTCACATTCACTATCTTAATTTTCTTTTAGAATTTTATTGATGTTATTAATCCTCTTTACATTTTATGGGAGATGTCTGAATCTTCGGAACCATTTATTGGATATGCTAATGGTGCTAGTCATAGTACGCAGAATCTATCCTCTACAACGTGGGCCATTTTCGCTCCGAAAAACGAGTTAGTGAGTTTTCAAGGGATTTGTATTGGTAGATCGACAAACAATATTGCTGAGTATAGTGTGTTGATAAAAATTCTCTCTGATGCCATTTCATTTGGTATTAACCACATAATCATAAGGTTAGACTCACAACTTGTGGTATTACAACTTAATAGTGTTTATACTGTTAGAAATCCAACACTTCTTAGATTGTTCCTAAGAGTTCAAATTTTGGAAAGACATTTTGATTTTGTTCAATATCAACACATTTCCAGAAATTTGAAAACTTTGACTGATTCATTAGCTAATCAAGTTTTAGACAGACATTTGCGACATAGGTAAAGAAAAAATTCACATCATTGAATAGGATTATGCATTAAACATAGGAAAGACTCTAAAATCATATAGATAGATAGTTATAGGTTTTTACAAAATTTGTGCCCAAGACACATTAGTCATCTGACCTCAAAATGTATGCAAAATTTCATAAGTAAACTAGTGGTGCTCATGGTAACATGCTATAGATCTAGCAATTCTACGGAGTAACCGCATCCAACGGTTAGGAACACTAATAATGTGTCACTGTAGTCACATGGGAAGCTCTTCGATTCGGCAATCCAGAATCCTGAAGGTCAACCCCTCTATTTGCTGCTAAAGCTCAGCCAGAGTCTCAGCCATATCAAGGTCCTGAAGGACTGCTCTCCCGAAAGCCCTCTCTGTTGCACATTTTATTCTCGTTCTGGTTCCTCTACTGGTTGAACACGAAAAATATATGCATTACATTAAACATTTAGTTTAGTCTTGGAAAGAAATAAAAAACACAAAAATTGTATAAACCTTAGAAAAATAAAAAAACATGGTCAAATCATTCTTACCTATTGCACCCCACTGAGTGCCTTCTGCTAATACTAAATCTGGATCTCCTCAGAAGTCGATGCGATGATCTGTCGCTGGAACTAGATGCAGTAGAGAACACAACAATCGATTGACCTGCATGCCAACCCATGATTTCTACCCATCTATGCATTCGAGGATCTCTAGGACTAGATATATCCAATGTTACATGTTGTGGTTGCATCAGTGGAATCTGTTCCAAAGCAAAGGAGACAAGGATTTAACCATAACTGAAATTTTTCTTCCTTCCTCCCATTGATTTATTCAGTTGTTCCTTTATCTGAGATAGAACAACTTCAGACCAGTTGAAGGTTCTTGGCTCTATGCACTCTAGTGCATATTTCATATATGATCTATTCGCTACATGTAGTGTAACTATTCCAACAAGTCTAGTGATCGTGAAAAGGATGGTTCTCAAAGACAAATCCCTAACATCCTGGATGTTTATTTTTCCATATTTTCTAGGTTCTGCCCCCGGATAGCAATACTGCATAACATAATCCCTCACTATCTCTCCTCCAATGGTAGACCCTGTGAGAGAAATGGGCAAACCTCTGCTTGAAAAACTTGTGATAAAATACATGTCCTCAACTATTATGGGAACCACTTTGTTTTTAATGCGAAATGCCTCTATCGCCAGATCCCATTCTCAAACTAAGAACTCCAAAATTTCTATTTGTTGCCTCATTCCTGATAATTTGAAGTACTTAAGTAGTCCACAATGTCTTAGGGCTCTTACAGTACTTGGATCATTCAATGAAATCATATCGTTTTCTTCATGTTCTCTTTCCCTCCATGTAATCATCATTATAACCCAATGGAAACCTAAAATACAACCATAAGATCCATTAGATTCCATTAATTGCAAAAAACTAGGCAAATTTTGGGCACAACATGAAAATCAAAACCTTGAACTGTGCCCAACGCACTCATTGGGCTAAGACAGTGTGTTTCACATGCAGGTAGCCTTCACTGTTCCTGTCATGCAATGCAGGTTTCAACATTCAGGTGTGTGTTGCCCTTATTTTGGGAAAAATTTACCCTAGGGGTCTTAAAACCCTAAAAATCTACAAAGAATGGAAATGAAATGGATACCAAAGGGAAGAGGAGGTTCATGGTACTAAGCTGGATCAAACGGCGATGAAATACGTCCACAAAAAAAACCGCAATGAACGACTGAAGTTCGGGGGAAAAATCAGGTTCAGAGCTCCAAAATGCAAATGGTAACCATGGAATGGTAAAAATGAATAGTGAAACTACTTTTTATAGTCATTTAATTTTTTCCAAGTTAAATTTGTTGCTATGACTATAGTTTTATTATGTTTTTTGATCATGAAACATGTATTTTTAATCCATTTGATGTTGTTCTGAACAGGAAATACAACTAATGAACATATTAGTTGTGCAGATTTATTCAAAGAATGAATTGGCCACAAAGCCTACATTTTATCCTTATTTTTCGAGCTTTGTTAAAAATGAAAAAGGATTTGAAGCCCACTTTTATCTCTTTTTCAAGCTTCGATAATAGTGAAAAAGGAACCCCTGGAGTCTTCTTTCAGCTATTTTTAGACTCCGATAATGTGAAAATATTGTCAAGCACTTGTCTTTTCAAGCTTGTTAAAATAAATGAATTGATATCTACTCAGTATAAGTTTAACCCTTTTCCAGACTGAGATAGATTATTTACGAAAAAGGAATACCTTGGTTAAACATGACCAGAGAGGTTCTCTCATATATTATTTTACAATTTTTCAGATCTGAGTGACAAATTTACGAAAGAGTACTTTTGGAGTTCTCTTTCATCCTCTTTTTCAGACTCTCTAAATATGAAAAATAATCAGGCTATCACTGTCATTAAGCTCGTTAAAACATAAAATAGTGATGGGATTGTCAATCATGGAAAGAATCGAGTTTCATTCATCGCTAGACTCATTAAATTATAAAATAGCAATACTTTATTAGCCCGAAGGGTTGAATTATAGATCAATAAAATGTTATCCTCCTCAATATTGTTAAAAAATAAATAGGTATTTGTCGACAAATGACTGGGGAAAATTTGGGAAAAGTAAGCAAAGTTTCTTTTTGGTAGCAAGTCGCTCTTGAACATGACACTTCTTTCTGTCCATGTCCGTGACTATTTGGGTTGGGTAATCATCTTGATAGTTCATTCACACCTATGGTTCATCATACCTTCACTTTGGTTTTGGGTCAATGTTGCCAACTCATCATAGTGTCAATGATATGTTCAAGAGAAGTCATCCAGTGATTAAAAACTCATCCTTATGCAATACTCGTAAACCTTCATTTTCATGACTGTCATCCCTGAAAATTGCTATATCAAGTCATACCCTTGTCTCCAAAATCAGTAACTCCAGTTTTTAAATAAGCTGACTTCCTGTCAATGACAAATCAATATCCAGGAATTTCACTTAGAAACATTAGATTCCAGTAGCATGAGGCTTGTTACAGCATCGACAAGATCCTCGCTTCCGGACTTTTGACCGAAATATTTCGTTTGTCATTCGACATTAAATCATCTATTCATGCCTTACGAAATTTACTGTAGTACCTTGAGGGAAATTGACATTAATGGTGATTCTATTGCATTTGTTAAAAAATCACATCATTTGCTGGTAATCAAACGATGTATTTCCATGTTCAACTACAAATCATATATTCGCATGGCTAGACTTGTACCTGAATGATCGAGTGAATGAGATAAGAAGACCCTGGATCTAGTTTCAGCCATCCAGATTGTGATTTTAGGATTGTTATACACATCATATATACGATGACCTTACATACAGATTGTCATCCAAACATGGGCCTATATCTGTAAGCATGTCTGCATTTACAAAACATTCCAATGAAGACGACTTTATGAATTATGTACATGTTATTAGATTGTTTTATGTGTTGAACATGGGAATTCCTACCCTGAGCAATTATGATCAAATAGGATATATCATGATGTAATGTATTGTAATATTGATGTAGGTGAACACTCTGCTTCATTTCCACACTCATCACAATGTAAAGCATCTCAATCAAATGTTCTTATTATTTGGATCTCATGCTTTAGGGGGGAATTTTTATAGGTAAATTTGGGCACCATTCCCAATGACCTAGCTAAATGGACATCATCTCCAGGAAAAATGATCAAGGGTCTATCATTCCCTATCATTTCAGTTGCTACATGCCCTAAGACAAGAAACAAGACAAATCAAGCAAGACTTTCATCAAGAAAAGGTTTCCATGGTTTGAAGATTATTATATAGCATATGAGAGCTCACCAACGCAGGCTCTAAGGGGCCTAAGTGCATTGCATATATAGGTATCCCCATGCAAGGCTTATTTGCAAAGCACTTCCCAAAATTCACAGGGGCGTTGGTCACATTGGGAGCAAAATTCTCATTGTTCCGGAATCTCCACTTGGCCAGTGCCTTCTAGAAGAGTTGACATGTTTCAAGCTTCGGATCCAAGTGTCCATTTGAAATATACATGAATGGAAACATGTCTTGCCTATTTTTGGAAACTCATTCATTGCAAAACAACCTACAGTTCATCTATAAATTGAGCACAGATATAAGTGCTTGAAGAGGAAGAATCTGAGTAGAGAAATGATGGAGAATTTTCAATTGAGAGCTAGATTTGTGTAGCTGCTGCTAGAGAGATTTATAGTGTGATGAGGCTTGGGATTTTTGTTGGAAGGTCACTTCAAATCAATCACTAGGTTGTAACCTCTCCTTCTATCATCAATAAAGAGTACTGCTTATTTTTCACTATATGCATTTGTATTGGCTTTGATTTTCCATATTTCAAGATCTTAGTTGATTTGTATGGTTTATGTTTTCCTTATATCTTGAATAGATATCCATATTATTGCATCTTCTGTTTTTTCAGTGTTCTTTCTTGCAGAAAGCATTCAGCTTACAAACCGCTTGAATTTGAAGCTGCAACAGAAGCGACAAAAGGAGCCATTTGGAAGTGACTGAACAAGTAAGCCTCCAATCCTCTCTGTGTATCTATTCTGAGTTAGGAAAAAATAGTCGTATATTCTTTCACTTATTCTAGACTATCACCTATCTAGGGAAGCATGATTTATCCGTAATTCACAATTTTGGCCCAACAACACTGATTCCTAATATGTTGATCTTATATTTTACTTAAATAATGGATATGATCCCCCTAAACTCAGTCATAAAAGAAAAAATATCTTTAAGGCTAAAATCCAGTCGATATGAAATCATTAATGATGTTTTATTCTAGAAAACTATGGTTATGTATTGTTAATATGCCTTGAAAAGACTGAAGCACAAAAGGTTTTGCAGGAGCTCCACGATGGACCAGCTGGTGGACACTTCAGAGGAGATACCACTTCACATAAAATCCTACATGCAGGGTATTATTCATGAAATATGTTTAAGATAGCCATGAAAATGTAAGGAAATGCAAGATTTTTCAGACTGCAGTAGGAAGACAAAAAATACTAGCCTTACCTCTTCAATCGGTCAATATTGAACATCCCTTTGAACAATGGCGACTGGACATTATAGGCAATATTGTTCCTTATTATTCCAATAATCATAAGTATATCCTTATTTTAGAGACTACTTCTCCAAGTCGGTGGAAGAAATTCCACTAAAGGTAGCCAAATCCGATGTTATTATTGAATTCATTGATGATTTCATTATTACCATGTTTGGTTTACCAATTGCACTTATGTTCGACAATGCATCTTAATTTTCCGGAAATAATATCACTGAATTTTCTCTTAAGAGGGCGCTTAAGCTTAAATACCCTGCTAAATCCTATCCCCAAGGGAATTTTTTGGCAAAATAAACCAATAAAAACCTCATAAGAATTATTAAAATAATTGTTGATCAGAGACAAAATAATTGGCACAAATCTTTAACCTTTGATCTATGGGCTGATTGAATAACCCAAAAGGCCTCTATAGGTACTTCTCCCTTCAATCTAGTATATGGGAAATAGGATATCATTCTTTCAAACCTAGCCCTTCCCTCATTATCCCTAGTCCAATTCATTGAAGAAACACCTTACTCTTCTATTTAATTAAGAATGACTAAACTAATTAAATTAGAAGAAAAAAGAAAAAAATGCAAGCTTACACATGCTCACCATCAAAAGATAGTTAAATATTCTTTTGATGCAAAGTTCCGTTAACCAAAATTATTTTCAAGTTGGATATCATGTCCTTAAGTGGGACAAGGCACATGAGGATAAAGGAAAGCATAATAAATTCTAGAAAATGTAGATTGGACCATTTCAAATTGTTGAACAAGTAGGCACATCAACTTTTATACTGCAAGATCTACAAGGAAAGAGAGAATATCTTCCTGTTAATGCGATTATTCTAAAAAAAATATTTTCTTAGAAGAACATTTCTTCTATTGTAAATATGTTTGTATTTTCATTTTTCATATTTATGTTTATATAAAATAATTTTAAGTAATATTTGTTTGGCTTTTTATCAACATATGTAAATTATATTATGATTTTTCTCTTTGAAGGTAGGAATTTTTTAGGAAAATGTTACACAATTGAAAATTTAATAACTATCGTAACACTCTGAAATATTTTTCCATAGAAGTTGCAATTTCTTTTAAATCTCAAACTTTATAAAATCTGTTGATCTTATTATTAGTCAAGAAAGGTTTTCTTTAACAAAGTAACGACTATTATGTAACCAAGCATATTGAACTCTAAATTTTCATCCAAAACTCTTAAGGACTTAATGATTATCCCCATCCATTAATAATATTTTTTTTAGAGTTTAATTCAAAAATATACAAAACTTAAAAGATAAGAGGTCTCATCATGAGCTCGCTTACCATGATCATAAGCAAATAATTAGTCGACATTACCACTACTAAATACCAAGTTAGGGTAATGGATTATGATTATTTCAATCATAATACAATGAGTTTTATCCAAAGAGAACTTGTTCAACTCAATTACAACCAATGAATGGCATTGTCACTATTTGCTCACTAAACTAAGACAATGGATTTTCAAGTACTTCTACAAAATGAAATAAATAAAAAACAAATCATATATATATATATGAACTTATCTCTAATGATTTAAATCATAAATGGATGAGATGCCGGATCATTGATGGTTAATAGGTAACCCTATGAAGACTATGAACGCTCGCTGCCAGCAGTGGCTCTACCTGTGACAAATTGAGTATATCAAAAGGCTAAGTTTCAAAAGTCCCCTACTTTATCTCTATAAATGAGTAATGACTGAGATAGATAGTTAAATTTTTTCATCTATAAGAGGTTTTTAAAAGGATTACAATAAAATTAATTTTTATTCAGATTAATTTTATTTATCCAACATTTCAAAAATAGTTTTCCGTTTCTTAATGATTTTTATATATTAAAGTTTTATAAATTTCGTTCTTATAAATCAAAGATAACTAATTCGTTCAATGAATAGCCAATTATTGTGTTATTCAAAAACCCCCCTTTATTTATGTATAATTACCTTAGAAAATAATGGGGACCCTTTTTAATTTTTAACTTAGAATAATAAAATACTTATATAGGAAAACGATTTCTCATTGGAAAGTTTGATTTTCATTTTAATTGATCAAAAGACTTAAGAGAATATTCCCAAAACCCAAATCATGTACCACATATTGCAATTGAAATAAGTGACACACAAAGCACAACTTTTGAATATTGTGATGCAATATAATCTGAGTACATAAAACAATACACAAAGACTTTTTAACCAAAAGAATGCTAACAAAGAAAAAATCCTCCTTGACGATTATATTAAAATCACTGATAGGACCTGCCTTACCGCCATGTCACCCTTTGTTATCACGCAATTGCAATATATTTCATATCATCCATTATCCCCACTCTCAAAACCCTGATGCGATATATCACATCGTAGTTCTGCTACACATAATTTCCAACATGCACTCCACCACTCCTGCGATTGCAATATTGCTATCGCATCACAAAACTCGCATCGCACTTGACCCTCCAATGCTTTGATATTTTGAGACCTCTGATAAAGAGCTTATATTTAATTAACATTGAAGTCTTGATCACATATTTGTAAAATGATAGTATCACATGTTTTAAAGTTGTGCTCCAAATTAATTTTGCGATGTGAGGTTTTCATTAAGTGTTGAGTTGTCCAAGAAATCACATGATCTCATGTTTTTATCATTGCTCAACCATAACGGTATTAATCATCTGGAGCCCCCAAAAAGATTTGATAGCATATTACTTGATGTTTTGGATTTTGCGTATTTAAATCATATTTTTAATGATTTAAAAATTTTGTGTTAATCGCTCCCGCATTGAAAAATATTCTTGTTTATTCTCTTTTTATAGTACTATAAGCTAGTATAGAGAAGCATAAATATTTCGAGATGTCCAAAGATCAGAATATGAACATGAAACCCATCACTCCTACAGACCCTGCACCTCTCGCTTCAGAAATAACAAATATGACTCCTCTATTCTCGGATACAGCATGTAATGAAGACAGTGGTTATTGATCATGGGAATCCATGTACAAACTGCTTGAAGATGAAAAACACAGGGTAATTGAAAGGGTAGTCACAAATAATGCATCAACATCCTATGAATCTTCTTGCATTGAAGTTTTTAATTCCTTCCCCCATCGAATTGTTGCTCGCCCTAAGATTCTACCCTTTTTAGATATGGTGAAATGGATAATCGACAATTTGAATATTGGAAGGAGGAAATTATTTACTTCAAAGGACACGATAATTGGGTATTTCAAGGCAGAATATTTAAAGAAAATGTATCATATACCTGACCCGTGTAAGGCACATGACATGAATTTTCTTGAAAATTTTGCAAAGGAGAATAAACTAGCATCAGACCCAATAAGGAAATGGAGGCACAACCCCAAAAATCACAAGCACGATCACAAGGGTATGTACTTTGTGTCTTCTTTTGCTGGCTCGTCTTGCTATATCGCCACTATTATGTGTAGACTATTTGGTTACCCTAATACAAGTATATTTTTTATTGAATGGGTTCGTCTTATTGAATTTGAATTAGATTCATATATTATGGATTGGGGTACCATCATTTCCAATATATTGCTTCCCAAATCCTTAAATATAGAAAGAACCGGAAATTTACCTGCAAGATAGTTCCCCCCCTTTTTCACGAGTTCTTATATCATGGACGCAGTATGTTTCACTTCATATTTCCCAACCATTGGATGGAGATGGAACGTAGAGGACCCTACTCCTATCTATCTTTACCATAATATCCTATGGGAGTCCATCTATGAGTCTCATTTCTATAGAATTTTTCATGGTGTTATTCTACCCTCGTTTCAATATTTGTTTGGAGATAATGCTCCAAGAATATAAAAATAAGACAATGATGACTTCACGGCCATAATAAGGTGGTTTTATAAAGATTTATTTACATATGTTAGAGTTTTTGGATGTCTTTCCAAGCCACATGTTCTCCCTCTGTATGTACCAGATAAAATCCTAACCAGAGAAATTGCTTATAAAACAGTAGGAAATGGGTTAACCAAAGCCTTAAAGAAACTAAAAAGTCTGTCTAGCCATTATTTCCTATTAATTATAGAGTCTATGCCTTAGAAAACTACAAAAATGTCGAACTTAAGATCAATCAAATTGAATATTTGAAATGATATACCATTCCCAAGAGGCACTTCGACCAAAATAAAGTGGCTCAGGAATTTATAGCCCAGGTAAAGGTTAAAAAAAATATTCATGAGGTCGATGATTATATTTATTTATTTGAGTTATTTGAGATATATTCATAGGTTGAGAAGCTAGTAGAGATTCAGTTGAATCCAGGAAAACTTGTTGAATTTAAAGAATAAAGGAACAAGAGATTGGAGAATATCCCTCTAGCCATTATGAGAGTATCCCAACCAGTTACATAAAAAGGACAAGATTTATATTAGCCTCACAAGGATATTGAGGTCCTATAGGAAACACATGAAGTCATATCTATAGAAAAAAAAATCGTTAATACTTTCTTTAGCAGTAAGTTGTATGAGGTGCGGAACCAGTTTGATCAGTAGATCAAAGGAAAACTAGAGGAAAAAACTTCTAAGCTTAAAGAGATAAGCATCACTCCTCAAGACAAAAATCAGACCATGTTTACTATTGGGGCTTCTGACAAAGCAGTTAGTAAAGATGAAATTGAATTTATCTTGGCCTTCCCCTCGTCAGAAATTTTTCTCAGAGTAGAATAAATCCCTCCTTTCGACATATTTTACAGTCCCAAACATCGTGATGTAATGAGAAGAGAGAGAAAGAGAAAAAGAGTTGAGAAACCCTAGCCATTTCTTCCTAGAGATATACCAATGGAAATAGTGTGGAGAGATCAACAAAGTGATCCTTTCGAATATTTAACAAGATTTTTATAGTTTGCAGGTGCTTATGAAACTACTTAAATTGACAAGGCATCATCAGTCCAACAATTAGTCAAATAAAAAGATGAATAAGTCCAATATTTAGAGCACCAGTTGTTAAAACATAAACAAAGTATTGATCATAAGTTCTAGACACAATTGTCTCAACTTCAAAAAATATTTTATCAACTAAAACTATAAAATCAATTTGACCTCAATGTCAGAGATACTTAGATATGACAACTCCAATTCACTATTGAACAACTGAAGGATGAACCAAAGATAGAAGACTTCAAAAAGAAAGAATTGGAGTTGAACACCCTATTTTCCTAACAAAAAGTAGCATTCTGTCAACAATTAACAATCATCAATGATCTATGTGATAAAATTGATTCACTGATGAATAAATCATTCTATATGAGGACAGAGTTCGATGACATTGATGAAAATATCTCAGAATTCATTACCTAGAAAGACACAGTAGAGGGTAGAAAAGAAAATCTTCCCAAAATAGAGGATTCTCACAAAGAAATCCTCTTTACTAATTGGGATATAGAACTGAAACAAGAAAAAAGAGAAATATTCAGAGCATGGGATGTTGCTAAAAACATCATTGAAAATATAAGGAATAATCTATTTAGTGCCAATATGATTCATTAATTTCCACCTGGTTCCCTTATTAATGTCAAATTTTTAATGAAACAATGGCAGGAAAAATTGACGGTAAATGAAGATATCCTTAAGAAGATGGAAAAACTCGACTCGGAAAATACTGGAAATATCTTGTCAAGCCACATAGCGAATGGTTAATGTTTCATTGTCTTGTCGATACTTCCTCTTGCATGCTTCTTGTACTATCATATGCAATGCATACTCAATAGATGCGCTTAAGTCCAACTAAGCCCCATGAAGTGCAACCAATGTTAGATGTTTACGAGCTCAAGAAGTGAATGAAAAAGGAGACAACATCACACTCCTGATATTTTTATACAAACAAACTCTATTTCTATCTTATTTTCTCTTATTTTAAGGAGAGTTGTTTAAACCTCCTCATAAATTTGTGTATTTTCCTTTTTTATATTTCTAGTGTTTACTATATAAAAACTTTCATGTCTACTTAGAGAGGGTCCTGAAATTTTGTAATAAATTCTTTGGCAAGTTTCACTTTTGTACTTTTTGAACTCATCTTAATAGAAAATATTGGACCAGGGCTATTTCTTCCATGAGCATAGTAAATATATATTTGGTACTTCTATCTTTATATTGTTGTTCTGTTTTTATGTGATTAATAGTCAAAGTTATTTTACATTTCTTTATTATATGTGTCTCTTGAATACAATGGAGCATTAATTCGCTATTGAACATACAAATATTGTCATCTTTTGATATATGTAAAAGACATTCAACTATTGAATGTGATATAATTTACTCAATTAATTTGATTAACTATTTAATCAAATTAATTAACTTTAGCAATTTTTCACTTCTGTTAGTATTTGATAAGCTTCATTCTCATACATTAAAGATAAGATTTCAAGATCGCATTCAAAGGAAACATAATTAATCCCAGGATATAGATAGGTATATATATAATATTTAGCTCGTTATCACTCCCATTATATCATGTCACATTCAGTTATAAATACCTCACATCCACTCAAGTACACTTATTTCGAAATTGGTCTCATCATGTTGTTGAGGCCCTGAAAATCGATGCAACAACATTAGGGAAAACCACATGGTCGGGGACTTGAAAATCGTCCCTTATCTATTTTATATGGTGGCTCTGACTGGATCTATGGGACCAGTTTCCCAGTGAAACATAATTGGGTGGATGGATGGTATTATAACTGATTATAACTTGATATATGGGACTGATAACAAGCTTGAAGTAAATAAATATACCTATCTATATCTATCCTGAGATAAATTATCTCTCCGTGCAATTTAAAAAGGTGATCTTTTAGTGAATGAAATAAATATTATACAAACAATTACAGATATGAAAATAATTTAAAATAATTGGTTTAATTAAATAGTTAATTAAATCAATTGAATAAGCCTATATAGCATCTATATACTACATGTATTGAATATGTACCAAAATATGGCAATCAAACATGTTCAAAAGTGGATTAATTCCTGATTGTTTAAAAATATACATAAAATAAAACATCATAAAAAAATAACCATTTCCCATTTGGAACAAAAAAATTAACATAAAGATAAAAGTACCACGTATTTGTTAACTCTGCTCATTTAAAAAACAATATTTGGTCCATCCTTTTCTATTAAAAGTACTTTAAGAGTACAAAAGTGTGACTTCTGTAAATTCTTCCTTTCAAAATTCCATGACCCCTTCTTAAAATACATGAAGGGGTTTATATAATAAAATAAAGAGTTTAAAAATAGTAATTACAATAAAATATTAGGAGGTTTAAACAACTCTCCTTAAAATATGTGGAAATACAAACATAAACATAATTTAATGGGGTTACTTGCTTGAATATTTCCATGTTGTCTCATCAGCCATTCATTCCTTCAGTTGAAGGATTTTGAGCATAGGATTAACCTAGGGAGGTTGTCCTACCCTGATGCACAACTGTCCAGTGTAAACCGCATCCGAAAGTGCAGGCATCATATAGGAGGAAGTATCTGTAAGATAGAGCAACATGATCCATTATCTATGTGGCTTTACTAAGTATTTCCAATGCTTATCCCATTCTAGATTTTCCATTTTTCTGATGCTTTCCTCTTTGACCTTGGAGGATTCCTGTCATTACCTTATCAAATATTTAACAATAGGAAGAGAACCAGGAGAGAATCTATCAATAAGATTGGCAGTGATGAGATTCTGGCTAACTATTTCAACTATATTATTAGCCACATCTCTAGCTCTGCAGATGGCCCTTTCATCTTGTTTCAATTGTATGTCCCAATTAGTAAATAAAATTTCCTTTTTTGAATCCTCAATCCTAGGAAAATTAGCCTTTCAGCCATCAATATTATCTTTCTAGGTGACATATTGTCACACTTTATCGTCAATCTCATCGAAGTTGATTCATTGGTCCACTATTTGATTAATTAGTGAATCATTTTTGTCACATAATTCAATTATAAATGACCAAATTTGACAGAAAATAACTTGTTGTTGTGCTAACAGGGTGCTCAATTATGGTGCTTCTTTCATAAATTAATCTATTTTCGAATTGTCTTTAAATTGCTCCACAGTGAGCTCCAATTGATGAATTTGTGTTTCCTTAGCACCAATTTCAGTTTGGTGGTGTAGATTCAATTGATTAACTCTCTTTTGGAGTTGTGATACTTGTACCTGTAGTTTTTGGTTGACATTCTACTTCTCTGAATCTAGTTCTTGTTCTAATTGCAAGATTCTTTCATCCTTTTCTTGGATTAATTGTTGAAATTTAGTGGCTTTATCTATAGTAGCATATGCATAGGCTCCTGCAAACTTGGTCAAATGATTTAGATCATCAGAAGGATCTACTTGTGAATCTTTCCAAACTACCTCCATTGGAACATCTCCTGGAACAAGGAGTTGAGACTGCTCTGTTTTCCTTCTTTTTCTTTTCCTTCTCATGACAACTTTATGCTTAGGACTATATAATATGTCTAAAGGATGGATTCATTCAATTTTCACTACAATTTATATAGTAGGGATGGCGAGGAAGAATTCCACTTGTTTTGTGCTAACTAACTTGTTAGGTGACCGAACCGCAAACGGGTTCTGTATTTTTTTGAGGTGTTTTCACTATTTGTTGATGACCAGTGATCATCACTTCTTGGTCTCCTTAGAATTTTTTATTATAATCCTTATAGACATCATTCAAGTTGCCTGGAAACTGTAAATACATGGTTTGAACTTCAACAAATTTATCCTCTTCAGTTTTTCTAAGGACTTCAGTATCATTGGGTGCTTGGTATTTTTCTTGTTCTTTCTATGTTATGGGTTTGGATACCTCTAGCATTTTCAAAGGAATCCCTTCGAATATTTTTTTCCCATGCTACTTGAAATTTGAAAACTGATGTGGATTGAGGTGTTATGTTGCTAACTTCTAAAATATGGCATAAGTGTCAACTAACTCGATCAACTCATCGAAATCATCTTCTTCATGAAAAAAAGGTCTGATTTTTACTTTAGTGGTAAAATCATTGGCAACTTTATTCGAGTCATATTTTATGTTTCAAATTGTAAACAATTTCAAACATTCAATTTGGTTGACCTATAATCCTGCCTTGATATAGTTGTCTAACACGTAGACACCACATTGAATTGGAAAATAAGGCCATGAAGCTTTCTTGGATTCCTTCAGAAGCTTATTTAATCCATTGCCGACAGTTTGATAAGCTATTTCTCTCGCGAGAAGCTTATTTAGGACATATAATGGTAAAACATGTGGCATAGAAAAGCTCCCGAAAACTATGAAATAGGTAAATAATTCTTCAACGAACCTTTTTCCAATGGATGAGAAGTCATATTGAGCTTCCTTAGAGAAACTAGGGGCTTTCTCATTGATCACAACTTGAAATAAAGTGAGCATCCATGGCAGATTTTATAAAAATGGTTTTCATATTTTGACTCTCATAACATGCTATGATAGACATGGATTGGGAGAGGATATTAGGTAGTCCATTTCCAACCCATGGTTGGAAAATCTGAAGTGAAACATACAACATCCATAATATAAGCACTCATGTAAAATGGGGGAAATATTTTGGATTAAATAGAACGATTCTTTCTCTATTCCAGAATTTGGGTGGTGATATTGTTGGACAAAATTCTCCCCCAGTCCATGATATAATAATCTACGAGTGCTTCCATTAGGGGAACCCATTCAACTGAAAAAATTGTGGTATCAGGCTAACCGAAGAGTCTAGACATAATTTGAGCAACATAACAATAGGGAATATAAAGGGAGTCATTAGAATACATACCCTTATCATCACTTTTATTTTTATTCAGGTTTCTCCTCCACTGCTTAATAGGATTTTACTTCAGCTCATTCTTGGAGGTGAATTTCACCAGAAATTATTTATTGTAGACCTTCTCTGGGTCTGGAATGTGATACATTGAATTTAATTCTTCTTCTTTAAAATAACTATCGTTGTTACACTACTGGTTAGGAAAGTCCTATCCCCAATATTGAGGTTCTTGGTTTACCATATCAGTATATGGTAAAATTTTGGGGCGTGTAACAACCAGGTGTAGAATAGAATTGGAAACTACTTCTAAAGTCATTTATGAGGAATCATAAGCATCCACAATAGATTTTCGTTGAAACCTATGGGGTTTCTCATCTTCAAATAACTTATACATGACTTCACAGGAGGAAAAACCACTTTTCAGGCCACATGTTGTGTCTATGAATAGAGGAAGCATTTATATTGATTTACGGGTGCCATGGGTCTCTTATCTTTCTTCATATATTTTGACATTTCCAAAGAGCTTTGTTTATTTTGACTCTCCTATGAACAATGAAGAATGATAAGTAGAAAGAGGAATTTTTGTTTTAAAAATAATCAAGTATCATAATAATGGAAACAATCAAGTAAATGAAACTCGACACCTGGTAAATACATAAATTCAATGCTTTTGTAGTCAAATCATTTTTAGAAGAAAGGGCTACAAAAACATTTAAGTTATGGCATTAATGGAAAGTATGGGTTGATTTTCCCTTGCAATCATTCCGACATTTAAATGAGATATGTCGTATCGGGGATGTTATTCATTTTTGAATCTATATAGAATGTCGATCGGCTAGCTTTTTCCGATTGTGATATTGCAATCACAATTTCGGCGAAAAATGAACAAAGGGCCAGATTGGTCATGAAGTGAAACTGTGATGTGATAGAGTATATCATGTCGGGGAAATTTGGAGGATGATTTTAAGATTTTAAACATAAAAATGGGAAGTGAGACTTGTAATTTGACTATGTGGCAGAAGTGGGTCCTGCGTGTGTTACAGAAATCAAACCTAAGGATAGATAAGTCTCCATAAGTGTGGTAGTCACACTTAGAAAAATAGATTAAAGACACTTGATATTTTCCTTAATATTAATAGACAAGAGAAGAACACCTACTTGTAATCCTTCACTATTTTTCGTCTCCCTTTTGTCACTTCCTTCATTCTCAATTGAATTGAACTCGCCTAATTGGTACCTGCAATGGCTAAAAAAAGACAAAAAATGACATAACAAAATATGATGTATTCATCTTAATAAAAATAAATCAATTTAATTTTAAAATACACATATTAAATCATGAACACATGTATTAGGAAAGGAACACATATCTTTATTATAAATTAGAAGGTGAAGATACAACCATTGGATAGATTCGATGTCAACTCGCTCCAACTTTAGTCATATCCTCATCACATCAAAAAAATAAATCCAACATCATAAAATTACCTCGAAATAATACCTCAAAGAGTTTTCATCTTACCAGCATAACTCTACAAATTCAAATTCGTTCTCTCTTCTGCACTATGATCAGTGCTCAATTTATAAGAAATGATAATGGTTTATCATTCATTGATCATTGAATGGATTTTCCAAAAGTGGATGATGAGGTTTCCTTTTTCAATGGAATAGGAGTATAAGTGGTTTAATGGCTCCATGGTGTTCATATTTGAAGTTATCAGATAGTGTAATATCTAGAACAACTTCTAGAAGCCACTAGAAGGTGGGAATATTTCTGGAATCATATGAACAATTTGCTCCCAGTCGACCAATGCACTGTCAGGTGGGCGTACATGCTCCACAATGCATTATTTCATGGGAGTAAATGATCTGCAAAGCACTTACTGTAGTCTAGGGCTGTGTTGATGGTTCAATGGAGCACTTTTTTAGTTCCCTATATTACTAGTATAGTCCCTTATTGTTGTTAGTTTAACCCCTTTATTGTTATTATTATACCCCTGTAACCCCCATATTTTTATTATTGTGCCCTTAAATTATTATTGTTAGGTCTGCTAGGATTACATTGTGGCCCCACTAGGATTACATTATGGCCCCATGGACCCCTATATATAGAAAGGAGGTTTTGTAATTTTTATCATCCAAGAATTGTTCATTCATGTAATGTATTGGAGGTTTCCCCCTCAAAGTGGCTTATTTCTAAGGCATTGATATCTCTTTTCTTCTATTTTTGGAGTTGGTTTCACAACATTTCATATTAGAGCTTTGGATTCTAGGGTTTTGCTACTCGAAACAGGTCATCGTGGCATTTTCGCTATAAATTTTTTTCTACGAAGTTTCAGAAGCTAAAATTTTTAGGGTGGAAAGATGAAATCCTGAGGAACATATTCAAAATATTTTAGAGCTTGTTTCACAATAGTTTCACAGATATGACCTATGGAATTTAGGTCTTTTTGCAGGCTCCTCAATTTAATCTAAAAAGGTCATCGTGGAATTTGCGCTATAACATTTTTTTCTATGAAGGCTCAAAATCTGAAATTTTTAGGGTGCGAAGCTGAAATCCTGAGGAAACTCATTGCAAAAGTTTAGAGCTTGGTTCACAATATTTTCAGAGATATGATCTGTGGAAGGTGGTGCTTTTTCAGGCTCCTGAATTTCATCTCAAAGAGGTGATCGTGGGAAAATATTCATAACTCTCTCTCTGAGCATCGGATTGGAGTGCCGTAAAAAGTGGTCGCAATTACACGAACTTTAGTTTCTTTTCTATCAATTTCAGAGCCAAAAGACGAAATAGTGACATGTGGAAAGTCGTACAAGTTCACTCTACTAAACTAATCCATAATTAGGTCATTGTGGGACATTGGACATAACTTTGATTTGGAGAATCCAAATCAAGTCAGACCTGTGGCATTTGAAAGATAATTTAGAAGGCTACCACAGTGCCCAATTTTAGATATTTAAGTGCTGCAATCACAAAGATAATCTAATTTCAATATTGAACTCCTCAAAAGCAAGAAAAAGGTGTGTATTTTTTTTTACGAATTGCATCAGTCTTGTTTGAAGAATCAATTTGAATTGATTCCAAGGACATATTGTAGAATATATATGAGTATTATGTTAAAAAAAAATTCCTCGTAAAAATAATTCAAAACCTATTAAGCCTTCAGAAGGCTCTACTATGACTCATGAAGATGAAGAATTGCAACATTATCTATCAAAATTACAAGAGCAAGTGCACCAAATTTCCCTCTTGCAAAGAGCAAAAAAAATGATATGGATGTTTTGAAGAAAGGCGTGGAAGAAAAGATGGATGGTTTGAAGAAAGGGGTGGAATCTAAGATAGATGGCATGGAATCTAAGATGGATGACATGGAAGCTAAGATCGATGAAAAAATGAAAGACAGCATGGAAAACATGAAGAATGATCTAAAAGAAGACATGGAAGGTTTGACAAAGTTGATACAAGAAATTTTTTCTAATGATGAAAAGATAGTAGAGGAAACTCATGATGAGAACAAAATAAATGTTAATCGTGACTTCATAAACTCTAATGTTGGCGAGAAGAACCACCATATTCCAAAAACGGATATGAGGAAGTTTGATGGAAAGGATCCTATAACATGGATACTACAGATGGAGCAATATTTTGATCTCCATAATGTGCAAAACACACAAAAGGTACGCATTGCAACTTTACATTTATAACAAAATACATTTGTATGGTATCGATGGCTTTGCTCCCGTAAAAAAATTGTCACTTGGTCAATTTTTACGGACGAAATGGTAGCACATTATGAGGATACAAAGGGAAACACCTTCTTTAGCCAATTGATAAATCTCAAACAAAAGGGTTTAGTGGGGGAGCACATTAAGGACTTCCAAAAATTGAATATAAGGGTAACTGATATTCCAGAGGAACACAAGATTGATCTCTTCATAAGTACTTTAAACGATAACATCCAACATGAAGTTCGTGTTTTGGAACCTAATTCATTGGAGAAGGCATTCAGGTTGGAAAGAAAAATTGAATGTAAAGTTATGGCGACCAGGAAGCCTAACACTCACTTCTATAAAGAAGGAAGTGTTGCTACACCTAGATTTCCACAACCTACAAGGTTGACACCACAAAAATTGGAAGAAAAAAGAGAAAAAGGGCTTTGCTACAATTGTGATATCAAATACACTAAAGGTCATAAGTGTGCTGAGAAGAAATTATTTTACATAGATTGTGAAGAGGAAGAAGAAAATGAACAAGAAGAGGATATACACCAGGAACCATCCCTAGAAGAGGAAGAAATGAGTCTGACCATATCATGTAATGCATTGGCAGGAATTACCACTCCTCAAACTCTCAAGATAGAAGGACATATCAAGAAGAAAAAGGTAATAGTGTTGATTGGTTCAGGTAGCACCCATAATTTTATTCATTGTAAGGTAGCCAAGGAATTGAATTGTTTCCTATACCTAGCACCAGAATGTCAAGTGATGGTTGCAAATGGAGGAACTATAAATTTCTCTGGAAAATGCCATAATATCAAGCTAACCATGGGGGAATATGTATTGAATAGTCCAATGCTTTCCATTCCTATGGGAGGTGCTGATGTTGTACTAGGAGTACAATGGTTACAATCTTTGGGGATGGTAACTTTTAATTTTCAAGAACTTTTCTTGAAATTTTTTTCAGAAGGAAAGGAAGTCGAATTACGGGGTATTGAAGGGAAGCCAGGAAGGATAATAAGCTCTAATGTCATGACAAAGCTTATAAAGAAAGAACAACGAGGCGTAATTGCACAATTATGCTCACTAGAAGTTCCAACATCAAAATCATCTATTTCTGCAGATCTCCAACAAGTCTTGGACAATCATTCCAAGGTCTTTGAAACTCCCAAAGGACTCCCACCTATTCGTGATCATGATCATGCTATTCATTTGATTCCAGGAAGTGTTCCTCCAAACATCAGGCCTTATACATATCCTTATGTCCAAAAGAGCGAAATTGAATGTATGATTGCAGAAATGTTAGAGGCGGGTATAATTCAACCTAGTCAAAGTTCTTTCTCTACTCCTGTAGTATTGGTACACAAGAAGGATGGATCATGGCGCATGTGTCCGGATTATAAGGAGCTCAATAAGCTCACCATTAAAGATAAATTTCCCATTCCTGTGATTGATGAATTATTGGATGAATTACATGGAGCAATTTATTTTACCAAGTTGGATCTTTGTTCAGGATATCATCAAATTAGAATGAAGACTGGAGATATTCCAAAAACAACATTTCGAACTCATGAGGGTCATTATGAATTTTTGGTCATGCCTTTTGGCCTTACCAATGCACCTTCTACATTTCAAGGGTTGATGAATTCCATTTTCAAACCCTTCCTTAGAAAATTTGTGCTAGTATTTTTTGATGATATACTAATCTACAGCAGGTCTTGGAAGGATCATGTTGAACATGTTGACAGGGTGCTCAAACTATTGTAGGAGAAACAATTATATGCAAAAAAATGCAAATGTTTCTTTGGAGTACAAGAGGTGGAATATCTGGGTCATATTGTATCTCACGAGGGTGTTAAAGTAGACCCTAACAAAATTAAAGCCATTAACGAATGGAAAGTCCCCACAACCATAAAGCAGTTGCGAGGATTTCTCGGGTTAACAGGGTATTATCGCAAGTTTGTTAAGAATTATGGGAGAATAGCAGCACCTCTAAGAACATTATTGAAGAAAGATGCATTTTCATGGACTCCTGAAGCAACTAAGGCCTTTGAACGTCTTAAAGAGGCAATGTGCCTAGCACCGGTCTTAGCTACACCAGACTTCACAAAAACCTTTATTGTGGAGTGTGATGCCTCAGGAAATGGAATTGGTGCAGTTTTAATGCAGGAAGGAAGACCCATTGCTTTTGAAAGTCGTCCAATCAAAGGAAAGTATTTACAGAAACCTATTTATGAGAAGGAAATGTTAGCAATACTGCATGCACTAAAGAAATGGAGAACTTACCTAATGGGAAGACACTTTAAGGTAAAAACTGATCATGATAGTCTTAAACACTTTTTGGAACAAAGACTATCTTCAGAAGAGCAGCAAAAATGGGTCACAAAGACGTTGGGTTATGACTTTGAAATAATCTACAAAAAAGGAAAGCTTAATGTTGTTGCAGATGCACTCTCAAGAAAGAATGAAGAGGTGGAAGCATTGCTTTGTGCCATTTCTATTATCCAACCAGATTGGATAACCGAAGCAAGAGATGAATTGAAGAAGGACAAAGATGTATGGAAACTCATTCAAAAGTTGCAGCAAGATCCTAGTACATCTGATACATTTAGTTGGAAAAATGATTCCTTATGGTACAAAGATCGCTTATATCTTTGTAAGAATTCCCAACTAAAACAAAAGATTCTTCTGGAATTGCACACTTCTCCTTCAGGAGGACACTCAGGATTTTTAAAAACTTACCACAGGGTGAAGAAAGAATTTTTTTGGGATGGCCTTAAATCTGATATTCAAAAGTTTGTGGCAGAATGTTTGGTTTTCCAGCAGAATAAAGTTGAGACAATTAAGACCCCAAGACTTCTACAACCTTTATCCATTCCAAGTTAACGTTGGGAGGAGATTTCAATGGATTTTATCACAGGTTTACCTAAGTCCGAAGGAAAGAGTGTCATCATGGTGGTAGTTGATAGACTTACCAAGTATGCACACTTTTGTGCATTATCTCATCCATTTAAAGCAAGTACAGTTGCTACTACATTTATGGACACAATTCAAAGGCTACATGGAAACCCAAGGGTTATTGTGAGTGACAGAGATCCCATTTTTACTAGAAATTTTTGGACGAAGTTATTTTCTTGTTTGGGTACTCAATTAGCTCATAGCTCATCTTATCATCCTCAATCTGATGGTCAAATTGAGATAGTAAATAAATATTTGGAAGGATATCTTCGTTGTTTTGTATCTGATAAACAAACACAATGGGTCAAGTGGTTACCTCTCGCTGAATGGTGGTATAACACTTCCTTCCATACTGCAGCAAAAATGACCCCATTTATAGCACTTTATGGATATCATCCACCATCCATCACATCATCTTTAAGGGAAAATTCGAAGGTTCAAGCAGTGGAAGATCACATCGAGCATCAGCAAGAAGTTCTCCACCTCTTAAAGGATAACCTGAATTTGGCACAAAATCGAATGAAACAACAGGCAGATCAACATCGTAGCGAGAGAAGTTTTGATGTAGGAGATTGGGTATTTTTACGGCTACAACCATACAAACAAATGTCCCTCAAGCAAGCAAAGAAGGATAATAAATTATCGCCAAAGTACTATGGTCCTTACAAGGTGTTGCAAAAGAGTGGTACTATGGCATACAAATTGGAGCTTCCTGCTTCTTCGCGAGTACATCCAGTTTTCCATGTTTCATGCTTAAAGAAGGTTATAGGTGAAAATCTTCCAGTTCAAACAGTATTGCCAGAACTTGATGGGGAAGGGAAAATGTATGACTGAACTGAAGGGGTCGTAGAAAACGAAACTCGTGACTACGGGGCTCAGTCAATTTCAGAGTATCTCATCAAGTGGAAGAACTTACCCACTGAAGACTCTACATGGGAGGATGATAATTTTATACAGAAGCACCAAGAGCTACTCAAGCGTTGAGGACAGGACTTTTTTGAAGGAGAGGGGCATGATAGGTCCATATATTACTATTATAGACCCTTATTTTTGTTAGTGTAACCCCCTTATTGTTATTATTGTACCCCTGTAACCCCCATATTGTTATTATTGTGCCCTTAAATTATTATTATTGTTAGGTCGGCTAGGATTACATTGTGGCCCCACTAGGATTACATTATGGCCCCATCGACTCCTATATATAGAAAGGATGTTTTTTAATTTGTATCATCCAATAATTTTTCATTAATGTAATGTATTGGAGGTTTCCCCCTCCAAGTTGCTTATTTCTAAGGCGTTGATATCTCTTTTATTCTATTTTTGGAGCTGGTTTCACAAAACACTTCAACTAGACTTCAAGTAGTGAAACTTTCATGGATGAAAACCAATAATGTGATGACTTGTTTAAGGAAAGAAGTAACTGATTTAGAGTATGATAGACCCTAATTTATACTGATCTAGGTTTTGAGAGTGATGCCCAAATTGACCTATGACATCTTTCCCCTAAAGCATGAAGTAAAAAATGATAATGTTGAGTGATATGCTTTACGATGTGATGAGTAGGATTTGAAATGGATAGTGACTTGCATCAATTACAATACATTACATCATGATATATTTTCATCTTGGAAATTAATTTTTGATGGAGGCATACCCATACTCAGCACATAAAATATCATAACATTATAAAGTGGTATACAGATATAGACCCATGATAGGATGACCATCTGTGTAAATACCATCATACGGATGATGTGGTACTACTCCTGAAATCGCAGCTCAGATGGATGAAACTAGATCTGAGGTCTTATATCTCATTCACTCGATTTCTCAAGTATGAGCCTAACCATGTGAATATGTGATTTGAAGTCTAACATGGGAAGAAATCTCCTGATTACCAGCCAATGATATAAGTTGTTAATAGACGCAAGAGAAACCACCGATGATGATAATGGCTCTCAAGGTACTACATTACAGTCATCATGGTGTGAATAGATGATTTTATTTCAAACACCATACAAAGTCTTTCGTTTGAAGGCCAACGATGTCAACCTGTCACCAGAAGAGAGAAACATTCCCTTTACGTATGCAGGCTTGAAGGTACTATAAGGGTGTTTCTAAGTCAACTTCCTAGATGATGAGCTAATACCGACAGGAAGCGACTCATCGCAGAAGGGCCTTGATGTATCACCCATCAACGACACGAAATAGAAGTAATTATTTTATATACAGATTGTAACTGATGAAGTAATGTTCAGGGATGATGGTCATGAAACGAAGGTTTATGACTATTTCAAAGGATGAGTAATTACTGAGTGACTTCTCTTGAACATATCGGTGACACTAAATGAGTTGGTAGCAATGACCCAAAAAAAAAGTGATGGATGGTGTGATAGACCATATGTATGATAGACCATCAAGCAGATAACCCAACCCAAAAGCCACAAAGATGACGTGAATGAGTTTCATGTTCAAGAGAAACTTGCTACCATAAAGTGATTTTATCCTATTCCAATTTTCCCCTGTCATTGATGACCAATATCTATTTATTTTTTAACAAGCTTGAGGAGGATAACATATTATTGAGGTATAATTCCACCCTTCGGGTGAATCCATCGCTATTTAATTTTTTAACGAGTTTATAAAAGTCTAAACTCGATCTTTTCATGATGTAAAATTCTATTTTTATTTGATATTTTAACGAGTTTCACTACAGTGAAATATCAGTGCTTTTTCATGTTTAGATATTTTGAAAAACGGATGAAAATAAAACTCCACAAGCCCTTTTTCGTAAATTTGTCTTTCAGATCCATAAAAGTGCAAATAATACCTAAGAGAACCTCCTAGCCATGTTCAACTAGGGTGTTCCTTTTTCGTAAATAATTTATCCCAGTTCAAAAAAGGGTTAAACTTATACTAACTAGATGTCGTTATAATTCCTTTTATGAGCTCAAAAGGACATGTGCTCAACAATATTTTCATGTTTTGGGAGTCTGAAAAGAGAAGAAAGATAACTCAAGCAGGGTTCCGTTTTTCAGTTTTTAACAGAGCTCGGAAAAGAGATAAAAGTGTGCTCTGTGGTCAAAATTTCATTTTAATACCATGCACGTCAAAATTCATTTTATCAGTTGTAAACCTACTTAAAGAACCACCAAACGAATTTAAAATACATGTTTTAATAGTAAAAATGGGTAAAAAATATAGTCAATTCATTAAATATACATAAAATAATAGAAAAGACTATTTAAATAAGAATTTACCATGCCATTTTACCATTTCAAATTTAGCATTCAGTTTTTCAGTGCTTTGAGCTATTTTTTCCCTCGAACTTCAGTAGTTGATTGTGATAGATTCTGTGGACCAGTTCTCATGCCGTCAGGACCAAGTAGGAGATATGACCTTTCTCTTTCTATTGGTAGAATTATTTTTCAATTTCATGCAAATATTTTAGTGTTTCGGGGCTCCTAGGGTAAATATAAAACTCCGTAGGACCAATTCACCCTTGGATTTCAAAAATTTCATTGCAAAGGAGATGGAATGAAGCTTAGGTTCTCTGCAACACTATATAAGGAATGGGGGTGTGTTGGGCGCAATTCAGTAATTTCCACTGTGTTTTGTGCCCAAAATTTCCTCATTTTTTTGCATGGAATGGATCCTAACTAAGTTTATGGTTTTATTTCAAGCTTTGATAAGATCAAAATGTTGATTACATGACGAGAAAAAGAACATGACGAACAAGATATGGTTTCCCTAAATGATCCTGGCTCTGCGAGAACCCTCAGATATTGTGGGTTTCTCAAGTACTTTAGAATAACAAGGATGAGGTAATATATGGAGCTATTGTAGTTCTTGATTCTCTCATGGGATCTGGCGCAACAAGAATTTCACATTGGGGACAAAATGCTCCAAATATTGGTTGATGACATTTACTTTCGAAAAAAATTTTCGAGATGTGGTGGCCCCATTTCCCTTGCGGGTTCCGTCCATGAAGGTGAGATAGTGAAGGAGTACATTCAACGTTTTTTTTGGCCAAGTACAGAGCCTAGAAAGGATGGAAAAATAAACTTAGAGATGTGCATGCTATCCCTTTTTGAATTCTTCTATTTACTATCGCAAAGTTATCTAGCAGCGTGACACTTCATGTCATGAAAAAATCATACATGTAGTATGCGCTTGAGTGTCTCAAGCCGACCGTGTTCAACTGGGTTGAATAATTACTCCTTCAAATGAAAGAACAACTAACCAAAATGAAAAGTGGCAAGACGAATAATTTCAGATGTGGATCGATCTTGATCACTTTCATTTTGGAGTGAGTTCCATTGATGCAGCCACAACATGTGACACTAGGTTTAGCTGGTCCTAGGGATCCACGTATGCAACGGTGGGTAGAGTTGATGGCTAGACATGATTGTCAAACATCGATCTCATTATCCACTTCATTCTTTACTTGGCTCCGATGAAAACATATTTTTATAGATGAGCATCCATATGTAGGGATGGATTTCCATGGAGACCGAGATTTGACATTACCAGCCGACGCTTAGTGGAGTGCTATAGGTAAAACATTTTGACCATGTTTTTTGATTTTTTGGGTTTTTTACATATTTTGTGTTTTTTATGTTTCCAAGACTAAACTAAAGATATTTTATGTATGGATATGTTGGTATTGTTCAACCAGTGGGTCATGCACAACACATGGCTAAACCAGCAAAGAGGATTGTCGGGAGAGCAGTCCTTTCGAATTTGGATTTGGCCGAGACTCTAGTTGTGTTACAACAGCATGTAGAGGGGCTGAATCTTGGGATATTGGATGTCTAGATCAAGGATTTACCGATGAGGCTACAACGCCATACTATTGGTGAGCCAATGGATGAGGTTATTTCGCATGATAGCCGAAGCAGTGACCTGCTATCATGAGCACCACTAGATCTACTTAGGCTATGCTATGTTTGCATACATTTTGAGGTCATATGACCAATGTGTCTTGGACACAATTTTTTGTAAAATATTGATCATATCTATTTTAATTTCAATGTTTTCCTATGGTTACGTGCAATCCTATTCAATTGTGTGATGTAAATTGAAAATCTATTTTACATATGTTGCAGATGTCTATTTAACATGTATTTCACTAAAAAATCAGTTAAAGTGTTAAAGTTTCTATAAATGTGTTTATATTGGATGTAATCAAAATTTCTTTCCAAAATACGAACTCTAAGGAATATGCGATGAATAGCTAGATTTCAGATAGTATAAACACTAGTAAGTTGTAGTACGACAAGTTATGAGTCTAGTCTAATGATAATGCGACAAATGAAAAGTGAAATGGCATCAGATAGGAGGTCGATCAATGTGCTATACTTAATGATATTGGTGGTTGATCGACCAACACAAATCCGTTGGAAGCTCACTAACTCTCCACTTGGAATGAAGATGGCCCATGTTGTAGAGGATAGATTCTGCATACTACGACTAGCACCATCAACATAACTAAAAAATGGTTCCAAAAATTCTGACATCTGCAGAAAAATGAAAGAGGATTACTAAACACATGAAAAAGCTTGAAAGACACACTGTGACACAAACGTAATCAAAGCATATATACAATATTATACAGTGTTTACTATGCAAAATCAAGCATAGTAACATTTAATATACAACCCATTCTGAGGCTATGGCAATGGAATCCCATCATAATCTACCAATGCATAGGATCCCTTTGTCGCAGCACGCTTCAAAATATTGGGGCCATGCCATAATGGTTCAAATTTTCTTGTTCCTATCTTATCAAGTTCCTGATCATAAAGCAAGACTAGGTCTCCTTCTCAGAAGGTGACACTTGACATTGATATCGTATTTTGCCTTGATTCATCTCTTATGTGCTTCGTTTGCCAATGAGGATTCATGAGGAATTTCATCTAGATGGATGAGATTTAAAAGACGTGCCTCTTTGTTAGAAGTGTTAGGTATGAGGTCAATCACAAATTTCAACAATGTAATTTCACATTGAATTGGTAAGATAGCTTGCAGACCATAAACTAGCTGAAAAGGAGTAAATTCGATTGCATTTCTCACCGAGGTTCGGTAAGCTCACAAAGCTGAGTACAAGATTAAATTCCAGTTTCATTTATGAACCCTAATAATTCGTTCAAGCATACGCTTAAGAATTATTTTTATGGATTCAACTTGTCCATTAGCTAGTGGATAATAAGGGGTAAATCAATCATGCGACAGTCCTAACTTGGCAGTCAACTTAGTCATCATGTAGTTGCGAAAATCGTTTCCATGATCTGTGACTATGCTTTTCGATACACCAAACCATATAATCACATGGTTAAAGAAAAAAAATGCATCTATCTTTCATCTGTTGTTAAATGTAGGCATCACCTCAGCCCACTTGGTAAAAGAATCGATAGTGACAATAATATACCCATACACCTCGGTTGAGCGAGGGTTACATGTCATGAAGTCAATGCCCCAATTGGAAAATGGTCCAAAAATGATGACAATATGCACTGGTGTTGGCAGCACTCGGGTTTTATGATCAAATATTTGGCAAGCATGAAAAATTCTAATCGCGAGAATGTAGTCGCAAAATATGGTTGACTAGAAGTAACCAGCGCGAAGAATATTATGTGCGGTAGAAAATCCAGACAAATTTCCACCACAGGCACTAGCATGGCAAACATTTAAAAATTTCTCGGCCTCCTCATGAGTGAGGCACCTATGTAAAATTGTATGAACACCACAATGATAAAGTTTATCATCGAAAATTAGATAATATTTGGCTTGGTATCGAATACATAATTATTGCGAGGGAGAGGTATTGGGTCATAAATTTTCGTTTTGGAGATAGATCAGAAAATCTCCATACAACGGGCCAGATAATGTGATAGAAAAAAAAAACTCATCTTGAATGGATGGTTCCATTGTAGACTCAGTGCTACTTGAGGGAAGGTCACAGATAAGCTCAGTAAAAACCAAATACTTCTTTGACTTGGATTTGATGAATTCCAAATCAAATTCTTGCAAAATGACTATCCATTTTGAGTATTTTCCTACCAGCAATTGATGTGACAAAATGCATGTCATAGGGATGCAATTCGAAATGAAAATGGTCTTCTGGAGCAGGATATAGTGGTGAATATTTGTACAACTTAAACGGCTACTAAAGCGAGGTTATACACATAAGTTTACTTACCTTCTGTATCATTGAGATTGTGGCTCAAATAATAGATCAGATGTTTTATCCCATCTTGTTCTTAGACTAATACCATGGAAATGGTTGTATCTGTAGTGGCGAGATACATGAAATAATCACTCTCATAATTTGGGGGATACATTAATGATGCTCGGATCAGGGCATATTTAAGAACACCAAAGGAAGCTTGCACAACCTCATCCAAATGGAACAGAGTCCCCTTTTACAAGAATCAAGTAAATCCTTTAGCCATTTGAGCATAGCTGGGAATGAATCTCCTTAGAAATTTAGCCTTCCCTTGGAGTCTCTGTATCTGAAGAAAGTTGGAAGATGCAGGAAAATATAAAATGGCCTACATCTTCAATGGATCAAGTCTAATTCTATATTTCGACACAATGAAATGAAGCAAACAACTAGAACCAAAGAAAAACTTAAATTTGTGTGGAGTGAGGCATATTTAGTAGTGATGACATCGTAAAAATATGGCTCTCAAATCTAGCGGCTGGTCATCCCATTTCCATGAATGGGAAGGTAAGTCATCCAGATAGGGTTGAACAATGTGTTTGATGTCATGGAAATCATAATTGATTTCCATCTGGAATTTTTTCCCAACGTTATTTAAACAAAAAAGGGATTTTTTGATAATCAAATGCTCCCCAAGGATAAATAAAAGTTGTTTTATATTGGTTCTCTAGGCGAATATTGATCAGATTGTAATTGGAAAATCCATCCATAAAGGAAAATATTTCACATCCGGCACATTCGTCAATGATTTGGTCGATAAAGGTAGTAGGATAGTTATCTTTTGGACAAGCATGATTAACATCCTGATAATCAATACACACTCTAATTGTCCCATGTTTCTTCATGACAGGAAAAATGTTGGAAACCCAATCAGTACGCAGAACAGGATAAATAAAAACAACACACAAAAGTTTTTCAACCTCTCCTTTAATGGAAACAAATTTCTTAGGAGGAACAGGACAAAGGTGATCTCGTACTAGTTTGACATCAGGGTACATTTTAATCTTGTGCTCAACAATGTTGGAATCAATGCCTAGCATTTCCTCATACGACCAAGGGAATACATCTTAGAATTCACATAAAATACAGCAGTAAGTGTCAAGTTCCGATGTATAACAAGACACACCATCATGAAGGTTTCCTATAATGCCAGGTTTGGTCAAAATATCAATAAAAATCGTATATTTGATATTTGATGGATTTCACGTAGAATCGATGTTGTGGATAGAAATGGAATTCATCAAGAAATAAACCAATGTAGGGTGATATAGTTCAGTTGGACTATCTTCATAGTAATATGGAAGATGGGATCATTGACAAGAATTAGTCCATGGTTCTTCTTATGGCATCATGTATTCCATAATTCTCTCATTAGTTGAGAATACACATGAAAAAGAATCAGAAGAAGTACCATAATCCAAATAACTATAGACCCAAACAGTTAGCGAGAAAGGATCAAGATTAGCTTGATTGGAATTTGCGACATAGCTTCACCCATACTATCTATTTCATAATAATTTTGAATCTTCCTTAAGTTAGATGAAGTGGAATATATCATATTGTAGGTTTCCATTTTTTCAAATTCCGTTCATGTCGCAGGAGACAATAATGAAAAGGTGCACATTAGGGAAGAATCCTTAAAGAGTCCTACACCAATTTTTTTGAAGTGATGGTGGGGGTTTGTGAAAAAATGGAATGCTTCCAGTTTCCTAGGAACTAGAGGTGAAGAAGGCGAGTTGATCAATGATTGTAATGTCTCCCTTATGGGAGAAGACGGCCATGTGAAATTTAGTAGACACAATTGCAGCCATAGCGTAAACCCACAACCTTCTAAGTAAGATATTGTAGTCAAGGGGTCCACCAACAACCTCAACTTCAATAGTAATAGTTTTCCCCCCTAGTTCGACTTGTAGGTTACTGAGAATTCCACAAGGCTTATATGTATGACTGTCAAAATATTTCAACGTCATAGGTGATAGTGATAAAGTTGGTGAGCAAAGTGACTCCCTGAAACTCATAAACATGATACATGTAGATGCACCTTCATCAATAATAGTCTGATGAATGAGGCGATTTAGAACATTTAATTGGATAAAAAATGCTAATTGTGCTGGAAATTATGGGACATAACCCACATGGTTAAATACTACAAGTTTAGAGTCCATTGGATCGATTCCACTGATTGCCGACAAAAAATCCTACTTTTGGGAGTGAAAATTCTGAAGAACCTCAAGCGTTGACATATCAGAAGGTGATTGAGCTAGATCTTTGACTACATTATAATTTTCAATTGCATGAGCTTGAGGGTTGAAAGTCGATTTATGAACAACTCCCTTTGGTAGTTTTATTTTTAACTTAGGAGATGAATTGAATCAGAAGAATTTGAAGTCGAAGTAGTAGGTTGATATGTATCCTGACCATTCGATGAAGAATGAGGATTACTATAATATTTAGTTCGATTAGGCACCAAAACATCTGTTTCGGGCTTATTGGTGGATAAAATAAGCATTTATGTACTAGAAGTAAGATCCGTAGCAACCATATGTGTTTCTGAGTTCGGAAAAGGGTTTGTCAACAATGCAGATGTGGTAGAAGTCTTAAGAAGTTTTGAAACTTCTGAGTCTTGAGGATAGTCTCACATAAAATTCCCCTCATTACATATCACACAAGTGTAACAAGGTTTCCAAGAATTACCAGGTGTATTAGATGTGTTTTCTTACGGGGGTGAATTTTGTTTCTTCTTATTTTTCCCTTTCTTCTTACTTCTATATTTCTTGTCACATTTTCCATTGTCAGATGACACGGCATGTATTTCAGAAGAAGACACAGGATCATATGCAACAGGATTTTGATTGGAAACAAAAAGTGTGGAAACATATGGTCGACTTGCTGGCTGAGTGCTAGCAGAACCAATCACACCGTCGTCGGCCTGAATTTTCTTACCAGATGGAGAATGAGGAACAATAAACTTCGGTCGCAGTGCATTCAAAATATTTTCATAGAGCATTCCAGACTCAGTATAAATCAAATCTACATAATAGGCATGAGAAATTACTTTTTCATTAGTGACAACACCACCTTTGGACACATCCTCGATGATAGGTGAAAACAAGTAATTTATAAACCACTCAGCTAAAAGTTGATCAGGAACAAAGCTTTTAACCATTCGACGATGATGATTCCACTAATGAATGTGATATGATATTTGCGTAGTAGTCATCTATTTAAAGCTGCTCAAAAGTTTTGTTCCAGTTTCATATCTTATGTGTAACTCGAAGTGAGTGAGAAAAGTAGTGGCTAAAGCTATGAAATTATCAAAAGAAGCTCATGGTAATTGAATATATCACTTTGTAGCTAGACCAGTGAGCATTCATTGGAAAATATGAAGTCTAACAGAATAATCATTCTAGGAGTTTGATGAACTCCATAAATGATAATTCATAACATGCGTAGACGAATCTTCTCCAGAATTTCCATTGAATTTCAGAATATTTGAGGGTAATTTATGAGGAATCACCATCCACCAAGGTAAATAATGAATGTGATCATCAGTGAGCTAGTTTAAATCAGTGTACTCTAATGTTTCAACAAAAAGCAACTGTCTATTTAGATCAGGTTGAGTGTAGCTAGGATAAGATGGAATTTCCTGGGAAATAGGCTATTGTGCACTAACATAAGCATTCTGCTACTAGTAACCTTCATAGGGGTAAGTTTTTTGACCAAACCCTTGATAGGCTTGTTGATCAGGACCTGGATAAACTTGATACTATTGGAATGGATGTTGTGGATGCCATGGGATTTGATAATTCTGTTGTTTCCTGATAAGATAATTCGGACCAGGTTGTGAGTAAACAGGACCAGTATAAGCCTGTGACATGGGTAAAATAGCCTATGGTTGTGAAATTCATGATACATGTGGTTGTTCTAAAATATCATGGGAGGACAGAGTCTGTAGAACCAAAAATGCAAGGTTAAGGGTTGAAGGATTGGTCTGAGAAGAATAAGCTACAACCAAGGAAGTAATAACAGGCACAGTAGATACAGTTGCAATAGGTTGAACTAGTTGATATTGATATACAAATGTTTGTGGTTGAATAGGAAAGGTAGGTTGTCATTGAAAAATAAGAATTCCATCATAAGATTGACCTAAAAATGAAGGAGTACTTCCATATGGTGTAAAATATTGTTTCCTCCCAACATTTGGAGTATAAGGATATTTCACATAATTAATTTCATATTATGGGAGTCCAGTAGAAACTAGATAAGATGGATGATAATTGGATGGACCAGCCTTATATTGACCTGATGATTTCAATAAAGGACGAAGTCGTTCAGTACTCGTAAGAGAGGAACTAGATCAAATTCCAGATGATGACATGGGTCAAGTCCATGGACTAGAATAGGCACGAGATAAGGTTCCATTTAAATCTTTGTAATCTAGTGGGAAGGATGAACTACCATAAATATGATACTCAGGTGTCGTAGAAAACATAGAAGAGGTAGCAACTACATATGTTGTCACAGCTGTAATAGATCTTACACTCTGGGGTGTTGTGTCATCCATGCTTAAATACTCTAAACAATCTACGGGAACTTGAGACTGAGCAGGATCAACAGGAGTAGTGTAGGTCAAATGAGGAAAATAGAGCTAAATATGAAGCCCTGACCCAAAATGATTTGGAGCTGAAGGGGTTGTATCTTCCTAAATTTATTCCTCAATTGAAATCAAACCAGGTGGAATTAGTTCACCGCCAGGCCTAAGATAAATTTCAGGTGGTAAAATCTGCAGTAAAGGGAGAGAATCAATAGCTCTAGATGATTTAGGATGAGCCAGTTCATCGTATTTCAACACGGGAAAAAATTCTTATTGTTCAACTTCAGGATCAAGATGTTCTGGTAAAATAATGATAGGTTCCGAATAAACTTCCGGTTGAATAACTTCAGTTTTTAGATTTACTCTTTCACTGGATTGAATTTCAGTGTCCTTAGGCAACTGTGAGGGTTCTCTCTCGATGGTAGAAGATAAACTGGGATCGGTATAAATGACTCGAGACTCAATATTCAAAGGACCATATGACTCTAGTAAATTAGATGAAGATGTAGCGACAAAGGTTCCAGAAGTACCAGACTTGGTAGGATGAGTTCACCTTTGTCGACTAGGTGTAGATTATAGAGGTAAAGGTGGTTTATTTTTTTTCCTATGAGAACGACGGGAAAATGGTTGATCTTCCTCCACGATTGTTGATTGATTTTAACAAAAAAATAAAAAAAATAGAAAAAGGGTAATTCTAGGCAAAAGGATTACCAGGAAACCGTGAACTACAATATACCACCTTAGTAAACCAAGGATTTATGTACGTGCAGGAAATCTCCCCAAATTTTGTGTTCGGTGTCTCACAATGTAAAATACTAAAGACTCAGTTACCTATGGATGGTAAGAAACCTAATTTTTTCCTACGAAATAGACTTGATGGTACGTGGAGACCCAATTCGTGTTAGCACTATCTATTGCAAAACCGCACAATGAGAGCATCCCCTTATACTTTTCGTACTAGAACACTGCCCGATACACTCAAGGTACATGGAAGAGATCCGATATACTTACGTACATGGGATGGGATATGACACTTAGAATGTATCATAGACAATTAACGATAGCTGCTATGTTTTACGACGTTGGAACACTTCTCTAGCCTAGACCTCTAAATGTTATTTTTAAGTGACAATGCTCCCTTAGGTTAATTGAGATAAATTTTAAGTTGATATTGCTTATATGCTTTCATTTCAGGTTCACCGCATGATGTATTTAAAATTCCTATAATTCAATAAAGATGATAAACATTTGTTTTGATTCAATTTCGATAATGAAAACTTTAGCTACAAGGCATAGAGCAATCAGATTGTAAGAAATCAACAATGAGCACATCTAAATGAAAATTACCTAACTATTCCTATGTAACACTCACAAACCTTATATGCAAATGCATGTTTTTATTTTTGATTTCTTTTAAGTGTGAATGAACAAAAAAGAAACTAAGATGCACAAACAATCAATCAATAATTTCGAGAGAAACAAAGACTAGAACGACAATTCCTCTTTCTAAAAATAAAGAGTTGATCAAATGTAAATTTTAAACTTTGGAGCTATTCAATAATGTCAAATAAAAAAAAAGAAACATCGAACAAATAAACATCCAAAGTGAGCAAAGAAAGTAGAGGAAATATGATCTCTAGAGGTAATTAGACACTTGAAAACTAAGTAAACAAGATACTGAAATGGATGGAAAAAGACAAAAGTATGATGCATTTTGGTTGGTCATAGGAGCAAGTCACCCCTCAATTGGAGATAGTGCATTGTGGAGCACTGTCTCTAAGACAACAGTGCTATGGAAAGCACAGTGTCAAGACCAACAATGAAGTGGTGCCAGAGGAAGCTCAAAAATATGCAAGAAAACACCCTTATTTTACCAAAAAATATTCAAATGATTGTAATGAAGCAAATAAAGTCTACAAGAGGCTGAAAAACAAGGATAAAACCTCCAGGGACGATCAATCAGTCCCTAGTATGGTCGCCAATTTGTTTTATGAAAATCAAACCTACGGATAGACAAGTTTCCCTAAGTGTGGTGGTCGCACTTAGAACAATAGATGAAAGACACTTGATCTTTTCCTTAAGATTAATAGAAAAGAGAAGAACACCTACTTTTAATCCTTCACTATTCTTCATCTCCCTTTTGTCACTTCCATCACTCTCAATCGAAATGAACTTAGTTGATTGGTACCTGCAATGGCCAACAGAATACAAAAATTGACATAAATGCATATTATATATTCGTCTTAATCAAGATGAATCGATTTCATTTGAAAATACACATATTAATCATGAACATATGTATTATGAAAGGAACAAATCTCTTTATTATAAAGTATAAGGAGAATTTACAACTAGTTGGATCAATTCGAAGTCAACTCACTCTAGCTTCAGTCCTACCCTCATCAGATCAACAACATCACTCCAACAACATAAAATCACATGCAAATAATACCTCAAAGAGCTGTGATCTTACCATCATAACTCTAAAAATTCAAATTCTTACTCTCTTATGCACTATGAGAAGTGCTCAATTTATCAGAAATGAGGGTGGTTTAGCATTAATCGATCCTTGAATGGATTTTCCAAAAATGAATGAAGAGGTTTCCTTGTTCAATGGAATAGGAGGAAAAGTGGTTTAATGGCTCCATGGTGTTCATATTCGAAGTTATCAGATACTGTGCATTAGGGGAATTTCAATGTCTAAAATGGGCCTCCTAAGAAAAATGTACAAAAAAAAAAAACTGTGTAAGAACCAATAGGATTCAAGATGATGATGTCAACCATGGGGGATCATTCACCATTTTTTAAGTAAAAGGGTAAAAATATTAAAAAATAGTAAAACAATAAAACTACTTTTTCAACTCATATTTTAAACTTATCTCCCAAATTTTTTACTCAAATTTCGAGTGACATTACTGGTTGGATGGAAAATTTAATTCGTCATCCAACGAGTACCCATGTTTGATATTTTCAATGGACCCTGCTACACGAAAAATGAGAAATACATAAAAAAACATGATTGCAATCATGTTTTTCATGTATTTCTCAATTTTCGTGTAGTAGGACCTATCAAAAGTATGCAACATGGGTACTCCTCGGATGAGGAATTAAATTTGGCGTCCATCAAGTAATCTCGCTTGAAATTTGAGTAAAACATTTGGGAGATAAGTTGAAAATATGAGTTGAAAAAGTAGTTTTTTATTGTTTCCCTCTAAAATTTGAAGATGTAATCAAATATAATTTTATTATTTCCACTATTATTTTATAATTTCCTTAGGAGACCCATATTAGACCTCAAAATTCTTGTACAAATAACTGGAACAACTTCTAGAAGCCACTAGAAGGTTGGAAGATTCCCAAAATCCTATGAAAAATTAGCTCCCATTTGACCAACACACTATCAAGTGGACCTAGATGCTCTGCAACGAAATATTGCATGGGATTAAATGCTCTGCAAAGCATTTATTGTAATCTGGGGGTGTGTTGATGGCTCAATGGAGCACTTCAACTAGACTTCAAGGAGTGAAAATTTCATTGATGAAAAACAACAATGGGATGACTTGCTTAAGGCAAGTAGCAATTGATTTAGAGTATGATAGACCCTAATTTATACCAATCTGGGTTTCAGGAGTGATGCCCAAATTGAACTGTAAGACCGTGGTTACTTTCTCACAAAATTTCGTTCGGGAAAAATCCTTTTTCCTTCATTAAAGTGCTTTATTATATTTCGCATCACAATTTGTGTTGAGTGGCTTTTAGGAGCCATATCTCTTTCACGCGATATTGTGATTTCTTAAAATTCTCCACTCAAGTGTCTTTAAAATGAAAACTCAATGTTTTTAAACCATTTCATTCCTATTTATATTTGAATTAATTTCTTAAGGGTTTTATTCATTCCACTCTAAAAATTTTAAAGGGGTCCCCATTATTTTTCGAAGGTAACTATACTAAAATAATGGGGGTTGTTGAATAGCACAACAATTGGTGATTCACTAGAATAACCAATTATCTCTGAAAAATAAATTTCTTAGTATCTTTAAATATGTAAAAATAATTTAAGGAAGAAAAAACTATTTTCGAAATATTTGAATGAATAAAATTACTCTACTTAAAAAAAAAACTCATATTATTGTTAATATTTGAGAAACCTTTCATGAATAAATATCTTGATTCCTCTATATCAATCATCAAAATAGTTTAAAAGGTAAAGTAAGTGTCTTTTTGTAACTTAGCCATTTTATTTACTCCTTTTATCATAGGTAGAGCTATTGTTGCCAACATGTATCTATAGCCTTGAAAAGGTTACCTTTTAACCATCAATGATTTAGTATCCCATCCATATATTATTAAAAAAAATTCGAGATAAATCCTTAATCATATAATTTTTTTTTTCGTGTTCTTAAAACTTCATTGTCCTGCCTTGTAGACCAGAAAGTGAGAGTGCCATTCACTATTTATAATTGAACTAAACAAGTTGGCCCGTGATGAGACCCCTTGTATTATGATTATTTAATAGTCATGAGCCATTACCCTGGTTTGATATGCAGTAGTGGTAATGTCAGTTTATTATTTACCTATGATCATGGTAAGAAGGATCGTGATGAGACCTCGTATCCATTTAAGTTTTTTATATTTTTGAATTACACTCTATAAAAAGCATAATTAATGATGGGTAGAATCATTGACTTCTTAAGGTTTTTTGGAGGAAAAATTAGAGTTAAATATGCTTAGAAACATCAAGTCTTTAATTTTTAAAGATGAACCTTTTCTGACTATAACAAAGTAAAAATACTTTACAAACTTTAGGTTTACAAAATTTACAATTTCAATGGAAAAATAATTCATAGTTGTATAGTATTTGTTCATTTTTCAAGTTTGTAGTTATTTCCTCAAGAATTTTTATTCTTCAAAAATAAAAAGTCATAAAAAAATTCAGAGGTCTTGTGAAAAGCCAAAAGTATGTAACCAAACATTATTCTCCTAAAAATGTAAAAGTAAAAGTATGATACAGTTAGAATAAAATTTTATTCTAAGATTTTTTTTTTTCAAAATCAGCCCATTGATAGGAATAAAATATTTTCTCCCTTGAAGATCTTGTAACATTAAGGTTGATGGGTCAATTTGTTCTATGATTTGAAATGGTCCAAGCCACATTATTTGGAATTTGGTATGCTTACAGTTTTCCTCATGTGCCTTGTCCCACTTAAGGACGAGGTCTCCAAACTAAAATGATTGTGGGGAAACAAAATTTGCATCGAAATAATTTTTTACCATCTGCTGGTGTCGATAATAAGTTAATTTGGCCTTTTCCCGTTCCTCTTAAGTTTAAGGATCTAATACATTATTAATTGTAAGGAAGAAGAAGGTACTTCATCGATAAATTGGACTAGGGATAATGAAGGAAGTGCTAAATTTTATGGAATTTCAACTTCTTTCCCATAAACTAGATTGAACGGAGAAGTACCTATAGAGGCCTTTTGAGTAATCCTATCTTCCCAAAGTGAAAATGTTAAAGACTTATGCCAATTTTTCCGGTTTTGATCGATAGTCCTTTTTATGATTCTTATGAGATTTTTATTTGTTGATTCTGCTAGACCATTCCCTTTGGGATAGTAATTAGCAGAACATTTAATTTTAAAACCTCTTTTGAGAGAAAATTCGGTCATACCATTTCCTAAAAAATAAGATGCATTATCAAACATAAGTGCATTAGGTAAGACAAACCTGGTAATAATGAATTGATTAATAAATTCCATAATGGCCTCAGAGTTAGCTACCTTTAGTGGAACAACTTCCACCCACTTAGTAAAAATATTTTGTCTAGTGAGAATGTATATATGATGTTTGGATGAGCTAGGAACAATCTCACCTATGATTTCCAATCCCCATTGCTCAAAATCTTTCTCCTTGTTGATTGGCTACAAGGGTAAGGTTGGTTTTCTTTATCTCCTATAGAAATTTATTTCCATATTTTACATTTTCTCACATATGCATGAGCATATTTAAATAATGTTGGCCAATAATATCCTGCATGAACGATTTTGTGTGTTGTGGTATCTCCTCCAAAATATTCACTTGTAGGTCCATCATGGAGTTCCTGCAAAACAATTTATGCTTCTGATTTTTCAAGGAATATTAATACTACAAACTCATAGTTCTTTCTAAATAAAACATTGTCTATAATATGATATTGAATAGCTTGCAATCTCAAAGATCTTTTTATTTTAGAATTGAGTTCTATGGGAGCATATGATTTTTTTAAATAAAAGATAATATAATCATACTATGATTCAGAGTCATTCAGGCTTACTTCAGAAATGTGTACAATGTTACCTGAATATTCATCATCAGATATGTTGGATGCTCCAGATCTTAATCTGTAGATACCTTTCCCTCTCATGATTTTGGCTGGTCTTATGTCAATGTCATATTCCTGCAGAGAAGTAACCCAATTTTCTCTCTTTTCTCCGAGTTCCTTTTGAATAATTAGTTTCCTTACTACCAAAAATGGAACTATTACCTTGGTGTGTGTATTTAGGATAACATATCTGAAATATTTTAAATATTTTGTTGGCTTGAGGGGTCTTGACCCAAGTTCAAAATTATCATGTAACCAAAAAAACCTCTTACTACTAGCCCTTTCATCAATGACTTGCTTGCACAGGCCAAAGTCTCACCCAAATCCATATGGGGGGGTGTTGGAACCAGGTTTCCATACCCTAAGAGATAATTAAATGAAGTGGGCATCTTCAGATCTATCTTATTACATAGACTTCCTTGCGCAGAAGAAAACATAGCCATAAACCCTAGGTTAATTAACACAGGTTAACCCTGCATGCACGCACAGACAGTATATCCGCAACCCCTTGAGTTTATCTAAGAATGTAATATTCGACTTTTACAGCAATAGGTCTATGTAATTATCATTCATCAAAAGTAAAATAGGCACGCACCTGATCCAAAGACATTTAACCTAAAACATATGGAGGAAACATAAATCATATGCAAAGGCATAACACAAAGTAAATAAAAGGTGCATTTGATACTCATTTTTTCCAAAAAAAATCTTTATTCATCAGTTGTTGACAGAAACCCTTACAATTCTTAAGATATCCTAGTGCACATAGCCAAGGGGGTCCGCACACAGCCGAACTAAGGTCTCTACACACAGAACCAACAAGAGCCTTTCAGACACAAACACTTACCTCAGACTTACTTCAGAGTTCTATCATCAACATACATACATTAACTTCCATCAAAAATAGCTTATCCAACTCGATCTAGAATTCTACTTATACTTTAGCCTGCGCTCATAGTATGGTCCTCAAACCGTGGTTTGAGACCCATAGATTTACCCTTTAACCCATTGAAACTCATGAAAGGACTTTGACAGGCCCCAAATTCACTTGAATATTCATTTCTTAGCATGTAAATCTAAAGACTAGAAAAAATACTATTATTTAACCCAAAATTGCGATCCTCAACGACCCTGCTCCAACAGTCCCCCAACAAAATCTTGTGACTCATCCCGAGTCACAAAGGCACTTTGGTCTCCATCTTCGTCTTCAGCTCCTCGATGGCAGTGGTAAAGGGTGCAAGGATTCCCACACTTTGATCAACATCACTCTGAGCGATGTCCACCAAATTCTAAGAGGTAAGGCCTTCTGTTGCAAGACTAACATTTTGTTACATCTGGCCTAGGTTCTTTACAACAACATCTAGGTCCTGTGATAGCTTCATTGCTTCATCAACCCACGCCTTCATATGGGTGGTCAGAATGTGCTTATTTCGGTGTAGATATTCAATTTTTTCGCACAACACCTAGCTTGTATACAAACATGCCATTATCTGAGTAGGCACAAGTGTGGCCAGCACCTTCTGAAGCTCATCGAATTTTTGCTCTTTTCTGCGCAGATCCCGTGAGATTTTTCTGATGAGTGGATCAGTCTATACTAAATTCCACAATCCCATGGTTGTGTCTAGGATTTTAGTGCCCTTATTAATGGTTGTTGCAATGTTGGATGATGCCTCCTTTACCAAGGCAGTTTGTTGTGGTCGCACTTTCGGTAGAGTCTTTGGTTGGAGATTTTCTTGTAACTCCGCAATCTACTATTCAAAATCGACCTTTACCGCTTAGAGTTAGGAGTGGGAGGCCTTTAAGGCAGCTAATATAATTTCAACCTTGTCCTGAGGTGTAGCAGAAGTAGGTATGGCAACCTCAGGAAATTCACCACAAAGGCAATCAATCAAACATTCCAATTCGGCGCACTGGGATACCACTACTTGATAAGTTGTCTACGCTTGCAGAGACTCTTATGTTTGTGCTACAATATTCTGCTTTGCCTCTATGAGATGATGGTGCATGCATGCCTCTTGACACTACATCTCATCTATATTGATAGTTTGTATCGTGTGCAGGTTCCCGCTAGGAAGCATAGAAATGTTAATTCAAACCTCTGGTCATGTATACACTTGCACGCGTAAATCCGGTTGTTCCAAATTAACTGTAGCTACAGGGAATGGAAAGATTCAACTATATTCCATGATAATGACCAGGATGGTAATAGATCTCGCTTGATCCAGCCTCACCTAAGCAACACTCACTTGAATATTATTTGTATTTATTTGAAGCAACTGCAACCCTATCTGCATTGACTCCATTGTTTCTTTTTATTTCTCCTCCAACGCAGTCCATCGGTCTTTAGAGGTGGAGGTGACCACATCAGAAATATTATCCACGTCATCCATGTTAAGGGAGATATCATCTGTGCCTCGTACCTTTGATCCCTTTCTCTTATTGAACGCACCCTTGGGGTCTAAGCTCCCTTCTTAGTACCTCTAAGGGACTCAGTCTGATACCATTCTTTCCATCTGCACCCTCGAGATCAACTTCCCTCTCCAAGTCAATTTCCTTCTCTGCATATTTTTCAGCGTCCTTTTATGCTTCCTTCTCGACTTCTTTCTCCTTGGGAGCACCAGTTGTTTATTTTCTAGACGATGAGGTTGTGATAGGCTTGGGGGAGCCGAGCCTCATCTTCCATGCAGGTTGAAAGGTTGCAATGACTTGGTCAATCTCTTCCTTTGTTACCATGTAGGGAAGGTTTTACAATACCCTATATTTTCATGCACATTTTTGGACATTGTGCATACTCACCTAAAATTTTGCAATGATTTTATATTTGTCATATGCAGCTGGGGACAACCACAAGCGCGAGTGGATTGCTGCAGCCAATTATCCTTCAAATAATACCTAGAAGATCTTATTTTCCATCTCTGACTTTGGGTCTGTAGAGTCCCATAGGTTGGCATAGCACGCCCCTTCAAAGACACCAGGGTAAACATCCAGGAGGACTGCACTCTTCGGTGTTTCCCACACAACTAGAGCAATTAGCAGGAGTATCCATGAACAGAAAAAAATTTCCCCTCCTTCTGCACCTCGCACACATTCTCCAAGATCTTCGTGCATAGGTACTGGGACCAGTTGTAGCTTACGCCCTTATTGCACTTCCTTTCCAGTGTGGTGATGTGCGCAAGCACCACCTTAGACCTCCACTTTCTCATCATTTTACATCCCAGTACTAAGGTTATGAGGCACACTGTTGGATATTCAATTTGCTGCACCAGGAAGCCCCTGGTGTCACATCCCACCTTGTAGTCATATTTTACCTTCACGGCTACCTTCTACTCCTGGATTTTTCCATAACTCAACATAGGGTGAGGTCCTTTCTTCGGTAGGCTAGTGATCATATGGATCAGCATGGCGCCTATAGGAATTCATTTATGAATCAACATACACCCATCATGCACCAATGCCAGCAGTTGTCTCACACAGACATTGGTGATGGGGTACCTTCCAAAGTCCAAAATCCTCAACTTATTTAGAATCTTGGAATTCCTTAGCTCGTGCGCCCATGGCATGGGCTCTACCTTCACAACTTTGCCATACAACACATGGTGCAGGTACTACTATGGCACCAATTCAGGGAATATCTTCTCATTGGCCAAATCATATTCATCAAAATTCACCAATGGGATATTTCCAAACGTATTCCCCTCAAATTTCACTGCCTCATGGATTAACAACATTTGCAGGTAGTCTCGTACTGTATCCACATCCTTGAGATATTTAACAGATTATTTTCGTGGATTGACATACTTACGGATCCATGATATGGGCTCGACAAAGAGCGCAGCCTCCTCAATCACTAACATAGGTTTCTTTGTTAGTTCACCCATAAGGGACCTGTCCTTCGTCGCTTGGCATGGGGAAGTAATCTATTTGGGGGACGTCTACAAATTTGATGATGATCCCTTGGTCACCTTACCCTTTCCTTTGGTAGGTGTTGATACTACTTCTTGAACCTCCAGGATAACTTCATGGACTTCTTCAGAGCCCCGATTGGTAGATGTTGTGATTTGCACATATTGATCTTCAGACTGTGCACTCTCAATAGTGGGGTTGGTGAATGTTATTCTGGGCTTGAAGATAAACTCGAGATTGCTCACGTTGGATGGAGGGGTCTCACAGCCAGATATACAGTGCACATAATTTCAGGGTGAAATTCACTCAACAAAAAAGTAACAAAATGCGATATGATTCCTTACTTTTATAGGCAATCCATGGTGAAAATGGTCATAATTTCATTAATGGCACCTTATCCTAGTAAAAACGGTAAAAAATCCCATACTCCTCATTAATTGCAGAAAAATCATTCCATCCAACAGTAAAATCAAATTTTCACCCATATTTACTATTCCAAAGGTTGGTTTTTCCCACCGCACCCACCTACGTATGTCCTTTGTGTAGCGCGCAGACAAGTAGATTTAATTTCTCCAGCCATATAGTCATTTGGTAGGCACAGGGTTATCCCTATACAAATTCATTTGGCTTTCGTTGATGTACCCAAGGAGACTCTTGCCGCTCAAGGTGGCCAAGTGCACCACACCCTGATTAGTGATCTCCTTCACAATATACGGCCCCAACCAATTCTTTCTAAAATTTCCTAGGTGGCACGCAAACTGACTATCATACAATGAAACTAGATTTTATTTTTTGAATGCCTCCTTCCGGATGTTCCTATCATGTCGGGCCTTTCCACGTGCCTTTTGTACTTGTTAATGAAAGTTGTGAATAAACAGATCCTCTTTTAATGCAACCAATTGTGATAGACGTTCCTCCATGATGTCTGGTTCAGCCATATTAGTTAGTGTTATGATGTGCAAGCTTGGTACGATGTATTCCAATGACACGATTTCTTCTTGGCCATAAACAATCTTGAATGGTTTTTTACCAGTCAAATTCTTGCAAGTAGTCCTATAAGCTGATAAGACCAAAGGGATGTGTATCTCCCAATCGTTCTGGTTCTCATTTCCAATCTTTGTGAGCGCATTCTCTAGGATTTTGTTAAAGTATTCCACTGCACCATTTTATTGAGGGTGATGGGGAGTAATCTTCTAGTGATGTATCTAGAATTCCTCTGTCATAGTTGTTATCACAAAATTTCACCTGATAGGCTGCTAATCATAAAATCTCATGTAACTTTTTCAAACCAATCTTGTGACTGAAAATTAGCCTCTTCAATATGAGAGGGCTCTCTTAAAGTGTTAATGATATTGAATAAATATGTATTTAGATGGCTAACTCTACTTGGAAAACAACTTCCTTTTGATGAGCATAGGTTGAAAATAGTATCAATTTGAAAATATTGGGCTTATGGAGTTAACATTTTCAATGATTCAATAGTAAGTTTACTTGACATGGAAGATGAGGCAGGTGAGAGTTTTTAAGAGAGGTACACACACATGAGACAGGAAATCACGCAGTCAATTCATCTATAAATGAATTCAGAGCATTACATGAATGAATTCTAAGTAATAAAGATGAAAACTACTGCAAATAGTACACATCAAAGATACAGATAAGATAGGCACTAAAAACTCAATCAAAATCTCAAGTTGGTCAAGAAAAAAAGTCTCTGTATTACTGAAAATAATCAATTTACATAAAGCTGCAGTTTTGAAAAAAAATCTCCAACCCTTGAAAAATTCAACTCTATGCACTTTAATAGACTTGTTACATGATGATATGATTTTCCTCCTGGCTATATTCATCAAATTTTTGCCTAATGACACCTTGCATAAACATAAAACATCTATTTAATGAGAAAATGACAACTATCCTACTTGGCAGTCACTTTCCTACAAGGAATCAAATTGTTCTTTATTACATTAACAACCTTATCTCCTAAAAAAAATTACATCTTGGTGAATATTCTTTCACATGTTCGAATAGGGCGTGATGGGACTCATCACTACATGAAATTTTAATTGACCTCCTCTAAAACTGGAAATAAACCCTGTTTTTTAGGAAAACTGATCTTCATCTTCAATGAATGCTTTGGCTGGTAGTTTGTTTTAATTTTGTGGTCTTTAAGTCTTGAATAATTGATGTCATTGTCCTTTAATACTTTGATAGTAACTACTTGTCCAAAAATGCCCAAAAATCTGCTTATAAAGCTCCAAAACAATATGCTATGAAAGTAAGACAGTTTCGTAGAATACTTTCGTAACGCTACAAAAATGCCTTTTGCCATCATCCTTTTTTATTCTTTCTTTCCGCATGATGTTCACTATGCCTTAATGCATATTACATACCATTTTCATCTCTTGGGAGCTCCAGAAACCAGTTCAAAATGCAAAAAGGAAAGCTACAATACTTTCGTAGTGTTTTGTTGTTCTTCAAGCCCAAACATGCTACAAAACTGCTGAAAATAGTCAAAATTCCAGAATTTTGTGTAGCTTCAACAATCTACCTTCTAAGTGAAAAAACTTAGTTTCTAACATACCATTAGTCTTCAAAACCCTAAACCAGCTCACACTATGATTCTTGAGGGGTTTCTTCCTCATTTATGATGAGTTGAACAATGGGCTCCTCAACTACTCTTATTTTAAGGCCTTTTTTCTCCAACTCCTCATGGATTAGTTCAAGCTATTCCTGGAGGTCCTTAACCTAATATTTCAATTTTTTGTTGGTTGATTTAAATTATGTGTTCATTTTCCCGACATCTTTGACCTCTTTCCTTAATGGAATGGTCCATTTGATAAGTTGTTGTGTATTGTCTAGAGTCTTGGAAACATTGTCAACTTGTTCTTCCCAAATTTCCTTCATCTTTTCAAATTGAACCCTATTTACATTGTGTTTCCTTGCTTATTTATTCATAACAACAATTTCATGGTTGTCCAACTTCAACTTTTCTTCAAGGAGTTGAAACTCTATTTTTTATATCACTTTCTCTTTTCCTTTCTTTGATTTGCTAATTGTATCTTTATTTGCAGGTGATGAAAGGTCAATGATGTCTTGTGGTGGTTGGACTGTATTAGTAGGTGGATGAAACTCTTTAGTTCTCTCTAATAGATTTCTATCATGCCTTGTCATAGGAATTCTTGCTTGGAACATAAAACCTACATCTTCTCCTTCAAATTATAATTTCTTTTTATATTTGTCCCTTTTTAGCTTCTGTCCACCTACCTTTATTGTCCTCGACATAGACTATAGGAGTTTCTTCTATGTCAATGCCATGCAATATGTCTTCTAGATTTCCTTTAGCTACTGCTCTATCTTCTACAACCATTTTTTTCTCTTCTAAGGAAACTGTTTGGCTCCTTGTCATAGTTTTGGTTCCTTGTTTACTCACAACTTTGTTTTGTTTTGCAGGTTTGACCACTTTTGATTTATGTTTTGTAGGTGGGACATTTGGTGTATTAAATCTCTACAATTTCGCTATTTCCATCATGATTGGTTCAATTGGTTCTACTCTTGCTGGTTCACTTGGTTCTGCCACCAATGATTCACTCTGTTTTGCTACTACGGGTGATGGAATTCTCCTAGGTTTAGGAGTTCTTGAAGGAGTGAGAGCATCCAACTCAAAACCACTAACAAACAAAAATGAATACTATTCTTTGCCTAGTATTTGGATTTCATCTAAAACTAGAAGTTTTATTAGACCATGATGAAAAAATGAAGTCTCAGTCCCTTCATATTTTTCTTGGACCTTATCTGCCATTTTTGACAAACTTCTATGTAAATAAAAAGGCAGATCCAGGGAAATATTACCAATAAAGTGTAGTAGTAGCTTCAAATGATATGAGTAAAATTTATGGTATCTCCCTTTACATGTAAAATACTTTTGGATAATGAGTAGCAATTTAGAGTAGTTATCCTTCATGCATCTCCTTGGAATGGCATTAGTTAGATCCATTTCACTGTTTTTAGGATTCATAAACTCTTTGCACTGCTCCATGTTGAACTTAAAACCTTTGAACCACTTCTCTTGTCCCCTTGGAATCCCTGTAGCTACTACAATAACCTATGGTGTTATGGAAAGATCAAGCATTCCCACTTTGGTAGTTGTTCCAATGAAATTTAAAGAAAATTCTTTGGAAACTTGTACATGGAAACTTTGTAATATTTCACAAAACTGTAAGAAACCTATCCTTTTGAAGACTTCTACAGCTATTGGGTCTTCATTGATCAGATTCATATCTGCTAATTCATATCTGAGACATTCGCCACCCTTATTTGTCCTTCTTTTTTTCCATGGTTTCCTTAATGCCTTCACAATATTACTTGATAATTTGTAGCCTCGCTTGATAGTGCTTAGTGTAAAACTTTGAAAACACCAACCATAGCTTTGGCTCAATGCAATAGCTCTCTAGAGCTCGATATCATGTAAATAAGGAATGATAAATGAGAAATGACTGAAATAGGAAATATTTTAAAGTTTAATGTCCTCTCATAACACAATGATGACTCATACATGCCTAAAATAGTGATGATGACTTCAAACCTGACCATGTACCTTGATTTTATCCCTCCATGACTTGAATGGTATATAAATTACCCTTTCCAAATTATATTTTGACACCTGAAAAATAATATGACAAAACAAACAGGAAACCACGCTTTCATAGTGTATCTAGTGTAAATATGGGTGTTTTTTCTACGAAAATATCATTAGTTTCGTTGCGAAAAGTGACATTTCTTAGTGTATTTCTCTACGAAACTGTGGTTTCTTGGCTAAAATGACTATTTTGGTACAAAAATCTTGGGAATTGAAATTTTTCAGAAAATTATGAGTGATATGACATGGGGGAATTTGTAAGTGAGTGGGTTTGAACCTTAAGATAAGTTTAAAGAAGAAAAATTTAAAATTTCCCTTGACCAAGTATATAAGAAATGAATCCTACAACCCTACCTTTGACACATGAACCTATTTATATTTGTCAAATGATGCTTAATTTTTTTGGGTGATAACAATAGCTTCAACGGTCTCATTGACAAAGTGTGTAACCCAATCACTCATCAATATATTTGGGAACCCAAATCTAGTCAATATATTTTCAAAAATAAACTGCGCATCAGTGTCTACAGTACAATATTCTACTAGCTTGGCTTCTGCCCATTTGGTTACATAATATTTTGCAGTGATGATCTAGTATTGTTACAGGTCAAAATACCTCCTCATTAGCTCAGAGGAGAAGAAAAATATGGAAGGAATACAAAGACCTAAGTTAAACCTATTTCTGCCAAGGTAACGCCTTTCTATAACAAAGCAGGAGCATTATAACACATAGGACCAGTAAATGTGCCACGTTAGTGGCTAGGGAAACGCTCTGTTTACACTAGAGGGCAGTGTTACCCGTGTTTTGAGTTTTAAATGGAAAAAAACGCACGGAAAATGATTTGAATCTCCGACTTTCCCTCACAAGAGAGTTAGTTCACAAAGGAAACTTCAAAGCACCAATTCATTATTGGTCACTGCCATAAAAGACTGAAATCCCAAGGAGGAAAAAGCATAGAGATTAAAGAAACATCTTAGTTTTTTCTATTCCAAACTAGTGGAAAGAGAAAGGCAACAATGGCTTTCTCCCTCTCCTATGAAAAGGAGTTGAAGGCTCTTAGTTGAAGGTGGAAGGATTGTTAATGTTCTGAATACTTGTGAAGTAGAGGATAGTGTTATAGTGTGAAGGCCAAGAGTCAAAGAGGTTCCTAGAGAGCTTTCTGACTAAGACTTCACTACTTACGAGATAGAGGGATTGGGAGGCTGAGGAGGGCTTGGTACGACCGACGGTTGTAATCCTCCTTCTTTCAATATCAATAGAACTGTATTTGTTTTTTCCATTCGATGCTTAATATTTTCATTATTGTTTGAATGTTTACACAACATGATATGAATGGCTCAGATGGGTATAATTTAGAATGTTCATTATATATTAGCTTAATTGACAGGATATATGTTGTATTAGAAATTACATGGGTGCTTTGTTTGATTGCAGGACTAATATTTGGAACCAATGAAGGAAGACTCTTGCTTCGCTGCCTGGTGTTCTCCAAGGGACTCCAAGATCATCAAAGAGGTAATTTTCTATCGCATTCCGTCAAGTTGTTCCAAGTTAATATGAACATGTATATGCCATATTTATGAACTGTACAGCTAATCTTACTGTCTGCCTCGGGCACTGGAAAGCCCTGAGAGGGATATACGATAACCAACAACCCAAGAATTTTACCCTATAGAAGAATTGGCGACTCCGCTGGGGAGTTTTCCCCATAGTTTCCAAACTATTTCTTTCCTCCTGTCTTCTCTCCTCTGTTCACAGATACTTCCGACCAGTACTTATGCCCAGTAAACATTTTAAAAGCTCGCAGAGTTCAATCCTGTTTCTGTTCGACCATCTGAAGAATTTTTTCCTGGATAACGCTACACCTGTAGTTTCTCCAGTGCGTTATAACACTGGATCTGCTTAAAAACAGTGCGTTAGTCTTTGGATTAACACTCACTTTACTCAGATACATTGCGTTACTCAGCCAAAACTTGTTGTTCACTGCCGTGATTGTGTTTTAGCTATAGAATGCTTTGGCCATCAGTATATCTCCTTGACTGAATCCCTACGCTTGTTTACTAAACTGGCATTTCTGTTTGTTTGCTCTTGTTTGAAAAGTTAGTGTCAAAAGCATTTACTTTTTAGAGAAGAAATTTTTTTTTTTTAGTTTTACTACGTCTAGCTAAGTTAATTCTGAAATTTTCAATTTATAGACTGTTAAGAAGAGGTAGATAGAAGTCTGAATATTTAAAGATGAACTGAGTTATTTGAATATTAGTGCATGGATGTTGGAAAGAAACCTCTCCTTGTAGAAATACTCTTCATCGAATTGAATATTTAGAGCATGTTTTGCATGGTTTCTTGAGTCAGAGTATCATTACATTTCATACGTCCACTCCCCCTCTACAAGACTAATAATCAAGTACACTAAGAATCAAACAATAATAAAATCACTAAACTCTTTTTTGAGCTCACACAAACAGTATTTCAGGCTAAGATCTTGGGTTAGGAGCAGTGAGAAAATTACCCAAGATCTCAAAACTTGAAACTAGAGTCATTAACGAGCGAAATCCTACTGCACTTATATTATCGGGACCATTCCTTTACCAGAGCTCAGCGCGAGACAACACTTGGGTGCACAAGAAGGTATCTAGCCTTTGAGTGCATCCAATGGGTGTGTTATATATTGGGGTTCCCTTCGGGGATGTTGAAACTAGATCGGGGATCTAGGTATTCTACCCATATAGCACACTGTTCATGACCGTGGACCCCCCTGATGATGTTTGTGATTTTAGGTATCTTTAGTGGCCATAATTTTTAGGGACTTACACAAGGTGACTGTGACGGGCTATCCTGGTACCTGAAACAGAAAGACCCACTATGTCTTAGGTCTTTAGGAGGGTACTCATCTTCACGAGACTGCTTACACCTATCGTTTGAGGTTCGGGTGAAGCTCTAGAGTGACCGGAACTATACTTTCGACCAACCCTCTATATATACTATTGTGATACTGGATTTCATCACCAGAAAACGGTAGTACTCAGATAGGGCACCCTATTCTGGCAGCTTGCTGATTGATTTTAAAGAGTCCTTTTTTTTCTTTTTTTTAGGTGTGTGGTTACTGTCACTGAGACTTTATAATACATCACAATTTATTAAAATTTGTTAAAATTAAACAAGTCACCATGGCATCCCCCGACCCACGCCGTCTGTTTAGACGATAGTAAGGTCTACCTCCTCTAACTATTGAGGAAGAACTGAACCTTGGTGAACCCATGCCTTCTATGGAAGAGCAGTCTCCACTGACTAATATTTATTGTCACATAGCCTCATATCATTCGGAATTTCCGGAGGACCCTTTCACTGCAGGGGTTGTACCTCATTACAATCCTCCGCTCACTGATCCGTTGGGGCTTATGATAATTCAGATTCCACCACGCCAGAATATGTCTTCAACCGCAGAAACATTCATTTCACCACCAGCATCCACTGGGTCGATTCCAATGGAAACCATCCCAGGTTTGCCACCATCCTCCCCACCAATGGTTAGTTCTATGCCATCACTGGGTAACCCCAGTAGTCAACATATACCTACTCCCAACCCTACAGTCATTGCAACTGTCAGTATTTTACCGAATCCTTCTGCATCTACTTCTACCGTGACCACGTTGGGACCCACGGTAGCTCCTCCCACGAGTATGACTACTTCTGTGCCTTTTAGTAACCCTTTCTGTTGGAACCCTCTGATGATTTCAAACCCCTTGGCTACTATACCATGGGGCAGTGTTTCCAGCACGCAGGTAGCAGGGAACATTTCGCTTCCCCTACAATCCTTAGGACAAATGGGACAACCTATTGTCAATACTTTTCCCTTAAGTGGTTCAAACATAGGTGTAGGGTCTATGCCGTTGCCAAACTATGCAAGTAGTAGCATGCCTTCGGGAAACTCTATTGCATCCATTTGGACTAACCAACCCCAACCTCCATCTGGAATGGGAGGGCACTTGTATACTGGGGGCAACCAACCGTTCGCCCTGCAATACAATATGCCCTATGGATAGCAACAATATGCCCCTACTCCTCCACCTATCGGAAGTTTTTATCAAAGTCCCACTTATCCTCCTGGTAACACATTGATGGGGGGACCCTATGGTCCAAGTAGTCAGCCCATATTTCCTTGGTTAGATTTGGGATGAAATCCACAATTGCCATTTTTGGCAGCTTTGTACATCCCCGATATCCATAAAATGACTAACAACCCCATCAATCACAACCCGCTTTGGCCTCCTGTACTGCATAAGATTCCTTCTGACATCCCGAAGTTCGACGGGAAACAAGGGGAAGACCCAGCCACACACATCACTACCTTTCATCTATGGTCTATATCCAATTCCATGGTGGATGATAGTGTCCGGCTTCGACTCTTTCCCCGCACCCTTACAGGCAATGCCGCCAAGTGTTACATAGAATTTCCACGCACCGCCATCAATACTTTTGGTGCTTTAGCAACGGAGTTCCTAAAGAACTTCCAATTACCAATTAGAGTGGAAACCATAACAGAATTTTTAACATCATTGTGCCAAGACACCGCCACCCACATCTTCGATCATATTCATGAATGGAGACGTAGGAGGAGGCTAGTCAAAGCGCCAATCCCGGATCATCTCTTGGCCAATTGGTTTTGCAAGTCTCTTTTACCCCATATCTCTAAAGACATTGGACTTTCTGGTGCGGTTACATAAGATCAATGTATTTGTCGTGCCCGGCATTTGGATTTAATCTATTCACAATCCGGCACGCTATACGATCTGCTCCCCCATGCCCCTAGTAACCCAAATCCTCTGGCCACTTAGAAAACTGGAGCACATGCTGACGGTCTCGTTGGCACAATCTTCGGTGTGGCCACAAAGCAGTCTCGGGGGCAAACCTCCCAGCCATCTTCAGCTGCCACCTCCCCTCACCAAACAACTACTCTTCCTACCATTGAGGTGAATTCTGTGCAAACCTCATAAAAACCTAGCGAGAAAAATAAGAAGAACAGGAAAAAAATGTCTTCTTTAGAAGAGCAGTCGGATAATCAGAATAACCCTAATCAGAAAAACGCTGCCAAAAATGACAAAGGGAAGGATAAACCCATGAAATTTACTTGCAAGATCTGTGCGGAGGACCACTTGACATACAAATGTCCCTGGCTGCAGGAATGCACCGATTTTATTGCCAACAAGGATTCTGGGTGAACACCTGCCATTCTTCATAATCCTTTCCCTATTCAGCAGCAGCAACATGAACACATGGTTGACAATCTGCCACAACCCCATCAAAGGGGCATTAGTGGTTCGCATCCTTTCGGTGAAGGACCATCTACCATTTATGGCATTGAGAGTGTTGAGCTTCAAACTCGAGCCAAGCTTTATGGAAATCCTACCATAGATGCTCAAGAACTTGGAACTAGTTCAAATCCACCACCACCCAACGATTTGTATATCGAACGGCCTACTACTGAACCCGTGATTTGTCCCCCCAAAGGGACACTTCGATGCACGACTCATAACACCTTTGCACGTGCAGCCCAAAACTACAACATTGTAGAAGATTTGGCACAAGCACCATCAGCCATGTCTTCTCTCAAAGTATTACAGACCTGTCCAGCACAAAGGAAAACCTTGCTTTCGGCCATTGGTGGAATAGACCCCCAGTATTCCATGCTAGCTATCTTTGATATGGAAAAGGCTAAACCTCACCTCCCACACCAACTCGCATTCCAGGTGCAGATTGTGACGAAAGGGAGACCAATCTATCGCACTGTCATAGACGAAGGTGCTTCGACCCGTGTTATGTCGCAAGCTTACTAGCTCAATTTAGGTTCTCGTACCCTCACCCCACCATCGAATTCCCTCAAATATTTCGATGGCCACACGTTCCTCCCAAAAGGATACCTTGCTAGCTTTCCCATCACTCTGAGTGGGAAAATGGTAAACATGGACGTTGAAGTCGTAGAACGCCATCTAGACTATAATCTATTGCTTGGTCGCAGTTGGTCTTATGCCATGACTGCCATTGTGTCTTCAGTCTTCCAACTCATCCTATTTCGATTGGATGGGAAAATAGTCACAGTGGATCAGCTATCCTTCTACACCCCTAATTATGCCACGTTACCAAGTAGCACTGTACCCCTAATAGGAGGCTTTCCTGACTCTTACGTCAGTATCGGTACCGGTCTTCTGAAGGCATCTTCCCTACTGGGTTGTTTTCCTCTCCCACCACCACTGATCCCAAACACGGTTGCAATGATATCCACCACTTTGGATGGCTCTATCGACCCATGGATCATTCCGGCACCTCAGACGTTGATTCCTACGGAGATCAGATGCCGCTCTCACCGGCCGAGTTGGCTTACCAAGCCATCCAAACTGCATCTGAACCCTCCACTGTTATGGTTTCGACCAACAGTACAAACCTCCCACCCATAACCGTTCTCTCTAAGGATCTCCTCAATGAAGTCTTGCCTACAGATGAAGCTATTCGAGAGATCATGTCTCTAGAAGAACGACCTTGCGGAGAGTTTCACCATCGCGCTTCGATGATTGACTCAAAGGCGATAAAAAATGAAATCCCATCCTTTGACCAACCTGAGGTGTTTCCATCTGCCTATACGACTGTTCAAACTATCGATTCAGAAGGGAACATGGGTAATATTTCTAAGACAATGCTCATTGATATCTTGGTCAAAACGGGTATCGTGTAAAATATTCAGATTGGAGCTGACTGTAATCCTAAGGAAATTGCGTGCTTCACATCCCTTTTCAAGGAATTCCGCGATGTGTTTGCCTGGTCCCACAAGAAAATTACAGACATAGATAATTCTATTGACGAGAAAGAGATCAAGAAATTTCGAGCATTCTTTTTACGATATTTTTCTTGCTTGTTAATCAGAAAAACCTTGAGTTCCCTTCTTCGGACTCGTTAAACTTATACGAAGTTGATATCGAGCGTTCTTTTTATGGTATTTTTATTGCTCGTTAATCCAAAAAACCTAGAGTTCTCTTCTTCAGACACGTTAAAATCATGAAGAAATACTGAGCATTCATTTTAGGAACCTTTTTCTCACTCATAAAACTAAAAAAAACCCGAGTTGACTTTGTCGGACTCATTAAACTACCACGACAGAGAGCTAGGAGCCATTCTTTTCCTCTTTTTCAAAAGCTCTTTAAACCAAAAAATTAACCGAGTTTTCTCCGTGTGACTCGTTAAAATTTCATGGAGGACACCGAGTTTTTCTTTGTTGGACTTGTTAAAATTTCACAAAGAGTATTGAGTTTACTCCATCTCCTCGTACTCACAACAAAATGAGGTGGATGTCCATCGAACATAGATTTCTCACTTTTCCAGCTTCAATGGACTAACTAAAGGAAAATGAACTGTTTCGGGCTTACTATTACCCCTTTGCTGTGACCGGTTATCAAGACATGAAAAAGGTACCCCAATGGAGTCATCTTTTATGATATTTTTCAGACTCTCTAAAAATGAAAAATTCACCGAGTTTGCTCGTCTGGACTCGTTAAACCTAATCATATGGAGCGCAGAGTTGTCTTCTTAGACATTTTTCAGACTCTCTAAACATGAAAAATTCAACGAGTTTACCCATCTGGACTCGTTAAACCTAATCAGAAGGGGCACGAAGTTGTATTTTATGATATTTTTCAAACTCTCTAAATATGAAAAATTCACCGAGTTTACTCGTCTGGACTCGTTAAAATTAATCAGACAGGGAAAAATTTGGACAAAATGGATACTACCTTTGTTACATTTCAGAAAAGGTCAATTTGGCAGCAAAATTCTTGAACATGGCACTTCCCAGAAAACTCTTTTGCAGTTAGCCAAACTCTACCATCTATGAGTATTAGCCTTCATTTCCCAGTGTCCCTGCACCGGTAAAATCCTAACACACTCTTTGGTGTTCAACAAGCTTCAGCTGCCTAGTACCCTGCTAGAGTGCCTTCTATTGTTCAAGCACATCTCACTATCTACTTCTCTTGTTATCAACCAAACCGCTCATTATGCCAGAAATTATTTGTCGTCCGACATCCCCATTTCCTCTTCATTATCTCATTCATAAACAAAATCAGTTGGTTTCCATTTCGTGTTGACTGATGTAGGACGCCTCAGTGCCTACCTTTCAACAGATCTCTTCCTATCAACTTCAACATCTTATCTAGGAAGCTGATCCAGAAACCCATCAGTACCTGGATACTTGCAGACATCAGTGGCAGGTAGTCTTGTGTTTGATCAGGGGTCTTCATCATTGGCTCTTGGTTGAATGATTCTATGAGTGTTCAACTTCAACTCATTTTTTCGCACTCGCTAGATTGTAATGTGCATCTTAGGGACCATCATCATTATCGGTGGCCACCTTGGCATCTGTTAACAGTTTTCATTATCGACTGGTAATCAGACAATTTCTCACATGTTCGACGACAACTCCTTCATTCACATGTTGAGAAATACGGAGTTTAAGTGAATTTGCGGTCAAGACCTTGGGGCAAAGGATACATCATTAAAGTTGTGTTTCCTTCCCCAAGCTGCGATATTGTTTATGGAGACAACTTCTTCAGCCTGATCCTGTTATGATAGACACTTCCACATTGTGCTTATCGGTGGACAGATTCTTCATATCTTTATTCTAGAGAAATCATGTTGTTTAAGCTACTGAGCATGGGAATGCCCGACTCAAGGCAGATACTATAATTTTTGACATATGTTGTTGTTTCAGGTTTTCCTCAGTCTTTCAATCTCTTCATATCTACACAAAGTATAAAGTATTTCGGCCATCGTCTCCGTCTCTAACCTCACACTTTAGGGGGCATCTATTACAGGTCAAAATACCTCCTCATCAGCTCAGAGGAGAAGACAAATATGGAAGGAATACAAAGACCTAGGTTAAACCTATTTCTGCCAAGGTAACGCCTTTCTATAAAAAAGCATGAGCATTATAACGCATAGGACCAGTAAATGTGCCGCGTTAGTGGCTAGGGAAATGCTTTGTTTACACTAGAGGGTAGCGTTATCCATGTTTTGAGTTTGAAATGGAAAAATGCGCGGAAAATGATTTGAATCTTCGACTTTCCCTCACAAGAGAGTCAGTTCACAAAGGAAACTGCAAAGCACCAATTCATTATTGGTCACTTCCATAAAAGACTGAACTCCCAAGGAGGAAAAATCATAGAGATTAAAGAAACATCTTCGTTTTTTCTATTCCAAACTAGTGGAAAGAGAAAGGCAACAATGGCTTTCTCCCTCTCCTATAAAAAGGAGTTGAAGGCTCTTAGTTTAGGGTGGAAGGATTGTTAATGTTCCGAATACTTGTGAAGTAGAGGATAGTGTTATAGTGTGAAGGCCAAGATTCAAAGAGGTTCCTAGAGAGCTTGTTGGCTAATACTTCACTACTTAAGAGATAGAGAGATTGGGAGGTTCAGGAGGGCTTGGTACGACCGACGGTTGTAATCCTCCTTCTTTCAATATCAATAGAACTGTATTTGTTTTTTCCATTCGATGCTTAATATTGTAATTATTGTTTGAATGTTTACACAGCATGATATGAATGGCTCAGATGGGTATAATTTATAATGTTCATTATATATTAGCTTAATTGATAGGATATATGTTGTATTAGAAATTACACAAGTGCTTTGTTTGATTGCAGGACTAAGATTTGGAGCCGGTGAAGGAAAACTCTTGCTTTGCTGCCTGGTGTTCTCCAAGGGACTCCGAGATCATCAAAGAGGTAATTTTCTATCGCATTCCGTCAAGTTGTTCCAAGTTAATATGAACATGTATATGCCATCTTTGTGAACTGTACAACTAATCTTACTGTCTACCTCGGGCACCGAAAAGCCCTGAGAGGGATATACGATAACCAACAACCCAAGAATTTTACCCTATAGCAGTACACACCAACCTTTTTCCCAGGATCATTAATAGGTCCAACAAATTCTATGGCCCATTTATCAAAATCTTGGAAGGCCATATGTATCTGTAATGGAATCTCATCTCTATGTGATGGCTTCCCTATTCTTTAGCATGCATCACAAGCCCGACAATATGCATGTGCATCGTTGTGTAATGTGGGCCACCATAACCTATCATGCAACACCTTCTGCGTAGTAGCTTTCCATGCATATTGGCCTCTTGCCACTCCCCCATGAGCTTGAACCAAGATTTATTGTCTTTGATGTTCTAAGACATACCTTATTAACACTTCATCCGCTCCCAAATTTTACAGTTGACTAGAAATCAATGTAAAGTTAGATGTGTGTGAAACCAACACCTTTTTTTGCACCGAGTATTCAACAGGTGCACTACCAATAGTGAGAAAGTGAATGATGTTTGAAAATTTTTCGTTGACCACTTCAATGGTAAAGATTTGTGTATCAGGTAGTCCCTCCTCCAGACTGGTCGATTCCTCCCCATTCTCAATGATAAGTGATCAGGTCCAACATTCAATATACCAGGCTTGAAAATGATTTAAAAAACATATTCCTGAAATAGCAACAACCATCTACAAATATTCCCCCCCAACACAGGCTTATTGACCAGGTACTTCAAAGTAGAGTGGTTAGTAAACATCTTGAAGTGCCCTTCTAGCAGATAATGCCTATATTTCTTTAGAGCGTAGACCATAGCCAAACCTTCCCTCTTTATGGTTGAATAGTTTCACTATAAACTGGAGAGCTTCCTACTTTCAAAGGCAACAGGGTGATGAATATCTCCTTCTCCTCGCTATGCTAAGACAGATCCAAGTGCAATGCCGGATGCATCAACGTGCACACGGAAGACCTTGGACCAGTCAGGGAATATTAAAATAAGTGTAGTAACCATATTTTCCTTCAGCAACTAAAACCTATTTTGGCATTCCTTATCCCAAAAAGGACACATATTTCTTCAAAAATTATTCCATGGGTGCAGTGATTAGATCATATCCCTAAAAAAAAATTCTATAATATCCTATGTGTCCTAGAATATAGGACAATATTTGTCATTGGTAGGAACCTCCAAGTTGATAATAATTGCAATATTGGATGGATCTACCATCAACCCTTGCTGACAAACAATATTCCCCAATAAGATTCAAAAAGGAACACAAAATATACGCTTATTCAAGTTAAGAGAGATATGATGCTTCCTGCAAGTGTCGAGCATCATGTGTAGGTTGGAAAAATTCTTCTTTAGCAGTCCAAACACAGTCCAATCATCAAAGTACACTTCCATAAACTTGTGCATGAACTCCTTGAATATAACTACTACTACGCGAAAGAATACAAAAGGTGCATTCTTCAACCCAAATGACATAATTATGTATTGGAAGGATCCCCATTCTATTTAAAAATTGGTCTTACTTTGATCTTCCAGCACGATCCTTATCAGGTGATACCCTGAAAAATCCATCTGGGAAAGAGTAGGCCTCTTGTCCTCCCACATTGTCCAATATCTCATCTAAAAATGGAGTAGGGAAGGGGTCATGTACGCATGCATCATTCAGTTTCCATAGGTCCACACAAATCCGTATTTCTCCCTTGGTCTTCTTTTCCTGAAAAAGCATCAGGCTCACCCACTCAGACTGCTCCACAGGCTCAATGATTGCTGCAGCAACCATTTTCTACAATTATTCCTTAAATTTCTCTTTATATTTTAGTTTTAGCCGTTATGGTTGATGCTTCAAGGGGTGCACATATATTTTCAGAGTGATTTTCATAACTCCCAAATCTCTAACAATTCGTTTCATCTCAAAAAACTTTGTGGGATACATGTCCTGATATTCGGTCAATAGCTCTGTAACCTTCCCACGGTGTCATCATCCAAAAAATCTCTTATTTTGGCCAAATTGGGTTGATCCTTCATCCCAATGTTGAATTCCTTTAGTTTTAAAGTCTTATTCACATCCATCATTCCTAACAAGGGCCCTTAAACTATGAGCTCACCCTCATATTCTGGGATATTGATATTTCTTGGATCTTCATCGTTATCTTCCACTAGCAGATTTCTGCATTTGGCAATATCCTGCATCTGCGCTTCCCATGCTGGCGAAACACATTCTATCCAAGGCTGGGAATCATCAAAGATAATTTCTTCTATATCTTGAAGGGCTTCGTCTAGTCCCTTTGATCCACCAGCCATGCCGAAGGTTAATAGAAATATTTCACTCATTGTAACCCAATTAAGAGTCCCTCGATGCAGCTCCATATCGAAATACCATGCAGTATCGATTGGTCTCAAAATATGTATAAACATGTGAACCCATTCGTCCATGGGATTCTTATCCCAAATCTCCATCCACGTAGCCAGGTGCTTCCACAAATCACCTCTGCCACCAAAAATATTAGTTGGTTGGGAAGTGGGCTGCTCAAAGTGCAACTACATCATTCTGCTGCATTCCTCTCAATCCTCAAATTTCCCTTTGTGCATATCCCACCAATGTGCTAGAGTTTCGCACATGGCAAGATAGAGTGCCCATAATTTCCCTTCTTTCGGGACAACCTTTTCCATGTTTTCCAAAAATAAAAAAACACAACTAGAACCATGAAAAAAGGGAAAATCCCGTATCTCAAAGGAGATGCATCGTAAATTTTTAGTGACTTTGAGGTACTGTAGCGAAAAAACATCATGTAGGTGATTTTTTCTAGTTTTCCATTTCCCCATCCAAACTCGAGAAACATGAGCTATCATTTTCCCAATTTATCATCCCATTAATAGTTGGGTTGATCCAATCCTCATCTCTTGAATTCAACTTTTAGATATGATCGACATCATCTCCTTCACGCAATAGTTTTATATATCTCTCCCCTTCCATAGGATCCAAGGGTACTATAACCCCAGTACCATTGTTTCAAATATCATACTCCTCTGCTTCAACTTGATGATTCCCCCCATATTTTTGGCCTAATCCAATCCTAACAGTGGTGGGTAGGGGTCTGCATCATCAACAATTTGTATTAATTCAAAGTTTGCACGTACTTTTATTCCAACAATATCTACTAGAACATATGGGAGTCTTCCTAATGGGATAGTATTATGTTGATTGGCCATGCATAGATGAATGGTGGACCATTCCAACTTTGGTTCAACCATATTCTTCCAAGTCTGCTTAGGTAGAGAATTCACATCATATACCAAGTGCAAAAGGACCTGATCCATGATGTATTCCCAAAATTTCATGGTCATGTACATCTCTCAACCAATTCTCTTCTTATTCTTATAGATATTTTTTACAACCTTGCACTCGTTCTGAGGAAAATCCTTATCCGCACAACTATATATTAGAGCCTCAAGGTTGTTTACTGTTTTCTGTTTATTAAATAGCTTGATGCACGCTTGCAAAAATGGTTTCACTTCGTCATGGATCTTTACTTGTGTGATTGACTTGGATGTGGACACACCTTCAGTAGAAAAATCATTTCTAGCTTCTACAAAAGTCTCCTTCTCCTACTGCAGGTTGAGTCCTTCCTGATCTAGGGTTGTTCATTGGCCTTCTTTCCCTCATCTCCTCCAGTGGTAGCACCACTGGGTGTAATTATGTTTACACTCGAATCATCTTTCGACAGCTCAGCTCAAACCATTTATATATTCCATGTAGGTGTATGTTGGTGCTTCTCTTGTATTCTAGCAATAAAAACACAACAATCTTCAATAAGATGATCAAAATTTCTATAATACCTGCAAGAATATTGTGCACGGTTCAGAAAATAACACGCAAAGTCACCAACATCTCCAAAGTTGTAGCATATCAATTGTTCTCTTCCATGACCTACACCTCCACCTCTACCTCCTCCCTTTCCTCTGGTTGGAGAGCCACCATGCCCAAAAGGGTACGCTACTGAATATGGGTCAGCCTACATTCTATAGAGGTTGCCATTGTCTATCATGAGATCGAGTGTGTGGTAGTGGTGCTCATCATGGCCAACTGAAGAGAAAAACCTACACCATTACTACTTCATTTCTGGTACATAACTTCATAATCGAGATAAATGGTTTCTGTCTTTCCACCCAGCCACTAGAAACTTAGTGCACCACAGCGTGGGAGTACCTCTCGGTCCTGCAACATCCCTGGGTCGCAACGGATTTGGTCCTCCCACCTACATGTAATCCTGAAGCAAGGTACACTGATATCTTTTGTGACCGAAACCTTTATAGCATATGCATCATACCTCGGTGGCAACTGTTGAGCCTCGAAATTTTGCTTTCTTTCATCTCATTTTACCTCATTTTCCCTTGTCCATTGCTATCCTAGACCCAATTGATCAATGAATATGGTTAAAATTACTTTTAGAATGATTTACATGACTGACTTGCTAAGTTTTGTGATTTCTGCCATTGTAAAGCATTTTGACCCGAACTAGCTGCAGAATGCAGACATTCCGTAGCTAACCGGTGATTCTGCAGCTGTCTTCATGTTTGGGTATGTTCCAGGTGGCCTCTTGAGAAAAACCGCATATGGGCATAATCCACGTCATGTCTACATGGTTCGTTTCTCATTATGGAAGAAGAAATGAATTCTGGGTATGGTTTTGGAACGTGGGAACACATTTAGGAAAGCAGACTTCTATTAGGACTGTCTCAGTCCAGATGTCTTTTTCCTCTCCACGCAGCCACTTCAAGAGTCCTAATGTGATTCCGATAAGGAAAGATAAGAGCCCCGAATTCGGTGGTTGGCATGCTCATTTATTTGCTATATAAACACTTGAGAAACCGAGATTTGATGTTAGATTTTATGCTAGATTTTATTTAGATTCTGTGCTACATTTCTGAAGGCGCAGAGTGTTATGTTCAAGTTATTTCATCTTTAATGAAGCAGACAGAGTTGTTTTGAAGGCGTTGATTTAATTTGGAGTTGAATTCCGTCAGGTGGTAGAGGGCCCCTGTCTCTTGCACGGATTTTATTAGCGTAAATTAGATAAGTATTCTAGCTGCCATTACGTTTTAGAAGTTGAATTCATAGTTGTTTTAATTAGCTACTGTAGTTATACTCATTCTAACTCTTCCACAAGAAGAAGCTCTTCCAATAAATTATAATGATGAATGGGAAATAGCTATAGTATTGTAGGATTTGAAGTTGAATTCGTAGTTGTTTTAATTAGCTACTGTAGTTATACTCATTCTAACTCTTCCACAAGAAGAAGCTCTTCCAAAAGATTATAATGATGAATGGGAAATGGCTATAGTATTGTAGGATTTGAAGTTGAATTCGTGGTTGTTTTAATTACCTACTATAGTTATACTCATTCTAACTCTTCCACAAGAAGAAGCTCTTCCAAAATATTATAATGATGAATGGGAAATGGCTATAGTACTGTAGGATTCAGTTGTATTTTTTGTTGTTCATCATCACAGTTACACTTTTTCCAATCACTCTTCCACAAGAAGAAACTCTTCCAACAAATTCTTAAAGATTCCAAGACATGACCGTGATAATGAATGATTTAGTTGTGTATTTGTACTAAGTATCATCTATGTTCTTGCTCTTAAACGCTTGCCCAAAACATCATAATGACGAGTAGGATATGGATATGATATCTTAGTTTTTCATTGCTTTCAGTCCTTTATATTTGCATTTGCACTCAATTACACAGTCAGAATTGTTCTAGCTCTTCCAAAAGAAGGAATTCTTCCAAAATATCAATAATGATGGACAAATAGACTGTATAATTTCAGAGAATAATGCATGGTAGCTTAGTTAGGATGCTCCGGAGTTTAATTGCACTTAAATCATGTTCAGTTACTTTGTTTTGAGTTTGATGATGAATTGTAGTTCAGCATTGTTTTAGATTAGTGGCATCTTAAGTTCATTCTTAGATTAACTCATTGCACTTGCACTTCACATTCAGATTGTCATCCACTGCACATTAGATTAACTTCAGTTGTTAAGATTAATAAAACAGCCTTCATTATTTACAAACATCTTCTTGTTCTAAAATCTACAATTGATCCATAACCATATGAACAGAAGACAACATCATTTTAAGGCCTGAAGTACCTCTGCAATTTCCTCATCATTTCATAAACAGAGCTCTCCCTCAAAAGACTACTTTGAAAATAAATCAATAACTCTTGAGTAAAGGTTTTGTGACATTCAATTAAATTGCAGAATAGAGTTAGGAATTAGCTTTAGAATAGAAAATCTTATGATGATATCAATGTTTTACTCCAAACATACTTCAACAAATCTCTAATCAAGGACAAGATGTTGCATCATTATAAGTTAGTTGTTTAAACTAGGAAGATTTGCATGCTTATTTGACCATGTTTCAAGCTCTCTCTCAAATGCCTTTGATGAAAGAATTTGACAAGTTTAGTTTGTGTTTTGAATCATTTGCTTAAAATTCATTATCAAGCTTTGTTTCTGATTGGTCTAGATTTGATTCTGTTTTTAGTATTCCAATTGCATTTGTCATTTGTCATCTATCAATTAGGATCCACTCTATTTTTAATCATCAGCTCATTTCCATTAGCTTTCTAGGCATTTTCCTTGTGAACATAAAACCACCAAAAGACCAAAAACATCATAAATCATCACAAAAGACCAAAAAAATCACAAAACACTACACACAACGCATTAGGAAACAAGCACCTAGGTACATACAGTACACTTCACTTCAGCAGTTTACCAACCCTGGTTGACAATTAAATGAGCTCAGTTTAGGAGACTAGATTGAGACCAAACATTTTGGCGCCGTTGCCGGGGAAGTGAAAACTAGGTAACCTTTGTTTCTTAGCATCCAAAACAATTTTATGCGTAGGGAGAGAGATTCAAGGGGAAGATTTATAAGCAGCAGAGGCAGAAGTTTGATTTCTAGAACACCACTTGTTTCATCTAGATCCAGAGCTAGTACACCTTCAACTCAAACCAATCTTCCATCCTTTATTGATCCTGGACTTCTAGAAGATCTAAGGTCATCTATTCCATTAGAGAAACCTTCCACTTCATCCATTGAACCTACCATAGAAGAAGATCTAAAGACTCCTAGTAGGGATACAAACCTTTCCACTTCCACAAGGGATTCAACCATGGCAGAAGAAGGGGGAGGAGGAGTTTTTAATGGAGAAAACACACTATTTGGAGGTAGAGGTAGAGGAAGAGGAGAAAGAGGTAGAGGAGAAGGAGGTAGAGGTGCAAATGGAGGAAGAGGTAGAATAGGAAGCTCTTTTGGGTTCCCTATACTTGATGAAGAAACCAATACAACCATGAAAAAAATTTCACCCTCTGTCCTTCCAAACTTCTATGGACTTAAAACTGAAGATCCTGAAACTTTCTTATTCGAATTTGAAGTACTATGTAGAGCTTATGACTACTTACAAGATGCTCAAAAACTGAAATTATTTCCTTCAACTTTGAAGGGAGCAGAATTGAAGTGGTTTATGAGTCTAATCAGTAGTTCTATTAGAACATGGGAAGACATGAAACAAGAATTTCTAGAGAGATACTTGGATTATTGTATGCCGGTTAATCATAAGGAAGAAGTGTTCAAGATGTTACAAAAATAAGATGAAAATTTAGAAGATTTGTTGGAAAGATTTAATTACAACATCAAAAGGGAAAAAATGGAAAATCTAGATCAAGACACCTTAAAAGCTCTTTTGTTGAAAAAAATTAGGGATGAATGGTTGGATATTATTAACATGATGGGAAAAGGGGATATATCACAACTTACATTACCTGAAATATCTGAGTTATGTATCAACCTTTCCAGAGGGAAATCTAAAACTGTCAAAGGTCCAAGAGATCCCTCTCTTGCAAGGGCAAGTAAATCTGCTTCTGGGACAGTAAGTAGATCAGAAATAGGACATATGCTTGATGATTTTAAATCTGACATCTTAGGGAGTCTTAGTGAACAAATAGACACCCTCAAGATACAAAATAAGCAAAAAGCTGAATATGATGCCTTGGCAATCTTTTGTCCCAAATGTAGAAACAAACATGCCTTGAGAGAGTGTCCTTTAGATGTAAAAGTTGTAGAAACCTGTGTTATTTATTTTGAGAAACATGAGACTAAGAATTTTCCTTCTCTTCCTGGTCTCAAAGTTGTCTTTCAGGAGGAAACTCATACAGATTCCACAGAGTCTCTTAAATTTGTATCTAGAAGACCCTGGCAGGGACCCTAGACACAAGGATTCCATGATCAAATGTATAATCAACCTCCACCTTGGAATTCTTGGCAGCAACCTTGGCCCCAATTTCAAAATCAATCTCAATCTTGGGCACAAGGATCACAAAGTCCTTATGGAAGATACTCTCCATATTACCAGTATCCACCATCCTATCCACCATATCCACATTTTTATCCTCAAAATCCTCAACAAAATTTTCCTCAAAATCTTCCACAAAATTTTCAACAAAATCCTCAACAACATCATCAGAACCAACCACATCAAAATCAACCACTTCCATTACCATTCCCTCAAAAATCCAATCAATTGCCAGCTCAACCCATACCAAACCCCAATAACAAGAACCCTCAGAATACATACATGATAGAAGGTCAACAGTTTCCAACTTATTTAATTACTCCTCTAGACCTTAGTGATGTTCAACTTAGGTCTGGAAGGATACTTGAAAAGAGGAAACCTACTGTGATCATAGAAGAACAAGATAATTCTGAGGAAGACTCCCTACGGGTTAATAAAAGTCTTGAGGAAGACACATCCTTTCAAGACCAAAACATTGAAAAACTAAAACAAAAAGATCCAATAAATCCAACTCCTGTATTAGAGTAACCATCCACATCTACTTCTATACCTCCCTTTCCGGAAAGATTACAAATTGATAGAGGTGTATAAAAACAGATCATGGTGCCTAATTATGATTTCTTAGATGAATTGAGAAATGTTTGCATTAAAATTCCATTATTGCAAGCCATCAAGGAAATCCCAATTTTAGCCAAAACAATAAAGGAGTTGAGTATGAAGACAACAAGAAAAAGAATAAGAGAAACCAAGAAAATTCAACTAGTAGGACAAATAGTAGACATTATGATGGGCAAGATTGCTATTCCAAAGTATCTTGACCCAGGAAATCCAGCTGTCAAAATTCACATCAATGGAATTGAAATTCAAAACACACTCATTGATTTAGGAGCAGCAATAAATATCATGAGTAGGCAAATCATGGACAAACTGAAACTTCCTAATCTTCTCTTTACACCCACACTATTACAATTAGCAGATAGATCTGTGATCAGACCAGATGGGGTAATAGAAGACATTCCTGTGTCCCTAGATTCTTGGGAGTACCCTGTGGATTTCATGATCCTAACTCCCAAGAATAATCTAGGAGGCCATCCTGTTATACTAGGAAGACCTTGGTTGGCTACAGCTGATGCTTTTATTAGTTGTAGGTCCGGTGATATGTATATTTCTTATGGTAGTTCAACTAAGAGATTCACTTTATATCCTCCAGCTAGGACAATTACAGATCTAGATGACACTCAATGGATAGAGGATGAAGAAGATTTACAACCACTCTTCACAATTTCAGAAATTAGTGAAGATAGTCAAATTCTGAATACTCTAGAAAAATTTGAATCCTCTCCAGAACACAAACATGAATCATTTCAAGAGGGATCCAATATTGAGTTTTTGTCATCTAGGCAGATGTCTCTTCATTCGATGGACAAATTTGGCAGCTCTACAAGTGAAATTTTTCGAGGCAAAACTTTGAATATAAACAAGAACCTAGAAAAATCTCAACAAGAAGAGTTAGTCAAAGTATTACAGAGACATTCTTCTGCATATGCATGGGAATACACTGACATGAAAGGGATAAATCCCAAGACTTGTACTCATCACATCTATATAGAGGCAAATTGCAAACCAATCAGACAGCCTCAAAGACGGATGAATCCAAATCTTAGGGAAATTGTCAAGGAAGAATTGCAAAAAATGTTAAATGTTAATTTCATCTATCCTATTTCAGATAGTCATTGGGTTTCTCCTTTGGTGATTGTGCCAAAGAAAAATGGAAAATGGAGGGTGTGTGTTGACTACCGAGAACTGAATAAAGCTACTCTTAAAGACCATTTTCCTTTACCTTTCATAGATCAAGTATTAGATACATTAGTTGGCAAAAAGTACTTTTCATTCCTAGATGGGTTTAGTGGTTACAATCAAATCCAAGTAGCACTTGAAGACCAAGACAAAACCACATTCACCTGTCCTTGGGGTACCTATGCTTACCGAGTATTGCCATTTGGATTATGCAATGCACCTGCAACATTCCAAAGGGAAGTATTAGGAATTTTTTCGGATCTAATACATGACTGTGTAGAGGTGTACATGGATGACTTCACAGTTTATGGGAATACATTTGAAGAGGCTTTATAAAACTTGGAAAAAGTCTTAAAAAGATGTCAAGAAGCAAACCTTTCACTTAGTCATGAAAAATGTTTTATGATGTTCACTGAAGGTATTGTTTTAGGGCACCATATTTCAGGGGATGGGATTAGAGTTGATGAGGCAAAAGTTGAAGTCATTTCTAACCTATCCATTCCAAGTTGTCAAAGAGATGTTAGAAGTTTTCTAGGATTCACAGGGTATTATCGGAGATTTATAGAAAACTTCACCAAAATAGCATCTCCACTGTTCAAATTACTCACCAAAGATTGTGAATTCAAGTGGACTTCTGATTGCCAGTTAGCTTTTGAAACCCTGAAAACTAAAATTTCTGAAGCACCTATATTAAGGGGACCTAACTGGAAGTTACCTTTTCATATCTCGACAGATGCTTCCGATACAGCTCTAGGAGCAGTATTGGGACAAAAATATTTAATTCCCTATGCCATCTATTATATCAGTAAAAATTTGACTCCTGCAGAGTTAAACTATACTGTAACTGAAAAAGAGTTTTTAGCCGTTGTTCATGCCATAAACAAATTTAGACACTATATAACAGGCTATGAAACTTTTGTTCACACTGATCATTCTGCCATTAGATACTTAATGAATAAATCAATCACTAATGGCAGAGTTATAAGATGGTTGTTACTATTGCAAGAATTCAACATTACTATTCTAGATAGGCCTGGAAAACAAAATACTGTGGCTGATTTCCTGTCTAGAATCCAAAATATCAAAGATGACACTCCGGTTGAAGATCAATTTCCTGATGAATATCTTTTTGCAATCTCTGCTCAAACTCCATGGTTTGCTGATATTGCCAATTATTTAGTTTCAGGAAAATTTCCTTCAATTATGAATGCAAGGGATAAAAGAAAAATCATTAATGATAGTGCAAATTATTCATGGGTCGCTAATGAGTTGTACAAGACAGGTCCAGATTTGATCATAAGAAGGTGTGTTCGTGAAGATGAAATGCCTGAGATTCTCAAGGCATGTCATGATGAGCCTTGTGGCGGACACTTTACAGATAAGAGGACATCCTATAAGATCCTTGATTTAGGATATTATTGGCCATCCTTGTTTAAATATGCTAAGGAGTATGTCAAAAGGTGTGACAGTTGCCAAAGGGTAGGGAAACCTTCTCCTTCAGGTGAGATGCCATTACAACCTCAGGTACACATTGAACTTTTTGAAAAATGGGCTTTGGATTTTGTAGGACCTATTAGTCCTCCATCAAGACAAAAGAAATATATATTAGTTTGCACTGATTATGTTACTAAATGGGTAGAAGCTAAACCATTACTTGTTGCTAATGAATCATCTGTAGTTACTTTTATTTTTTAGGATATTTTTACTCGTTTTGGTGTCCCAAGGGAAATTGTTACAGATCAAGGAGCTCAATTTACATCAAGGCTAGTGGAGCAAATGATGGAGAGGTACAAAATCAGACATAGAAAATCTACTCTTTATCATCCACAAGCAAATGGTCAAGTGGAATCTTCTAATAAGGTCATTGAAGGAATCCTAACAAAGACTGTTCATTTACATAGAAGAGATTGGGTAGATAGGCTTCCTGAAGCCTTGTGGGCCTATAGAACTACATGGAGAAACACAAGAGGCCATACTCCTTATGAGCTTGTTTATGGAAAGCAAGTTTTGTTTCCCATAGAGTTCCAAATTCAAACCTTCAAGATGGCAGTTCAGCTAGGACTTGATCTAACGGAGGCACAAAAGCATAGACTGGAGCAAATTAATGAATTGGATGAGATCAGACAAGATGCAGTTCAGAAAACAAGTCTAGTCCACCAGCAAAGGGCTAGATGGCATGACAAGTACATCAAAGAGAAGAAATTTAAAGAGGGTGATTGGGCTCTCTTGTTTGATTCAAAATTCAAGGATTTTCAAGGGAAATTTCAGACACATTGGCTTGGGCCATATGAAATTGTTCAAATTTTTGATAATGGGGCAGTAAAAATCAGAACTATAGATGAAGAAGAGGTCACTTTTCTTGTGAATGGTCATAGATTGAAGCTATATCACAAACCACTCTCAAGAGAAGAATTTGTCAAGAAGTTCCAAGAAAGCAATGATGTGAAGTTAATGAAGAAGAGTCTCTCTTCTTCATCAAATTGATTAAATTTTCTGAAGCATTTCTTTTTGAAAAAGTAAAAAATAAAATAAAATTAAATTAAAAAATAAAAAAAAATTAAAAATAAAATATATATATATATATATATATATATAATAAAGGTATAAACATGAAAACCAATCATTGATTGGCATGTTTATACAGAAAAGATAGGGTGAAAATCAGAGTCTCTCTAACACTCTAACTTTTCCCATTTTTGTTTTTACAAGCAGTTGTTACAAAAATCATAAGTTCAGATCCATAGTGCTTATGATTCATCTTATTTCATTTCACTCCATTCACTTATCCATCCATACTCCATCTCATCCATCATTCATATTTCACTCCATTCCACATTTCATTCATCTCATTCCATCCTCCATCCATTTCATTTTCATGTCAAAATACAAAATTTGATGTCTTGCTGTAAGTGAATAAAACATGTCATGAATTGCAGTACAGTTCTTATGTTCTTTCACTCCGTTTCATAAACTGAATCCATTCCATTTCATCATCCACTTCATAGATATCATAATCCATCATCCATCTTCATTCATAACATATAACATTTCACCCATATTCCAAAAACACTCCATTTTATGATTAAAATGCTCTATAGGAACATTCTGCATCTCAGTAGACATTCTGCAGCTGATCAGCCTTTCTGCAGCCAGACAGTCTTTCCGCAGCTACAAACCCTGAAGGCATCAATCAGCAGACATTAGATTTTCAACAAAGTGACCCAGTGTATCCATGAATCAAAAGCATCAAAGAAGGATAATGAAGACTCTTCCAAAGGTGAACAAGAAGACAAAGACTACAAAAATCAAATGAAAGGCAGAGGTAACAAGTTTAAATTATAATGGCATTTCATGAAAGTTTAGCATAGTTTTAGTTATGGATTGTTTGAAAAGGTTGTTTTAATTATTTTTATTGATCAAAACCAATAAACCCTCCACAGACTTTGGATTAAAATCTTCCATTTCAAATTTCATGCCCGATATCATTTAAGCGGTTAAAATGGTCGAGGTATTTGAATTCTTCATGTCTCTTAACCAAATCATTCAATGATGATTCTCCTTGCTGTTGTAAAAATCTCCGTCGTCTATTCAATCATTAATTCATTCCCTCCACCTCACTCCACTACTTCATTCCGTGACCACTGCCATCACTCCATTCTGTAGCCGGCATTTCATTCCGTAGACAGAGATATTCTTATCACCAAGAGTAGAGTAAAAAAAGGATATTAGTTTGAATAGCATTGAGGATTATCATTGTAAACGCAGAGCAGAGCAGAAGGGTAAATTTGGAGGCATAGCAGCGTGAGAATTTGAAGCCATTTGATTCCGTGGGAAGACAAAGTATCACTGTGGGCAGAGATAGAGCATTATCACTGTAAACGCAGAGGTATAGCAATATGGAGTTTGAAGTCTTTCGTCACTAGAAGATAGAGGTATTGCAGTGAAGAATTTGAAACCATTTGTGACCAAGAGACAGAGATATAGCAATATGTGAATTTAAAATTATTTTCCACCGAGAAACAGAGGCATAATAGTGTGGGAAATTTGAAGTCATTTGTCACTGTCAAACAGAGGCATATCAGCCCAAAGTTCAATTGTCAACAGAGGTATATCCTTCCGAAATTTGAAGACATTTGTCATTATCAATCAGAGGTATGTCAATCTGAAGTTTGAAGCTATTTTCATTTAGAACTTGAAGTCATTTCAATTCGAAGGTGAAAGCTATTATTTTTGTGGGTAGAAGAGTGTTAATTTGAACATTGAAGAAGCAATCATGGGTTTCATTGTAAGAACAGAACCAGTGGGTTCAAAATATTTAGAAGGCTACCATCAATGCAAAGAAATGTTACAACAGATAGGATGGCTTCAATTTTTGGAGAAATTTAATGGCTTCCACAAGGAAGTCACTAAAACATTTGCAAGATCATTTCAAGGAACCGAAGTTGAAGTAGGAGATGTCAAATTTACTGTCACTGAAGTTTTCATTGCAGAGGCTACAGGGTTGCTCAGAACTGGAGAGAGATGGTTCAAAAATAGATAATTCCACAATGAATCCTGGAAACAAATTTTAAAATCACCAGGTATGGATGTCACTGTATTTAAGAAAGGAATTCCCAGTTCTGCATTGAAAAACAAATGGAGAAACATACTACTTCTTCTGCAAAAATTTATTACATGTGAGGGTAGATATGGAACATTTTATGTCTACCACATTAGACTAATGATGCATTTTCTGGGGGAAGACTTAAACCTACCATATTTATTGCTTCAAAGTCTGAAGAAGATGGCTTCCTGTGTTCAAATAAGGGTTCAATTTTTAGAGGCAACCCTATATCATCATGGTTTGGTTAAAATTTTGATTGAGCATCATTTGGCCAAAACAAATGATACCTGGGACAATTTCTTAATAAGAAATCATTTTGAAGAAGCCAAAGAACCATCACCTGAACCACAGCCTACAAGAAGAAGTAGAAAATGGAGGGCTTCAAAAGTTGAAATTGACAAAACAGTCCAAGAGAGCAGTGAGGAAATCATTTTAGAGAAGTTGACTCAAATCAAGAGGCAACTTAAGAAAGAGAAGGTAATCAATAAATCTGCCACAGAGAAAGGAGAGGGATCCTCTCAGCCTAGAAGAAGCCACAGACTTAAGGGAAAACTAAAGAAAACTCAAATAAAAAAAACAGGGGTGATTGATATAGAAGAGGAGGAAACATCCATTGAAGAAGATATTGAAGAGGATTTTTATGAAGGAACCCCTGAAATTGACCCTGCTCAACAAGAAATTTATGACTATGTGGAAACTTTGGAGAGGAGAGCTTCAGAAAGCAGAGAAAGAACCCCCAGTCCTCCACTATCTGAAATAGATGTATTAAGGAGGGATAGGTATGAGTTGGAATTACTGAATAGGCACATCAAAAATGAGAATGAAATTCTCAAGGATCAAGTCAAGCTCAAAACTGATATGAACTCAACCTTATCCCTACATATAGACAAAGTGGAGAAGACCAATGGAAAATTGAAGAAAAGGAACAAGAAGCTAATCAGGGCACTCACCAACCTAAGGTTCAAACATGTTATCAGAAAACCCAGAAGATCTCTAGCTTCCAGACAAAGGAGAAGAAGAGGGTTAGATGTTCTTGCAGAAGCCTCTGAGTTCATAGGATAATTTTCATGAGGACATGCAAAGAGACAGCAGTGGGGGTATGTTGAGCTTCGAAATTGTGCTTTCTTTCATCTCATTTTACCTCATTTTCCCTTGTCCATTGCTATCCTAGACCCAATTGATCAACGAATATGGTTAAAATTACTTTTAGAATGATTTACATGACTGACTTGCTAAGTTTTGTGATTTCTGCCATTGTAAAGCATTTTGACCGGAACTAGCTGCAGAATGCAGACATTCCGTAGCTAACCGGCGATTCTGCAGCTGTCTTCATGTTTGGGTATGTTCCAGGTGGCCTCTTGAGAAAAACCGCATATGGGCAGAATCCACGTCATGTCTACATGGTTCGTTGCTCATTATGGAAGAAGAAACGAATTCTGGGTACGGTTTTTGAACGTGGGAACACATTTAGGAAAGCAGACTTCTATTAGGACTGTCTCAGTCCAGATGTCTTTTTCCTCTTCACGCAGCCACTTCAAGAGTTCTAATGTGATTCCGATAAGGAAAGACAGTGTTCCTGAATTGTTGCAAGTCTTGTTATGTGCATTTGCTATATAAACACTTGAGAAACCGAGATTTGATGTTAGATTTTATGCTAGATTTTATTTAGATTCTGTGCTACATTTCTGAAGACGTAGAATGTTATGTTCAAGTTATTTCATCTTTAATGAAGCAGACAGAGTTGTTTTGAAAGCGTTGATTTAATTTGGAGTTGAATTCCATCAGGTGGTAGAGGGCCCCTGCCTCTTGCACGGATTTTATTAGCGTAAATTAGATAAGTATTCTAGCTGCCATTACGTTTTAGAAGTTGAATTCATAGTTTTTTTAATTAGCTACTGTAGTTATACTCATTCTAACTCTTCCACAAGAAGAAGCTCTTCCAATAAATTATAATGATGAATGGGAAATGGCTATAGTATTGTAGGATTTGAAGTTGAATTCGTAGTTGTTTTAATTAGCTACTGTAGTTATACTCATTCTAACTCTTTCACAAGAAGAAGCTCTTCCAAGAAATCATAATGATGAATGGGAAATGGCTATAGTATTGTAGGATTTGAGGTTGAATTTGTAGTTGTTTTAATTAGCTACTGTAGTTATACTCATTCTAACTCTTCCACAAGAAGAAGCTCTTCCAATAGATTATAATGATGAATGGGAAATGGCTATAGTACAGTAGGATTTAGTTGTAGTTTTTGTTGTTCATCATCACAGTTACACTTGTTCCAATCACTCTTCCACAAGAAGAAACTCTTCCAACAAATTCTTAAAGAGTCCAAGACATGACCGTGATAATGAATGATTTAGTTGTGTGTTTGTACTAAGTATCATCTGTGTTCTTGCTCTTAAACACTTTCCAAAAACATCATAATGACGAGTAGGATATGGATATGATATCTTAGTTTTTCATTGCTTTCAGTCCTTTATATTTGCATTTGCACTCAATTACACAGTCAGAATTGTTCTAGCTCTTCCAAAAGAAGGAATTCTTCCAAAATATCAATAATGATGGACAAATAGACTGTATAATTTCATAGAATAATGCATGGTAGCATAGTTAAAATGCTCCGGAGTTTAATTGCACTTAACTCATGTTCAGTTACTTTGTTTTGAGTTTGATGATGACTTGTAGTTCAGCATTGTTTTAGATTAGTGGCATCTTAAGTTCATTCTTAGATTAACTCATTGCACTTGCACTTCACATTTAGATTGTCATCCATTGCACATTAGATTAACTTCAGTTGTTAAGATTAATAAAACAGCCTTCATTATTTACAAACATCTTCTTGTTCTAAAATCTACAATTGATCTATAACCATATGAACAGAAGACAAACATCATTTTAAGTCCTGAAGTACATCTGCAATTTCCTCCTCATTTTATAAACAAAGCTCTCTCTCTTAAAAGACTAATTTGAAAAGAAATCAATAACTCTTGAGTAAAGGTTTTGTGACATTCAATTGAATTGCAGAATAGAGTTAGGGATTAGCTTTAGAATAGAAAATCTTATGATGATATCAATATTTTACTCCCAACATACTTCAACAAATCTCTAATCAAGGACAAGATGTTGCATCATTATAAGTTAGTTGTTTAAAATGTTTACTTAGGAAGATTTGCATGCTTAGTTGACCATGTTTCAAGCTCTCTCTCAAATGCCTTTGATGAAAGAATTTGACAAGTTTAGTTTGTGTTTTGAATCATTTGCTTAAAAGTCATTATCAAGCTTTGTTTCTGATTGGTCTAGATTTGATTCTGTTTTTAGTATTCCAATTGCATTTTTCATTTGTCATCCATCAATTAGGATCCACTATGTTTTTAATCATCAGCTCATTTCCATTAGCTTTCTAGGCATTTTCCTTGTGAACATAAAACCACCAAAAGACCAAAAACATCATAAATCATCACAAAAGACCAAAAACATCACAAAACACTACACACAACGCATTAGGAAACAAACACGTAGGTACATATAGTACACTTCACTTCAGCAGTTTACAAATCCTGGTTGACAATTAAATGAGCTCAATTTAGGAGACTAGATTGAGACCAAACAATAACTTCCTTCCCTTTTTCCCTGCATAGGTTCTCAATTTCCAAGTGCATTTCTTCCAACTGATTCTGGATTTGTATAGTTCCAAATTGGTCATCAGTTTTGGGCACGACTTCCACCTTCATGGCAACTTCCAGAGCTTCGACTTGAGAATAAATTTTCTAGTTATTCAAAGGGTCGTATAGGTGTGGTAGGATCATGGTAGTAAATAATTATTTATGTTGCTTATCATCATATACAAATCCACCATCGCTGATAGTGCGCTTCAATCGTTGATATGCCTCCTAGACATATTGGTTTGCCTCTTGTCAGATTTATTTTAGCTCTGTTACACATTGCAAGTAGGAATTTGGTTTTCTGAATTACTGCTTAAAATATTTCGTGATCTCATTGATAGTGGGGTTAGCGTTCTGAGCCAAATATGCCATAAACCAATCCAGCGGATGAACCTAAAACACCATATATAGTTGTGCTTTTTTTACATCATCATTTTTGACATTCTGTGCAGTCCATACTACATCTGCAACAAACTATAACCTATCCAGGTCTTCATATCCCACACCCTTGAAGGTGGGTAGCTTCATATGTGCAACCATTTCGCCTCCTGGGGGTGGTGGAGGTGGAGTAGGAGATTACTTACCCCTGCGCAAGTTCAATTGCGGGGTACCTAGAGGGCTACCTTCAGTGAACGTAGCCTCATCACTCTCTGTATCATTATTATGTTGGTTTCTCAGAGGATTGTATACCAATATGTCTCCTCTCTCGTTAACCCAAAAGTACTTTCCCTTGCGCGTAGTGGTTTCAACTTTGTTTGGGGTCATTCAATTGGTGGGACAACACTAAACACCCTTTTCGCACAATAACATCTTAATCAACAAAGGCAGAGAGCATATGAACTTACCTCTTAGTCCTTTGAACAACCTCCCTTCTGCTTCAAAATATGAGAAAAATCTATCAACTACAAACTCTATCACAAATCCACCCAGAATGTTGTCAAACCAATGGTCGACATTGCGGGTGATGGAGTTATCAGTCTTCTATAACTGTTGGATCAACTTAAGCATCCACTGAGAGATATTATCATCCTTCCAATAGGTATGAAACTCATCTAAATTTAATAACCATTCCTGTAATTTACTTGCAAAGGTCACAAAGAAGATTTCGTGGACCTCTATGAAAATGTACTTTTTTTATCACTCTTCAACACACAACTTCTTACTCATGTTCTCCTTGATGGAGAATTCACGTATATTTTTCTCAAACCAGTCGTCTAATTCAGTCTTCGATGGATGCCACAACATCTAATCTCTCTCAAAATGATCCTGGATTAGGCAAGGAAACCATTTTTTGGAATTATGAGTCCTGACCTGGGTCCAAAGTTAGCGCATAACCAACAAAACCCTCTTACTACTAGCCCTTTAGGAAATGACCTACTTCTGTAGGCCAAAGTCTCACTCGAAGCATTATGGGGGGTTGTTGGAACTAGGTTTCCACACCCCGAGAGAGAACTAAATGAAGTGGGAATCTTCAGATCTATCTTATTGCACAGAGTACCTTGCAAACCAGAAAACCTAAAAGAAACCGTAGGCTAATTAACCCAGCTTGAACCTGTGTGTACACATAGACAAGATATACACAATCCCTTGAGCTATTCTAATAATGTAATATTTTTATTTTATAGCAATAGGTCTATGTAATTATCATTCATTGTTGTGAAACCAACTTGAAAAATAGAATAAAAGAGATATCAACGTGTTGGGCCAGAATTGTAATCTACAGATAAATTACACTTCTCTAGGCAGGTGTTAGTCTATAACAATAGGTGAAAGACTATACTACCATTTCTCCTAACTCAGAACAGATACAAAGAGAGGATTGGATGCTTACTTGTTTCATTCACTTCCAAATCGCTCCTTTCTATGGCTTCCACTACAGCTTCAAATTCAAGCGGTTTCAAATAGCTGAATGCTTCCTACAAGAAAGAACACTAAAATAGCAGAATATGCAATAATATAGATATCTATTCAAGATAGTTAGCTAAATCAGTTAAGCATAAACTACATTCATCAACTAAGATCTTTCAATATGGAAAATCAAAGTAAACATGGATGCATGTAGGGAAAAACAAGAAGTACTCTTTATTGATGATAGAAGGAGAGGTCACAACCTAGTGACTGATTTGAAGTGACCTTCCGGCAGATTTCCCAAGTCTCATCATAGCATAAGTCTCTCGAGCAGCAGCTCCACAAATAAAACTCTCTATTGAAAATTCCCCAGCAATTCCCTACTCAAATTCCTCCTCCCAAACACTTAGATCTGTGTCCATTTTATAAAGGAACTGTAGGAAGTTTTGTAATCAATAACATTCCAAAAATAGGCAAGACATGTTTCCATTCATGTATATGTCAAATGGACACTTGGATCCGAAGCTTGACACATGTGAACCCTTCTAGAAGAAATTGGCCAAGTGGAGATTCTGAAACAATGAGAATTTCGCTCCCAATGTGACCAACACACCTTTGAATGTCGAGAAGTGCTTTGCAGAGAAGCCTTGAATGGGGCTTCCTGCATATGCAACGCACTTATGCCCTTTAGATCTTGCGTTGGTGAGCTGCCGCATGTTTAATAATAAGCTTCAAACCATGGAAAATCCTTGCTTGATGAAAGTATTGTTTGATTCATGTTGTTTCCTGTCTTAGGGCATATAGAAACTAAGATGATAGGGAATGATAGACCTTTGATCATCGGTTCTAGAGATTATTCCAAGTTAACCAGGTCATTGGGAATGGTGCCCATATTGACCTATAACAATTTCCCCCTAAAGCACGAGATCCAAATAATAAGAAAATTTGATTGAGGTGCTTTACATTGTGATGAGCCTGGAAACAGAGCAGAACGGTCACCTGCATCAATCCTACAATACATTACATCATGATATATCCTCTATTGATTATAATTTATGAGGGTAGGCATTCCCATAGTCAGCACATAAAACAATCTAATAACATGTACATCGGATTCCTGGATGTTTATTTTTCATATAATAACATGTACATGTAATCAAAGTCGTCTACATCGGATTCCCGAATGTTTATTTTTCCATCTTTGCTAGGTTCTGACCCGAGATAGGAATACTTCATAACATAATCCCTCACTATTTCTCCTCCAATGGTAGATCCTATGAGTGAAATGGGCAAACCTCTCCTCGAAAAACCTATGAGAAAATACACATCCTCAACTGTTATGGACAACACTTGATTTTTTATGTGAAATGCCTCCATATCTGGATCCCATGCTTGAACAAGGATGTGAATGTTTTCTTTACCTATGTCACAAATTTCCGTCTAAAACTTGATTAGCTAATGAATTAGTTAAAGTGTTCAGATTTCTGGAAATGTGTTGATATTGAAAGAAATCAAAATGTCTCTCCAAAATTCGAACTCTAAGGAGAAATCTAAGCAGTGTTGGATTTCTAACAGTATAAATACTAGTAAGTTGTAGTACCACAAGTTGTGAGTCTAACCTTATGATTATGTGATTAATACCGAATGAAATGGCATCAGAAAGAAGTTCAATCAACACGCTATACTCAATGATATTATTCATTGATCTACCGATACAAATCCCTTGAAAACTCACTAACTCGCCGTTCAGAGCGAGAATGGCCCATGTTGCAGAGGATAGATTCGGTGTACTATGACTAGCACCATTAGCATATCCAACAAATGGTTTCGAAGATTTAAAAATCTTCCATAAAATGTAAAGCGGATTACTAACGTCAAGAAAAATCTAAAAGACAAATTAAGATAGTGAATGCAAATCAACAACATATAAGCAATATAATACAAAAAAATACCATGCTCATGATTAAGCATAGTAATGTTTCAAATACAACCCATTTCTAGGCTGTGCCAATGGAATCCCATCGTAATCAACTAACTCGTAGGCACCCTTAGCAAGAACTATTTTGAAAATATAGGGGCCTTGCCATAATGGCTCGAATTTCCCTATACCTATTACATCAACTTCCTGTTCATAAAGAAGGACCAATTTTCCCTTTGATTAGATGCAAGGCTGGACATTTTTATCGTATTACACCTTTATATGTTTCTTATATGTTTCGTTGGCCAATTGGGCTTCACGATGCATTTCATCTAGACAGATGAGGTTATGGAGACGCGCTTCCTCTTCTGAGGTGTTAGGTAACAAGTCTATCGCGAGTTTTAACGATGATATTTCGCATTGGATTGGTAAGATAGCTTCCAGACCATACACCAATTGAAAAGGAGTAAATCCGGTCACGTTTCTCACTGAGGTTCGATACGCCCACAAGGTGGAGTACAGTATCAAGTGTCAGTTCCTTTTATGGACTCCTATCATTCGTTGAAGCATTCATTTAAGAATTTTGTTAATAGCCTCAACTTTTCCATTTGATTGTGGATAATAAGGAGTAGAATTATCATGTGACAATCCTAACTTGGATGTCAATTTAGACATCATATGGTTGTGAAAATGCTTCCCATGATCTGTAACTATAGCCTGTGGGACCCCAAACCATGCAATGACATGATTGAAGAAAAAAAATGCAACTGTTTATCCTGTGTTATTGAATGTAGGCATTGCTTCGGCCCATTTGGTAAAATATTCGACTGCGACAATAATATAACCATGCCCCCTGGATGAAGGAGGGTTACAAGCCATGAAATCGATACCCCATTTCCTAAATGGTCCAGTTGATACAACAGGATGCATTGGCACTAGAGGTTTGTGGATTTTACGGTCGTAAATCTGGCAAGTGTGACAACTTCTGACTCTGAGGATACAATCTCGAAAAATAGTAGGCCAAAAGAAATCGATGTAGAGTATCTTCTGCACGGTAGCATAACCAGATAAATTTACACCACAAGCTCTAGCATGGCAATCATTTAACACTTTTTTGGTCTCCTCGTTAGTGAGGCACCTCCTTAAAATGGTATGGACACCATGACGATAAAGTATATCGCTGACGATCAGATAATCTTTGGCTTGGTATTGAATACGTCACTGAACAGAGCGAGAGGTATTAGGTCAAAAAGTTTGGGTTTAGAGATAAATGATGAAATCGTCATACCAGGGATCAGATGATCCGATCAGAAACAGAGACTCGTCTGGAATAGATGGTTCCGACGTAGTTGCAGTACTATAACAGGGAAGGTCACAAAGAAGCTCAGCCAAAAATAAAGACTTCTTTGACTTGGATTTGATGAATTCCAAATGAAATTACTACAAAATGACGATCCATTTTGAATGTTTTCCCCCCAGCAATTGACGTGATAAGATGTAATTCATGGGGTTGCAATCCAAAACTATTGTTGTTTTTTGGAGTAGGATATAATGGCGAAATTTTTGGACACCTTGAACAGCTACCAAGGCAATATTTTCCACGTACGAGTACTTAACTTCCGTATCATTGAGATTACGACTCAAATAATAGATCGAATGTTCAATTCCATATTCTACTTGGACCAAAACCATAGTGATGGTCATTTCAGCCGCGACGATATATAGGAAATAATAATTTTGATAATTTGGAGGATACATTAATGACGCTCGAACAATATGGTCCTTGATAGCATCAAAAGAGGCTTGCGCAGCTTGGTCCCAATAGAAGGGAACCCCCATCTTCAATAATCGAGTAAATCCTTTAGCCATTTCAGTGTAGTTTGGAATGGACCTTTTCAGGAAGTTAGCCTTTCCTTGAAGTTTTTGTATCTGAAGTAAGTTTGATGGTGCAGGAAAATCAAGAATGGCCTGTACCTTCAGTGGTTCTATTCGAATTCCTTCTTTTGAGAATACGAATCCGAGAAATTGACCGGAACCAACACAAAACACACATTTATGTGGATTGAGGCATATCTTGTAGTGTCAGCAGCGTAAGAAAATGGCTCTCAAATGCATTGGGTGATCAGTCCGTTTTCGTGAATGCATTGGTAAATCATCTAGATATTGTTGAACAATGTGCTTGATGTCGTTGAAAGCATAATCCATTTCTCTTTGAAAATTTTCCCCAACGTTCTTTAAACAAAATGGGAGTTTTCGATATGCGAATGTGCCCCAGGGACAGATGAATGATGTTTTATGTTGGTCATCTGGGCGGATATTGATTTTATTATAGCCGTAAAATCCATCCATGAAAGAAAATATTTCACATCCAGCACAATCGTCAATAATCTGGTCGATAAAGTGTGTAGGATAGTTGTCTTTTGGACAAGCCTGATTAACATCCCGATAGCCGACACACACTTTAATGGTTCCTTATTTTTTCATAACAGGAACGATATTGGAAACCCACTCAGTTAGCGGAACAGGGTAAATGAAACCAGGACGCAAAAGCTTTTCAACTTCTACTTTGATGGAAGCGACTTTCTTTGGATGAACAGGATGAAGCCATTGACACACCAGTTTGACATCAGGATACATATTAATAGTGTGTTCAACTATACTAGTATCTATGCTTGGCATTTCCTCATAAGACCAAGCGAATACATCATGGAATTCATGAAAAAGAGAGTGATATGAATCAAGTTCTAATGGAGAACAAGATACACCAACATGAATATTTTCTACAACGCCAGGTTTAGTCGAATATCGATAGAAATCGTTTCTTCAATATTTGATAAATTTCGCTCAGATTAAATTGCATTAATCGGAAAAGAATTTGAAAAGAAATTTTGAATGGATGGGTGATATAGTTCACTGAGATTATTTTCTTCATAATCAGGAAGATGGGAACGATGACGGTAATCCTCCCATGGTTCTCCTTCTGCCATCATTGCTTCCAAAATAGTTTCATCTGTCACAAATTTTGAGGAAAATGGATCAGATGGAGTACCAAAATCTAATGAACGATCAACCCAAACACTTGGCGATGCTGATTTTGGATTTGTTGCCCAAGCTGAATAGATTGATTGCTATTATAGCTCAATGGGGTTGAGCGGTAAAACATCATCGAACGTAGAAATATCAAAAACACCCGTACTCTTCCTTAAGCCAGATAGAGTGAAAGAGATCATGTAGAAGGTCTCTATGCTTGCAATTTCTGCTGACATCGCGGGCGGTGATAGTGAAAAAGTTCCCATAAGAGTGGAATCCCTTAAGAGTCCTACACCAATGTTCTAGATTTCTAGTTGGGGTAAGTGAATATATAGAACACTTCCAATTACTTGCGAAGCAGAGGCAAAAAAGGATAATTGATTAATGACTGTAATAGTACCTTTATGAGGAAAGGAAACTATTCTGAAATATGTAGAAACGATAGCAGTCATTGCATATACCCATGGTCTTCTAAGTAAAATATTATAGTCACGGGGTCCGTCAACAACCTCAACATCAATACTTACTATTTTTCCCCCTAATTCAACTTGCAGGTTATTGATAATACCACAAGGTTTATATGTTCTTCCATCAAAAGCCTTCAACGTTGTTGATGATTGCGATAATCACGGTGAGCCAAGTGACTTCCAGTAGTTTAGAGACATAATGCACGTAGATTCTCCCTCTTAAATAATAGTTCGATGAATAAGATGATTGATAACATTTACTTGGATGGAGAATTCCAATTCTACTGGTAGCTGTGGCACATAGCCTGTATGATTAAAGACAACAAGATTAGAATCAGTCGGATCAATTCCACCAATGGCTAACAATAAATCCTACCTCTGGGAGGGAAAATTTTGTAATACCTCAAGAGAATACATAGTTGAAGGGTATTGAGCCAAATATTCAACTATATTATAATTTTGTGCAGCTCTTTCTCGAGGATTATATGTTGATTTATGAATTAATCCCTTTGGTCGCTTAATTGTCAATTCAGGAATAACAAGAGGTGGTACTAATTCATTAGATGGATTCATTGTCGAGGTATTAGGTTGATCAGTAGCCGGACTATCATAGTATTTATTCCGCGTCGACACCAAAATATCTTGTGAATTTTTTGTAGTGGATAACATTAGCACTTGGGAACTAGGAGCTGGATTCGTAGCAACCAAATTTGTGTCTGGATTTGGAAATAGGTCTGTCAACACAACGGATGCATGAGAAGTCTTGATGATTTTTGAGACTTCAGTACGGTGAGGACAATCCCTAACAAAATTTTCCTCGTTACATATTATGCATGGATAACGAGGTTTCCGTGGTCCTGAAATTTGATCAGATGATCGTTCCTGCATGTTAGAAGTTTGATTTTTCTTTTATTTCCCCTTTTTCTTACTTCTTGGTTGCTTATCACTTTTTCCTTTGTCAAATCAGATGGCATTGATTTCGGAAGTAGGAGTAGGATCAAATGCATTAGTGTTGTGTGTATTTATAGTGCCTATCAAGCCATCTCTGGCATGAGAGTCCTTTATTTGAGGAGGAACATTGAAATTAGATCGCAACGCATTTGGGATTTTCTCATAGAGCGTGCCAGACTGAGTATAAATCAAGTCTAAATACTGGGCACGAGCGATAACTTTATCTTCTGTAATGGCACTACCTTTAGCCACATCCTTTGTTATAGATGGTAAAAGTGATTTGATGAACCATCCAGAAAGAAGCTGATCATGAATAAATGTCTTAACCATTCGTCGACAGTGACTTCACTCATGAATATGATCTGAAATGTGAGTAGCATTACTCTTCTTGAAGTTGTTCAAGATTTCCATTCTAGTTTCGTATTTGATCGATAATTGGAAATGGGTCAAAAAGATAGTAGCGAAAGCAGTGAAATTGTCGAAAGAAGCTCTAGGTAATTCAATGTACAATTTAGCTGCTAGACCTCTGAGCATTCGCTGAAAAAGACATAATCGAACAGAATCATCATTTAGGGAATTTGATGAACACCATAAATGATAAGTCATAACATGAGTTGATGGGTCTTCTCCAGGGTTTCCATTGAATTTAGGAATTTCGGAGGGTAATTTATGTGGTATCACTGGCCAGCAAGGAGGATAATTGATAGGATAATTGGTTAACCAGTTTAAATATGGTAATTCCAAGGTTGCAACAAAATGCAATTGTCTATTAAGGTCAGGTTGCGCATAGCCAGGATAAGATGGAATTTCTTGGGCATCATGTCTTTCAGCACCAGCATATGGGATTTAATGTTGGTAACCCAGATAGGGGTTGTGTTGCATGGCAAACGATTGAGAGTTATGTTGATCAAAACCTGGATATGATACTTGTTGATATGAAGTTTGAGGAATTTACACTTGTGGCTGCCAAGGATTCTATCCTACAATGTTATAACCCATATTAGTATAAGTTGGATTCAGCTGATATGTATAACCAGATTGTGTTTGTGACATCCCATAAAATGTTGGACCAGCTTGTGAACAAATGATCCTTGATACAGGTTGTTGTAGATTAACCAAAGGATTTTGATATTGAGTTGAAGAACTCACTTGATAAGGTTAATGTACAATATTTTTATTCTGTAACAGGGGTATAGATGTATTAACAAGTGGTATTGAAGTGGGTGTAATAGGGGTAACAGGCAGAGTGGGCTGCCATTGACAAACATTCATGTCAACATTAGTTTGACCAAATTGTGACTGAGTACTGTCGTATTAGGTGACCATAGGTTTCCCCCCAGCATAAGGAGGATAATAAGACAGAAAATATTGTTCTCCAAATGCTGGGAGTCTAGTTTATATGGTACTTAAAGGAATTGACCCATAAGGACCAACTTGATATTGCCCTGAGGATGGATGTAATGATTCAAGACGTTCAATACTAACTATAGGACTACCAGTTAAAACACCAGATGATGGCTTTGGTAATGACTATGGTCTTGAATATTGACCAGAGAAATTGCAAGACAATGATTTGTAGCATGTTGGGACCGAAGGGCGACTCTGCAAATATGACTCTGGTGAAGTTGTGAACATCAACGAAGTAGCAAGGGTAGGAGCTAACGTAATTGGAACAGCAGAACCAACTAAAGATGTTGGTTCAGACATACTTTTATGACCAAATGTATACTCTCCAAAATCAACGAGAGATTGGATGGTAATGGGATCAACAAAATCAGATGGAAATGATTGAGGAAAAGGCTAGTACAGGTAAAGGTCTCCCCAAAAGTGGGTTTGACTTAAAGGTGTATCAGGTTGTGGGATTTATTCAATCACGATTAAACCAGGAGGAAGAACTTCACCATTAGGCCCAAAATATATTTCAGACAGTTGACTATGTGATATAGGAGTTTCAGTGGCTACAGATATTTCTGGAGTGACCAAGGTAGGAACAATTTCTGGCTGTTCAGGATTCATATTTTTTGGCAAAGAATAGATAGGATCTAGATCAATTTGTGATTGAAAAAATTTGGGTCCAGGAGGTATGGTCTCAGCGATTGAATGGATCTTGACCATAGGTAGCTGTGAATACTTTGTTTCGACAACAGTAAACAAACCAGGATGTGTGGAAACAATTTGAGCTAACTCTGGTTTAAATGATGATGTTTCGCCAGAGGTACGAATTGTACTTGATTCAGTAGATCGTGATCGCCTTCACCTACCAGAAATAACTTCTAGTGGTAAAGGTGGTTTTAAAGCTAATCTACGCGAACGATGGTGGGGTAGGATTGTGTTCTTCCATGATTATTGATTTATTTTATCCAATAAAAAATAAAAAAAAAGGAGGGTAATTCTAGGCAAAAGGGTTTACCAATAAACTGTGAACTACAGAATACCTCCTGGTGAACCAAGAAGTACGGGTAGGTAATCTCCCCAAATGTTGTGTTTGGTGTATCACAATTTCAGGGTGGCTGACTCGGTTCAATATGGATGGATAGCACCTAAAATTTTTCCTCCCAAATATACCCGAATGTACGTGGAGGCCCAAGTCCGTATTAGCACTGTCTGATGCGAAACTGCACAGTGAGAGCACCCATTTATACTTATCATACTGTAACACTGCCCGATATACCCAAAAGTACGTGGAAAAGCTATGATATACTTACGTACGTGGAGTGAGGTATCACACTTGGAATGTATCACAGACAAGTTAACGACAACTGCTATGTTTTACGACGCCAAAAAACGTCTCCAGCCTAGACCTTATAAATGTTATCGTTAATGTTCCAATGCGTTGTTAAGTAAATTGAGATTTATTTTATGTTGATCTTGCTTAACATTTTTCCTTTCAGGTTCACCATGATGATGTATATAAAATTCCTAAAATCAGCTAAGAATGATAAACAAATTTCACTTTCAGCTTTTTCAATGAAGAACCTAGCTACTAAAGGTAAGAGAACGCTTGTTTTTTGGAAAGAGAGAAAATTATTTGTGAGAAAACAAATCAATGAACAAAAAAAATCAATTAATTACAAACTAAATGCAGATTTCCTAATGTTCCTTTTGCAAAAAACACACAATCCTACATGCAAATGCAAGTTTTTCTTTTTAGTTTCCTTAACGTTATGAATGTAGAAAATAAACTAGGTGCACTAGATCACTAATCGAAATGCTTTTTACTTTCGAGAAACGGAGAATACAAACAAAAATTCCTTTATTGAAGGAAAAATGAGGACTTCAACAACAATTTCTCCTATCAAGGAAATGAATATTTTACGACAATTTCCTATTTTGAAAGCAAACGATTCTTAATGCAACCATAAAAAGTACTTTGAAATCAACTTGTCAATGAGAATGAAAAACTTTTTTAAAACAACATTGAACAAATTTTCAATCAAAGGAGAAGAAATATATAGAGTTACTGGTTAATATAGCATCAAAATTTTCAGAACAAATCAACAAACAGAACTGAAGCAAATTACAAAGTCAGATTCAAGGGGATTTGGTCCCTTTGAGGAGCCAATGCAGTGTCCAAGGGGAGAAAGTGCTCTACAACGCAGGATTAGAAGGGAGACAGTGCTCTACAAAGCACTGTGCCCTGACCAAGGGTGTGTTGAGTGGAGTAAACAAAGAAAAAGCTACTATTTGGCTCACTAACTTGGCAAATTAAGCTCTGAAAAAGTCTAATATTTATGTGAAACAGCTACTGGGTGGATTTAGAAAGCAGATCAGAGACTAAAACACCTAGAAACAAGAGAAGTTCTCCCCAGTGGAGTCGCCAGTTTGTTGGGCAAAAATTGTAATCTACAGGAAAATTATGCATCCCTAGGTAGGTATTAGCCTAGAACAACAGGTGAAAGACTATACTACCATTTCTCCTAACTCAGAACATATACACAGAGAGGATTGGATGCTTACTTGTTTCAATCACTTCCAAGTGGCTCCTTTTTGTCGCTTCCACTACAGCTTCAAGTTCAAGCGGTTTAAAATATCTGAATGCTTCCTACAAGAAAGAACACTGAAACAACAGAAGATGAAATAATATAGATATCTATTCAAGCTAGTTAGCTAAATCAGATAAGCATAAACTACATTCATCAACTAAGATCTTACAATATGGAAAATCAAAGTAAACATGGATGCATGTAGGGAAAAACAAGAATTACTCTTTATTGATGATAGAAGGAGAGGTTACAACCTAGTGACTGATTTGAAGTGACCTTCCAACAGATTTCCCAATTCTCATCACAACATATGTCTCTCCAGTAGCAGCTCCAAAAATCAAACTCTCTATTGAAAAATCTCCAAAATTTCCCTACTCAAATTCCTCCTCCCAAACACTTAGATTTGTGTTGAATTTATAGATGAACTGTAGGCAGTTTTGTAATCAATAGCATTCCAAAAATATGAAATACATGTTTCCATTCATGTAGATGTCAAATGGACACTTGGATCCGAAGATTGACACATGTGAACCCTTCTAGAAGACACCGGCAAAGTGGAGATTCCAAAAAAATGAGAATTTCGCTCCCAATGTGACCAACGCACCTTTGAATGTCAGGAAGTTCTTTGAAGAGTAGCCTTGAATGGGGTTACATGCATATGCAATGCAATTAGGCCCTTTAGAGCTTGCGTTGGTGAGCTCCTACATGTTTAATAATAAGCTTCAAACCATGGAAAATCCTTGCTTGATGAAAGTCTTGTTTGATTCATGTTGTTTCCTATCTTAGGGCATATAGCAACTAAGATTATAGGGAATGATAGACCCTTGATCATCGGTCCTGGAGATGATGCCCAGTTAACCAATTCATTGGGAATGGTGCCCAAATTTACCTATAACACAACACCTATGAAATAACCCACTTCGAGGGGGAAACCTCCTTTACATTACATAAACGATAAATTCTTTGATGATACAAATGAAAAAACCTCCTTTTATATATAGGAGTTCATGGGGTCAAAATATAATCCTAGATGACCTAAAAATAATGATGTAAGGGAAAAATAATAAAAATATTGGGGTTACAGGGGTACAAAGATAACAATAAGGGGGTTACACTAACAACAATAAATAACTACACTAGTAATATAGGGACCTAACATGCCCATATGCTTCAAAATTTTTTTGTCTTCAACACTTTTATAGCTCTATATTATTCTGTATAAAATTAGCATCCTCCCATGTAGAATCTTCAGCGGTTAAGTTCTTCCACTTGATGAGATACTCTGAAATTGATCGATTTCGTAGATGTCGAGTTCTTTTTTCCGTGACTGCTTCATGTTCCATTATCATTTTTACTTCCTCATCAAGTTATGGAAATATTTTTTGAACTAGAATTTTGTCACCTATAACCATATTTAAGCATGAAACATGGAAAAATAGATGCACTCACGAAGAAGCATGAAGCTCCAATTTTTATGCCATAGTGCCAATCTTTTGCAACACCTTGTAAGGACCATAGTACTTTGGCGATAATTTATTATCCTTCTTAGCTTGCTTGAGGGGCATTTGTTTGTATGGTTGTAGCTGTAAAAATACCCAGTCTTCTACATCAAAAATTATCTCACTACAATGTTGATATGCCTATTGTTTCAGCCTATTTTGTGCCAAATTTAGGTTATCCTTTAAGAGGAGAACTTCTTGTTGATGCTCGATGTGATCTTACACTGATTTAACCTTAGAATATTCTCTTAAATATGAGGTGTTGGATGGTGGATGATATCCACAAAGTGCCATAAATGGGGTCATTTTTGCTACAGTATGGAAGGAAGTGTTATACCACCATTTAGAGAGAGGTAACCAGTTGACCCATTATGTTTTCTTATCAGATACAAAACAACAAATATATCCTTCCAAAAATTTAATCACTATCGCAGTTTGACCATCGGATTGAGGATGATAAGATGAGCTATGAGCTAGTTGAGTACCCAAACAAGAAAATTATTACGTCCAAAAAATTCCAGTAAAAATGGGATCTCTATCACTTACAATAATCTTTGGGATTCCATGTAGCTTTTGAATTGTTTCCATAAATGTCGTAGCAACTGTACTTGATTTAAATGGATGAGATAATGCACAAAAGTGTGCATACTTGGTAATTTTATCAACTACCACCATGATTATGCTCTTTCCTTCGAACTTAGGTAAACCTGTGATAAAATCCATTTAAATATCCTCCCAACGTTGACTTGGAATAGATAAAGGTTGTAGAAGACCCAGGGTCTTAATTGTCTCAACTTTATTTTGCTGGAAAAAGAAACATTCTTCCACAAAATTTGGAATATCAAATTTAAGGCCATCCCAAAAAATTATTTCTTCACCCTATTGTAAGTTTTTAAAAATACAGAGTTTCCTCCTAAAGGAGAAGTGTGCAATTGCAAAAGAATATTTTTTTTTAGCTGGGAATTCTTACAAATATATAACTGATACTTGTACCATAAGGAATCATTTTTCCAACTAAATGTATCATATGTACTAGGATATTGCTACAAATTTTGAATGAGTGTGCACACTTCTTCCTCTTTCTTCCATTCATTCCTTGCTTCAGTTATCCAATCTAGTTGGATAATAGAAATTGCACAAAGCAATGCTTCCACCTCTTCATCCTTTCTTGAGAGTGCATCTGCAACAAATTTTAGCTTCCCCTTCTATATATTATTTCAAATTAATAACCCAACATCTCTGTGACCCATTTTTGTTGCTCATCTGAAGATAGTATTTAAGTGTTGGAAATATTGTCATTGATGGCAAAGGAAGTGGCAAAGGAATTGGCATATGAAACTGTAACTAGGAACAGAGAAAAAACATGTAGCAGAGAAGAACAAAGAAAGAGTGCATCAAACTGTAACTAGGAACAGAGAAAAGACATGTAGCAGAGAAGAATAGAGAAAGAGTGCATCTACAGTTTGAGCTACAGAGAACAGTATCAGTCAAGGAGCAGGGACAGGCAGTGAATTGAAAGTTGTCCAGAGACTGTATAGGAAGAAAAAGGCCATCAAACAGAAAAAGGTTCTGCATTCTCTGTGAATTATATGTATATTCTTGATAGAATTCAGAAGGAAGGATAGTTGAGTCCCTGTGGACAACTATGAATAATTGTTCGTAAACATCATAAACCCTGTGGCAAGAATCCTATGGCAAGAATTCGAAATTAAAGATTTAGTGTATAAATTGAAGGAATTAATGGTTGCGGAGATATGATGGTTTTGAATGTAGCAAAGATTATAATTGCGATGGATCATAGTACAGTGATCAACTTGCGGAATCAAGAACTTGAATGTGCAGTTAGAAGCGGAACTACGACAGGATAGAACTCTGAACATGCAATGGAAGGTTGATATATTATATATATCATTGCAGAATTAAAGACAGAGTGACATTTTGTTATGTCAAGGTCGGAAGGCAGCAACCGGTGTAAAGAATGTATGGTAAAAGACTCAAACGAAATTGTGAACAAAGCGTTAAACTTAGCAATGGAACTGTAATAAAAGGCAAAACATTAAAGCACAACTTAATCATAATAATACATTGAAGAGTGGGCGGAACCTTGAAGGTGGAACCATACGAGGAACAGTGAAAGTGGTTTCTGGTTTTTATTGCACCGCTTTTACAGGTTGAGCGGTATTCAAGAGGTTGGCTCTGATTCCATAGAATGGGCGACATGCGTCCCTGTACGATTTCACAAAACTGCTTAACCACTGAGCGCCATCGCGCGTTATCGATCGACCCAGGATGCCCAACGATATTGATATAAACTATTGATCTAGGAAGATGCCATCGAACGGTGGCTATGTTTGGAAGGTGCGCGAAGAATAACATAAGTATGACAACCCATCGTGCGTTATTTCCTATTCAAGTTGCCCAAGCGATATCCATCGGATTGGATGTTGTGGCGCGATGAAACGTGAGCCCTCTGATCGGATCAATTATTAGCGATGGGCCCCAGTTTAATTTATATTGCTCGATTTAAAAGCCATTTGATAAAAGCGCTGGTGATTAATGTAAACTTCTATTATATTTTAAATTTCCAAAGGTTGTGGATAATTTTTATTTATCAAATTCCACGAATTTGATAAATAAAATTCCAATAATAGAAGGAATACCATCAGTAGTTTGGTGGTTTTGACTCATGGTTTTACTAAAGGAAAAACTATATAAGGAGAAGAGAAATAGAGTACGGGGTGTGCATGCGTAAGGGTGGTGAATGAAAGAATTTCTACAAGGAAGATCTGCATGGACGAAATCTGTTCTTAATTGATAAATCTGAATCTATGATGCACCCATGGATATAATGATCTGACGATGATGAATCTCTGGTTTGATCGACTGACGAAATCATGAAGAACTGGTGTGAGTGTACTGAAGAAAATGAATAAATCTGGTGGCCTGCAAGGTATGTTGTATGAAAATTGATGTAACGTGGTCCGCAGTAGAGCTGAGGGTTGAAGCCTTCAGTGAGGGGGTTGTAGCTCCCTTCCAGTGGTAGCTGGTAAAGGAGAGAAGGTTGTAGCCTTTCTACAGGTAGATGCCTGCGTGCTGGTATAAGTCTACACTAGCATAAATTGTAAGAAGTTTTCTTTATAATAAATATTGAAGACTGAGATAACAGCAGCGGTGGTTTTCTCGCAAATTGGATTTCCACTTTAAATACTAGTGTTCATATGTGCGGCTTATGTTTTATGGTTTGTTCTAGTATTTTTGTTCATACTTACTGCTTACTAAACATCTGATAAAAGACATAATAAGATATCTGGACATACACGTTGGATTCTGTAAAATAGCATATGGTTTTAAAGACAAAGAAAAAGTGAAAAAGTTTTCAGCCCTAAATACTGATTCACCCCCCCCCCCCCCCTCTCAGTATTTTTCCAACAATTGGTTTCAAAACAGGTCCTTCTGAAAAAGCTTAACTGCTAGAAGGAAGATCAAGCAAGATGAGTAATCAAGATGGAACAACATCTATCATGCCTCCGCTCTTTAACAGAAAAAATTTAATCTTCTGGAAAACAAGGATGAGATCCTATCTTCAGTCTCTAGGAGCAGATGTATGGGCAATTGTTGAAGGAGGATATCAATATCTAGCTGCAGTACCAACATATTCGACAGAAAGAAAGAAATATGAAACCAATGCAAAGGCGGTCAATGCTCTATTGGGAAGTCTGACTGAATTAGAATTTGTCAAAGTCATGTAGCTGAATACAACAAAGGAAATATGGGACAAAATAATTCTAAGTTATCAAGGTGATGCAAAGGTAGAAAGTGCTAAACTCCAAACTCTCAGAATTCAATATGAGAATCTAAAAATGGATAATGAGGAAAGCGTTGCAAAATTCTTTTTATGTCTTAATGATATTGTAAATCGTATGAGAAATATGGGAGAAAAAATAACCGAATCTACTCTGGTTGAGAAAATTTTAAGATCACTAACGACAAAATTTGAGTCAAAAGTTTCTTCTCTTGAAGAAAAGCAGGATCTTCAAAATCTTACTGTGGTGCAACTTCATGGCATACTAACAGCATATGAAATGATATGAGGAGGACCATCTGAAGTCAAAGAAGAATTCTTTAGAATTTCTACAAAAGGGAAGGAAGTACAAAAAAAAGAAGGATCAAGATATATCTCAGAAGAAGATGAGATAAATTTTGTAAAGAAACTTTAACTTGGCACAGGACGGTTCAGAGGTAAGCTTCCTTTCAAATGTTTTGATTGTGGAAGAGTTGGTCATTATGCTGCTAAGTTTCCTCATAAAGAAACACATAAAAAGGGGAAGGAAGTAGTAAGAAGGAATAAGAATCATTATAGCACTAGAAAAATTTACTATACTCATGAAGACAGTGATGGGTTATCTGATAGTGAGGAAGAATGTGAACAAGATCTTAGACTTCTCATGGCATTTGAAAAAGAATATAGAGAATAAAAGGATACTTTTGTGGATGCTCTAGAAGACAATGATTTTCTTGATGAAAACAATCAACTCAAAATTTGCTTAGAAGAGAGTAAAATAATCATAGAAACTCTGAAAAATCAGCTTGAAGAAAAAGAGAAACACAATGAGAAATTAGAATGTGAAGTAGTAAGTCTAAGAAAAGAACTTGAGAAAGTAAAGACTCTGAATTTTAGATTTGCTAAAGGATCTGAAACCTTAGATGAGATTATCAAGGTACAACGTTCTCCCCTTATAAAGACAGGTCTTGGATATATCAGAGAATCTTCTCAGGCTTCAGCACCAAATTATCTAAAAGAAGCTATTGCTGGTATACAACATGCTGCCACTCAGCAAGGGAATAAAGAATCTTTGCAGGTAAAGCATGATCATCTCAATTAAAAGAACACTAACAGGAATATCTTTCAAAGAAACACCAATCAACAGGTAAATTCAAGAAGGAGATTTTATGATCGTAGAAATTTTTTCTTCAATGGACAATGTTTCTCATGTCATAATTTTAGTCATAAAATTGTTCAATGTGTAGCATATAAAACCATCGTGACAAGAGAAGCAAGAAAGAAAATGATTGATATTGAAACAAAGAAGAATACCTATAACAAATTTTCTCCTCTTCAAAATGAAGTTGAATGTGCTTATTGCAATAACTTTGGCCATGAAGAATCTGAATGCAAGAGCAAAGTTCAGCCAAAAGAACATGTTCCTTCAAGCTCCAAATTATGGAAGAAGAAGGAATTACAGGTTGAAAATTTTGGCATAGCGTTATTTGCAGAAGATGAAGAAAACTAATGGTACATTGATAGTGGATGCTCAAGACACATGACAGGTGATAAAAACAAACTTCTTGCATATAGTCCTCTAGAAAAGGAAAAAAATGTAACATTTGGAAATGATACTCCTGCGGTCATTAAGGGAAAAGGGTTTGTTTTTCTAAAAGAAAAGGTGAAAGCTAATGAACTCATGTATGTGGATGGATTAAAGCATAGCTTGTTAAGTGTAAGTAAAATGTGTGATCAAGGAACTTAAGTTGTCTTTAGTTCAAAAGAATGTGTGGTACATGATCTTGATACAGGTAAAACAATTATAAAAGGAAAAAGAACTCCAAGAAACATGTATGTATTAAAGAACTGCAAAGAACAATGTTACTTGAGTAAATCTTCAGAAAAATAGCTATGGCATAGAAGGTTGGGGCATCTGAGCTTCTCTCAAATCAACAAATCAAGCAGATTTAAAGCTGTTCGTGATCTTCCCAATATTACTCTACCTGAAAATATCATATGCAAATCTTGCCAATTAGGTAAGCAAACCATAGTACAATTTAATGCCAAGGAAGGATCATCAAGTAAGCCTCTTGAACTCATTCATACTGACATATGTGGACCTATGAGGAAAAAGTCACCACATGGTGAAGAATACTATATCTTATTCATTGATGATTTCTCTAGAATGTGTTGGACTAGGTTGATTAAACACAAAGATGAAGCATTTGAGAAATTTTAGATCTTCAAAGCAATGGTTGAAAATGAATTAGATCTAAAAATCAAGTGTCTTAGATCTAATCGAGGAGGAGAATATACATTGAATGAATTCCTTGAATTTTGTGAACAACATGGCATAAAAAGACAATTTTCTGTAGCTGGCACTCCACAACAGAATGGCGTAGTAGAAAGAATGAACAGAACAGTTCAACAAATGGCTAGAGCTATGCTTGATGATTCCAGAACACCTGACACATTTTTGGGAGAAGCAGCACATACAGCAGTAAATATTCTTAACAAGGCACATGTTCGCGTAAATAGTGATAAAACTCCATATGAACTCTGGTATGGTAATTCTCCCACTGTAAAGAATTTTAGAATTTTTGGAAGAAAATGTTTTATCAAAAATAATGATGAAAAAATTGGCAAGTTTGAACCCAGAGCAGATGAAGGAATATTTCTTGGTTACTCCTCTAGGATTAAGGCATATAAATGTTAAAATAAAAGACTTCGGAAGATTGTTGAATGTATAGATGTTGTTATTGATGAGTCTCCAGCAAATCCAAAAGAAGAAAAAAAAACAACAAATGAAGACGATGATGATGACATATATCCTTCTACATCAAATAGTAATGATACAAACGGTGAACCCAATGAAGAACCTGAAGATGATTTGCCTGAAAAGGCTCCATCTAGATATGTTCAAAAGAATCATCCAGAATCTCAAATTTTGGGAGAAAAGGGATCAGGTGTACAAACAAGAAGGACTCTTGTGGGATCCTCTATCAATCTGGCATTTCTTTCCACTATTGAACCCCACAATGTCAGTCAAGCTAGCAAAGATGAATGTTGGATTCAAGACATGAATGAAGAGCTTGATCAAATTGAAAATAATCACACTTGGGAATTAGTACCAAGACCTCATGACAAAAATATCATTGGAACTAAATTTATATTCAAAAATAAGTTAAATGAGAATGGGGATGTTATAAGAAATAAAGATAGACTTGTTTGCAAGGGGTATGCTCAAAAAGAAGGTATAGACTTTGAAGAAAATTTTTCTCCTGTAGCCAAAATTGAAGCCATAAGAATGTTTCTTTCTTTTTCAAGCTTCCAACAAATCAAAGTTTATCAAATGGATTTTAAATCTTCTTTTCTCAATGGTGATTTAGAAGAAGAAGTGTATATAGAACAACCAGAAGGATTCCTTTTGGGAAATGAAGAAAAAATTGTTTGTAGACTTAAAAAGGCTCTATATGGTCTCAAACAAGCTCCAAGGGCATGGTACTATCGTCTTGACAAATATCTTCATCAATAAGGATTTTCAAAGGGGTTTGTTGATAGCAACTTATACACAAAAATTGAAAATGAAAAACTATTGATTGTGGTTGTATATGTTGATGATATCATTTTTGGAAGTAATGAAGAGTCTACGAGTCAGAAATTTGCTTCTGATATGCAACAAGAATTTGAAATGTCTTTACTTGGGGAACTAACATTCTTTCTTGGCTTGCAAGTGCAACAAGCAACAGATGGAATATTCTTATCACAAGCAAAATACCTCAAGAAAATCATGAAGAAGTATGGCATGGAAGATTGCAAACCTGTAAGTACACCAACGATAACCGGAAGTAATCTCAGCTCTAATGATCATTCCCCCACAGTGAATGAACCAGAACACAGATCTATGATAGGAAGTCTACTTTATCTCACTGGGACAAGACCAGACATCATGCTTGCAGTTGGGATTGTTGGACGATTCCAAGCTAATCCAAAGGAGTCTCATCTTCAGGCTGTGAAAATAATATTCAAATATCTACAAGGAACTCAAGCCTTTGGACTATGGTATCCAAAGAACGCTGATCTTACTCTTCATGCATACATTGATGCAGATTGGGCTGGAAGTGTTGATGATCGGAAAAGCACTAGTGGTGGTGCATTCCATATGGGGCCCCGATTAATATCTTGGTTTAGCAAGAAGAAAAGCTCTATTGCCTTATCTATAGCGAAAGCAGAATATGTGGCTGCCACATCATGTTGCACTCAACTTCTATGGATGATGCAAACCTTACAAGACTTTCAAATCAAATGTTCACCTCCTATCTCCATTATGTGTGACAATAAAAGTGCCATCAGTATCTCAAAGAATCTTGTTATGCATTCCAAGACCAAGCACATTCCCATCAAATATCACTTCTTACGTGAACAAGTTCTTGAAAAAAAGGTGAAATTGGAGTATGTTCCCTCCAAAGAAGAAGTTGCTGATATATTTAACAAACCTCTACCCAGGGAGGCGTTCGAATATCTCAGACAGAAACTGGGAGTAGTCTCTGCCATGCAAAAGATCAGATATACTTAAATACAGAAGATTAAATTGGTTGTGAGGTGCTTTTGGGCATCTATGAATGCAGAGGCTAAGGGGGAGCATTGTTTTGTCAGTTCAAAGAATCTTGATCAACTCTTTACCATTGATGTCAAAGGGGGAGGAAAAGCGAAAAGCAACAAAGGGATTCTATAAGAAAAATAGAGGAATAATATTGCCATCAATGCCAAAGGGGGATATTGTTGGAAATATTTTCATTGATGGCAAAGGAAGTGTCAAAGGAATTGGCATATGAAACTATAACTAGGAACAAAGAAAAGACATGTAGCAGAGAAGAAAAGAGAAAGAGTGCATCAAATTGTAACTAGGAATAGAGAAAAGACATGTAGCAGAGAAGAATAGAGAAAGAGTGCATCTACAGTTTGAGATATAGAGAACAGTATCAATCAAGGAGAAGGGACAAGCAGTGAATTGAAAATTGTCCAGAGACTGTATAGGAAGAAAAAGGCCATCAAACAGAAAAAGGTTATGCATTCTCTGTGAATTATATGTATATTCTTGATAGAATTCAGAAGGAAGGATAGTTGAGTCCCTGTGGAAAACTATGAATCATTGTTCATAAACATCATAAACCCTGTGGCAAGAATCCTATGGCAAGAATTCGAAATTAAAGATTTAGTGTATAAATTGAAGGAATTAATAGTTGCGGAGATATGATGGTTTTGAATGTAGCAAAGATTATAATTGTGATGGATCACAGTACAGTGATCAGCTTGCGGAATCAAGAACTTGAATGTGCAGTTAGAAGCGGAACTGCAATAGGATAGAACTTCGAACATGCAACAGAAGGTTGATATATTATATATATTACAGCAGAATTAAAGACAGAGTGACATTGTGCTATGTCGAGGTCGGAAGGCAGCAACCAGTGTAAATAATGTATGGTAAAAGACTCAAACGAAATTGTGAACAAAGCGTTAAAATTAGCAATGGAACTGTAATAAAAGGAAAAACATTAAAGCACAAATTAATCATAATAATACATTGAAGAGTGGGCAGAACCTTGAAGGCGAAAACGTATGAGGAATAGTGAAAGCGGTTTCTGGTTTTTATCGCACCACTTTTGCGGGTTGAGCGGTATTCAAGAGGTTGGCTCCAATTCCATAGAATGCGTGACACACGTCCCTATACGATTTCACAAAACCGCTTAACCACTGCGCGCCATCACGCGTTATCGATCGACCCAGGATGCCCAGCGATATTGATATAAACCGTTGATCTGGGAAGATGCCATCAGACGGTGGCTGTGTTCGGAAGGTGCGTGAAGAATAACACAAGTAGAGCGTGCCATCGCACATTATTGCCTATGCAAGCTGCCCAAGCGATATCTGTCGGATTGGATGTTACAGCGCGATGAAACGTGAGCCCTTCGATCGGATCAATTGTTAGCAATGGGCCCCAGTTTAATTTATATTGCTCGATTTAAAAGCCATTTGATAAAAGCGCTGGTGATTAATGTAAAGTTATATTATATTTTAAATTGCCAAAGGTTGTGGATAATGTTTATTTATCAAATTCAACGAATTTGATAATAAAAATTCCAATAATAGAAGGAATAACATTAGCAGTTTGGTGATTTTGACTCATGGTTTTACTAAAGGAAAAACTATATAAGGAGAAGAGAAATAGAGTACGAGGTGTGCATGCGTAAGGGTGGTGAATGAAATAATTTATACAAGGAAGATCTGCATGGACGAACTCTATTCTTAATTGATAAATCTGAATCTACGATGCACCCATGGATATAATGATCTGACGATGATGAATCTCTGGTTTGATCGACTGACGAAATCATGAATAACTGGTGCGAGTGTACTGAAGAAAATGAATAAATCTGGTGGCCTGCAAGGTATGTTGTATGAAAATTGATGGAACGTGGTCCGCAGTAGAGCTGAGGGTTGAAGCCTTCAGTGAGGGGGTTGTAGCTCCCTTCCAATGGTAGCTAGTAAACGAGAGAAGGTTGTAGCCTTTCTGCAGGTAGGTGCCTGCGTGCTGGTATAAGTATGCTACAGCATAAATTGTAAGAAGTTTTCTTTATAATAAATATTGAAGACTGAGATAACAGCAACGGTGGTTTTCTCCCAAATTGGGTTTCCACCTTAAATACTGGTGTTCATATGTGTAGCTTATGTTTGATGGTTTGTTCTGGTATTTATGTTCATACTTACTACTTACTAAACATTTGATAAGAGACATAATAAGATCTCTGGACGTACACGTTGGATTCTGTAAAATAGCATATGGTTTTAAAGACGAAGAAAAAGTGAAAAAATTTTAAGCCCTAAATACTGATTCACCCTCCCCCCCCCCTCTCAGTATTTTTCCAACAGTTATCATGATCAATTTTTACCTTGAAGTTTCTTCCCATTAGGTAAGGTCACCATTTCTTTAATGCACGTAGTATTTCCAACATTTCCTTCTGATAAATAGGTTTCTATAAATACTTTCCTTTGATTGGATGACTTTCAAAATCAATGGGTCTTCCTTCTTGCATTAAAACAACACCAATTCCTTTTCTTGAGGCATCACATTCCACAATAAAGATTTTTGTGAACTCTGGTGTAGCTAAGACCGGTGTTAGGCACATTGCCTCTTTAATATTTTCAAAGGCCTTAGTTGCTTCAGTAATCCATGAAAATGCATCTTTCATCAATAATTTTTTTAGAGGTGCTTCCATTCTCCCATAATTCTTAAAAACTTGCGATAATACCATGTTAACCAGAGAAATACTCACAACTACTTTATGGTTGTGGTGACTTTCCATTCCTTAATGGCTTTAATTTTGTTAGGGTCTACCTTAACACCCTCCTGAGGTACAATATGACCCATATATTCCACCTCTTGTACTCCAAAGAAAAATTTGGATGTTTTTGCATATAATTGTTTCTCCTCCAGTAGTTTGAGCACCCTGTCAACATGTTGAACATAATCCTTCCAAGACCTGTTGTAGATTAGTATATCATCAAAAAATACTAGCACAAATTTTCTACAGAAGGGTTTGAAAATGGAATTCATCAACCTTTCAAATGTAGAAGGTGCATTGGTAAGGCCAAAAGGCATGAAAAAAAATTCATAATGACCCTCATGAGTTTGAAATGTTGTTTTTGGAATATCTTTAGTCTTCACTGTAATTTGATGATGTCCTTAACAAATATCCAACTTTGTAAAATACATTTCTCCATGTAATTAATCCAATAATTCATCAATCACAGGAATGGGAAATTTATCTTCAATAGTGAGCTTATTGAGCTCCCTATAATCCGAACACATGTGGCATGATCCATCCTTCTTGTGCACCAATACTGTTGGAGTAGAGAAAGAACTTTGACCAGGTTGAATTATACCAGCCTCTAACATTTCTGCAATCATACGCTCAATTTCACTCTTATGGAAATAAGGATATATGTAAGGCGTTATGTTTGGAGGAAGTCTTCCTAGAATAAAATGAATAGCATGCTCATGATCATGAATAGGTGGGAGTCCTTTGGGAGTTTCAAACACCTTGGAATGATTGTCCAGGACATTTTGGAGATCTGGAGAAATAGATGGTTTTGACGTTGGAACTTCTAGTGAGCATAATTGTGCAATTACGCCTCATTATTCTTTCTTAAGAAGATTTTCCATGACATTATAGCTTATTATATTTCCCGACTTCCCTGCGATACCCCGTAATTTGACTTCCTTTCCTTCGAAAAAAAAATCAAGAAAATCTCTTGAAAATTAAAAGCTACCGTCCCCAAACAATGTAACCATTGTACTCCTAGTACAACATCATAACCTTCCATTGGAATGGAAAGAATTGGACTATTCTATACATATTCCCCGATGGTTAGATTGATATTATGGAATTTTCCAGAGAAATTTATAGTTCCTCCATTTTCAACCATCACTTGTTATTATGGTGCTGGGTATAGGAAACAATTCAATTCCTTGGATACCTTACAATGAATAAAATTATGGGTACTACCCGAATCAATCAAAACTATTACCTTTTTCTTATTGATATGTCCTTCTATCTTGAGAGTTTCAGGAGTGGTAATTTCTGCAAATGCATTACACAATATGGTCAGACTCATTTATTCTTCTTCTATGGTTGGTTCCTGGTGTATATTCTCTTCTTTTGAAGTTTCTTGTTCATTTTATTCCTCCTCTTCATAATCTATGTAAAATAATTTATTCTCAGCACACTTATGACGTTTAGTGTATTTGCTATCGTAACTGTAGCAAAGCCCTTTCGCTATTTTTTCTTCCAATTGTTGTGGTGTCAACCTTGTAGGTTGTGGAAGTCTAGGAGTAGAAACACTTCCATATTTATAGATGTGAGTGGTAGGCTTCCTTGTCGCCATAATTTTACATTCAATTTTACTTGTCAACCTGAATGCCTTCTCCAATGGATCAGGTTCCCAAAGGCGAACCTTATGTTGGATGTTATCCTTTAAAGTCCCTATGAAGACATGAATATTTTATTCCTCCAGAATATAAGTTACCCTTATATTCAATTTTTGGAAGTCCTCAATGTGCTCCACCACAGAACCCTTTTGTTTGAGATTTATCAATTAGCTAAAGAAGGTGTTGCTCTTTGTATCCTCTTAATGTGCTATCATTTCCTCCGTAAAAATTGACCAAGTGACAATTTTTTTACTGGAGAAAAGCCATCGATACCATACAAATATATTTTATTCTAAATGTAAAGTTTCAATGCGTAATTTTTGTGTGTTTTTCACATTATTGAGATCAAAATATTGCTCCATATGTAGTATCCATGTTATGGGATCCTTGCCATCAAACTTCCTCATATCCATCATTGGAATATGATGGTTCTTCCATCCAACATTATAGTTTATGAAATCACTATTAAAATTTATTTCGTTCTCATCATGATTTTCCTCTACTCTCTTTTTTCCATTAGGAAACATTTCTTCTATCAACTTTGTCAAACCTTCCATGTCTTCTTTTAGATCATTCTTCATGTTTTCCATTTTATCTTTCATTTTTTCATTGATCTTAGCCTCCATATAATCCATATTAGCTTCTATGCCATCCATCTCAGCTTCCATGCCTTTCTTCAAACCATCCATCTTAGCTTCCATGCCTTTCTTCAAAACTTCCATTTCATTTTTTGTTCAAACCAGAGTTATGAAATTCCAAAAAAAATACACACCTTTTTCTTGATTTTGAGGAGCTCGATATTGAAACTGAATTATCTCTGTGATTTCAGATCTTCAATATTTGAAATTCGATCATGTAGTATCCCTCTGAATCTTATTTTGAATGCCACATGTCTCACTTGATTTGGATTCTTCAAGGAAAAGTTATGCCCAATCTCCCAAAATGACCTAATTATGGATTGGTTCAGTAGAGCGAACGTGTACGTCGAACCACGTGTCACTATTTCCTCCTTCGTATCTGAAATTGATACACATGACAGTATAGTTAGTTTACTTGCCACCATGTTTTACATAATTCCAATTTGATGCTCAGAGAGAGAGTCATGATGATTTTCCTGTGGTCACCTATTTGAGTTGAAATTCAGGAGCCGAAAAAAACCCTAACTTCCATAGATCATATCTCCGAAAATATTGTGAATCAAGATCTAAAATTATTACACGAAGTTCCTTAGGATTTCAGCTTTGCGTGATAAATTTTTTAGCTTCTAAACCTTTGTATAAAAAATGTTATAGTGAAAATTCCACAATGACCTGTTTGGAGTAGCGAAACCCTAGAATCCAAAGCTCTGATACCAAATGTTATGAAACCAACTTCAAAAATAGAAGGAAATAGAGATCAATGCCTTAGAAATAAGCCAATTCGAGGGGGAAGCCTCTTTTAAATTAAATAAATGAAGAATTATTGGATGATATAAATGAAAAAAACTTGTTCTATATATAGGAGTCCATGGGGTCACAATATAATCCTTGCCGACCTAACAATAATAATGTAAGGGCACAATAATAACCATGTTGGGGTTATAGGGGTACAAAAATAACAATAAGGGGGTTATAGTAAGAAAAATAAGGGACTACACTAGTAATATAGGGACCTAGCATTCATCAACAGTAAAAAATAGGTACGCACCCGATCTAATCACATTTAACATAAATCATCTGCAAGAAAAAAAAATCATACACAAAAAAAGAACACAAAGTAAATCATAGATGAATTTGATACTTAGGTTTCCAAAAACATATCTTTATTCATAATTTGTTCACAAAAACCCTTACAATTCTTGAGATCTACCCGTGCACATAGCCAGTGGGGTCAGCACACAGCTAGACTAATGTCTCTGTGCACATAGCCAGCAGGAGCCTTTCAGACACAAATTCTTAACAAAAACTTACTTCAAAGTTCTATCATTAACATACATAAATTAACTTCCATCAAAACTTAATTATCCAACTTGATCTATGCTTCTACTTATACTTTGGCTTGCACTCATTCTATGGTCCTCAAACTGTGGTTTGAGACCCCTAGATTTACCGTTTAACTCATTACAACTCATGAAGGGACTTTGACCCATGCCAGAGCCCCTTGACTCTTCATTGCATAGCATGCGTGAGTTAAAACTAGAAAAAATACTATTATTTAGCCCAAAATTGTAGTCCTAAGGGACCCTGCTCCAACAATCCCCCAACACAATCTTGTGGCTCGTAACAAGTCACAGAGGCACTAAGGTGTTCATGTTCATGCTCATCTCCTCGATGGCAGTGGTAAAGGGCGCAAGGTTTCCCGCACTCTAATCAGCAGCACTTTGAGACATGTCCACCAAGTTCCTAGAGGTAATCCCATTTGCTGCCTGACTAATCCTTTGGTACGTCTAGCCTAGGTTATTTACGACAGCATCTAGGTCCTACGATAGCTTCATTGCTTCATCAGCCCATGACTTCATATGGGTGGTCATAATGTGCTTCTTTCATTGCAGGTCCACCTAGAATGTTGTCAACCCAATGTTCTACAGTGTGGATGATGGAGTTATCATTCTACTCTAACTTTTGGATCAACTCAGCCATCCACTAAGTGATCTTATCTTCCTTCCAGCAGGTCTGAAACTCAGCTAACCTTAATAATCACTCCTATAATTCATGTGCAAAGGTCACAAAGAAGATTTCGTGGAACTTTGTGAAAATTTACTTATGTTCCCACTCTTCACCAGACAACTTCTTACTTATGTTCTCCTTGATGGACAATTCACGTATCTTTTTCTCAAACCAGTATTCGATGGCTACCACAACATCTAATTTCTCTCAAAATGATCCTTGTCCAGGAAAATGAACCATTTTTTGGCTTGAGGGGTTTTTGGCTTGAGGGGTCCCAACCGAGGTTCATAGTTAGAATGTAACCAACAAAACCCTCTTACTACTGGCCCTTTCAGTAATGACCTTCTTGTGCATGCCAAAATGTCACTCGAAGCAGTGTGGGGGGGTGTTCGAACTAGGTTTCCACACCTTGAGACATAATTAAATGAAGTGGGTGTCTTAAGATCTATATTATTACACAGACTGCGATGCACACCAGAAATCCTAACCATAAACCCCAAATTAATTAACAAAGGTTAAACCTACACGCACACAGACAGTATATCTGCAATCCATTGAGCTGTTTTAACAATGTAATATTTGAATTTTACAATAGGTATATGTAATTATCATTTATCAATAGTAAAATAGGTATGCACCTGATCGAATCACAGCTAACAAAAATCATATGCAGGAAATAGGAATCATATGCAAAGACAGAACACATAGCAAATCACAGATGCATTTGATACTCTGGTTTTCAAAAATAGATCTTTATTCATTAGTTTTTCACAGAAACCCTTACAATTCTTTAGAACTACCCATGAACACAGCTAGTAGGGTACGCACATAGTTGGACTAAGGTCTCTGCACATACAACCAACAGGAGCCTTTCGGACACAAACTCTTACCACAAACTTAATTCGGAGTTCTATCATCAACATACATACCTTAACTTCCATCAAAAATAACTTATCTGACTTGATCTATAATTTTATTTGTAATTTAGCCTGCACTTATACTATGGTTTTCAAACTGTGGTTTGAGACCCATAAATTTACCCTTTATCCCATTACAACTCATGAAGGGACTTTGAACTACCCAGAATCCCCTTGAATCTTCATTTATTAGCATGCACGAGAAAAAAATACAAAAATATTATTATTTATCCCAAATCGTCGTCCTAAATGACCCCGCTCCAATAGATTTGTAAACAACAAAGGCTTGTTTTTCCACTTCTAAATAATTTAGCTCAACACCTTGGATATTTTAACTAAAGAAGGAATGGGTGCTTAAATATTTTGATCATTGATTTGTGTTAACACAACAAAATAATATGTTTTGAATGCAAAATTATATAAAATGAAATGATTAGAAAAAAATTGGGTTGTTAGAGAAGGGGGATTTATGATGGGTTGTTTGATTAGATCAAAAGCTTCTCTTTTATTGTGTCCCCATTTGAAGAGTGATTTTTTCTTAACCATTACTTTCAGTGGTAAAACAATTTGGGAAAATTTTGGAACAAATCCCTTCACAAAATTTATCTGTCCTAAAAAGGACTGCATGGATTTCTTGTTATGGGGGTGAGAGATTTCGGAAATTTCCTTTATCCTTTCTAGATATATGTAAATGCCTTCTTTTGACACAATAAATACTAAAATTTTACCTTCACTTAAAAGCGAAATAATACTTTTTTGGATTTAAATAAATTATATACTTTAAACAACGTTTAAGGATTTTCTTAAGATCATGGTAGTGGTCACTTATTTTCTTGGAATAAATGGTTATATCATATAAGTATAAAACCACAATTTTATTTATCTGTCCTCTGAAAGAAATATCGATTTCTCTTTGAAAAGGTTCTCCTGCATTGATTAGACCGAAAGACATTTTATGATAAGCATAAGTTCCCCATTTAGTTATAAATGTACTCTTTAACCTATCTTCAGGATGAACTGGAATATGATTGTAGCTAGAAAATCCATCAAGAAAATACATTAATTCATGATCTAGCAACTAATTGAAAAATTTGTTCCATTGGTATTAATGGAAAATTGCATTTTAAGCAAGATTTGTTTATGTTCCTAAAATATATACAAATGTGAATGTCAGCATTATTTTTCCTAAAATGGACTAATTTTTTGACCCACTATGAATGCCTAATAGGTAAGATGATATTTTCCTTAAGCATTTTACTTAGTTCACTTTTGATTTGACTTTCAATATCAGGGTGAATTTTCCTCAATTTTTTTTTATATGCTTCTCATTGGACGTCATTGGGATAGTATGTTGGATAATGGAGGTATCATACATTTTTAGATATTCATATTTCCATGCAAAAACATTCTTATATTTATTCAGTAAATGAATGAAGGCTAATATTTGATCAGACGAAAAAAAAAGTCCTAAATTAATATTATGAGGATTGAGATCTGTGCCAAGGTTTACAAATTCAAACCTTAAAGTTGAGTTTTGTAGTTTAGAATTAGTAACCTTTTTAAACATGTCTTTTAGATCATAAATATCTTCAAGATTAACCACAAATTTAGCTATGACATTCTCTTCATGTTTTTTATTCAATTCTATTTCATGTTCATCTTCACAGATTAATTGATTATCATATGACCTTTCCTATGTGAGAAAGGTTATAACATCTTCATCATCGTTAAACAATCTCCAATTAGTGACATTATCAGGAATAGCTAAGCGAAAAATCAATTCCATAGAAAATCTATCTCGACTATAATCCTCAGAAGGAATAAGTCTTGATGTTACATTATCTACAAGGTCGACACTGTACTTTGGAGCCTCGTAATAGACAAGATTTTGAATGTTGAGAAGTGTGAGGTAAGATATTGTACTAATGGTTGGTAATTGTTGAGGTGACCAAAAATACAGTGAATATTATTTCTTACCTGTTTGATAATTATTTCAAAGTCACCATATACTTGAATATATTTTACACTGAGATCTATTTCTTTTTACAAGCCTTGGACCAGTGCTTCACATTCTGTAGTATTATTTATGCACTCAAATTCTAGCCTACAAGCCAGCATTGTCTTTTCTCCTTCCGAACTAATTAGTATGCAACCATTTCCTGCACCTTCACCAGAGTTTGGTCCATCAAAGTAAAATTTCCAAAATAAAGTTTTAACACAAGGTTTATCTATGATATTTATACATTTGGAAGGGTCTGATTGAGAAAAATTTTCAATTTGAGAATTAACAGAGTTGATAAGAAATGGGTATTTCTAAGCATTTAAATTTCCTAAAAAAGATTCAAGACAGAAATTTCCAAGAATGTTATTAGTAAACTCCATAGGTTAATTTTCATCTTTGAATTTGGTAACTGAATATTTCATGTGTTTTTCACAATCAACTTGAATTTTATTTGGCTTACCATTGTAGCGAAGCCATAAATGAGACTAGTCAGTTGTGAAATAACCATGAAGTTTCTCTGACCAAACTCTACTTAGAATTAAACCGTAAAAGTTAGGAATGTCAGCAACCAAAATATCATTTACTTGATGAAATTTTGATTTATATGCTAGTCTGATAAGGAAAAAAACCATTTCTCCTATTACCTTGACATTTTTTATGTATAATTTCAAAATGTGTACTATAGAATTTTGTGGAGCTATATTTAACTTCAAAAAAAAATAATAAGGCATGATATTTGAAGAAGCTCAAGAGTCTATTAGAAAATTATGCACATTTTTGTTAAATACTTCAAAATTCAAAAGAAAAGGAGGGGTGTGTGAATTTTATTTGTCCCTAATTACAATAACATCGTTTGTGCTGGTTTTTTTGGATGAATCAGTAGGAGGTTTACAAAATCCTTTACAGGATTTGGAAGTAACAGGGGCAGGAAAGGATGAAGCAAGGACTTCATTCAGTTCCTTGAGTAAAATTTTGTACTACTATTTTAATTTTATAAACTCATGTATGGAGATATTTTCCTTCACTTTCATCATGTCTTCCACTATATTATACTCTATAATATCATAGAAAACTAGGGTATTTGATGTAGATGGAGTGGTAGAAAAAGTTGGGCTTGATTGAGGAGGAGGGACATTTTCTTTACAAATTTATCCTTAACAACAAGGGATGAATATTTCTGATTTTGAGGTGATGTTGTGATATAAAACACCCCCCATTTATTGTAATAAATGGGGACCCTCTAGAAATAAATAGGAAATTTATTTTTATCTTTAAAACAAAAAAAAATTAGGAAATAAAATTTTCTTTGTTTTTTTCCGCTTTATTCCCTAGTATGCATCGCAAACCACGTAGCTTACAAATTTAAAAGACTTGAAATCTACTAAGTCATGCGGGATGTGAAATGCACTAAGCCTTTTCCAAAGTTATATTAAAAAACTTGCAAATGCTTCAATCACCGTATAATTTTTTTATCGCATCGCACCTCATTAAATGATCTAACTTATAAAGCAATTCGGTATAACTTGCGATTACGCAAACCTGGCGAGCCAACAAAGTAATAAACATAAAGCTCTAAATTCCAACAAATCGCAACCACTTGACTTCTTGAATGTGCACTTCACATTTTGCATGAATTAACCAAAAGCAAATTCATTTACCGCATAAGAGTTGCGACGTGTGATTTGCACAGATCGCATTTTGCAGAATTTATGGGTGACATCGTAAATGGTAAAAGTTATAAGTTGCGATATGTGAATGAATGGCATTTAATTAATCAATAATTTGAAACCACTTATGTCATATCAAAACGAAATCCAAGATCCAATGTCCTAAGTTGATTGGTAGCTATTTTGTGTGAAAGTGTAAGAGGTTTGATTTGAATTGATTATCGATGATTAATAACATTTAATAGAAATACAAGTTTTCATAGATTAACATCTATTTATCAAAGATTGGGAAGCACAAATAAATCAAGAAGAGAAACCAGCAGTGAAAACATCAAGATTATCAAAGGAAATTACTGAATTTGTATGTGAACAACTGGTGAAAGAAAAAATTATCAAAGAGTACACATCTAAAGTGTTCTCAGAAGTCAAATATCTAGAAACATAGTGGAAGAAAAAGGCATAAATGCAGGATGAAACTATTAAAAAGGTAAATAAGTTTGGTCAAGAAAATTATTGGAATTTTTTGATTAAACCTTATCATCAATACCAGATCCTGTAGTCTTTAACATATTCAACAAGAAGATTGTAGGTAGTGCTCTCAAAGGAAGTATTCAAGGGACAGGTCAGATCGAGGATTTCACAACCAGCTTAGCTCAAGCCCATGCTAGATATTTGTCAAATTCGAGAGGAAATCCAAAAGAAAGGGTGGAATTCATCAATCATATTGTTACTTTATTTTCCTAGATTCTAGTTTAAGTTAGTCTTATGAGGATGTTTGTTTGAAACCTCCTCTATAGTTTTGTAATAATATATTTTAGAACATAGTTAGTTTAGTATTTAAACCCCTCTCATGCATTCAGATAAGGGTCCAGAAATTTGTCAAAAACATTTGCAAATAATGCACTATTATAAGTTTGTGAATGCTTTAATGAATTAATGGAACACATATGTTATCTTTTGACAATTAAAGTTGTTTAATTGATGTTGCACTACTGCACTCTTTAAATTTCTTGAAAGTGAAGAGTAGTAGATCGATTAATATCAGTTTACATGAGTAGAACTTCGTACATATGGTACTTCTATTTACTTGTATTAAGTCTTGCTTTATAGACTGACAATCGTCTTTTTATTGCATTATATATTTGAAACATTATTATAAATGAATGTTACATGAAATTTTGTTGTAATATTCCCAGTTTTTAGCCTCAAGCTAAAAGGAACATTATAGTTAGCAATATTTTATTTAATTAAATAAAACGGGTAAGAAGGCCCCATAATCCTTGAGAAGGAAGAATAAAAACTCCTCATGTGAAAGGAGGAAGAATAAAGCAACTAATTGAGCACCACATGGTGTGAACAGGACTGGATCATGCTTGATCTAGACATTTTGACCAAGTCTACATTCACTGTCTAGATACAATGTATCTCCTTGATGGACTGCACAGTTTTAGAGGAGGATCACATGCATGAGTTGGAAGGCACATGTGGATGGGACCCATGGTGGAGAGGAGCACTTGCTACATAAGGAGAGGAGGAGAGCCATTGTTCTTCATGATTGATTATTATTTTGCTTAGTCTATTGAGACTTCGCTCCTCTTGATGTTTAGAAAGAGTGCAGTGTTGTATAGCACTAGGGTGTTCCCGGTCGGGAATCCCTACCTCATCCTCAGGGAAGGAGAGGTTCTAAAGCTACATTTCCTCATTCTAGCATTTGGCCAAAGCTAACTCCTTCATTCACAACGTTATTCCTGGAGCAGGATAATTTTGTGCTGCAGGGTCTAGCAACAGAGGATCTCTTGAGTTGTTCCTTGGCTTGTTTTTCAGTGGAGGGTGTAGCTATTCATTGGAGGATTAGTGAGGAGGACTCTCGGGATTATTTTCATATCATTGGCATCAGGCCAACCATCCAGCTTCCCTCACAGTGTAGTTTCCAGCTTGATCTGCGTTATTTTGGCTAGCAGTTGTTGGGAGGGTTATTTGAGCTCATCAGGAGGAGTTTTTTCTGAGTAAAAGGATCATAATTTTTGCTTAGATACACTATCATAGGAGGGAATCACTATTTCTGATCTGCTTCAGCCTCGTTCCATATTTTTATTTAGTTGCAGTGACAAGTCAGATTGTCAGATTGTACATTTTCTAGAATTTGTAGCAATCTCTTCTAGATTGGCTAGAAATCTTGTATTGGAGCCCATTCTTCTATTATTGGGAATTTATTTTATATTTTAGCCATATTTCATGTGTATGCATCTATAGCAGTAGCTACACTAACATAGGCAGCGTTGTCACTGCTCTCTGGCATTTTTTGCAGTTGCAACAAATCATGTATTTCATAGTTTGATCATTGGAGATTCATTCCTGTAGCTTGAGTGGCTTGTCCCTCAACATATTTCTATATATTGTATCTGATTTATTAATAAAAATGATGCCTGTATTATATTCCATATACTGATATGTACAGTTTTGTATAGTTTCATGATTATGCTCATATGTTGCTGTAAGCTCACTCTTTTAGCACTTTTTCAATATACCGAGGATAAGGAGATATGAATAACCCTCCTAGGGTTATTTATTTGAGCTCTACTTTTGGAAGTGTAATGTATGGTGTTTTAAATAAGGGATCTAAGTCCCCTTTCATCTTATTTTTACACTGCCTTCCTTATACAGCGTCCTCATGGACCATAATGCATAAATTCATGAAAAAGGAACATTACATCTGTTCTAATATTTGTATATGATTTCTTACTAAATATATAATCACACATATCAATGCGATATATTTTTCACAATTCTTCTAATAAAACTTCTTTTTTATAAGAATCAACATACACAATTTTCATTTCTTTCAATTGTTAAATGATCTATCTTATTAATAGTTGAATTATATCTCTTTAGATCGCATAAAGGAAGAAACACCCTGGGTATATAGTAGAATAGATATTTTAGATAGATGCATATTATGGATTAAAATCATTCTCCATTTGCATGTTGTATAATAAAAACACCCTCAAAATCATCCTTATTGGGAAATTGGTCCCATTATCCCCAGTCGGAGCCACTACACCAAACGGGAAAGGAGCTGCTTTAAGGTCCAGACTGGGTGATTTTCCCCCATGTTTTGGCAGCTGAATTTTGAGGCCTCAACATTGTGGTGCTAGAATGAGGGACTTGTGAATGGAAAAAACATCTAATAAATCCAAAGGTCAATATAAAAGTCTCTCTCCCTCTAGATCCTGATCAACTTCCAAAAAATTATCTAGATCCTCATCTTTAGTACAAAGTGGGTTGGTCGATTGACTGTAGATACTTGTATTGGCTATGGCAATATTTAGAACTGAAGCCCAGGGCTAGGCCCAGCTATGGTACAGTTGTTGATGGAGGAAGGGAGGGAAGTGCTTTATCCCTTACCAAATCGGGAACAAATATGAAGTTGATCATCCTTATCCTAATTCTCCTAGTGATAATCAACCCATAATATCTCCCGATTCTCATCAAACTTCCCCAAAATTTCAGTCTTTGATAGAAAATTTGAAGAGAGTATGCATTTCTGCTAAAAATCTTGAATCTTCTCAAATATAAGGTATCAGTATTTCGCCTTCTTTACAACCTCGAAGAGTATTAACTCGATCATAAAGTCAAAAGATAATATTTCTTCCTTTTGAATTTCCCATCGACAGTAATCGAAAGAGATGAAAGAGGATTCAACCAGAGTCAATTTCCAGAGAGATCTTATCGCATTTATCATCACTGCCTCTGCTCACTTCCGCAACTTCCATTCCAATGATCAGTGTTACTTTGAATAGTTCCAGTACTTAAACTACTATCCCTTCAACTAGTCGTAGAACTCATCCATCCTTTTCTTCAACTCAAACTTCATCCATCACATCCACACAAAATCCAATGGCAGGCCAAGTACCTCCACCAAATTTACATCCATGGAACAATCTAGGGGCTTTAAATATGCTCGCTCCTCTTCATGCTCTTCCAAAATATCCTGAAAGGTGGTTACCTAGATTTAATACTGATGATGCTCTTCCAGCATAAGAACACATTCACAATTTTATGTTAGCCATCAATTTAAAAGAAGTAGTTGAAGAGGATTGCGTTGTAAGATTATTTCTGTATACTCTAATAGGATCTACGGGATCCTAGTATTTTTCACAGCCTAACCATTCTATAACTAGCCGGAATATGTTTGAAGAAAAATTTCTATCTAATTTTAGGGATGATAGGACCACTGCTATGCTCATCAATTATTTGTCAAATCTAAAATCTAAAACAAGTGAGAAGATAAAATATTTCAATTCAAGATTTAATAAATTACGTAATAAAATTCCTGCTATAGCAGTCACTGGTGCAAAAGTTCAAATTGACTGGTATATTTCATCTCTTTCATTCAATATAACTATTTTTGTTGATAGATAAAAATTTCCGACACTTGTAGAAAACATAAAGGAATCTCTATCTGTAAAGAAACACATAACCGTTCTTGAGAGAAAGAATTCTCAAGAAGATCTAAAATCGAAGAAGGTATCTTTCAAAGATGATTCTAAAAAGAAACTTCCAGAATACCCTTTTGATGTATAAGGTCTTCAAAACGTTTTGAAGACTATGACAAACGAGATGGCAGATATCAAGAAACAAGTCGCTGAAAATTTTAGCTCAAAAAATACTTTCAAAAACTTCAAAAAAGTTCAGTCCTCTAATTCTCAACTTCCAAATATGATATCTAATGTTGAATCTGATCAATATACAGAGGAAGAGAAAAAAGAGGAAGAAGAAGATGATGAAGAAGAAGAAGTTGAACTAAATGGAATGTGGGAATTTATCCTACCAATTGAAGAAAAACATGAAGCTTTACTTGTGAGTACAAGGAGAAAAAATACTAATGAAGCAACATAACCAAATAAACAGCAAAAGATTTCAACTCCTGATAAGGATAAATCAGTAAGAAAAAAGAATACTTCAAAGGCTACAAAAACAAGTCCCATTACTTTAGATACTCCACCTACATATAAGACAATGGTAGTCTCAAACACTATTGAGTATAATGTAGTTGAAGATATGAAGAAAACCAAGGCCAAAATTTCAATTCATGAGCTTACTAAATTAAAGAAGCAACAAAAAATCTTACTTATAGACTTAAATGCGGTTCCTGCTTCAACCTTACCTACTCCAGTAATAGTAAAAGCTGTTAATGAAATGGGTAAGCCACCTTCCCCTTCAACTAAAATAGATGATACAGACTTGATTATCATAGGTGATCGATCCATCTCTCATACTCCTGCATTTCTATTAATTTATGAGATATATAATAAAAGCGTTGATAACTATTTAATAGACTCAGGGGTTTCCTCTAATATAATGCCAAAATCAGTCTGTGATAAGTTGAACATAACTCCTCAGAGTTACCTTGTTCATATAGTACAACTTTATAGAACCAGAGTAGACGTGGTAGGAGAAATAAATTCTATTTCCATCAGATTATCATGAAATCCCAAGGTTACTCAAATAATTAATATACTGGTGGCTGATATTCCTAAGTTTTATAGTTTAGTTTTAAACCAATATTGGTCTAAAAAACTTCATGGATATTTTTCTACAAACTGGTCGCATATGTGGCTACCATATAATGGAAAGCCAAATCAAATTCGAGTAGACCGTGAAACTTTCATGAAGAATACATTCATCGATCTTGAAGGAGTAAATGAGCCAGTATCACTCAATAATAACATTATTGGAAACTACTCAGCAGAGTCATTTTTTGGAAATTTCAATGATCAACCATTACCTTTCTTTGATAATGCATTTTTTTCTCAGATTCAGAATTTTCCCTAGATAGATAGTTCCAAATGTATAAATTTTATAGATAAAATAGTAGTTAGTTATTTTTTTGGACTCTTTATTTTGATAGTTCTAAATCTGAAGATGTTGTAGGCGCAGGCTCTATTTTAATAAGCCCAGAAGGAGAAAAAACCATGTTAGCCGACAGACTATAATTCAATTGTACAAACAATATAGCTGAATACGAAGCATTAGTCCAAGGTTTGTACAAAGCCATTGATCTTAATATCAAATATCTAAAAGTCCTAGGAGATTCAGAAATCATTGTTAGATAGGTAAGAGATACCATTCATTGTAATTCTGGACATTTAAAGCATTATCAATCATTATTCCAAGAATTAACCATTCATTTATTAGCCTTTAATATTTCTTCTGTACCTAGGATGCAGAATGCTAGTGCAGATATGCTAGATAATGTAGCATCAAAGTTAATTCCATCTCAAGAGTTTAGTGCAGATAGATTTTCCATTGAATTAATTTTTAGACCCTATGTTCCTTATAATATTACTAATTGGAGAGTATTCAATAATGATTCAGATATCATATATTTCTTAACATTTGAAGGATCTTATGATTGTCAAATTTTGAATGAAAATGAACATGACATTCAGATTAAAGAAGAACAAGATGAAAATACTATTCCTAAGTGTGTTGTCAAGTTAGAAGACCTATATGATCTAAAATATAGATTTAAAATATTTACTAACTCAAAAACACAAAGCTCTACCTTAAGATTTGAGTTAGTAAATTTAGGAACTAATGAAAAACCTTAAAATGTCAATCTAGGTCTTGGCCTATCTTTCGAAGAAATATTATCATTTATCTGATTGTTTAGAATGTATAAAAGGCTATTTTCTTGGTATTATATTGATTTTAAAACATATGACACTTCTTTGATTCAACACACAATTTCTCTGATCTCAGAAGAAAAACCTATACAGCAAAAATTGAGGAAGATTCACCCAAATCCAGAAAATCAAATCAAAACAAAACTGAACAAACTCCTCAAGGAAAAAATCATATTTATAGTTAGGAATTATAAATGGTTATCAAATTTGGTACCTGTCAGGAAGATGAATGGCGATATTAGAATTTGTATTGATTTTATGAATTTAAGCAAAGCATGTCAAAAGGACAACTTTCCATTACCAACCATGGAACAAGTACTGTAGACAATAGCTGGTTTTGAACTTATGTCCTTTCTAGATGGATTTTCGATATATAACCAAATTATGGTACATCCATATGATAGACTGAAATATACATTCAGGACTAAGTGGGGACAAAAGATGCCTATCAAAAGATGCCATTTGGATTAATTAATGCGGGTGCCACTTTTCATAGAGCTATAGACACAGCTTTTAAGGGGCTCATAAATAATTCGTTGGTTATTTATTTAGATGACATTACAATATTTTCTAAACAAGTAACCAGTAATGTGAATAACCTAGATAAAGACTTTGAGCAGTGTAAAAGGTAAGGAATCTCATTAAACCCAAAGAAATCATTTTTTTTCATTAGATGAAGGAAATATTTTAGGATTCATTGTGTCAAAAAGAGGTATTTATATTGACCATGAAAGAATTGAACAGAGTAAAAGAATTCCTTTCCCTCATAAAAATAAAGCAATGCAGTCATTTCTTGGGAAAATTAATTTTGTTAAAAAATTTTGTCCCTGAATTTTCACAAATATTTTTACCATTATAGTACATGATTAAGAAAAATTCAGTCTTTAAATGGTGACATAATGAAAGAGAATACTTTTATTTAATTAAACAATCCATTGTCAATGCTCCATTCCTGACTACCCCCAATTTTATTAATCCTTTTATTTTATATACTTTTTCATCAGATACATCATACAGTATTTTTTTAACACAGCTTAATGACCAACAGATTGAAGCACCAATATCATTTTTCAGTTCCAATCTGCAAGGTGCAGAACTAAATTATTCATCTGTCAAAAAGCAAGCATTTTATGTCTTTAATTCCATAAATAATTTTGGGCCATTTCTCCTAAAAATTCACACCAAAATCATAGTTCCATTCTCTATAATGAGACAACTATTGGGTTACCACTTTACAAGAATATGATGTGGAAAGTAGACCCTACAAAATTGTTAGAGGTAAAGGTTTTTGCAGAATGCTTACAGGAGAATCTCATCTATCATCAGAAGAAAATTCAGGTGACAATGTGCAAATATCAAAGGTAAGCCTCAACAATGCACAATCTCAATACGCTGATCTCATATCCTATCTGAAGAATGGATATGCTCTGACCCAACTCAATTACAGAAAAAACAAGCTTTGAGATTAAATCCAAAGCAATATTAATTAATCAATGATGTATTTTTTAGGATAAATTTTGATTCTGTACTGCTAAGATTCTTAGAAAAATCTGAATAAGAGAAAGTCTTGCAGGAACTCCATGATGGACCAGCTGAAGGACATTTTCCAGGAAATATGATTGCACACAAAACCTTGCATGCAGGTTACCATTGGCCTACACTTTTAAAAGATGCTCATGAATATGCAAGAAAATTAAAAGTGTGTCAAAGTGCATTTGGAAGAAAAAGGAAGCCAACCTTCCCATTATAGCCAATCAATTTTGAATAACCATTTAAACAATGGGGATTAGATATAATTAGTGAGATTGTTCCTAACTCTTCCAAAAAACATAGATATATTCTCTCAACTACATATTACTTTAATGAATGGGTGGAAGCAATTCCTTTAAAGGTAGCCAACTCTGAGAATATCATTGATTTCATCGACCAATATATCATAACTAGGTTTGTCTTACCTATTGCTTTAATGTTTGACAATGCATATTACTTCTCAAGAACTTCTATGATGGAATTTTCAATCAAAAGAGGTTTTAAACTTAACTATTCTACAAATTATTACGTTCAAGGAAATGGTTTATTAGAGTCCACAAACAAGAACTTGATTAGAATAATCAAAAGAACTGTTGATCAAAACGAACAAAATTGGCATGAGTAATTAATATTTGCTCTTTGGGCAGACCGAATAACTCAGAAAGCTTATATTGGCACTTCTCCATTAAATATTATCTATGGAAAAGAAGATGTACTTCCTACCAATGTAGTTATCCCCTCTCTTTCCTTAGTACAATTTATTGATGAATCTCCTTCTTCTTCTTTACAAATTAGACAATGTCAAATTATTAACTTAGAAGAAGAAAGAGAAAAAGATAAGAATACTCATGCACATCATCAACAGATAGTGAAAGCGTCATTTGGTTCAACTTCTGTTACTCCAAAAAAAATTCAAATTGGTGATATGGTATTGAAATGGGACAAAGCACATGAGTAAAAAGGTAAACAAACAAAGTTTCAAAAACTATACCTAGGTCCATTTCAAATAATTTAAGAAATAGTCCCATCAACATTCTTATTGCAAGATTTATCAGGAAAAAGAGATTCTTTGCTTGTTAATGGGCAAATTTTGAAAAAATACTTTTCATCGGAGGTGCCCCTTCTATTCCCTGTATACTAGTGTCTTTTTATTTTTCTTAGGAAAATGAAAGTTGCTTAGTATAAATTTTTGGATTTTCAAAATAAAATCTGAGATGATCCTTTTTTATTTATCGCTTATAGAAATAAGAAGTGTTAAGGAAACAATAGAAATATTGGAAAGAAAAATAGATTTTATTTTTACTGAAAGATACAATTTCACTGAACTTATTTATTCTCTGATGAACTCGCATCCTTAAATAGCATGTTTATTATGTTATCAGTCAAGAAAATAATCCTTAACATAGTAAATAATATTTTACATAAAATCAATCTAAAACTCAACATATCATCTAGAATCCTCAAAAGGACCAATGGTTCACCCCATCCGGGAAAAAATATTAATTTTTGAAATAAATTCAAAAAATATTATAACTAGAAAAAGTTAAAGGATAATAAGTCTCATCACGAGTTTGTTTACCATGTTCATATGGAAATAGTTGAACTGGCGTTACCAATACTGCCTGCCAAAACAAGGTAATGACTTGAGATTATATCAAGAGGACAAGAGGTATGTTCAAGAGCCACCTTGATCAGTTTAATTACAACTGATGAATGTCATTGTCATTATTTGGTTACCCAACCAAGACAATGGCTTTTAAGTGAATAAAAATATGATACAAAAAGAAAGGTTTCAAAAAGTTGGAATTTATTTTTGGAAATTGTAAGAAACACTAGATAGGACAATGAATCATTGTTGGGTAAAAGGTAACCTTGCCAAGAGATTAAATTGCTTATTGGAAGAGAGGCTCTACCTATGATAAAAGAGTAAATATTTATAAAGCTGATCTGTAAGAGCCACCTGTTTATCTTTTCGAACTGTGTAAAGACTGATATATATTCTCATACTTATATCTTTAAATGAGGGATTCTTATGAATTATAATCAAGAGAGATTTCATTTCTTAGTAAGATATTATTTGTTTGAAATTCATTCCTGCAACTATTTTTATTTCAAAAGTTTTTTTAGAAATTTCAAAAAGTTAGTGAGAGATAGTTGGTTCTCCTAAGTGAATCGACAATTGTTGTGCTATACAACACCCCCCATTTATTTTAATAAATGGGGACCCTTTAGAAATAAATAGGATTTTTTTTTTATCTTTAAGACAAAAACTTAGGAAATAAAGTTTTCTTTGTGCTTTTCTACTTTATTCCTTGGTACGTATCATAAACTGCATAACTTACAAACTTAAAAAACTTGAAATCTACTATGTCACGTGGGCTATGAAATGTGCTAAGCCCTTTCCAAATTTATATTTAAAAAAAATTGCAAATGCTTCAATCACCATATAATTTGTTTATTGCATCGCACCTCATTGAAATGATCTAACTTGTAAATCAATTCGGTATAAGTTGCGATTATGTGGACCTGACGAGCCAAAAAATTAATAAACATAAAGCTTTAAAGTCCCATAAAGCACAACCACTTGACTTCTTGAATGTGCACTTTGCATTTCACACGACTTAACCAAAATAAAATTCATTTATCTCATAAGAGTTGTGATGTGTGATTTGCGCACATCGCATTTTACAGAATTTATGTGTGACATTGTAAATGGTAAAAATTATAATTTTAGATATGCGAATGAATGGCATTTAATTACTCAAGCATGTGAAATAACTTATGTCATATCAAACCGAAATCCGAGATCCAACGTCTTAATTTGATTGATAGATATTTTTTGTGAAAGTGTAAGAGATTCAATTTGAAATGATTATCGATGATTAATAGCATTTAATATAAATCAAGGTTTTGATAGATTCATATCTATTTATGCATGTTTGAAATAATTAAATGATTGAATTGTCTCTCTCTTCTCTATAATTTTAATGATTTCTTTGTTTTTTCCTGAAATCAGGAAACAAACTAATAGAATGAAGAAAATAGAGGTGAACAAGAGAAGCAAAGAACTTTCTCAAACACAGTCTACTGAAGACTCAGACATGTCTCCCCTATTTTCGAAAACCACCTGCAACAAGGAATGCAGAAGTTTTTCATGGGAGGTGATGCATCAGTTTTTTGAAAATGAAAAACCAATAGTAATAGACAAGGTTGATTCGACAGACTTATCTATTTCTTAAGACCTGACTGATTTTAACATCACATGTTAATTCATCCATAGGATAGCCACAAGACTAAAAATTCTCCCTTACACAGACATGGTTATGTGGGTAATTTACAAATTAAACATAAAAGACATAAGATTCAAGTATTTGAAGGGAGAAAATATTAGTTCTTTCAAGGAAGATGATTTAAAAGAAATGTACCACTTACTAGGCCCACAACAAAACTCTGACAAATATTTTTTTCAAAGATTTAGAGAAGAAAATACAGATCTAAAAAAAGTCATAAAGGAATGGAAAGAAGACCATGGAAAGCTGAAATGAGATAAACTCGGTACGTACCAAATTTTTAAAATTATTTATCCTTATTGTTATGTAGCTGGTATGTTGTGTAGATTATATGAAAAACATGATACCACTAGGTTTTCAGTATATTGGGTCCCGTTGATTGACGCACTCGTCAATTCCTTAATTATGAAATGGAAAAATATCCTATCTAATAATTTATCCAAACATATCATGGAGTATAGGAATAAAAGGAATGTTTCATCTAGAGAAATACCTCCCTTTTATATGAGTGGCTATGTCATGGAAGAAATCTGCTTTTATTCTAGTTTTCCTACTATGGGATGGAAATGGACTACCCAAGACCCTACACCAATCCACATTTACCACAGATCCCTTTGGGATTTAGACTTCCATCTACATTTTTACAAAATTTTCCATGGATTCATGTTGCCTATGCACGAGATAATATTTTGATGAGAAAGCCCCTAGGGTTTCCAAAGAGGCTAGTACATATATTCTTTCTGTTGCTACATGTTTTGCAGAGGGAAATTTTACATATGTCAGAGTATTTGGGAGTTATGCTTCTCCCGATGTCCTACCATATTATGTTCCTGATAAGTTACTTCCAAGAGAGATAACCTATCAGTTTGTTAATGGTATTTCTAAACAGCTGAAAGATGCTAAGAAGGTCATTTGGCCTAATTTTCCTTTATAGTGTGGTACTTTTTCACTTTTTGATATTGTCCATGCCTACAAGGAAGTTTCAAAGATTAATATATTGAATTTGGCAGTAATTCCAAAGAAGCTATATGATCCAAATGATGTAATTAAAAACTACATCATAGAGCTCAAAATGAAGCGTTTTGTAAAAGAAATAGACGGATTTGATGATCTCTTTCAAGGCATGGAAAAGTTTTCATATATAATTAAGTTTGCATCTATTCAACTCAACCAAGTTGATTTTAAAGCCTTATAAACATACAAAAAAATAGACTGGAGAGAATTCCTCTTGATTTGTTAACTATTGAAAATATCAATAGACCTACTCCAAGTATTAGCTTGGATAATGAAGCAAAAGACATGTCTGAGGATCAGTCGGGAAAATATGAGCATCAATATGACAATTCAAATAATTCTAAAAATGAATCTGAATCCAGAAAGGAAAACCAAAAAGGATAATTGATCAAGTAATCCAACATATAGAGATGCAAGAGAAAAGAGAAGTAATGGAATAGAGTCAAATTCAAAAGAATTTCAACACAGTCATGATACACTAGATCATTAAGAAAGGTCCCAAGCAAAGAATTTGAGTAGTGAATGGGATGATTTTTCTGAAGCAATAAAAAATCCTAAAACCAATCCCAATGCTAATCAAGCTACTAGTTTTCAAACACATGAACATTCCCATAAGTTAGCACAAATTGTTCTTCCACAACAAGAAGTTCCAGACATTCATGATTGAGAGATCATACTGGCCTACCCTACAGAAAATATAGTTTTACAAGTTGAGGAAATTTCGTCGGTGGATATCTTCTATATTCCTATACATAAGGCTGTAGTCAAGGGAAATAAAAGGAGAAGAATTGATGAAACAATCTCAGATATTACAAATTAATCTGTTGATGTTTTAGGGAAGGATCCCCTAGCTGATCCTAATGAACATTTAACCAAACTATCACAGTTTGCAGGGGCATATGCTACTGCCACTGTTGATAAAGCTACTGAGGTTAAAATGTTGCTAAAGTAGAAGGAAGACATAATACAAGAACTAGAGAGACTTTTAGATGAAGAAAAATATAACTCCAGTGAGAAAATGAAATCGAAGATGAACCAATTTCAAAAGGATTTTGAAAATCTTAATTTACAGCATCAGGTACAAATCACTAAGAAGCAAGTACAACTGGAAGCAGAAATGACCAGGTTACAAAGCCAGCCACAATTAGAGAAATTCATAAAAGAAGCATTGGATGTAAATGCTAAGTTAAAGAAACAACACTAAGTATTTTTCCAACAAGCTTCTATTATTGACTCTTATTTTGACTCGAATGAAATAATAATCCAACTAGTAGCTATCTAGAAACTTGAATGCGAGAATATCGAGAAGAAAATCAATGAACTCACTCAATGGAAAGCATCATACTCAGACAAGGAAGCTAATCTACCCTAGGTAGGTAAGTTTCACAAGGATATCTTATTCAAAGATTGGGAAGCACAAATAAAGCATGCAGAGAAAGCAGAACTTATCAGAGAGTACACGTCTGAAGTGTTCTTAGAAGTAAAACATCTAGAAACACAGTGGAAGAAAAATGCATAAATGTAGGATGAAACAATTAAAATGGTAAATAAGTTTGATCAAAAAAATTATTGGAATTTTCTAATCAAACCTTATCATCAATACCAGATCCTGCAGTCTTTAACATATTGAACAAGAACATCGCAGCCAGTACTGTCAAACGCAATATTCAAGGGACAGGTTAGATCGAGGATTTCACAACCAACTTAGTTCAAGCCCATGCTAGATATTTGTAAAATTCGGGAGGAAATCCAAAAGAAAGGGTGGAATTCATAAATAATATTGTTACTTTATTTTCATAGATTGTGTTTTAAGTTAGTCTTACAAGGATGGTTGTTTGAAACCTCCTCTATGTTTTTGCAATAATATATTTTAGAACATAGCTAGTTTAGTATTTAAACTCCTCTCATGCATTTAGAGAAGGGTCCAGAAATTGGTCGAAAACATTTGCAAAGAATGCACTATTGTAGGTTTATGAATGCTTTGATGAATTAATGGAACACATATGTTATATTTTGACAATTAAAGTTATTTAACTAATGTTTCACTATTGTACTCTTTAAATTGCTTGAAAGTGAAGAGGAGCAGATCAATTACTGTCAGTTTACATGAGTAGAACTTCATACATATGGTACTTCTATTCACTTGTTTTAAGTCTTGATTTATAGATTCACAATCATCTTTTGATATCATTATATATTTGAAACGTTATTATATATAAATGTTACATGCACTTCTGTTATAATATTTGCCCATGATTTCTTATTAAATATATAATCACACATAACAATGCGATATATTTTTCAAAATTCTTCTAATCAAATGTTATGAATATAATTCATAACGAATATAAAAAATATAATTATTAAATAGTCAATTAAGGATTATGTAAGTATTCATTAAGTTAGTGAAAGGGCATGTCTAAGATACATGCCCAATCATGAAAGGTCACCTACGTAGGTATATAAGCAGGGCCTCATTATAACATTTTATCATCTATCTATTTATCTCATATCATTCGTCATACCTTTTATAATATAATATTTATATCCTCATGGATATCATTGTATTCCAAGTGTTCTGGAGTATTTAAGCTAGAGAAGGAACGTTGTTTGCTTCATTTGGTATCAGAGCAGTCGATCTTCTGGCTGCTCATCATTGCACAGAGCTACGCTCCTTGATCCAGGTCTTTGACCATAAAAAACGTCAACCTTCTTTCCCTCATAACTGAAGTGTTTCGCTATCAATCTTGGAGTTTCTCCATTTTCGCCACTAGGCCTTTGGCCATAATAAAAAAAAATGGACAAAACAAACCAGAGAATTTTTGAAAAGAAATATTAAAAAAAGGGGGAGAATAATTTATATAAAAAAAATTTGAAGAAATATTAAAAAAGGAAGAATTTATATTAAAAATAATAAAAGAGAGAAGAAAATTCAAAGAATATTAAAAAGAAAAAAAAAGAGATATATATATATAAAGAAGTACATATACATACATACCAAGACAATTTAAAATTAAAAAGGAAAAAGAAATAAGGAAGAGTAGGTAAGATTATTTTGATTATTCTTTCAGTGGTTTACAAGCTCGCGGTTTTGGAAGCCCATGGTAATTTCCCATGGTATTTGCAAGGTAAAATAAGAAGTAAAGGAATAAAAAATATCTTGTGAATGGTAAGTTTACTTTTACGTGGAGAAATACACATAAGTGGACATATATTTTATAGGTGAATATATGTGAATAGCCACGTTTCACTAGGGTTGTAACCTTTCAACAAAAAAAAGAGTTAAAAAAAACCAATTGTTAAAAGAATATATATATATATATTAATTTAATTAATTAAATTATTAAAAAAAAATTGAAGGAATAATAATCTCATTAAAAAGAAGAAGATAAAGTTAGGAAGGGTTACCTTAAAAACCGTAAAAAATCAATTCAACGGACAAAATGAAATCAATCATTGATGAAAAGGAAATTAAATCCAATTCGGAAAGGAAAGAAGGAAGATTTCCTGAAAATTATAGTATTTTAACAAATACAAGATGAAGAAATTATTATCCATAAAACTTTGAGGACAAAGTTCTGAAGGAAGGGCCAATTCATAACAAATAAATAAATAAAAGTTGATATATTAAATTGTGATGAAAGCAAATGAAGAAAACGGTGCGTGATTGAACTGAAGAAAAGTGTCAACTATAAGCTTTGAGGACAAAGCTTTTGAAGGAAGGGGCAATGTTATGAATATAATTCATAACAAATATAACAAATATAATTATTAAATAGTCAATTAAGGATTATGTAAGTAGTCATTAAGTTAGTGAAAGGGCATGTCTAAGAGACATGCCCAGTCATGAAAGGTCACCTGCGTAGGTATATAAGCAGGGCCTCATTGTAACATTTTACCATCTATCTATCTATCTCATATCATTCTTCATACCTTTTATAATATAATATTTATATCTTCATGGATATCTTGGTATTCCAAGTGTTCTAGAGTATTTAAGCTTGAAAAGGAACTTTTTTCGCTTCATCAAAATACTTTGCTAGAAGAATCATATTACATAATTTTCATCTCTATCAACTGTTAAATTATCTATATTACTAATAGTTGAAGGATATCTCTTTAGCTCACATAAATGAAGAAAAACCCCAGGTATATAGTAGAATAGATAGCTTAGATAGGTGCATATGATAGATTAAAATCATTCTCTATTTTCATGTTGTATAATCAAAATACCCTCAAAATCATCCTTATTGGGAAACTTGTCCCATTATCCCAAGTCAGAGCCACTACACCAAACGGAAAAGGAGTTTCTTTAAGGTTTGGACTGAGTGGTTTTCCCCCATGTTTTGGCAACGGAATTCCGAGGCCTCAACATGTGACAAAGGAAGATCTGTAAAATTTTTACTTCTAGTGTTAACTGGAAGCGCCTCATTCTCATCTTCATTATCAGATGTAGGAAGAATAAAGTCCCATAATCCATGAACTTCAACTAATTCCTCATCCTCTGATTCTTCTACGAATAAGATTTTTTCATCCTGATATTCATCTTGATCTGATTCAATGTTTGAGATTACATTTGGTGGTTGAGAATTTGAAGCTTGATTTTTCTTAAAAGATCTAAAAGGTTTCTTTGAAGAATATCCAACTACTTGTTTCTTTATTTCAACAATATCATTTGACATAGTTTTAAGAACCTCTTTTAATCCCTCAATATCATAAGGATCCTTAGATGTTTTCTTTTTGGGCTAATCCTTAAATGAAACCCTTTTATTTTTTCTCTCCTCTTGTGCATTTTCCTTTTCTAAGGAGAGAATTCTCTTTTTTACAAAACGAGCCTCTTTCATATTTTTTACCAAAGTAGCCTTATTGGCTCTATCTAAAAAAAATTCTATTTTAGAAGGAACAGAGGATATATACCATTCAATTTGTACATCTACATTTGGTTTAGGTGTAGTTGGGATTTTATTGAGCAACTTATTAAATCCGGAATTGAAATCTTTAATATTTTCACCTGCATTTTCTTTGAGATTTGAAAGATCATTTATGATAGTAGTAGTAGTAAGATCATCACCAAATTTAGTCAGAAATTGTTCCTCAAATATGTCCCAACTAATAATGGTTCCTCGTGGTAGTGAAAAGTACCACAATCTAGCTGATCCTTGAATAGTATAGGCAAATAATCTTGCTACACAATCTTCTTAAGACACATCATTTAGATTCATAGAAAACATGAAATTATTGAGATTTTCTTTGGCAGGATAGAAAACAGGAAATTATTGAGATTTTGTTTGGTAGGCAGACCGTCATATAGATTATAGTTAGGAAACCATATTTCTAGATTCTTAGGAAAAATATCAATAGGAACTGCTAATTGAACAACCCCAGGATTGTTCTAAGGTCTATTTGCCATTGTATGGATTAGATTATTGACTTTTCCCAAAGAAGGATTTGGAGTGGAGGAAGTAGTTTGAGTGGTGGATGTTGGGGAAGAAGATACAACCACTGAACTAATACTACTTGAAGTAGCACTTATAGTATGGGTAGAAGAGATGTGAATTGATGAAGAAATTGGTTGAGAAGATGTAACACAAGGAGGAATAAATGATGGAGTTTGAGGGGAATAAGATGAAATAATCTTAGTGGATGATTTAGTCTCAGTTATCAAAGGTTTCCTTCTATCAAATTGAAGAGGAAAGTCAAACGGGACTATTCTTAGCTTTTCACTCTTAGACCTATGCCTTGTAATATTGAAGTAACACTTCCTTCATAGGTTTCAGAAAGTACAAGATTTTCTTCCAAAAGAGAAATGTCTTCCAACTTATTTGTCAAGGTTTGTACTTCAGGTGATTTTTGGGTATAATGAGGAGATATTTCTTTGGGAATGGAACTAGGATACTTGGGAGAAGATTGAACAACTTCTTATCTATGAATAGGGGATTTTGATCGAGGACTAGAAGTTGTAGGAGAGTTGGAGGGTGAACGACACTTTATATGGTCTATGGTGCCATTCATAGTCTGATGGCCCTCCTTCTAGCACTAAAAAAGTTGAGGCGCTAAAAATGAGTGCAACAACATCGGGGAAAACCACCCGGTCGGTGACTTGAAAACCGTCACTTATCCATTTGATATGGTGGCTTTGACTAGATTTATGGGACCAGTTTCCTAGTGAAACATAATTAGGTAGATGGATGGTAATATAAATGACTGTAACTTGATAGATGGGAGTGATAACATGCTTGAAGTAAATAAAAATACCTATCTATATCTATCCCAAGATGAATTATCTCTTTGTGCGATCTAAAAATATGGTATTTCAGTGAATGCAAATAAAGATTATACAAACACTTAGATATATGAAAAAAAAGAAAAATAATTGATTTAATTAAATATTTAATTAAATCAATTGAATAATCCTATATCGCATATGTATACTACATGTATTGAATATGTACCGAAATATGGAAATCGAACATGTTCAAAAGTGAATCAATGCTTGATTTTTTTTTAAAGATACATAAAACAAAACATCATAAAAATAATTAACCATTTCTCATTTGGAATAGAAAACTAACATAAAGATAAAATTACCATGTATACGTTAACTCTGCTCATTTGAAAAAGAGTATTTGGCCCAACCTTTTCTATTAAGAAAAATTTAAGAGTGAAAAAGTGTGACTTCCGTAAAGTCTTCCTTTCAAAATTTCAGGACCCCTTCTTAAAATAAATGAAGGGGTTTATATAAAAAAATAGAGGGTTTAAAAATAGTGATTACAATTAAAGATTAGGAGGTTTAAAAAACTCTCCTTACAATAAGTGAAAATTAAAACAGAAACATAATTTAATGGGGTGACTTTCTTGAATGTTTCCATGTTGTCTCATCGGCCACTCATTCCTTCAGTTGAATGATGTTGAGCATAGGTTTAAGTACCTCGGGAGGTTGGTCTGGCGTGATGCGTAGTTTTCTAGTGTAAACTGCATCTGAAAGTGGAGGCATCATATAGGAGGAAGTATCTGTAATAAAACACAACATGAGTCATTGGCTATCTCATTTTACTAAACATTTCCAATACTTATCCTAGTCTAGATTTTCAAATTTTCTAATGCTTCCCTCTTTGACCTTGAGGACTTCCTGCCATTTCCTTATCAAATCTTTAACAATGGGAAGAGAACTAGGAGGGAATATATCAATAAGATTAGAAGCAATGACATTCTATCTGACCATTTAAACAATATTATTAGCCACATATCTAGCTCTGCAGATGGCCCTTTCAACTTGTTTCAATTGTATGTCCCAATGAGTAAATAAAATTTCCTTTTTGGAATCCTCAATCCTGGGAAGATTATCCTTTCGGCCATTAGTATTATCTTGTCAGGTGACATACTATGACACTTTATCATCAATCAAATTGAATTTGATTCTTTGGTTCACTATTCGATCTATCAGTGAATCTCTTTTCTCACATAATTAAATGATACTTTACAATGTTTGACAGAAAATAACTTGTTGTTATGCTAACACGGTGTTCAATTCAGTGCTTCTTTTTTGAATTCATCTATTTTCAGATTTTCTTTCCATTTCTCCATAGTGAACTGCAATTGATGAATTTGAGTGCCCTTAGCACCAATTTTAGTTTGGTGTTGCAACTTCAATTGATAAATGCTTTCTTGGAGTTGTGATACCTATACCTATAGTTGTTGGTTGACATTTTCCTTCTCTACCTTTAGTTCCTATTCTGATTGCATTATTATTTCATCATTTTCTCTGATTAATTTTTGAACTTCGGTGGCTTTATCTATAGTAGCAGATGCATAGGCTCCTGCGAACTAGGTCAAATGAGTTAGATCCTAAGAAGGATCTACTTTTGAATGTTTACTAACTACCTCCATTGTAACATCTCCTATAAAAATGAGTTGATACTACTCCGTTCTCCTTATTTTTATTTTCCTTCTCATAACATATTTATACTTAGGACTATAAATATGTCTAAAGGAGGGATTTATTTAATTTTTAGTTCAATCTCTATATTAGGGAAGGACGGGATGAATTCCACTTGTTATGTGCTAACTAAGTTGTTATATGACCCAACAGTAAACGGGTTTTGAATTTTTATTTGAGACGTTTACACTATTTTTTGATAACCACTGATCATCAATTCTTATTCTCCTTGGAGTTTTTGATTAATCTAATTCCAAACATCATTCAAGTTACTTGGAAACTCTAAGTCCATGGTTTGAACTTTAGCAGATTTATCCTTTTCAGTTTTTCTAAGGACTTCACTATCCTTAGGTGATTTTTATATTTATTGCTCTTTCTGTGTTATGGGTTGGGATACCTCTAACATTTTCAAAGGAATTACTTCCAATATTTTATTCCTGTACTTCTTGAACTTTCACAACTGTTGTGGATTAAGGCGCGATGATGCTAACTTTTGAACTGAAGCATAAGTGTCGAATAACTCGAACAAGTCATCGAAATCATCTTCTTCATGCAGAAAAGGTATGATTTTTACTTGAGTGGTAAAATCATTGGAAACTTGATTCAAATCATATTGTCTGTTTGAAATTGTAAACAATTTCAAACATTCACTTTGGTTGACCTCTAATCTTGTGTGCTTATATTTTTCTAATGCGTAGACACCACATTGAATTGGAAAACAAGGGCATGAAGATTTATTGGCTTCCTTCAGAAAGTTAGTCAATCCATTGCTGAAAATTTGATAAGATATTTATCTTGAGAGAACCTTATCTGAGACATATAATGGTAAAAAATGTGGCTGAGCCAAGCTCCCAAAAACTCTGATATAGGTAAATAATTCTTCACCAAACCATTTTCCAATGGAGGAGAAGTCAGCTTGAGATTCCTTAGATAACATGGGGGCTTTCTCATTGAACACAACTTGAAATAAAGGGACCATAATTCCATGGAAAATTTTATAAAAACGGTTTTCATATTTTGACTCTTATAACATGCTATGATAGACATGAATGGGGAGAGGGTCCTGGGTACTCCATTTCCAACCCATGGTTGGAAAATCTGAAGTGAAACATACAACATCCATAATATAAGCACTCATGTAAAATTGGGAAATATTTGGGATGAAATAGAATGATTATTTCTATATTCTATAAACTGGGTGGAGATATTGTTGGATAAAATGGTCCCCCATTCCATGATATAAGAATGTGCGACTGCTTCCATTAGGGGAACCCATTCAACTGAAAATTTGGTGGTATCAGGCTGACTAAAGAGCCTAAACATCATTACAGTAACATAACAATAGGGACTAGCAAGGGAGTCTATAGAATACATACCCTTATCATCATTTTTATGTTTATTCGGGTTGATTCTCCTTTTCTGGATAACATTTGACTTCAACTCATTCTCGCTGGCGAATTGAGCCAGAAATTTCTTGTTCATTGACCTTATCTAGGTCTGGAATGTGGTACATTGACTTCAAATCTTCTTCTTTAAGAGAACCTATGATTTTTCCTCTCATGGTTAGGAAAGTCATGTCCCCAATAATGAGGTTGTCTTTTATCCATCTTTCCATATCAGTATATGGTAAAATTTTGGGGTGCATAGCAACCCAGTGTATGAAAGAATTGACAAAGTTTTCTAAAGTAACTTCTAAAGAATCATAACCATATGCAGTATCTTTCCATTGAACCCTATCGGGTTTCTCATCCTCAAATAACTTATACATTGCTTCCCAGGAGAAATAACCATTTTGTGGCCCGCATGTTGTGTTTGTGAATAGAGGAAGCATTTTTGTTCTTTCACTTATAGTAGTTGTAGGATTTGTGGGTTCCATAGTTTTGTTAGCTTTCTTCACAGCTTTCGACATTTCCAAAGAGTCTGTTTATTTGGACTCGCTTGTGAATAATGAAGAATGATAAGTAGAAAGTGGAATTTTTTTTTTCAAATAGGAAAGTACCGCAATAATGGAAACAATCAAGCGAATGGAACTTTGCACATGGTTAATACAAAAATCAATGATCTTGCAGTAAAATCATTTTCGGAAGCATGGGATCTAACACTATTTAAGTTATGGCATTAATGGATAGTCTAGGTTGATGTGCCCATGCAATCATTCCAGTATTTAAATGAGATCTTCCGCATCGAGGATGTTATTTGTGTGTAAATATTTATAGAATGTTGATTAGCTACCTTTTTCTGATAGAGTTATCATATGGGGGAAATGTGGAGGATGATTTTAATATTGTCAAGATAAAACTGTGAAATATGACTTCTGATTTCACAACGTGGCAGAAGTGGGTCTTCTGATTTCATTAAAGTACTTTATTATATTTCGCATCACAATTTGTTTTGAGTGGATTTTAGGAGCCATATGTCTTTCATGCGATATTGTGATTTCTTCACATTCTCCGATCAAGTGTCTTTAAAATTAAAACTCAATGTTTTTAACCCATTTCATTCCTATTTATATTTTAATTAATTTCTTAAGGGTTTTATTTTTTCTACTCTGAAATTTTTAAAAGGCTCCCCATTATTTTTCTAAGGTAACTATACTAAAATAATGGGGGTTTTTGAATAGCACAACACATCCATAGGAAAAGCCTCTATTCCAAATGGGAAAGGAACAGTTTTTAAGTTCCCGACAGGGTAGTCATCCCCCGATGTTGTTTCAGCTATTTTCGAGCCATCAACAAGTACTTAACATAGAAGAGACACATGATAAATAAAAGAGAATAATTAGTTAACCTGCAAAATAGCTCACAAGATAATGATGATCGAAATAAAATAATAACGCACATTCAACAAGATTTATACTAATGAAAATGAATTAGTTTATAAGTGTTAGCATAAATATGATAACACATATCGCAAACATAACAAGAATAATCTTACTGCATCTGTGACATTTTCATGATGATGTGCTAGATCTGAGCTTTTATTAAAACTGAAAGTTCCAAACAAACATTTACAATTTACACAACACTAGCCCCAATAGTGGAACATGAAATCAACACTTTCTTCTCTAAAGAAATATAATCCTTCTATGATAAACAGGAGAAGCCGAATCTCCAAAAAAAGCTCCCAAGATTTCAATTCGAAGCCCCTTTCATGAGTTATGAGGGTGTATTTATAGCATATGAGATGACTATCCATCTCCCTTTGTGACCTTTGGACTCCCCTCATGACTCTTTGACTTCCTTTTTCCTTTTCTAACTAATGACCTTTCATATTCGACAATTGACAGTTGGACTTCTACTTACATATTTATTTCAAATAAGATATTACAAATACCCTTATGAAATAAAAATGGACAGAGACAAGCCCAATAAGACAAAATAACATATCAAGATTGAGTTTGAAGAAACTCTAGCTTAGCAACTTCAAATTGCGTATATTTACTGACATAGTGATGTCAAGCTTTATATTATGTGATGACCTCCTCAAATTTTTGAGAGAGGACTAGATTGAAAGAAGACTCTAGTCTCCATTGCATCTGGGCATATAGTTTTGGATCTAGTTTGTGTTTCTTTATTTAATAAAAAAAAATTAGTGTTGATATTGGCAGGGCCACCGATATACTTATACATGTTATGTTTGTTGATTTCCGGGTCTTATTTGGTAGCAATATTTATCAACTGGTCGAAGTATTCTAAGACTTCCCCTCTAACAATATCTTTTCCCTTTGCTTATAATAATCTCCGGATTGAAGGGATTTTATGATATTTATTCATAGAATCCACGCTATTGTAAAAACATGCATAAGAGGAAAAGAGGTTGGTTATGAAAGTGTTGAGTTTTATGTTTCTTTATATAAGCATCCAAACTTTATTTTTTTCAAAATTAGCTTGTTGTCTTCCATTCTTAACCAAATCAGGTGGTGAAACTCTACTCTTCATTCCCCATTCATGTTTATTTTTGTGTAGCTTGGGATGTAATCTAGGCCCTACGTTAGAGGGATGGAGTTCAAAGCACCACAACTAGGCTTGTGGGCTTGAAAACCAAGCTTGGGGTTTTTTCACCCATCAATGTTTGGGAAATAACCATGATGGTATTTCAACATGTTATGGATAAGGAAAATATTTCTTGTCAAGACGATTCTAATGCAATGAGAACCATCTGATTCTGAGTTGTCGTTGAGGAGAAATTAATTTTTTAAGTTTACAAGTAATTATTGGTTTTCAAGTCATGTAGGCTTGAAGTAAAAATTATCTAATAGATGTGTCTCTTCATCAATTCGTGGATCCCCTTTGTTGTTTATAAATAAAGGGTGAAATTATGTTGTTTGGAGCATCCTTTGATCAACAATTAAATAATAATACAAGCTTGTTGAGGAGGAATAATTCCCTATTTTGGGCCGCATCAAAGGAGGACAGAACAATGAGGGCTTAGAGGATTGTTTCAAGTTCATTTCTTAGAGGAAGAAGTTCTATTAGTGGGTATGAGGGTATTTGCATGAGCATCGAGGTTGGGAGGATTATTTTAAGGGTAGAAAAAGGATTGGAATACACCTAAATAGACTGTCGAAATCCTAGAGGAGCTAGCTATAGCATGCCACAGTTAATTGAAGTAAGGTCAAGGTTTGGTTGAGGGTTGGGACATCCCATACATAGTGAAACCCTCCTCGGCCTGTCAAGAAGGGGCAGCCAAATATATTTGGTGAAATTATGATTGAGGTGGATATTGGTGGCCACCCAACTATTCCACTTGGACACCCATTGTTATTTCTTTCATTTTTTCAATTTTGTTAATTATAGCACAATTTACTACTTTTGGCATTTTTTCAGGTCCTGAACTTCTGGAGCTGTTTTGACGCCTTAAAGGACATTTTTTGGAAATCAATGTAATCATATGTGAGTTTTAAATTAGAAATATGTTATTATCAGTGTATTTCTCAGATATATATTTATAACGAGGTATCATGTGTGTCAAACAGAGATTATATGCCAAAGTTACGACCCCGGGAAATTGATGTACCAATTTACCCCAACGGGGCCCATAGTTTGGTGTTTCATTTCCTAGGATTAGGGTTTTGGATGTTTAGGACTTTCCATTATTTCTAAAAATTAAATAAGCCTTTGAGCCTCATTTTAACACAATTCATAGGCCGGTAGCTACCACATCTCTTCTCATAGAGAAGCTACTAGTGCCATAGCTAGTTTATTTCCATTCTGTTTGTAAGCATATTTCAGCTATGTGATATTAATGAAATGAAGTCTTATTTCTGCTGCATCTCTCTTTTTATGTGTATTTCTGTATTTTATTTTATTCCTACATAAGTCTAGATCAGTGGTATCAGAGTGGTCTACTCTTCCTTGATACTTCCTTGCATGTCCCCAACAAGGTCAGGGTATAAGGAGTTAGGGCTCCATCTGGTTGAACCTTTATAATATTAGCCTCACAAACCTCAATTGTATCCCATGTGGAATGAAAATAAAGATGAGAGAGTGTTAAATCCTATCAAAATATTGATCGAGGAGGCCCTTGAGAAACAAAGGAATGCGATGATGGATAACCTTTCCCAGATCCTTCAACAGCTTCCCATCAATGGGACATATGCATCTAGTAGCCATTCTGGAGGCACAACTCCTTTTAAGGTACAAGTAAACTTTGACATTCCCATATTTGAGGGCCAAATAGATCTAGACATCGTAGATATATGGTTGAATCTATTAGAGGGGTATTTCTAGGTTCATGACTTTTCGAATCGGTAAAATATTACTTTTTCACTCCTTAAAGTCATCCCCTGTGTCAAGGACTGGTGAGAAACCTACTGCGAGAAAAAGGAAGAGAGGTAACCCTCTCTATTTTCGGTCACACCCATGTAGAATTATTTTTGAGACATCATCACGGAAAAATATTATCCTATGGAGATCTATGAGGATAAGTACATACAATGGACTACATTGTGGCAGCAAAGGGATCAAGATGTGCATGAGCCGGCAAATATTTTCCATACCCTGCGCAAAAAATTGGGTATCAAAGTTTCAGAGTAACATTGAGTGTTGAAATACCAAAATTTTCTACATAGATATATTTAGGAGGAAATGGAGTTCCTCGACATCTCCTCGCTTGGTGCATCATACTGGTATGTTGCCAAGATTGAGCATAAGTTCAAATAGAAGAAGAGATAATTTGTATCTATGAATCCGAAGCAGGGGAAAGGTGCCCCCAAACCACAAAAAAAGGAAAAATCCAATGGGTGGAAACCCAAGATAACCTGCCAAATCCAAAAGAAAAGAAAAATACCATGAAGCCAAAGAAGGACATGGGAAAGTGGTGTGAGTTACATAAGATCTCCACTCACAAGACAAGTGAGTGTCAGGCCAAGAAATCACTAGTGGCCGAGCTGAAGGATTATGAATCGAATGCATGATCTGACTCTAAATTAGAAACAAACAAGGGAAATTATAAAGGTAAGAATATTATCAATGTGGATCCCAACACCATCGTTTCCACAATGAAGATCCATAAGGAGGAACCAAAAGATCCAGAAGAGGGGGAGCACGTCTTCCATTCCCAGATGTGGGCAAAGGGTTCCCCACCATAGTTCATTGGCGACAGCGGGAGCCAAAAGAACCTCATTTCAGTATATGTCATGAAGCATATGGGCCTGCCTACCAAAACACACCCACATCCATACACCATTGGGTGGCTTCACTAAGGACGGGATCTCTATGTTAGCCAAGAGTGTCGCCTTCCCTACAACATCAATCCCTTCACGGATGAGGTATTATGTGAAATTTCTCCTCTTGATGTTTGTGATGTATTATTAGGCCAACCGTAATTTTTGAAGTGACATGTTGTGTATGAATCCTAGCCTCATGTTGTTATTTTTACATTGGGAAATAATTTGTACATGATATCAGAGGTAGCACCACTTATCGCCATCTCTTTGCTTACTGCAAAACAATGGAGTAAGATAATTTCACAAACCGAGAATTTTTTTTCCTGATGATCCACCCTCAGAGAAAGAAGAATATTGTGGCCATGACCTCTAGATAGGGCTCCTCTACATGAAAACAATAGATGGGTATAGTCTTGGAGGATTATGGGGACATATTCACCTCACCCGCAAAGATGCATCTACACTGTAAGGTCAAGAATCCGATCGATCTGACCCCAGGTGCATTTCTTCCCATTGGACCAATATATTTTCACTTTGTTCTTGAGAATGAAAAAATCAAGAGGCAAATTCATGAGCTATTTCAAAAAGGTAACATTCAGCCAAGTTCAATACCCTGTCGGAGCCCGATTGTGTTGGTGCAGAAGAAGGATGGCAATTGGAGACTCTGTATTGACTATCGGGTGTTGGAAAAGATCACTTTCCAGAATAGGTACTCGATCCCATAGATTGATGACCTTCTGGACCAACTCAAGGGGGGGGAATATTTCATCAAGATCGACTTGAATTCTGAGCATCACCAAGTACCAATCGAACCCTTCGGTGTGTGGAAGACTAGCTTCAAATTCAAGGAGGTCCTTTTTGAATGGCCGTTCATGCCTTTCGGGTTGGCAAATTCTCCTGCAACCTTCATGAGGTTGATGGACAACATATTGTGGCCAATCACCAGATCATTTGTAATAGTGTACTTGGATGACATCTTGATCTTCATCCACACTTGGGAAGAGCACCTCCACCACATCTGACAGGTCCTCCAAACACTGCAGCAACACAATTTGTGTGCCAATTTAGAGAAGTGTAGTTTTGGCATGACCCAGCTTTATTATTTGGGATACATTATTGATGAGCAAGGGGTTCATGTGGATCTAACCAAGTTTCAAGTCATTCGGGATTGGCCAGCCCCAACCAATATTATAGAGCTCTGCTGCTTTTTGGGTCGTTCCAATTTCTATCGCAGGTTTGTGTTGGGATTCTCTCATATCACTTGGCCCTTGATTCAAGCCACCAAGGGAGCAGTGAAGGAAAAATTATTTTGGTATAAATATATATAGAAGGCGTTCGTAGAGTTGAAACATCATCTATCCTCTACCCCAATTCTCACATTAACATACTTGCAACAACCATTTGAGATCAAGATAGATGCCTCTGAGTATGCTATTGGGGCATTTCTTATTCAACAAGGGCATCTAGTGGCATATCACAGTGATATACTATCTTACATAGTTCGAAATCATTCCAATTATGACAAAGAGATGTATTCCACTATGCAAGCTTGACAACAAGGGGAAAATTGCATTTTTGGGGAGGAAACAATCACCCACCCAGACCACCAACCCCTACATCTCATATAGACACAAGGTAACTTGCAAAATGATCAGCATCAGAAGTGATCCACATATCCGGAATATTTTCATTTGAACATCAATTTCAAGAAGGGAAACTCCAATAATGTTACATACTACCTCAACCAACCACTAATCATGGCACTAACCACCATGCTCAATTGTTGTGGGAACGAGACTTATGATTAGCCACTTCTCAACAAGAGCGATCCATAATTTGACCACACATAAAATATGCTCTTAGAGTGTAAGAAAGTTCCAAATTGTCACCTCCTGGATGCACTGCTATGTCACTTTGGACACATTTGTGTTCCTTCAGGCGAGCATGCCAAGATGATTTGGGAACCGCACTACAGCCAAGTCATTGGGAACTTCGGGGTTGATAAAATGTTATTGCTATAGCGGAAGTATTTCCATTGGCTTAACCTTCCACAAGATGTTGGGAAGTACATTAGATCCTGCACTACTTGTGCCATTTCCAAATCAACCATCAAGAATCAAGGCCTGTATACTCCACTACCTAACCCTAGTCACCCGTGCGAATCCATTTTCATGGATTACTAATCTATGTGGATATTGGTGGCCACCCGCATTTTCCACTTGGGGTCCAACCATTGCCTCTTTAAGTTTTTCAATATCCTTAATTGTAGCAAAATTTACTATTTTTAGTAGTTTTTCAGGTCCTGAACATTCAGAGCTGTTTTGAAGCCCTAAACGACGTTTTTTGGAAAAACTGAGAGCGAAATGAAAGTTATTATAATGTTTCTCACATAAAAACTTGTATTCCTTGGATACATATTTCTAATGAGGTATTGTATGCATAAAATAGAGATCGTATGCCAAATTTACGTCCCCAGGAAGTTGAAGTACCAATTTACCCAAATGAGGCCCATAGTTTTGGCGCTTCATCTCCCAGGATTATGTTTTTGGATGTTTAGGATTTTCCATTGCTTCTCAATAGTAAAAAGGCATTTGAGCCTCATTGTAACATAGTTCAGAGGCTTGTAGCCTCCACATCTCTTCTTATAGATAAACGACCAATGCCCTAGCGAGTTTATTTCCATTATGGCTATAAACAATAAGTATACTGAAACATTGAAAGAAAGAATGGTGGGGCCGCAAGTGGAATTGACGAGGGGCCACCAATATACACTTAGATCAATTACATGTCAGACCTTCCTTCTAATAAGCATGGAAATGACTGTATTTTCATGGTCATCGATAGATTCTCAAATATGGCCATTATGGTGGCTTGCAAGAAGAATATCACAGCAGAAGTCGTTGCTAAACTCTTCTTTGAGCGAGTGTGGGTAAACTTTGGGATCCGAAATTATATCATCTTAGATCGGGAAAAAATATTCCTCAATACATTTTGGTCCAACCTCTGGTCAATGCTAGACACCAATCTCACCAAGTCAACATATTTTCATCCCCAACCTGATGGCCAGAGAGATGCCATCAATAGGATGATCATACACACTTTTCACATGTACAACTCAAAGCATCCATGCACATGAGATGATAACCTCCCCTATGTACAACACAAATATAACCAGGCTCTCCACAATTCAATTGGCCAGAACCCCTTTCAAGTGGGCTTGGGATTCCAACCACTATGTCTCATTGATGTAGCCATACCATTTGTAACTACTCAGGCAGATTTGGCTCATGTCCAACTTGAAGCTGACAAGGCACACAACTTCTTTTAGTGCATTCAGCACATCTTCCAACAAGTTCATGACATATTGGATAAATCCAATGGTAAGTACAAGCAGTGACATGATTAGCATCGAGTGCCACACAACTTCTAGGTGGGCGAAAAAGTGTGGCTACATACACCAACACCAAGTCAATAGGGGACAATGCTTTCAAGCTCAATATTCCACCATTCCTTCATCTACACCCAATGTTCAATCTGGACCACCTTCGGACCTACTTTCCACCATTTTTGGAAACATGCAACATTGGATAACTACTCATAACAACAGACTTAAGCTCAGAATTTATACAACAAGCCAAAACTAATCGGATCATGGACACATAGATCAACAACACCTAGAAAAAAAGGATCCAACTATATCAAATTGTCAAAGTAGGTCAACTCCTTCACCAGGGCATGTAGCTCACCAAGGACCAAGTTCAATAGAAGTTTCCTCATCTCATGGAGGAACTCAATGCAATGGGGAACATTTCTTCTTAATGGTGGAGGAATGATCGAGGTGTATATTGGTGGCCACCCACCTATTCCACTTGGACCTCCACCATTTTTTATTTTAGATTTTCAATTTCCTTAATTTTAGAAAAATTTACTAATTTTGTCAGTTTTTCAGGTCCTCAGCTTCCAGAGTTGTTTTGAGGCCTTAAACAATGTTTTTTTGGAAAATCACTAATATATACTATAAGTATTCAACTTGGAATTGACTATTAGTATTGTAGTTCTCAGATAGATCTTTCTAAGGAGGTATCATGTGCATCAAACAAAGATTGTATGTCAAAGTTACGACCTCGGGAAATTGATATACCAATTTACCCCAACAAGGCCCATAGTTTGGCATTTCATCTCCTAGATTTAGGTTTTTGAAGTTTTAGGGTTTTCCATTGTTTATTAATAATAAATAGGCCTTTGAGCCTCATTGTAACACATTTCATAGGCTTGTGTCTGCCACATCTCTTCTCAGAGATAAGAAACCAAGGCCCTAGCTATTTTATTTCCGTTATGTCCGTAAGAATATTTTAGTTATGTGATATTAATGAAATGAAGTATTATTTTTGTTGCATATATAAGTTTATGTATATTTCTATATTTTATTGTGTTCCTGCATAAGTTCAGAAAAAAGTTTGGGAAGAGAAGCAAGGCCTGAAAAGGGACTCAGTTGTGCCCTAACGAGGCCTAATTGCAGTGTATGTTGCAAACCTCAAAACAATGAGCTAAGGCATGTTTTTAAGGAAATTCTTGTAGGTGTTGGATTTGTGTTTTGTGTCATTTTTTGATTTGTTTCATTTGAATCATGTGGGATGCATTTATTGGAGTTTCCTTGTGCATGAAGGAACTCTAACTAAGTGTAGATCTCATGGTGAATTGACTTCTTACATGAGGAGATTTTATTGGCGCCTAGAGTTGTGCAATAGATCCTATATTACAGAGAAGAGGGAGGATTGGTGGATTCTATAGGAAGCCATGTGTAAAGGTCTCCTAGGTGTGGGGATTCCCTCACTAGGTGCATATGCTACAACATGGAATTTGTCTCTCGTGAAATATTGGAGGGTGACGTGAGGGAGAAAAGTGTGGCATGGATTGGGCACATATGGTTCATAGAGGATAGTGTGATACTGTCCAAGTTGGAGCCTAGTGTGAAACACCTTGATGGACAAAGGTGGTTTTTAGAGTGGAAGTGTTGATGAGGTCAAGGGTCTGATTAGTCAGGAGTAGTTTTTGGAGCCCGAGACTTGTTTGTGGAGAAATAATTTTACAACAGTTGATGGGTAGTCCTCCTAGACTATGTTAATTTTGGGAGATGGACATATTGCAGTGATAGTTGGCAACCCTCTGTGCCCTATGTCGATCTTCATCGGTGCAACACTGGAAGACCATAGTGAGGAGAAGTCTCTAAGTAGGTGAGGAGCAACAATGGGTATATTTAGAGTTCTTCACAAGTGTATATGTGAACAAATAGGCAAGAGTATCGATGTGTTGTGGCCTTGATGGACTAAGTCACAACTAGAGAGGAGATAGAGAATTGAGGTTCATTGTCGATATGGACTTGGAGCATTAATAGAGGCAGGAGCTGTAGATCGGGAGCCGAAGGACCAAGTAGGTACAAAGTACGATTGAGAGGGGCTGAGAGATTGCACTACAACCAAATGGTCAAAGTATATTGTTTGTATCTTGTACTAGTGGACGTATGAGGGCCATTATCCCTGGTACCAGAGCCCTAAACTATTGTATTATATGTTTTTAATATAACAAAGTTGGGTTGAAAATTTAAAAGGTTTTCTATGTTTTGTGCAGGTGTGATTTATTGCTTTATATTTCCGTTGTGAAAAGTAGTTCATTGTCATTAGTGGAATTTTGAGGTCTAAAATGGGCCTCCTAAGAAAATTATAAAATAACAGTGGAAATAATAAAATAATATTAGATTACATCATAAATGTTTAGAGGGAAAAAATAAAAAATTACATTTTCAACTTATCTCCTTGTGTATTTACTCAAATTTCGACTGGGAACACTCATCGGATGCAAAATTTGATTCCTAATCCAAGGAGTACCCCTATTGAATACTTTCAATGGACCCTTATACTTGAAACATGTGAAATACATGAAAAACTTGATTTCAATCACGTTTTTTCATGTATTTCTCATTTTTCGTGTAGCAGTGTCCATCGAAAGAATGCAACATGGGTACTCCTTGGATGATGAATCAAATTTTGCATCCAATGTGTAATCCCACTTGAAATTTTAGTAAAAACTTAAGGAGATAAGTTGAAAATACAAGTTGAGAAAGTAGTTAATTATTTTATTATTTTTTAATATTTTTACCATTTTACCCCAAAAATGGTGAATCAACCCCCATGGTTGACATCATCATCTTGAATCTTATTGGTTCTTATAAAGTTTATATTGGTTGTACATTTTTCTTAGGAGTACCATTTTAGACCTCAAAAGTTCTATAATGTGAGATTATTGGTTTGGTACCATGTAAAATTTTGTAGATGTTCTATGCTTGATCCAACTTTACTTTTTATCCCAATATCAGTCAGCAATCACATAAACAAGAAAGTAAAATGATGATAGAACACAACCATTTATCGACAGAAGAAAAGCCAAAATATATATGTGTGTTGGTGTGCTACGGCGGTAAACAACATGCTTCAACCAGCAAAGTCTAAATACGGTCAACCAACCAGAAGTGTCACCCAACCCTCTAGGACAGCTAGATCAGTCAACCCCAAAAGTCAATGAATGTCAATATTGTCACAGTCAACGATCAATGCAAACAACAGTAGCAGCAAAGTCAACACAGCCAATTCAAAGTCAACGTCCATCCTCAAGATTTGTGCCAAAAAATGCGGATTGAAGAAATATAAGTTTTGGGAGAGTTTCAAGTCAATTTTACCAAGAGTTGACCAAAGTCAATGCTGGTAAATTTCTGTGTTGGAAACCCTAGACAGTCTGAAACCCTAACTGCTAATTTTTCCCACGTGTGTGTGAAGAAGAGACTCCAATAGATGCTCGAACCAATCAGATGAGGAGAGAGGATGTGATATGATGGATCAGTGAAAATGTACTCCAACGTTGACCAATTTATATCCATTAATGAGGGTGTGTGACACAATTGCTAGCGATTGAAGGCTACATTTCATTTCAGGTCGACCTACACATATTTTGAATAAATTAAAAATAAATATTATTTTCATCGGATCAAGATGATCTTTAGATTTATCTTGCACCTCTTCGAAAGCGGAGTCCAGTAAAAATATTGGCATCTTCATTTGAACATTACAACATGGATTTTGGACCTAGTTGTCCAAAATTAACATACCATCAGTGATTTTAATACTCTAACTTAGACCCAAGGTTGTGGAAATTCAACAATTCATGCACTGCAGTGATAGTTGCATGAAAAAATGTTAGATAATTTTCATTCTCCCTTGATTTATTCTACATGTCATGCAAGGGAACAAAAACTTTCTTCATGGTGACCAATTCCTCATATAGGTTCCTAATGGTTTCTCCCAATGCTAGTACTTCACCAAATATAGATGACTAAATCTCTTCTAAGTACACTTGTGCGGGAGCCATATTTTTTGTCTTTGCCTTTGTTCTATTTTATTCCTCACAACTTCCAAATTATTCTACATTTATTTGTTCTCATCCATCAAATATTTTGTGTTTTCCTTTGAAGGTCCTACAAAGTCCAAGATAGTTGCGACAATAGGCTCGAGACTCTTTCTAAGTGTCCATTACAATCGCCTTCTCTTTAATGAAAGCATGATGCGTGAGATCATCTAGAAAATGCTTCTTTCTTACTTGCAAAATTTTCTTTTGAAGATCATCATAAGTTAAGTTGCAAATATCCATGACCATACTATCATCAACAGGAGCAATTTCTTCTTCTTCATTTGGATCTTTCCCTTCTCAAGAAGGACGGGAAGAATAAGCAATGATATGTTCTATATAAGGAATAAGATCAATATCCTAATTCTATTTTTCCAGATATAGCTCCATGTCTTGAATAACTATCAAGTCTTCAATCGCCTAGGAAAGTTCTTTATCCTGTTGTTGTTTTCTTTCTTGTTCTTGTAGTCAATTTTTCTCTTCTTATTAGGATTTATTTAGAATTGTTTTTTCTTCTTCTTTTCTCCTCATTTATTATTCTTTCATATACCTTTCCTCTTTTTATTTCTTCTCATATTCTTCCTTTTGTCTTTTCTCTTCCTCTTGCCTCTTCTATTTCCTCTTTCTCTCTGCTTCCTTAGTCTCTCTTGAAATAGTTTGATCTGCTTTGAATTTGCAACTTTTCTAATTTGTTGGACTGTGTGCAACCTTCCTTTTAAACTATATATTCACTAGGTTTTGCTTCTATGATTTCCATGCTTCCAGAGTAGATTCCTTTTCTGGAGTCACATGTGATGGGACTACATGGTTGGATGGTGTGCATGGCCTAAAGGAATTATAACAGTTTTAATATTTTCCTCCTCTAGTCTAGAGTAGGTCCCACTTGGCCAATTGAAATGTATCTTCGCACAATGTTGCTTGTAAATTCTTATCGGATCATACAGGTGGTAATCCATAATATCAAACTTGAATTTATCCAAATCATTACCTTTAGTTTCTGCAACCTTCAATATTTTAATTTCGTAGGATCCCACCTATAAAGTAAAAGTGGGCGAAGGTGCTTTCTTTTCCCTTTTCAATATTACTGATACACCCATGGTAAGATGGTATGAAATATATTGTATTACCAATTTATTAATGGCATACCTTGGTAACAGATGTGATGAATTTTGATAACCTAACACCCTAAGGTAAGTGTCATTAGGTGATGCAAACCAATCGAAAAGTTATACTACTACGTCCATAGACTCACAAGGCATGAAAGGTCGATCAGTACAAGGAAAAGACCCTCTAGCAAAGGTTCTAAAGGATGTTTTTAGTGTTCTAAAATTGGCCAAATTTGTCAAAAAGACATTTGTTACAACATCCGTTTATGGTTACAGAGGTTTTGGTAGAGATTTTAGTGGAAATTAAACACAACTAAAAAAACTGGGTGGACAGAGGTTATTACGGATGTTTTTTTCATCAGTGCGCTACTAAGGTTTCAACACAACGATGTGTGTCATATAGTCGATGGCCCCAGGGCGGTCAAATGTGCATGCACTGGGTCATCAAGGTATAAAACTGCACTGAGGTCAGTGTTGGTGATACAACGCATGGGGCTGTTCTAATTGGTCTTGGGATTTGTGCGGTGCCCATAGGTCGTCTCAACGCACCGGTACATAGACTTATAGAAACGCACTAGTGAGTTGTATCAGAAAAACACACCAATATTTATAATTGGTATTGGTATTTGTGCGGTGCCCATACGTCGTACAAATACATCAGTGCGTAGTCTCACATAAAAGCACTGGTGTGCAGTATCGCACAAACGCACCGAGATTTTTAATTGGTTTTGGTATTTGTGCAGTGCCCATAGGTCATAGAAATGCACCGGTACGTTGCAGCATACGAACGCACTGGTGTACAGAAACTAACACACACCGGTGTTCATTTTGTCTTTTTTAGAAACATTGGCCTGTGAAAATGAAATTATTATGACAAATTCATTATTCATCAAAAGTCGACACATCTTATAACAATATTCATATTAATTAAATTTTTATTAATGCGTTTTAATGTGATGTTTGGATTAATTTGTTATATCATATCATAATTATTGTGATTTTTTAAAATTCATTATTCAGGAAAAGTCGACACATATATATCTTATAGCAATTTTGATATGAATTAAATTTTTATTAGTGCATTTGAGAACGACAATAGAGAACGCAATAGCGGCAATGGATAATGCAATAGAACATACACACACACACACACACACATATATGAATAAGACAATATTTTTCATACAAAATGGGACAATTATTGGTATCCCTTTGTCTTTCAATTGGGACACTATGTCCATTACATTAAACAAAATGTTTGATTTCACAGAAAAATATTTCAATAAATACAACACGTTGCATTGATATCCAAACATATTGATCATCATTCTTCACTTGAACTGTTGTCACTACTAGAGCTACTTCAATGACTTGGGTTATTTTCAGGAATGTTTTTTTCATGGTGTTGATTGTTTTCTTCTTCTTCTTCACCTTCCATCTACAAACATAAAAATAAATTGTAATGAGTGTATAGACATTGGTGAGAATAATGAAAATTGAAATATTAAATACATTACATCAATGCAAATAAAAAATAAATGGCATGCCATAGCAACAATTGACTCATAAACTATACACATTATTTCAAAACCATGTACCATGCCATCTTTCAAAACTTCATCTGTTGGCGCAGTTCCATATTTTGTTTCCTGCAAGTTTTATACCCCATAAAAAATCATATATTTAATATAAAATATTTTTTTGTTCTGTTAATTATAGACGGAGCTAAGTAAAACAAGGTCGAGAGATGCTTACAAATTCCACAATTAATTTCTGATATGCCAGCATATACTCACAACCCATATTTAACTCAATTTCAATCAATTCGTCTGATGGTTCTTCTTTGTATGTTAGCTCCTGTTTCAAGACGTTCAATGATGATTTTTGAAAAAAAACTTAAAAAATAAAAAAATGAAATCTAGTTAAGTTGTTATAAGGAAGTAACAATTACTCACAAACTTAGATATCAACCATTTTCTTCCTTGTCGTCCCGTTTCATGTGATGAATGGGTTCCATTTTCTTTTCTTTTCTGCAAGAAAATACTTGAAAATTAGTATTTAATGCTAAGTTTTTTATTTATTGTACCTAATGATTGAAAAATTGAATGATTACATATTACATTTGAAGCAGGTTGTTGTTGAGATGGATCCTCCCACGATGCAATTTTGTCTATTTCTTTTACCATCTCCTTGTACACCTTTTTGGACATTCCTACTCGCATATTTATGATATCAGCTCATTCATCTTTTGATATTTTAATAATATTCCTGAAAATGTAACATGAAAATAAACTATTTAATTTTTATATTGATATATTAAAAGTAAATAAAACAAAAGTGATATTTGTAAATAATTATAGAAAAACATTTATAGGAATATTACTTTTTGATTGCTTTTTTTTTTTTGTACGTTTTTTCTATTAAAATTCTGACATGTCTCATTGACCAATTCTCTGGAAACTCTTCCTGTAGTTTAGATAAAATTTGGTTCATGGAATCATTGGATTGATTTTTGTATTGTAAGTGGAAAGGACATCTATACATTCGTTCCACTAGATCCCTCAAACTTTTGTAAAATAATTTCCCCCTTTTGTTAACCTCCAGCACCACTCCAGTTGAGCTAAGGAGAAATTCATTTTCATTTGCATGTTCTATTTTTTTTCTTTTCTTAGAACAACATTCATTTTCTAAGCTGTTGGTCCCTATAGAAAATTAAAAAGATGTGAATTAATAGACTATTTGACACATGTTATCTAATAATTTTAAGTATATTATTAATGAAAATTAAAAAAAAAAACTCATATTGGATCGATAGTATTTTTTCATTGACTTGATTCATCCTTTTGTAATTTTTCCATCAAGCTTTTACGCTCTTCTGGTCCTAGATTAGAAATAACCTTATCGAGCTTCATCATTTTATGGCTCTGAATGATACACAAAAAACAATACATATCAGTTAAACTTACATATAGTTCAAAAATAATATTTTTTGTAAAGAATTTACAAATAACTTGCCTTTTTTTCTTTTCTTGATGTGTTATCAATATTTTTGTTACTTGATCTCCTGTCAGTCATTTCTTTATCAATCTAAAAACTGTACCATATCATTCAATAATATATTTATAAATAAATTGTCAACTTTACAAGTAAAAAATAAATCTCAAAAAATTGGCCCGCCTTTAATGATGTACGCACCGGCGTCAGTGCGTGGGGGTCTTCTAAATGCACTGCACAAACAATATAATAGACCGTATGGTGCTCTATGTAAACAAGGAGCTCTAGTGCATTAAATGTTAACCACCGCACCAATTAACACAGAGAAAATAATAAAGTCATCCAGTGTTAGTTTTTGTAGCATAAACACCCTGTGCAAAGAAGGGACCAGCATATGGTGGTCTCTGTCAACTAGGAGACCTGGTGTGGTATGTTATATGTTACATGGTGCACCGATTAACACAATAAAACATTTTTTTGTGAAAAAACACGTTCGTTGTGCGTCTTAATGAAATAATTCGTTATCGGTGCACCCCTCGTAACCTAGCGCACCAGTGCCCTATTTTAGATATGGCGCACTGATTAAAAAAATTGTTTTTAATTTTTTTATTACACAGTACTTTCACAGTGTGCTTGGATAATATAGAGCACCAGTGCAGTAGGTTACTTAGGGCTCACCGATAAAAAAGACCCCTTTTTTTCAAAAATTCACGCAAGGGCCGACATGGATTGGGATCTGACTATGCAAGTTGTCTTGTGGGTTGGATGTTAATCTAAAATGAAAATCCCTAATTATTAAATCACAGAAACAGTGAGAAGAAAGGGCAGAAATAAAAAGAATGAAGGGTTTAGGGTAAAAATGGAATTTTTTTATTTTTATTTATTTTTTATTTTTTATTTTTTTTTCTGAAAATGAAAAACAAAACAGCAGAAAAAGTAAAAAAAAAAATCAAATTTAATCATGAGATCATTTGATATTCTATGCTACAGGGTTTGAATCACCACAGGTTTGGAATTTTGATTGTCTGGATGTATTTTGCTGCTCCATAGTGCCCTCGTGCTCTGTTGCTCCAGGTATGTCTCCTGCAAATCTTTGGCGGAAACCTTTTGCAAAAATAGTGAAATAATGGAAATTGTTTAGTATTTAAAGAATTTTTTTATCAAATTAGATTTTTGAAAATAGTTTTCCGACCAATTTTCAATTTATATCTTTTTTTTTCCACTTAAAGTAAATAGAGTTGTGCTTTTTTTATTTGTGGTTATTCGTCACCAGTGCGTCACTTAATAGAATTGCACCGATGCATCCATTGATAACATGGAACCGGTGCACAATAACTAAAACACACCGGTGCGGTTATCTATACATTAGAAATGATTTGCGGTTAAGGCTCTGAAATTACTTTTAGGTGTGTACACGAAAATTTAGTGAACTCCAACCATAGAAATTGAGAATTAGAATTGTGTTTATTCTTGATGGAAATATGCAATTAGAAATAGAATTTTGTTTATTCTTGAGAATTAGAATTAGAATTGGATAAATTCTTGATGGAAATAACTATTCTTCCAATACATTCTTTTTATTGCAGGAGGTCCCCACTGATTATGTGGAGAGAATGCAATGTGGGGCATGTGAAGATGCAATACTAGAGGGCCCAAGTGGGCAATTGTGGCATGTGAAGTTGTTCTATGCTAAGACGTGGGAAGTTTTCACAAATGGTTGGGATAATTTTGTTTCTGAGAAGTTTATTCAAGTTGGAGATATTTTAGTTTTTAAATATGTTGGAAATGTACATTTTTCTATGAAAATACTTGGGCCATTTCTTTTCAAAACTAAACTTCTTATTTCAAAAAAATAAACTTGAACCTTTCCACAACCTGCAATAAGAAAAGGTGGCAATAGGAGCCTCGTCATTTAGTATTAAATTACTTAATAAACATCATGATCATGATAACCATCGTACAAACATCATATTCGACTAAAAAACACATTCAAATTCGCTAACATCATCATGATCATGATCATCTAACAAAACACAATTAGAATTGTATAACATCATCACAACACAAACATCAAATATAAATCTCATGTCAAATAACTCATGCTATCACATACACATCTATCTGAAAGTTGCACATTAAATGAACATATCTAACATGACCTAAAAATATACACATCATGATGATCACCAACATTTAAATTAAGTACAACTGCAACATGAACATAAAATACATGAACCATATATATATATAACTGAATAATGTCAAAAATATACGACTGTAATATATATTTCATGGATTAGTTGGTGGTACAACATCAATAGTAGTACTAGTCAAGGCCTACTCAGTCAATGGTGCAGCCTCGACGGTTGATGGTCCAGCTTGCTCATGATCATGAGTAATGTTGGATGCTGCAAGCTATTGACTGGAGGTGGCGATGGTCTAGCCTGCTCTCCATGATGACTAATACTACATGCTAGTGGAGGCTAATCATCTGGCGTGGCATGAGGTGAATGATCATGAGATGATGAGTCGTTGCTCGCATACTGTCGATCACATGTTGCATCTCAACCACGCATATAACATGCAACGGTCCTCCTCAGCCACCAAACTAAGGTCGTAGCTCCTACGACATGATGCATCAGGTTGTAAAATTCACGTGACATACCTCTCCACATATGTAATAGCCTACCATCAGCCTATATGTCTCTCATTTAGCAAGCCTGATGCTTGCCTCAATAATCAATGCAGTGAGTTGGTCTCCCAACTCCATCCTGTATTTTCTATCAAGTCGATCCCCCCAAGAAAAAGGAGGTACTGGTGCACTAGCAGTAGTAGGTCTCTCTGCACCAGCCTCCTGATGATCCCTGACATCTAGCATGCCCTGATCGTCATCCAGATCCACACCTAGATCATGTGGTGGTGACATAATTTCCTCGCCATCAAAATACCCAATGTCTGCAAAATATATGCAAGTACACACCAATAATTAGACAATTTCATTACACAATTTAATAAAAACAAGTTAAGGAACATGTTAGAATAAATTTAAATAAAACAATAATATTATCTCTATCATCCGATGGCTCACCATCTTTGAAGAGGATGCTAGCACACCCTCGCCAATCCAATCCAGCATAAGTATCGAGTACCATAATGAAGGGATACAGCTCATCAACACTGGCTAGCAACTTCAGTGCATCATGCGATATCCCCACTGGAAACATAGTCTCGCCCCTCTTGGGCATCAACCTCCCCCACATGTGCATCCGTGCCTCGAACATCGGCCTACGAGGCTGCCTAAAAAAATTAGGCCTCATCTCTAGAAACCTCTAAAAAAATTAAAAAAAAATATTTGAAGTAAAATAGAAGTTGACCCTCCCTTTTGCATGAGCATGACATCTATCTAAGGTTGTACAGAACCGCCGCAAAAAAATGGCAGACCACCTAACAAGTCGCTGCTCCTGTACTAAATAATCAACATAATATAGAAGTGAGCAAGTAATGTGTTTCCCGTCACTGGTATTGCATGAAATGGTCAAAATTAGAAGTGAGAGGCACCTCACCTCTTCACTATCAAATGCACCAATACGTAACTGACATCCGGATACCTGAAAATATGAAGGAGACAATATATCTATGCTAATGTATCTCTGGGAATACACCAACTAACTCCCTGTTGCATAGCCAACTAGAACCTTTGGGAATGAGTGAAAATCCACCCCTCTCCTTGATATCCCTGTAATGAAATATATTTCCTCCTCAGTGGGCGTGTACCATTGGTTAGGACCAACCCGGAAAGCCTGTTGGTGGGAATTGCACCTGCGAATAAGATGTCTCAAAAAAACACCATGGCCCTTTAGGGAAGTAGCCTCATCATAGAATTTGAGGAGGCCTACCTACATTAGGGGCCCCTAGGTCGCTGCTATAATAGGGAAAGGGTGTGCATCTCTCTCCCTCTCTCGTGCCTCCCACAAGCGAACCATGTCATACTACTCCACCTGTTGTTGTTGTTGTTCCCCCTCTTATCTCTGAATGATTGACATATTAAATACATTTTTTTTATTAAATGAGACAGGTATTTAGGAATATACATATATAATTTTTTTTTGAAAAAAAACACAAAACAGTCGGTGTGCCACAAAAAATAGTCATGCGCCGGTTCCGACACGTCTTTTTTTTTTCCACACACCGGTGGAAATGCTCCAGATGATATTCAATGCACCAGAGGCGGTGCACCTAAAATTTTTTAGAGCATCCTTGACTATGTACGGTGTCAGGAACGTAGTGCGCTGACTAAAATCTATGCCCCGGTGTGTATAGTTGGGTCGGCGCACCGACCTCCTGACATCATTACATAGTCAACGGTTCGGTATTTTACCAGGCCAAATTTTTTACCCTGTCAAAATGTTGAATGCAGTGCGGTGACAAAAATGCCTGCCACGGAGTGGATATTTAAGTCAACGCACTGAGTTTCCGCTATTCCACATGGTCAACGGTACAGTCAGGTAAACGACCGCACGACACTCTTTTTTAAATTTTAAAATAACATGGTCTGCCTTTTGGTACTGCCCTAGAATAGGTCCAGATACCATTAGCACAAATTGCGGTGCGGCCTGTAAATTTACAGGCAACACCGCTTATCGGTGTGAGCCGAATGGCTCTAGCGCACCTCGTCACAAAACATTTTTTTCTTTTAAATGGTTAATGTTAAGGTTATTTGAAATTATAATCCACTAAAAATATTAATTATGGAAAAAAAAGAAAAATACTTGTACATTTGGCCATCGAGGAGGAATATTGGCTGTAGAATTTGCAAAAGAAAATTTTCCCATCCTTTTGCAAAATTCAATCTGGAGATTGGTGGGCAATGCTAGAACAGGGTCTGCTATGAGCTGCGAAAATGGTCTAATTTTGTATATTTTTTATTATATTTAGTCTATCCCACGCGTTCTGGGGTGGGTCAAAGCCCCGAAAGCATTGTAATGGGTCAAAGGGTAAACCTGGGCTCCGAAAACCACGGTTTGCAAATCATAGGAAAGATTAGGCTAGATGGTTATAAATAGAGGAACGTTTTGAATTTTAAGTAGGCAATGAAGAGCTATTGATGTGAATTGTGGTTTAGTAAGTCTTTTTTGGTTTTAGGGGAAGGACTCCTACTGGCTGTGTGCGCGGAGATCTAGATTCCTGCTGTGTGCGAACCCTGCTGCTATTTGCGCAGGCTAGGGTGGGTATTGTAAGAGGAAGTGGATGAATTAATGAATACGAAAGGCTGTTTTGGAACTGAATCTATGTGTACTGTTTATGCAAATCATTGGTAATTACTATCTTATGCGTATTCTGTATTCCACTGTGAAATTTCTGTGTAAGTGTTTTACTACATCTAGATCTATTTTTTTTCTATTTGTGTAATGTTGAATTACTGTCTTGAAGTATATGATTATTGAGCAACATAGTACAATTAAACTTGCACACGTGGATGCAGAAAGAGGCCCATAATTCTTGCTCGAGGAGATCTGGACATCTCGAGGTAGGACGCAACTCTACTTGCCTTACCTATCCTTTCTCAGGGTGCGGAAACCTAGTTCCAGCACCCACCCATACTACTTCAGGTGAGACTTGGACCTGCGCAAGTAGGTCATTGTCGAAAGGGCTAGTAGTATAGGGGTTTGTTGGCAAACCTTGAACTCCAAACCTAGGTCAGGACCCCTTGAGCCAAAAAATAGTTCCATTGACGGGACCTGGAGAATTTTGAGAAAGTGATCGGGTAATGACAAGAGATTATTGGAAGCCTGAAAGGAAGGAAATTGAGGAGTAGTTAGAAAAGCATATCCAGGAATTTACAGTAAAAGAAAATCACAGCGAGAAATTAACGGCAAAAAAGTGGAAAAATAGGTACATTCTGATAGAAAGCTACAAAATATTCCTTGTAAAATTTGCAATCAAGCTTCAGGAGTGGCTGGTTAGGTTCGTAGAATTCTAGAAGTGCTGGAAGGATGAACGAGTCACTCAGTGGACCCTAGAGTTGATCGAGCAGTTGCAAAGAACTGATAATACTATTACACGCACGGTAGATCACTGGGTGGATAGTGTGTTAGGAGGATTTGTGACAAAATTTTCCATTAATCAGTTTGTCCCATACTCTGAGGCTGAGCGAAGATTCTTTAAAGGGTTATGGGGAAAATTCCTGAAAAACATTACCGTTGCTGATTAAGATATTACTGTTTGAAAAGAGCATTCTGTGTAGTCATATCGACTGAATGACCTTAGATCTAGACGGAAGCGCGACGCGCAGTGGTAAATAATATCGGACCAACCTTGAGGGGGGAAAATCTACCTATAACCTGATGCACGAAGACCCCGACTACACTGTCCTGTGGGCCACATAAAGGTAAGAACTCGCCCATACCTCCACCTCCGTCGGACAGTGATATGGCTGCACATCTAAAGCTACCTACCTTCAAGGGGGTAAGAGATGAGGATATGGACCAGTTTTGGTTTGTTGTAGATTCTGTATGGACTATGGAAAATGTAACATGCAGCATAGTGAAGAGGGTGAAATTGTCCCTGGCATTCGATGATAGAGCACTTGACCGTTATATGCGATACGTCTCTCAAAACAGGAGTGCGTTTGTTCAAGACGTTAAGGACACTCTGAAGCAACAATTCTGAAAGCCAAAATATTATTCTTAGTTGGTAGCAGAAGTGAAGGACTTCAAGCAAGGTGTGTCTGAATCTGTATGGGAGGTTGATCAGCGATTGAAGAAAGCGATCAGGGAAGGGGGATTTGAGTATGATGATAGACAACATACGGAATGGTTCATTGTTATCTTGTTACCCCACCTGCCTACGCCAATGAGTCACCAAACCTTTGAATCGCAGGAAATGGCTGTGGAAGTCGCTATGATGTTAGAAGTTGCGGCCATAAAAGATACGACGTTAGGAGTATAGAAAATTCAGGAGCAACTCAGAGCTATGCACATGGAAATTCAGAATATGCGAGAAGAATGAGGAAAAGGGGCCAGTACAGATCTGTGGTGCATACATTGTTGAGTATCTATCCATACGAAGGATCAGTGCCCACTATTAGCAGATTACATGTAGGCAGGAAGACCTACTCCGATCCACCCGAGAGCAAGTGGGGGACCCATCCTATCACGACCATGATTGAGTGAACCTGCGCTATGGTGCGATGACTACCGCATGGTAGGGATGCATGATATAGACCATTACCCTCATCTAGGTACATATGTACCAGAACTAAAGTAGCAATGGTGTAGATTTTGCCGATCGATAGGACATGATGAGTAGAACCATCACACTTATGACTTAATGATGGATCGGGGAAACTTGTATAGGGCACAATTAGACCCTGCGTCACCAAGATCTCCTGTGAACTTTGGTGGCTAGCCAGCAACGGGCAGGGGAGGTCGGGGGGCAAGCGCAGGTCGAGGTCGGGGACAGTTAATCTGTTGTAACTGTGTGGAAATAGGGAATTTTGAAAGGGACTATCCAAATCCCACTAGGAAATCCTGCAAATATTGCAGACAGCTGGACCATGCGGTCAAAGATTGCCCAATATTAATAGAAAAAATGCTAGAAAAGTAGCCCACCCCTATGCAAAATGTATAGAGAGTTAAATCCAAGCTTAGGAACATAGATCCAAATGTGAAAGTCATAACACGCAGTGGGATTCTCACCCAGGGATCGAAGGAAGAAGAAGGGTTGAAAATAAATAAGGGATAACAGACCATGACCTTAGTTGACATGGGCCTCACTTAGAGAGTAGCAGCTACTGCGTAGGCCCCAACACACCCCAAGACAGATGAAGGGGTTGAGCCCTTTCTGCTGGCATGTCTGAAGTTGCTGCGTAACCTGAACGTTGTAGAGAACCTTCAGGAATTAATGAATAGTTGCACAGTGCGGCCTGACCTGACTTCCGGGACCAAGGATGTACACAAACTATATAGGTATAGAAAATGCACTAGGAGGGAAATGCGGCTAACTGCACAGATTGGTGAGTACGAGATGGATCAAGTTATTTTGGACCTCAGATAATATGCAAATGTGTTACCTAAGAAAACGTGGCAGCGAATGGGAGAACCTAAATCGGAGTGGTCCACCATCCAGCTGCACATGGAAAATCACCAAAATATCATCCCTCTAGGAAGGCTGCCAAATGTCATGGTGGATATCACAGGAGTAAAGGTCTAAGTTGACTTCGTGGTAATCAAAATACTAAAAGATGTGGATCCCTACCCTGCACTCCTACGACTAGACTGGGCTATAGATATGGGGGGTGTTATCAATCTCAAAAAGTGCAGCATGGTGTTTGAAAATAACGGTACACGCATAATAGTACCACTGGATCCTGCAGAAGGTGCGCGATATACAAATCCAGCACGCGATGAAGTAGATCACATTTACAAGTAGACTACGCAAGACGAAGACTAGATTAACCCCATGGCGGAAGGAGTGCTCTAATGGGAAAAATATAGTGAATGCTTTTTCGACTCTGATGGGGAACTGGAGAATTCGAAAGGATGGTTGCATGAGGTTTCGACACTAAGATGTCTTCGGGTCACAAGGAGCTTCCGCTGCATCTCCACCGAGGTAAGAGACCTGCCCTACCTTGGGGAATCGTGTGACATTAAGGAATTTTTATTCGCATTCGAAGCCGAAGTTCCAAAGGAACGCAGGCTAGGGGTTCTTCTACTAGCCCTGCGCGGAATGACTCCGCATTGGTGGGATATGCATGGGAAGGTATTCTGCAATTGGGATGAATGTCGGGATAATATGACCCTGGGATTTGGAGCCCTAGCTGGAAGATGGATCCAGAATTTCCTTGGGTCAGAAAACCCACGTAGATATTTTCTTGCTTGGGAAACGCAATGGGGTAACAAGACCCCAAACAAATGGGTTCACATGTTTATTCATGACATAGACCTATGCCCCACTACATGGTATCTAGATTCGAAGCAGAATCAGTGCACGCGCCATTAGGAGCATTTGTGGGAGGAGTTCCTGCAGACATTTCCAGTGGAAGATGGAACAGGGGCGCTCGACACAGCTTTGCAGGACACAACTACTTCAACTAAGGGAAGATCACACTTGGTCATCACACCCAGATCAAGGGGTACACCAGTACCACACACGGGTGAAAAATGGAGTTGTAGCCTGATAGAATGGAAGACTGAACCCCGGCACTAACCCAACCAGGGCACTGAGCGGGATGCATCCGGTGGTCCAGTTGATGGAGTGGTACCAGGACCGCATTACAAATCATCTGTCATCGGCTTTAATTCGGGGTATGAGAGCAGCACGCAGGCATAATCCAAAGTCTGTAAATATATGGGAAAGCCCTCAGGTACGAATAATGACCAGTAGACGACTGCACTTTGGTGAAAAAATAGGTGGCTGGAAATCAATGCGCCAATTTGTGGTGAGTTGATATCGGTTGATTGATGGTACATTTCAAGTTAGATATACTCTACCATTGGATAGCCCCGGACAGTATAAGGATAATAAGATAACTCCACTCTGGGCTCCATATGGTCTCTGTACTCTACCTCTGTTATTTTGCTGCTTTCTTGTTTGGATCTTTATCGTTTTCTACTAATTTCCAATTTGGGAAGCCTGTCCTTTTATTGCTATGGCAGCCCCTAACCTACCGAATGCTTCAACACCTACCAGTTTAGTGCCTGCAGACCTCATGTTGAGAGGGTCTGGGGATGCTGAGATTGATAAGATGATTTCCCTCTGGCTCCCTACAAGGAGAATTGACTTTGAACCCCGCACAGAAGGGCACTGAAGCTACATGATGAGAGTTACTGACCTTTACAACCTTGGAATGAGCACAGGCCCTAGCTGGATGGCCTCAGAAGATGCTGCGAAGGATGGTGTGCAATTGCCACAATTTTCTATCACAACTAACGCAGTTGAGTCACCGCTAGTCATGCACATGTAAGGGACACCTAACAGGGGTACTCCATCCCCCCGGGGGACGAAGCGATATAGGAATACGCTACGACTTCTCTGCAGTTCCAGAGTACCTATTGGCGAAAGAAATATTTGTTCTCTACCTTGCACTATCATGGTTGGCAACCATGCCCCGAGAGCTATGGACCTAAAAATAGACTTGGCACAACTGCCCCGTGAAGTGTTATAGGATTTACACACCATTGTGCTACAAGAGATCCATCATCGTAACTGGACTGCACAACAGCAGCTCGAAACAGTGGGTCATGAGCTCAATGCAGTGCTCCCTGAGGAAATCTCAGCATCAGCTCCATCCTAGGATACCATCCAAAGCTTGGTTGCAACACTCAAGGCGTCCCAAACTGAATTCCAAACCTTGAAGACCTGAATGGCCCGCCAATTCACCGAGTTTTAGGCCCAAGCATAGCCTACCATAGCCCGAGAGGTACGGGCACAAAGGGTTGCATTGATCACAGAAGCAATAGATATTATTATGGGACAACTTACTCTGGGTACTCAGTTGCTTGATGTGGCCATGAAACTCTAGAAAATGGTCTAGTTCAACCTGATGCTTCAGCATGTCAAGGAAGACTTACAATAGAATGAAGCTGCTTTCGATCAGATTGAAGCCACCTTTCCCCCCCTCATCCCTGCGCAGTGTCTAGCCCTCTTGAAAACTAGTAATGCCCTCATAGACATGATTGCAGATCTCCGAAGTGCCAAGAATGTCATCAGAAAGTTCTTGAAGCTGTGGGGCGATACGGCCTTCCAGATATCTCAGGGTGTTCATGACGCCATCACACACCTCAACCAGATATTGGAGTAGGTTACCATGGCTCCTGAAGGCCCTACCTCCCTGAAGCTTGTCGATATCGCATAGAGAGTTGTTGCCCAAAGTCAAGAAGTGTTACCTCCACTCATCGTCGCTTCCAATGCCTTGCGTGCACAGATAGAGACCCCACCACCACAGTGACTCAAGACAAGTCACAAGATTGTGTTGGGGGACTGTTGGAACAAGGTCTCCTACGAGCTATGAAGCTAGTCCAATTTTGTATATTTTTTATTATATTTAGTCTAGCATAGGGGTTTTGGGGTGGATCAAAGCCCCAAAAGCATTGTAATAGGTCAAATGGTAAACTTGGGGTCCAAAAACCATGGTTTGCAGATCGTAGGAAATATTAGGCTAAATGGTTATAAATAGAGGAACATTTTGAATTTTAACTAGGTAATATAGAGCTATTGATGCAGATTGTGGTTTAGTAAGTCTGTTTTGGTTTTAGGGGAAGGACTCCTGCTGACTGTGCGCGCGGAGATCCAGAGTCCCATTGTGTGCGGACCCTGCTGTTGTATGAGTAGGCTGGGGTGGGTATTGTAAGAGGAAGTGGATGAATTAATGAATACGAAAGGTTGTTTGGGAACTGAATCTATGTGTACTGTTTATGCAAATCATTGGTAATTACTGTCTTATGCGTATTCTGTATTTCGTTGCGAAAGTTCTGTGTAAGTGTTTTACTACATCTAGATCTATTCTGTTATGTTTGTGCAATTTTGAGTTACTATCTTGAAGTATATGATTATTGAGCACCATAGTACAATTAACCTTGTGCACGTGGATGTGGAAAGAGGCCCATAAGTCCTGCTCGAGGACATCTAGACATCTCGAGGTAGGACGCAACTCTGCTTGCCTTACCTATCCTTTCTTAGGGTGCGGAAACTTGTTTCCAACACCCACCAATACTACTTCAGGTGATACTTTGACCTACGTAATTAGGTGACTGCCAAAAGGGCCAGTAGTATAGGGACTTGTTGGAAAACATTGAACTCCGAACCTAGGTCAAGACCCCTTGAGCCAAGAGGAAATGCACAGTAACAGTGTGTGAAATGGGTGCAATGGGAGCACCAATGTCAGGGCGGCTCTGATAAGGATAAATTTCACCAGTGCTTGAGAGCTCTGGAGAACCGAGAAAAGTGAAAAATGCAGTTTTTTGAACGTATTTTTTTTATTTAACTCTATTCTGGTGCATGGAATTTTATATATGCACGAGTGCAGTTTCTTAAGATTGCACCGGGCTGTTTCTGTTTTGGCGTGGTGTTTTATGACGCACCGGTGCAGATTATTTGTAAAGAACTGGTGTGATACAGTAATAAGACGCACCGGGTGGGTGTGTACGGAGCACACAGTGTCTGGTGTGCCAGTGTTTTGTGCACATCGTTACTTTCTCTTGTTGAGCGCATCGATGCGGTTTAGGATGATAAGCGCACCCGATGAAAAACATCTTCAAAAACCTCCACCCACCAACCTCCTCTAGTAACCTCCGTTAGAAACGAATGTCTGAGGTATTTTTGTAACGCGTTCCTAAAAAAAATCCGCTAGAGGGTCTTTTCGTTGTAGTGGATCTTCCTATAAGATCATGTGGTATCATACTATGAGGAAGTGATCAAAAAAAGACTCCATGACTCCTCTATAACTGCACTCTGAAAGAAACTTGCAATAAATATGAAAAACATGCTCTTTTGGTGTCCAATTCTAGATAATGCGAGGGAAATAATTCTGAGCACATGTAATATCCAACAGGTGTGCAATCATGTAGAATATGGATTTTGTTGAAATTGACAACAAGAAATGTTTCTAATTTAATTTTCCCTTATTAAATTAGAAGTAAATTGTAATTCCACATCACATGACAACTTGTACGAGTTAACTAAGTTGGGAAGACTTAGTTACCTCAATCAAATTGATTTGAGGGTGAAACTAGAAGCATGTAGAGTTATCCCTAAGTTTTAGGGGGTCAGTTGCAATTTATAATTTTTAGTTGTAATTAGTTAACTTAATTATTTGAGTTAAAATCAGTTTAACAAGTTCTAAATGAGAGATGAGCTAGTGATAGGTCGAGTGAATTAAATATGATTTAATTCACTGGTAGTGATGAATCAAATAAATTATAAATCACTATAAATAGTTGTTGCATGTCAGTTTTAAGGAAGGCCCGATTGATATTGGAGTTAGAGGGAAGAGAACTATCAGTTGTATAATTAGAAAATTTTACAGGTCATGCATGAGGTCAATAAGACGCCTTAGATGAATTTTGAAACCAATTATTGGGAATTTTATAACTAATATGGGATCAATTCCTCGAAGAATTTGTAATAAAGGCTGAGAAACATAGTGGTATGAAATTGGTTATGTATCAGACCATTCTTGCTGGGATCAGAGTGATATAGTCATAGATAGTGGAGAGGTTTCTCGGGAAGAGAAATATAAATGTATTATTTCATACTCTTGACTTAATTCAATATACATATAGTGGGATTTTTCATCAAGGCTTTCCCTAGGCACATATTTGTGTTTTGCGATTGAAATTATTTCTATTTCTTGTTCCTGTGATTGTGAGATCATAATTGGTTTCCACAATTTGTAGTATTGACTCGGTATTTTTTTTTGAATATTAAAAGATTGGTTGAATCTATTTATATATTTATACATGGTATCAGAGGAGGAATGACTATACAAGAGAAGAACCAGAGGGTTTTTTTAACAGGTGAGTCGAATTTGAAGGTTTATTTTTCAGCACTGGCAACAGAACAAGATGTCTTTATCAAGATTGAGACTCAAATATTCCCTTGAAGGTAATTTGAATTAAATATCATGGAAGGATAGGATGTAGGTAGTGTTGGAGGAAAATGGACTGAAGGAATTCATATATACTGATATTCCTCAACCCGCAAAAAAAAAATCTCAACCTCTTGATGCATGGAAGAATAATGTATTAAAGGAAAAAATTATTTTATTAAAAAGAGTTCGAGATCATAGTGTCTTGAACCTCCATGGAAAGGAAATTCCATATGCTATGTGGAAGGCCTTCATATATCTATTTCATAATAACAATGAACACATGAAGATGGCACTGAAGGACAAGTTCGAAAATATCAAGATGGAGAAGGGAAACACAATCACAAAATACTTGAATAAGTTCACTCAATGTTGATATGAACTTGGAAGTGTTGGTGTGACAGTTTACCAGGATTATTTGGTGAGCTTAGAAGTTCTAGGCCTTCCTTAGAGCTGGCATAGCTACTAGGACTTAGTGAATGGGAGGGAGAAGCTACCAAAGTGGGATCGATTATGGTCCAACTTGGTACAAGAAGAGATTCGGAGAAACACCAAATATGGATCCTCATCGAAGATTGATGATGAGGATAATTTTTCCTTGGATGGAAAGGAAAATAAAGTGAAAGGTAAGGCATCCCATTCCAAATCGTATTCCATTCATGCAAGAAAGAAGAGATACTTGTCAAATGTAATATTTTCTCACTGTCATGAGCTTGGAAACAATTCTACAAAGTGTCCATGCAAGAAGACCAACAATAAGTCCTCATGGGGAGCAGTAGGTGAAGCACTTACTTCATAGTTCAAGTTGGATTTCGCCCTCGTCAAATGCATGGTGTCATCATTGATTTTTTCTATGTGGTACTTAGATAGTGTAGCTTTGTTCCATATGACTGAAAAATAATTATTCAGTAACTTGGACGAGAAGGATATCCATATGCACATGAATATGGGAGATGATGGGAGGTATAACACTATCAACATAGGTACAGTCACCTTTCATATGGAGTCAATTACTTCTCTCACATTAAAATATCCCATTTATGTTTCTCATTTAAAGAAGAATTTGGTTTATGTTGCTACATTGGAAGACCATGGCTATGATGTGATATTTAGATATGGAAAGGTGTTCCTTCATCACAAAGTCACAGGACCGGTGAAGAAGATTAGGGTTTGAGTAAAGAACCTATACAGATTGGATGTAGAATATTGTGTTGCCTTGAGCACGAAAGAAGAGAAAGTGTGAGTCGAGACATCGGTAAATTATGTAAAAGGAGGTTAGGCCTTCCAAATGGTGCACTTTAGCACTGAGCTAAATACAAAAGGTGTACACTGGAGAAGTATACCAATTCCACCTTTCACGATAAGGAAATCTGAGAAAATGAAATCATTGAGAGAGTGCACTCAAACGTGTGTGGATCTTTCTTGATAGCTTCCACAACAAAACACAGGTATTATGTGAATTTTGCAGATGATTTTTCATGCAAGTGTTGGATTTTCTTCATGTAGAAGAAATACCAGACATTCTAAATATTTTGTGAGTTTAAAGAAATTGTCAAGAAATATACAGGGAAGAAGGTGAAGGCTCTGAGGAGTGAAAATCATGGATAATATGTATCTAACTAGTTCAAGAACATTTGTGCTTCAGAAGGAATTCTAAGGGAATTGATAACAACTCATCATCCACAACAAAATTGGGTTCGATAAAGGAAGAACAAAACCATTGTGGGAGTATCACGAGTGATGTTTCATGATCAGGGCCTACTCCTACATATGTGGGCAGAAGCATGCAACACAACAATATTTGTGCAAAACAGAAGTCCTCATCGGATACTTGGGATGATTACACCATAGGGAGTTTTTTCAAGTAAGAGACCAGACATGTCACATTTTAAATTTTTTGGTTCACTATTTTATTTCCATGTGACCGAAGATGACAGGATGAAGCTAGTGCCAACATCTAAGTTGGGGATATTTGTGGGGTACATTGATACACCTCACAACTATTAGGTGTACTTTCCAGCACACAAGATGACAATTTTTTGAAGGTATGTGAAATTCGGTGAAGATAAGGCCATGTGAACTTCCCTTGAGAGGGAGATTTATTTGCATGAATTTTAGGAGCTCTTGCTTCCAAAAGAAGAACCTCTCGATGTGAAGTATCCACTAGTAGAGGTGCATAGTGTGGAAGCCCCTATGCATGCATAAACATCCCAATATGGAAGGACGAACACCAGAGAGGCTAACAGGTTGATGCTTGATGCTAGAGATAATGTGGGAGCACCCACATAATAAGACAAGAAGACAAGGTTCCCAAAGTGGTACACTGGATACATGGCTCTTATGAGCAAAGGTGTAGAGAGAGAGCCATACCCTTTTGAGGAAGAAGTCCATAAACCAATTTGGGTTGATGCCATGTTTGAGGAGTATGACTCCATTATCATAAACAATGCATGGTAAGTTATCCCAAGACTAGAGGGGAAGCCAGTTGTATGATCCAGGTGGATCTACAAGGTGAATCAAGAAGTAGATGGGAGTGTGGAGAAGCACAAGGCTGGGTTTGTGGCCAAAGGGTTCTCTCAGGTGGAGGGGATTTATTCTGATGAGACCTTTGCATCAGTTGCAAGGTACTCTTCAATCAAATCCATCCTTTCACTCTGAGCGGAGACCAAATGGGAGATACATTAGATGGATGTAAATACAACCTTCCTCAATGGGGTAATTGAGGAAGAGGTGTAAATTGAGAAGACAAAAGGTTTTTAGACCTTCAACAGAGAGTTGCATGTGTGCAGAATCAAGGGAGAATTGAATGGGTTGAAGTAAGCACCTCATACACCAGGATCAAAATATACTTCACCAATTTGGGACTCACCAAGAGTGAAGAGGATGAGAACCTTTACCATATTTTCGTATAAGGTAAGATTTTGATCATTTTACTTGATGTCGTTCATTTCATACTAACAGGTGATGACTAACTCATCAAGTCTTGTAAAGAGGATATTTCAAAATAATTGGATATGAATGACATGGGGCTCTTGCACTCTTTCCAGGGATTATAAATTTGGCAGAGATGGGGATATATTTGTATCTCAAGGAAAGTATTCCCATTATATTCTTAGGAAGTTCCACATGGAGGAAAGAAAGCTCGTGGAGACTCCTCTAGCAAGAAATTAGAGGAAGGAGGATGCTACACCAGGTGAAGTAGTAGATGCTACTTTCTACCTGCAGCTTGTGGGTTCAATCATGTAGTTAAATAGCTTAGTCAAGATATGGTTAAGCCAACCAATCTCTTTTGGAAGGTAGGAAAGAATGTGTTGAGATACCTCAAAGGCACTACAAATTTTTGGCTATGGTATAAATGGACAGAGGGAGTGAAGCTTCAAGGCTTCATAGATGTATATTGGGAAGAGAGTCCATTCGATAAGAAGAGCACATCAGGGGGCATCTTCAACATAAGATCAACAATAATTCTATGGTACAACATGAAATAGAGATTAGTTGCACTCAATTCAATAGAGGCAATGTAGATGGTGGCTAGTCAGGAAACATCTAAGGCAATCTGGATGAGGAATATAATTGTTAGTTTATTTGGTCTACATATGGATCCGACACTAATTTTTTGTGATAACCAGAGTTGCATCAAACTCTCAAAACCTCTAAAAAAATAAACAAAAAATATTTGAAGTAAAATGGAAGATGACCCTCCCTTCTACATGAGCAGGACATCTATCTAAGGTTGTATAGAACCGCCGCAAAAAAATGGTCGACCACCTGACAAGTCATGGCTCCTGTACTAAAGAATCAACATAATATAGAAGCGAGCAAGTAATGTGTTTCCCGTCACTAGTGTTGCATGAAATGGTCGAAATCAGAAGTGAGAGGCACCTCACCTCTTCACTACGAAATGCACCAATACGTAACTGACATCCGGATACCTGAAAATATGAAGGAGACAATATATCTGCGCTAATTTATCTCTCGAAAGACACCAACTAACTCCCTGTTGCATAGCCAGCTAGAACCTTTGGGAATGAGGGAAAATACACCCCTCTCCTTGATATCCCTGTAATGAAATATATTTCCTCCTTAGTGGGCATGTACCACTAGTTAGGACCAAACCAGAAAGCCTGTTGGTGGGCATTGCACCTGTGAATAAGATGTCTCAAAAAAACACCATGGCCCTTTAGGGAAGTAGCCTCCTCATAGAATTTGAGGAGGCCTAACTATGTTAGGGGCCCCTAGGTCACTGCTGTAATAGGGCAAGGGTGCACATCTCTCTCCCTCTCTCGTGCCTCCCACAGGCGAACCATGTCATACTGCTCCACCTGTTGTTGTTGTTGTTCCCCCTCTTATCTTTGAATGATTGACATATTAAATACAATTTTTTTATTAAATGAGACAGTTATTTAGGAATATACATATATAAATTTTTTTGGAAAAAAAACACAAAACAGTCGGTGTGCCACAAAAAATAGTCATGCACCGGTTCCGACACATCTTTTTTTTTGTCACGCACCGGTGGCAATGCTCCAGATGATATTCAATGCACCAGAGGCAGTGCATCTAAAAATTTTTAGAGCATTGTTGACTATGTACGGTGTCAAGAATGCAGTGCGCTGACTAAAATCTACGCCCCGCCGTGTATAGTTGGGTCAGCGCACCGACCTCCTGACATCATTACATAGTCAATGGTTCGGTATTTTACCATGCCACATTTTTGACCCTGTTGAAATGTTGAATGCGGTGCGGCGACAAAAATGCCTACCACGGAGTGGATATTTAAGTCAACGCACTGAGTTTCCGCTATTCCACATGGTCAACGGTGTGGTCAGGTAAACGACCGCACGACACTCTTTTTTAAATTTTAAAATAACATGGTGTGCCTTTTGGTATTGCCTTGGAATAGGTCCAGATACCATTAGCACTAATTGCGGTGCGACCTGTAAATTTACAGGCAGCACTGCTTATCGGTGTGAGCTGAATGGCTCTAGCGCACCGCGTCACAAAACATTTTTTTCTTTTAAATGGTTAATGTTAAGGTTATTTGAAATTATAATCCACTAAAAATATTAATTATGGAAAAACAAGAAAAATACTTGTACATTTGGCCATCGAGGAGGCATATTGGCTATAGAATTTGTAAAAGAAAATTTTCCCATCCTTTAGCAAAATTCAATCTGGAGATTGGTGGGCAATCCTAGAAAAGGGTCTCCTACGAGCTGCGAAAATGGTCCAATTTTTTATATTTTTTATTATATTTTGTCTAGCTCAGGGGTTCTGGGGTGGGTCAAAGCCTTGAAAGCATTGTAAGGGGTTAAAGGGTAAACCTGGGGTCCGAAAACCACGATTTGCAGATCATAGGAAAGATTAGGCTAGATGGTTATAAATAGAGGAACATTTTGAATTGTAAGTAGGCAATGAAGAGCTATTGATGTGAATTGTGGTTTAGTAAGTCTTTTTGGGTTTTAGGGGAAGGACTCCTGATGGCTGTGTGCATGGAGATCCAGAGTCCTGATGTGTGCGAACCCTGTTGCTATGTGCGCAGGCTGGGGTGGGTATTGTAAGAGGAAGTGGATGAATTAATGAATATAAAAGGCTGTTTGGGAACTGAATCTATGTGTACTGTTTATGAAAATCATTGGTAATTACTGTCTTATGCGTATTTTGTATTCTGCTACGAAAGTTCTGTGTAAGTGTTTTACTACATCTAGATATTTTTTTCTCTATTTGTGCAATGTTCAGTTACTGTCTTGAAGTATATGATTATTGAGCACCATAGTACAATTAAACTTGCACACGTGGATGCGGAAAGAGGCCCATAATTCCTTCTTGAGGAGATCTGGACATCTCGAGGCAGGATGCAACTCTGCTTGCCTTACCTATCCTTTCTCAGGGTGCAGAAACCTGGTTCCAGCACCCACCCATACTACTTTAGGTGAGACTTGGACCTGAACAAGTAGGTCACTGTCAAAAGGGTTAGTAGTATAGGGGTTTGTTGGCAAACCTTGAACTCTAAACCTGGGTTGGGACCCCTTGAGCCAAAAAATGGTTCCATTGCCGGGACCTGGAGAATTTTGAGAAAGTGATCAGGTAATGACAAGAGACTATTGGAAGCCTGAAAGGAAGGAAATTGAGAAGTAGTTAGAAAAGCAGATCCAGGAATTTACAGTAAAATAAAATCACAGCGAGAAATTAACAGTGGAAAAGTGGAAAAATAGGTACATTTTGATAGAAATCTACGAAATTTTCCTTGTAACATTTGCAATCGAGCTTCAGGAGTGGCTGGTTAGGCTCGTAGAATTCTAGAAGTGCTGGAAGGATGAACGAGTCACTCAGTGGACCCCAAAGCTGATCCAGCAGTTGCAAAGAACTAATAATACTATTACACGCATGGTAGATCACTGGGTGGATAGTTAGTTAGGAGGATTTGTGAAATTTTTTTCCATTAATCAGTTTGTCCCATACTCTCAGGTCGAGCGAATATTCTTTAAAGTGTTCTGGGGAAAATTCCTGAAAACATTACCGTTGCTGATTAAGATATTATTGTTTGAAAAGAGCATTCTGTGTAGTCATATTGATTGAATGACCTCGGATCTATATGGGAGCGTGATGCGTAGTGGTAAATACTACCAGACCAACCTTGAGGGGGAAAATTTTTCCTATAACCTGATGTGCGAAAACCCCGAATACACCGTCTTCCGGGCCACATAAAGGTAAGAACTCGCCCATACCTCCACCTCCGTCGGACAATGATATGGTTGTACATCTGAAGCTACCTACCTTCAAGGGGGTAGGAGACGAGGATATGGACCAGTTTTGGTTTGTTGCAGATTCCGTATGGACTATGAAAAATGTGACAAGCAGCACGGTGAAGAGGGTGCAATTGTCCCTGGCATTCGATGATAGATCACTTGACTGTTATATGCGATACGTCTCTCAGAATGGGAGTGCGTTTGTTTAAGACGTTAAGGACACTCTGAAGCAACAATTTCAAAAGCCAAAATATTATTCTCAGTTGTTAGCAGAAGTGAAGGACTTCAAGCAAGGTGCGTCTGAATCTGTATGGGAGGTTGATCAGCGATTGAAGAAAGTGATCAGGGAAGGGGGATTTGAGTATGATGATAGACAACATATGGAGTGGTTCATCGCTATGTTGTTACCCCACCTGCGTACGCCAATGAGTCACCAAACATTTGAATCGCAGGAAAGAGCTGTGGAAGTCGCTATGAAGTTAGAATTTGCGCCCAAAGAAGATATGTCGTTAGAAGTATAGAAAATTCAGGAGCAACTCAGAGCTATGCACATGCAAAATTCATAATCTGCGAAAAGAACGAGGAAAAGGGGCCAGTACAGATCTGTGGTGCATACAATGTCGAGTATCTAGCCATACGAAGGATCAGTGCCCACTATTAGCAGATTACATGCAGGCAGGAGGACCTAGTCCGATCTGCCCGGGAGCAAGTGGGGTACCCATCCTATCACGATCATGATCGAGAGAACTTGCGCTATGGTGCGATGACTACAGCATGGTAGGGATACATGATTTAGACCATTACCCTCATCTAGGTACATATGTACTAGAACTAAAGTAGCAATGGTTCAGATTCTGCCGATCGGTAGGACATGATGAGCAGAACTATCACACTTACGACTTAATGATGGATCGGGGAAATTTGTATAGGGCATAATCAGACCCTGCGTCACCAAGATCTCCTACGAACTTTGGTGGCTAGCCAGCAAGGGGTAGGGGAGGTCGGGGGGCAAGCGCAGGTCGAGGTCGGGGACAGTTAATCTGTTATAACTGTGCGCAAATAGGGAATTTTGAAAGGGACTGTCCAAATCCCAATAGGAAATCTTGCAAATATTGCAGACAGCTGGACCATGCGGTCAAAGATTGCCCAATCTTAATAGCAAAAATGCTAGAAAATTAGCCCACCCCTATGCAGAATCTGCAGAGAGTTAAATTTGAGCTTAGGAACATAGACCCAAGTGTGAAAGTCATAACACGCAGTGGGATTCTCACCCAGGGATCGAAGGAAGAAGAAGGGTTGAAAATAAATAAGGGATAAGAGACCATGACCTTACCTAACTTGGGCCTCACTTAGAGAGTAGCAGCTACTGTGTAGGCCCCAACACACCCCAAGACATATGAGGGGGTCGAGCCCTTTCTGCTGGCATGTTTGAAGTTGTTGCGTAACCTAAACGTTGTAGAGAACCTTCAGGCATTAATGAATAGCTGCGCAACGTGGCCCGACCTAACTTCCGGGATCAAGGATGTACACAAACTATACAGGTATAGAAAATGCACTAGGAGGGAAATGCGGCTAACTGCACAGATTGGTGACTACGAGATGGATCAAGTTATTCTGGACCTCAGATAATATGCGAACGTGTTACCTAAGAAAATGTGGCAGCGAATGGGAGAACCTAAATTGGAGTGTTCCACCATCAAGCTGCGCATGGAAAATCACCAAAATATCATCCCTCTAGGAAGGCTTCCAAATGTCATGGTGGATATCATAGGAGTAAAGGTCCATGTTGACTTCGAGGTAATCGAAATACTAAAAGATTCAGATCCCTACCCTGCACTCCTATGACTAGACTGGGCTATAGATATGGGGGGTGTTATCAATCTCAAAAAGTGCAGCATGGTGTTTGAAAATAACGGTACACGTATAATAGTACCACTGGATCCTGCGGAAGGTGTGGGATATACAAAGCCAGCGTGCAATGAAGTAGATCACATTTACAATTTGACTATGCAAGACGAAGACTAGATTAACCCCATGGCGGAAGGAGTGCTCTAATGGGAAAAATATAGTGAATTCTTTTTCGACTCTGATGGGGAATTGGAGAATTCGCAAGGACGGTTGCATGAGGTTTCGACACTAAGATGTCTTTGGGTCACAAGGAGATTCCGCTGCATCTCCGCTGAGGTAAGAGACCTGCCCTACCTTGGGGAATCGGGTGACATTGAGGAATTTTTATTCACATTCGAAGCTGAAGTTTCAAAGGAACGCAGGCTAGGGGTTCTTCTACTAGCCCTACGCGGAGCGACTCCGCATTGGTGGGATATGCATGGGATGGTATTCTGAAATTGGGACAACTTTCGAGATAATATGACCCTGGGATTTGGAGCCCTAGCTGGAAGATGCATCCAGAAGTTCCTTGGGTCAGAATACCTACACAGATATTTTCTTGCCTGGGAAACGCAATGGGGTAACAGGACCCCAAACGAATGGGTTCACATGTTTATTCATGACATAGACCTACACCCCACTGCATGGTATCTAAATGCGAAGCAGAATCAGTGCACGCGCCATTAGGAGCATTTGCGGGAGGAGTTCCTGCAGACATTTTTGGTGGAATATGGCACAGGGGCACTTGACGCAGCTTTGCAGCACACAACTGCTTCAACTAAGGGAAGATCACACTTGGTCATCACACCTGGATCAAGGGGTACGCCGGTACCACACTCGGGTGCATAATGCAGTTGTAGCTTGATATAATGCAAGACTGAACCCCCACACTAACCTAACCAGGGCACTGAGCGGGATGTGTCTGGTGGCCCAGTTGCTGGAGTGGTACTGGGACCGCATTACAAAGCATCTAGCATCAGCTTTAATTCGGGGTACGAGAGCAGCACGCAGGCATAATACAAAGTCTATAAATCTATGGGAAAGCCCTCAGGTATGAATAATGACCAGCAGACGACTACACATTGGTGAAAAAATAAGCGGCTGGAAATCAATGCGGAAATTTATGGTGAGTTGATACCAGTTAGTTGATGGTACATTTCAAGTTAGATATACTCTACCATTGGATAGCCCCGGACAGTATAAGGACAATAAAATAAGTCTGCTCTGGGCTCCATATGCTCTTTGTACTCTACCTCTATTATTCTACTGCTTTCTTGTTTGGATCTTTAGCGTTTTCTACTAATTTCCAATTTGGGAAGCCTATTCTTTTATTGCTATGGCAGCCCCTAACCTACCGAATGCTTCAACACCTACCAGTTCAGTGCTTGCATACCTCGTGTTGAGAGGGTCTGGGGATTTTGAGATTGATAGGACAATTTCCCTCTGGCTCCCTGCAGGGAGAATTGACTTTGAACCCCACGCAGAAGGGCACTAAAGCTACACGATGAGAGTTCCCGACCTTTACAACCCTGGAATGAGCGCAGGTCCTAGCTGGATGGCCTCGAAAGATGCCGCGAAGAATGGTTTGCAATTGCAACAGTTCGCTATCACAACTAACGCAGTTGAGTCACTGTTAGTCCTGCGCATTTAAGGGACGCCTAACAGGGGTACTCCATCCCCCCGAGGGACGAAGCGATATAGGAATACGCTACGACTTCTCCACAGTTCCAGACTACCTACCGACGAAAGAAATTTTTTTTTCTCTACCTTGCACTATCATGGTTGGCAACCATGCCCCGACAGCTACGAACCTACAAATAGACTTGGCACAGCTGCCCCGTGAAGTGTTATTGGATTTACACACAGTTGTGCTACAAGAGATCCATCATCGTAACTGGAATGCACAATAGCAGCTTGAAACAGTGGGTCACGAGCTCAATGCAGTGCTCCCTGAGGAAATCTCGGCATCAGCTCCATCCTAGGATACCGTCCAAAGCTTGGTTGCAGCACTCAAGGCATCCCAAACTGAATTCTGAACCCTGAAGACCTGAATGGCCCGCCAATTCACCAAGTGTTAGGCCCAAGCACAGCCTACCATAGCCCCGGAGGTACGGGCACAAAGGGTTGCGTTCATCATAGAAGCAATAGATATTATTATGGGACAACTTACTCTGGGTACTCAGTTGCTTGAGGTGGCCATGAAGCTCTCGACAGTGGTCTAGTTCAACCTGATACTTCAGCGTGTCAAGGAAGACTTACGACAGAACAAAGCTACATTCGATCAGATTGAAGCCACCTTTCCCCCCCTCATCCATGCGCAGTGTCTAGCCCTCTTGAAAACTAGTAACACCCTCATAGACCTGATTGCGGATTTTCGAAGTGCCAAGAATGTCATCAGAAAGTGCTTGAAGTTGTGGGGTGATACCGCCTTCCATATATCTCAAGGTTCTCATCACGCCATCACACGCCTCAACCAGATATTGGTGTAGGTTACCATGGCTCCTGAAGGCCCTACCTCCCTTAAGCTTGTCGATATTGCACAGAGAGTTGTTGCCCATATTCAAGAAGTGTTACCTCTGCTCATCATTGCTTTCAATGCCTTGCGTGCACAGATAGAGACCACACCACCACAGTGACTCAAGATGAGTCACAAGATTGTGTTGGGGGACTATTGGAACAAGGTCTCCTACGAGCTATGAAACTGGTCCGATTTTGTATATTTTTTATTATATTTACTCTAGCACATGGGTTTTGGGGTGGATCAAAGCCTCGAAAGCATTGTAATGGGTTAAAGGGTAAACTTGGGGTCCAAAAACCATGGTTTGAAAATCGTAGGAAAGATTAGGCTAGATGGTTATAAATAAAGGAACATTTTGAATTTTAACTAGGTAATATAGAGCTACTGATGCAAATTGTGGTTTAGTAAGTTTGTTTCGGTTTTACGGGAAGGACTCCTGCTGGTTGTGCACGCGGAGATCTAGAGTCCTACTGTGTTGGACCCTGTTGTTGTATGAGTAGGCTGGGGTGGGTATTGTAAGAGGAATTGGATGAATTAATCAATACGAAAGGTTGTTTGGGAACTGAATCTATGTGTATTGTTTATGAAAATCATTGGTAATTACTGTCTTATGCGTATTCTGTATTCCGTTGCAAAAGTTCTGTTTAAGTGTTTTACTACATCTAGATCTATTATGTTATGTTTGTGCAATTTTGAGTTACTATCTTGAAGTATATGATTATTGAGCACCATAGTACAATTAACCTTGTGCACGTGGATGTGGAAAGAGGCCCATAAGTCCTTCTCAAGGAGATCTAGACATCTCAAGGTAGGACACAACTCTGCTTGCCTTACTTATCCTTTCTTAGGGTGCAGAAACTTGTTTCCAACACCCACCAATACTACTTCAGGTGATACTTTGACCTACGCAAGTAGGTGACTGCCAAAAGGGCCAGTAGTATAGGGACTTGTTGGAAAACCTTGAACTCCGAACCTAGGTCAGGACCCCTTGAGCCAACAGGAAATGCACAGTAACAGTGTGTGAAATGGGTGCAATGGGAGCACCAATGATAGGGCGGCTCTGATAAGGATAAATTGCACCAGTGCTTGAGAGCTCTGGAGCACCGAGAAAAGTGAAAAATGTGGTTTTTTGACCATATTTTTTTTATTTAACTCTGTTCTAGTGCGTGGGGTTTTATATATGCACCAGTTCAGTTTCTTAAGATTGCACCAAGCTGTTTCTGTTTTGGTGCAGTGTTTTATGACGCACCGGTGCAGAATATTTGTAAAGAACTGGTGTGCTACAATAATAACACGCATCGGGTGGGTGTGTACAGAGCACACAGTGTCCGGTGTGCCAGTGTTTTGTGCACATCGGTTCCGTTTAGGATGATAAGCGCACCCGAATAAAAACATCTTAAAAAACCTCCACCCGCCAACCTCCTCTAGTAACCTATGTTAGAAACGAATGTCTGGGGTATTTTTATAATGCGTTCCTCAAAAACATCTGCTAGAGGGTCTTTTCGTTGCAGTGGATCTTCCTATAAGATCATATCGTATCATACTATGAGGAAGTGATAAAAAAAAGACTCCATGGCTCCTCTATAACTATACTCTGAAAGAAACTTGCAATAAATATGAAAAACATGCTCTTTTGGTGTCCAATTCTAGATAATTCTAGGGAAATAATTCTGAGCACATGTAAAATCCAACAGGTGTGCAATCATGTAGAATCTGGATTTTGTTGAAATTGACAACAAGAAATGTTTCTAATTTAATTTTCCCTTATTAAATTAGAAGTAAATTATAATTCCACATCACATGACAACTTGTACGAGTTAACTAAGTTGGGAAGACTTGGTTACCTTAATAAAATTGATTTAAGGGTGAAACTAGAAGCATGTAGAGTTATCCCTAAGTTTTAGGGGGTCAGTTGCAATTTATAATTTTCAGTTGTAATTAGTTAACTTAATTATTTGAGTTAAAATCAGTTTAACAAGTTCTAAATGAGAGGTGAGCTACTGATAGGTTGAGTGAAATAATATGATTTAATTCACTAGTAGTGATGAATAAAATAAATTATAAATCACTATAAATAGTTGTTGCATGTCAGTTCTAAGGAAGGCCCAATTGAGATTGGAGTTAGAGGGAAGAGAACTATCAATTGTATAATTAGAAAATTGTACAGGTCATGCATGAGGTCAATAGGACGCCTTAGATGAATTTTGAAACCAATTATTGGGAATCTTATAACTAATATGGTATCAATTCCTCGAATAATGTGTAATAAAGGCTGAGAAACATAGAGGTATGAAATTGGTTAAGTATCAGACCATTCTTGCTGGGATCAGAGTGATATAGTCATAAATAGTGGAGAGGTTTCTCGGGAAGAGAAATAGAAATTTATTATTTCATACTCTTGGCTTAATTCAATATGCATATAGTGGGGTTTTTAGTCGAGGCTTTCCCTAGACACATATTTGTGTTTTGCAATTGAAATTATTTCTATTTCCTGTTCATATGATTGTGAGATCGTAATTGGTTTCCAAAATTTGTAGTATTGACTCGGTATTTTTTTTTAGAACATTACAAGATTGGTTGAATCTATTTATATATTTCTACATGGTATCAGAGGAGAAATGACTACACAAGAGCAGAACTAGAGGTTTTTTAAAACAGGTGAGTCGAATTTGAAGGTTTATTTTTCAGCACCGGCAACAGATAAAGATGTCTTTATCGAGACTGAGACTCGAATGTTCCCTCGAAGGTAATTTGAATTAGATATCATGTAAGGATAGGATGTAGGCAGTGTTGGAGGAAAATGGACTGAAGGAATTCATATATACTGATATTCCCCAACCCGCAACAAAAAAATCTCAACCTCTTGATGCATGGAAGAATAATGTATTAAAGGAAAAAATTATTTTATTAAAATTAGTTCGAGATCATAGTGTCTTGAACCTCCATGGAAAGTAAATTCCATATGCTATATGGAAGGCCTTCACAGATCTATTTCATAATAACAATGAACACATGAAGTTGGCACTGAAGGACAAGTTCAAAAATATCAAGATGGAGAAGGGAAACACAATCACAAAATATTTGAATAAGTTCACTCAATGTTGATATGAACTTGGAAGTGTTGGTGTGACAATTTACCAGGATTATTTGTTGAGCCTATAAGTTCTAGGCCTTCCTTAAAGTTGGCATAGCTACTAGGACTTAGTGAATGGGAGGTAGAAGCTACCAAAGTGGGAGCAATTATGGTCCAACTTGGTATAAGAAGAGATTCAGAGAAACACCAGATATGGATCCTCATCGAAGACTGATGATGAGGATAATTGTTCCTTGGATGGAAAGGAAAATAAAGTGAAAGGTAAGGCATCCCATTCCAAATCACATTCCAGACATGCAAGAAAGAAGAGATACTTGTCAAAGGTAATATTTTTTCACTGTCATGAGCTTGGAAAATATTCTACAAAGTGTCCATGCAAGAAGACCAACAATAAGTCCTCATGAGGAGCAGTAGGTGAAGCACTTACTTCATAGTTCAAGTTGGATTTCACCCTCATCAAATGCATGGTGTCATCAGTGATTTTTTCTATGTGGTACTTAGATAGTGTAGCTTTTTTCCATATGACTGAAAAATAATTATTCAGTAGCTTGGACGAGAAGGATATCCATATGCACATCAAGATGGGATATGATGAGAGGTATAACACTATCAACATAGGTATAGTCACCTTTCATATGGATTCAAGTACTTCTCTCACATTAAAATATTCCATGTATGTTTCTCATTTAAAGAAGAATTTGGTTTATGTTTCTACATTGGAAGACCATGGCTATGATGTGATATTTAGATATGGAAAGGTGTTCCTTCGTCACAAAGTCACAGGACCAGTGAAGAAGATTGGGGTTCGAGTAAAGGACCTATACAAATTGGATGTAGAATATTGTGTTTCCTTGAGCATGAAAGAAGAGAAATTGTGAGTCAAGACATCGATAAATTATGGCAAAGGAGGTTAGGCCTTCCAAATGGTGCACTTTAGCATTGAGATAAATACAAAGGGTGTACACTGGAGAAGTATACCAATTCCACCTTTCACGATAAGGAAATCTGAGAAAATGAAATCCTTGAGAGAGTGCACTCAAACGTGTGTGGATCTTTCTTGATAGCTTCCACAACAAAACACAGGTATTATGTGAATTTTGCAGATGATTTTTCACGCAAGTGTTGGATTTTCTTCATGTAGAAGAAATACCAGACATTCTAAATATTTTGTGAGTTTAAAGAAATTGTCAAGAAATATACAAGGAAGAAGGTGAAGGCTCTGAGGAGTGAAAATCATGGATAATATGTCTCTAGCTAATTCAAGAACATTTGTGCTTCAGAAGGAATTCTAAGGGAATTGATAACAAATCATCATCCACAGCAAAATGGGGTTCGATAAAGGAAGAAAAAAACCATTGTGGGCAGAAGCATGCAACACAACAATATTTGTGAAAAACAGAAGTCCTTATCGGATACTTGGGATGATTACACCATAGGGAGTTTTTTTAGGTAAGAGACCAGACGTGTCACATTTTAAATTTTTTGGATCACTATTTTATTTCCATGTGATCGAAGATGACAAGATGAAGCTAGTGCCAACATCTAAGTTGGGGATATTTGTGGGGTACAGTGATACACCTCACAACTATCAGGTGTACTTTCCAGCATAGAAGATGACAATTTTTTTAAGGTATGTGAAATTCAGTGAGGATGAGGCCATGTGAACTTCCCTTGAGAGGGAGATTTATTTGCATGCATTTGAGGATCTCCTGGTTCCAAAAGAAGAACCTCTCGATGTAAAGTATCCACTAGTAGAGGTGCATAGTGTGGAAGCCCCTATGCATGCATAAACATCCCAAGATGGAAGGAAGAACAACAGAGAGGCTAACAGGTTGATGATTGATGCTAGAGATAATCTAGGAGCACCGACATAATAAAAAAAAAAGAAAAGGTTCCCAAATTGGTACATTGGATACATGGCTCTTATGAGAAAAGGTGTAGAGAGAGAGCCATACCCTTTTGAGGAAGAATTCCATCAACCAATTTGGGTTGATGCCATGGTTGAGGAGTATGACTCCATTATCATAAAAAATGCATGGTAAGTTATCCCAAGACTAGAGGGGAAGTCAGTTGTACGATCCAGGTGGATCTACAAGGTGAATCAGGAAGCAGATGGGAGTGTGGAGAAGCACAAGGTTGGGTTTGTGGCCAAAGGGTTCTCTCAGGTGGAGGGGATTTATTCTGATGAGACCTTTGCATCAGTTGCAAGGTACTCATCAATCAAATCCATCCTTTCACTCTGAGCGAAGACGAGATGGAAGATACATTATATGGATGTAAATACAACCTTCCTCAATGGGGTAATTGAGGAAGAGGTGTACATTGAGAAGACAAAAGGTTTTTAGACCTTCAACAGAGAGTTGCATGTGTGCAGAATCAAGGGAGAATTGAATGGGTTGAAGTAAGCACCTCATACACTAGGATCAAAAGATACTTCACCAATTTGGGACTCACCAAGAGTGAAGAAGATGCTAACCTTTACCATATTTTGGTATAAGGTAAGATTTTGGTCATTTTACTTTATGTCGTTTATTTCATACTAACAAGTGATGACTAACTCATCAAGTCTTGTAAAGAGGATCTTTCAAAATAATTGGATATGAATGACATGGGGCTCTTGCACTCTTTCCAGGGATTATAACTTTGGCAGAGATGGGGAGATATTTGTATCTCAGGGAAAGTATTCCAATTATATTCTTAGGAAGTCCCAAATGGAGGGAAGAAAACCCGTGGAGACTCCTCTAGCAAGAAACTAGAGGAAGGAGGATGCTACATCAGGTGAAGTAGTAGATGCTACTTTCTACTTGCAGCTTGTGGGTTTAATCATGTATTTGGTGAAAACACAACCAAACATATAATATGCAGTTAAATATCTTAGTCAAGATATGGTTAAGCCTACCAATCTCTTTTGGAAGGTAGGAACGAATGTGTTGAGATACCTAAAAGGCACTAATAATTTTGGCTATGGTAGAAATGGACAGAGGGAGCTAAGCTTCAAGGCTTCATAGATGTATATTGGGAAGAGAGTCCATTTGATAAGAAGAGAGCACATCAGGGGGCATATTCAACATAATATCAACAATAATTTTATGGTACAACATGAAATAGAGATTAGTTGCACTCAATTCAATAGAGGCAATGTAAATGTTGGATAGTCAGGAAACATCTAAGGCCATCTGGATGAGGAATATAATTGTTAGTTTATTTGATCTACAGATGGATCTGACACTGACTTTTTGTGATAAACAGAGTTGAATCAAACTCTTGATTAATCCATTTCTTCATGACAGGTCCAAGGATATTGATATCCGGTATCACCAACTCAGATATTGTATGCAGAGGTGGATTATGTCATTATAGTACATTCCCACGGAGGATCAGGATGCAAAAATATTGACAAAGGAACTTTCAAGAAGAAAATTCGAGTTCCACAGAGATAAGATTAGGGTGGCATACAATCCCTTTCTTGTTGAGAGGGAGTGTTGAAATACACAACAAGAAAGGCTTCTAATTTAATTTTCCCTTAATTAAATTAGAATTAAATTGTAATTCCACATCACATGATAGCTTGTATGAGTTAAATTAGTTGGGAAGAATTAGTTAGCTCAGTCTTGAGTTGAGGGTAAAACATGTAGAGTTCTTCCTAAGCTTTAGGGGGTCTAGTTGCAGTTTATTTTTGAGTTGTAATTAGTTAACTCAATTATTTGAGTTAAAATGAGTTTAACTAGTTTTAACTGAGAGATGAGCTAATGATAGGTCCAGTGAATTATATCTGATTTAATTCACATATAATGATCAATCAGATAAATTATTATTCACTATAAATATTCGTTGTATGTAATTTATAAGGAAGGCCCAGTTAAGATTGAAGTTAAAGGGAAGAGAATTATTAGTTGTATAATTAGAAAATTGTACAAGTCATGCCTAAGGTTAATAAGACACCTTATATGAATTTCAAAATCAATTATTGGGAATTTCATAATTAATAGGGGCTTAATTCTTTCAAGAATGCATAAGCAAGGTTGAGTAACCCAGAGGTAGGAAATTGGTTAAGTATCAGACCATTCTTGCTGGGATCAAAGTGAGACAATCAGAGATAGTGGAGAGGTTTCATAGAAGGGAAATAGAATTGTATTGTTTGATACCCTTAAATTAATCCAATATAAAAATAGCGGGCTTTTTAGCCGAGGATTTCCCTAGATACATCTTTGTGTTGTGCAATTAAAAATATTTCTCTTTCTTCTTCATGTCATTGTGCGATCCTAATTGGTTTCTGCAATTTGTAGAATTGATCTAGTATTTTGTTTTAGCATACTACAAGATCAGTTGAATCTATTTAGATATTTCTACATATTTATTTCCCTTAGGAGGATTATTTACATTAGTCACATGGATATTAATTTGTGGAGCCAAAAAATCAGACTATTTGAACACCTTTCCCTCATTGACAATTTGATGAAAAATATAAAACCAACCTTCAGGAATGGTTTCAATAATATTCTGACCATATATCTGGCAACATAATACAATCAGGTACTGGAAAACCTTTCTACATGATTTAGTCTTGTATGTGTTGTTGGGTGTTTTGTGGAACTTATATGGCTCCTTCCCCAAGTTTTGATAACATTCTTGGTGCTCAAATAATAGGTGACTGCATAAAAATGAGAATCCATGTATGATTTTGGCTTGGGAAAATTATACATGAGATGAATATCACAGACCAAATATCAATAAAAATTCTATCCACTAACACTGATGAGAGTTATACTCTTTATATCTATGTGCGGCAGGATCCACTTGGTGATATCTGCTAAAGGGAAGGTTTGGAACTATTGTTGTTTCTACAACACCCTCCAAAATTTTGGCTTGCACCAAATTTCGGAGCCTACCTTAGTCATGTACACTGTCATCACAAAATTTGAAATCCATTTCATGTGTTTTCTTTTTTTGGTACCTATTGCGAGGAAAATAAAATGTCTTATTTTTTAATGTTAAGTGTTGCACGAAGTGTATAAGTTTTTTTTGGTTGTTTCAAGGGGATATTTTTGTGAAATTGAGTTGATCCTACCATATATACATATGTTTCACTCATTCTCAAATTTGTAAGCATTTACGCACAAGTGTCGTCATGGCCATCACAAAGTGTATTATCAATGTCACACTTGTCATAAGTTGTCGTAGTTAGAGTGTTGGGTCCCTATATTACTAATGTAGTCCCTTATTGTTGTATTGTAGCCCCCTTATTGTTATTTTTGTACCCCTGTAATCCCCATATTGTTTTTATTGTGCCACATAAAACCCCACTATTGCTATTGTTGGCCCTTAGATTATTATTGTCAGGTCGGCTAGGATTATATTGTGACCCCATGGAATCCTACATATAGAAAGGAGGTTTTTTCATTTGAATAATACAAGAATTTTTCATTTATTTAATGAAAAGGAGGTTTCCCCCTTGAAGTGGCTGATTTCTAAGGCGTTGATCTCTCTTTTCTTCTATTTTTTGAGCTGGTTTCATAAAATTTGGTATCAGAGCTTTGGATTCTAGGGTTTCACTGCTTCAAATAGGTCATTGTGGAATTTATACTATAAATATTTTTCTATGGAGGTTCATATGCTAAAAAAAAATCCATTTGCTAAGAAATTGTGAGGAATTTCATGAAAAAATTTAAGATCTTCATTCACGATAATTTCAAAGACATGATCTATGAAAGTTAGGGGTTTTGCAAGTTCTCGAATTTCATCTCAAAGAGGTGACCTTGGGAAAATTTTCATAAGGATCTCTCTCAGAATCAGATTGGAATTCTATAAAAGTGGTCGAAATTACATGGACTGTATTTTTCTTTGTATCAATTTCAAAGCCAAAGGAGGAAACAATGACACGTGGCACGTGCAGTTCGCTCTACTGAATGAGTTCATAATTAGGTCATTGTGAGAGATTGGGAATAATGTTGCCTTGAAAAATCCAAATCAGGTCAAACCTGTGGCATTAGAAAGAAGATTCAAAGGGATATTACAGGACCAAATCTTAAATCTCAGGGATCTAAAATTACATCAGTTTCAATATCGATCTCCTCAAAAGCAAGAAAAAGGTGTGTATTTTGTTTCCAAATTGCACAAGTCTTGCTTGAAAAATCAGTTTGAAGTGATTCCAAGGGAATATTGAGGCATATATATCATTATTGGGTTCTTAAATTCCCCCTAAAAAAATTCAACACCCATTAACCCGTCAGAAGGCTCTACTATGAATCATGAAGAGGAAGAAGTGCAACATGATATATAAAAATTATAAGAGCAAGTGCACCAAATTTCGCTCTCACAAAGAGCAACAAAAAATGAAATGGAATTTTTGAAGAAAGGCGTGGAAGCCAAGATGAATGGCAGGGAAGCTAACATGAAAGACATGAATAATAATATAAAATAAGACATGGAAGGTTTGAAACAAGGTTTGAAAAAGTTGATACAAGAAATGATTCCTAATGGAGAAAAGGTAGTACAAGAAACTCATGATGAGAAGAAAATAAATGTTAATCGTGATTTCATAAACTCTAATGTTGGATTGAAGACCCACCATATTCCAAAGATGGATATGAGTAAATTTGATGACAAGGATCCCGTAACATGGATACTACAAATGGAGCAATTTCTTGATATCAATAATGTGAAAAACGCACAAAAGGTATGCATTTCAACTTCACATTTAGAAAAAAATACATTTGTATAGTATCGATGGATTTTATCTTGTAAAAAATTGTCACTTGGAAAAATTTTACGAAGGAAATGATAGAAAATTATGAGGATACAAAGAGTAACACCTTCTTTAGCCAAATGATAAATCTCAAACAAAAGGGTTTAATGGTGGAGCACATTGAGGACTTCCAAAAATTGAATATAAGGGTAACTAATATTCGAGAAGAACACAAGATTGATGCCTTCATAGGGACTTTAAAGGATAACATCCAACATGAGGTTCGCCTTTGGAAACCTGATTCGTTGGAGAAGGCATTCAAGTTGGCAAGAAAAATTTAAAGTAAATTTATGGCGACAAGGAAGCCTACCACTAACATCTATAAATATGGACGTGTTGCTACTCCTATACTTCCACAATGTACAAGGTTGACACCACAACAATTAGAAGAGAAAAGATAAAAAGGCCTTTTCTACAGTATTTATAGAAAATACACTAAAGGTCATAAGTGTGATGAGATGACATTATTTTACATATATTGTGAAGAGGAGGCAGAAAATGAACAAGAACCTTCAAAAGAAGAGGATATACACCAGGAACCAAACCTATAGAATAAATAAATGAGTCTGACCATATATTGTACTTCATTGGAATGAATTACTACTCCTTAAACTCTCAAGATAGAAGGACATATCAAGAAGAAAAAGGTAATAATGTTGATTAATTCCAGTAGAACCCATAAATTTATTCATTGTAAGTTAGCCAAGGAATGAATTTATTCCTATACCCAGCACCAGAGTGTCACGTGATGGTTACAAATGGAGGGAATATAAATTTCTTTGGAAAGTGCCATAATATCAAGCTAACCATGGGGGACTATGTATTGAATAGTTAAATTATTTCCATTCCCATAGGAGGTTCTGATGTTGTACTAGGAGTACAATGGTTACAATATTTGGGGATGGTAGCTTTTAATTTTCAAGAACTTTTCTTGAAATGTTTTTTGGAAGGAAATAAATTTGAATTACGAGGTATCGCAGGAAATCTGTGAAAGATAATAAGTTCTAATGCTATGGAAAATATTTTGAAGAAAGAAAAATGAGGTGTAATTGCATAATTATGCTCACTAGAAGTTCCAACATCAAAATCATCTATTTCTCCAGATCTCCATAAAGTCTTGGACAATCATTCCAAGGTGTTTGAAACTCCCAAATGACTCCCACCTATTCATGATCATGATCATGTTATTCGTTTGATTCCAGGAATTGTTCCTCCGAACGTTAGGCCTTACAGATATCATTATGTCCAAAAGCGTGAAATTGAATGTATGATTGTAGAAATGTTAGAGGTTTGTATAGTTCAACGTAGTCAAAGTTCTTTCTCTGCTCCAGTAGTATTGGTGCACAAGAAGGATGGATCATGGTGCATGTGTCTAGATTATAGGGAGTTCAATAAGTTCACTATTAAAGATAAATTTTCCATTCCTGTGATTGATGAATTATTGGATGAATTACATGGAGAAATTTATCTCACCACGTTGGATCTTATTTCAAGATATCATCAAATTAGAATGAACACTAAATATATTTCTAAAACAACATTTCGAACTCATGAGGGTCATTCGGAATTTTTGGTCATGCCTTTTGGCCTTACCAATGCACCTTCTATATTTCAAGGGTTGATGAATTCCACTTTTAAACCCTTCTTTAGAAAATTTGTGTTAGTATTTTTTGATGATATACTAATCTAGAGCAGGTCTTGGAGGATCATGTTCAACATGTTGGCAGGGTGATAAAACTATTAGAGGAGAAAAAACTATATGCAGAAACCTCGAAATTTTTATTTGGAGTACAAGAGGTCTAATATATGGGTCATATTGTATCTCAGGAGGGTATTAAGGTAGACCCTAAGAAAATTAAATCCATTAAGGAATGGAAATCCCCCACAACAATAAAGCAGTTGCAAGGATTTCTCGAGTTAAAAGGGTATTATCACAAGTTTGTTAAGAAATATGGGAGAATAGCAGAACCTATAACAAAATTATTGAAGAAGGATGCATTTTCATGGACTCCTAAAGCAACTAAGGCCTTTGAACATCTTAAAGAGGCAATGTGCCTATTACTAGTCTTAGCTACGCCAGGATTCACAAAAACATTTATTATGGAATGTGATGCCTTAGGAAATGGAATTGGTGTTGTTTTAATGCAAGAAGGAAGACCCATTTCTTTTGAAATTTTTCCAATCAAAGGAAAGTATTTAAAGAAATCTATTTATGAGAAGGAAACGTTGGAAATGCTACATGCACTAATGAAATGGCGACCTTACCTAATGGAAAGACACTTCAAGGTAAAAATTGATCATGATAGTCTTAAATAATTTTTGGAACAAAGACTATCTTCAGAAGAGCAACAAAAATGGGTCACAAAAATGTTGGGTTATGACTTTTAAATCATCTTCAAAAAGGGGAAGCTAAACATTGTTGCAGATGCACTCTCAAGAAAGGATGAGGAGGTGGAAGCATTACTTTATTCCATTTCTATTATCCAACCAGATTGGATAACCGAAGCAAGGGAGGAATGGAAGAATGACGAAGAAGTGTGGACACTCATACAAAAGTTGCAGCAACATCCCAGTACGTATGATAATTTAGTTGGAAAAATTATTCCTTATGTTACAAATATCACACATATATTTGTAAGAATTCCCAACTAAAACAAAGGATTATTTTGGAATTTCACACCTCTACCTTTGGAGGACACTCTGGATTTTTAAAAACTTACCACAGGGTGAAGAAATAATTTTTTTGGGATGGCCTTAAATTTGATATTCAAAAGCTTTTGGAAAAATGTTTTGTTTTCCAGCAAAATAAAGTTGAGACAATTAAGACCCCGGGTCTTCTACAACCTTTACCTATTCCAAGTCAATGTTGGGAGGTTTATCAATGGATTTTATCACATGTTTACCTAAGTTTGAAGGAAAGAGTGTCATCATGGTGGTAGTTGATAGACATACCAAAGTATGCACACTTTTGTGCAGTATCTCATCCATTTAAAGCAAGTCAAGTTGCTAATGCATTTATGGAAACAATTCAAAAGATTCATGGAAACCCAAATATTATTGCAAGCAATAGAGATCCCATTTTCACTAGAAATTTTTGGACAAAATTATTTTCTTTTTTGGGTACTCAACTAGCCCATAGCTCATCTTATCATCCTCAATCTGATGGGAAAACTGAGATAGTGAACAAATGTTTGGAATGATATCTTCGTTGTTTTGTATCCGATAAAAAAACACAATGGATCAAGTGGTTATGTCTGGCTGAATGGTGGTATAACACATCCTTCCACACTGCAGCAAAAATGACCCCATTTATGGCACTTTATAGATATTATCCATCATCCATCACATCATCTTTAAGAGAAAACTCTAAGGTTCAGGTAGTGGAATTTCACATCGAGCATCAAAAATAAGTTCTCCAATTCTTAAAGGATAAACTAAATTTGGCAGAAAATCGAATGAAACAACAGGAAAATCAACATCGCAGCGAGAGAATTTTTGATGTAGGACACTGGGTATTTTTACGACTATAAACATAAAAACAAATATCCCTCAAGCAAGCTAATAAGGATAATGAATGACTGCCAAAGTACTATGTTACTTACAAGGTGTTTCAAAATATTGGTACTATGGCATACAAATTGGAGTTTCCTACTTCTTCTCGAGTACACCCCGTTTTCCATGTTTCATGCTTAAAGAAGGTTATAGGTAACAAAATTCCAGTTCAAACAATATTGCTAGAACTTAACGAGGAAGGAAAACTTATATTGGAACCTAAAGAAGTCACAGAAACAAGAACTCAAAAACTACAAAATTGATCAATTTCAGAGTATCTTATCAAGTGGAATAACTTACCCACTAAAGATTCCACATGGGTGGATGAGAATTTTATACAAAAGAATCCAAAGCTACTCAAGTGTTGAGCAACAATTTTTTTTTTAAGGAGAGGGGCATGTTAGGTCCCTATATTACTAGTGTAGTCCCTTATTGTTGTAGTGTAGCCCCCTTATTGTTATTTTTGTACCATTGTAGTCCCTATATTGTTATTATTGTGCCCCATAAAACCCCACTATTGCTATTGTTGGCCCTTATATTATTATTTTTAGGTCGACTAGGATTATATTGTGACCCCATGGACTCCTATATATAGAAAGGAGTTTTTTTCATTTGAATCATCCAAGAATTTTTCATTTATGTAATTTAAAATACGTTTCCCCCTTGAATTGGCTGATTTATAAGGTGTTGATCTCTCTTTTCTTCTATTTCTGGAGTTGGTTTCATAAAATATGGAAGGTTTTGTTCATGTGTCCTATATGGGCTATGTTTTTATGTTGTTAAGTATTCTAAGTTTGTGATCACAATCTAAGTATTTTCAATGTTTACATGAACCTCACCGATCCCGCACTTATTCTGTTATATCTCCTTAGTTTCCCAAGGCTGAGAAATTAAACTATCGAGGTAACCACATACCAAATTTCGACTTGGTATCTAGCCTTATGAAATGAAAGAGGGATATCTCAAAATCAACCTCACAACAAATGGAAGTGAGTGAATAATATTATGATTTTAGGCTAGTTATCAACTCAATAGGGTTTTTATTAGGGTTTTATTGATAAAGAAGCACCAGGTTTAGGAACTAGGCTAGGTATTCCAAAAGATCAGTTGCAGACACAGGATGAGGCAAGGTAGTTTTAATCATTGATGCAAAATAGATTTGTCATTGTAGTATGGTGATGAGGAAATCAGATAAAAAAACTAAGTGAGCATACATGCATGAATTCACTTGTTAGAGGAAAAAAACACTTATATGATAATCTCAAACAAAGCAACCATTATAGGTAATGAAATATGTTTAAAAATTGGGAGATTAGCTCAAGGAGAAATGTAAATGGCTTCTAGAAACATTATAAAGTGCATAATAAACACTGGAGAAAAAAATGTCACTGACCGCAACACATGAATCCCATAAAAATAGATGTAACTTCCTGTATATTATTTTTTAAAAGAGTCAAGTACACTAGTTCCAGAAAAGTGTGAACTTAAAGTATCCCACCTTTTCTTAGACTTTTTTCTGAGTAAATATAGTGTAAAAACAAGATTCCACCTTTAGAGGGTCGAATCTTGATCCATAGTAACTGATTCATGAACCTATTAACTCATTTCCCAATATTAGGGAAGTTAGAAACAACTTTCCCCTTTTTTAGCTAACTAATTGAGATTATCTCTCAAACCATTGATTACAAGATTCTTTAAAATGATAATCATTAAAAGGCCTATTAACATCAAATAAACTTGTGAGTCAACTATTTACATCAACCAAGTTTGAATTTTTACCTCCACTTGCATTGAAAAATATCTAAAGACAGAAATACAACGACTTTCTCAGAAATGCATCAACTTTCTCAAAAATGCAGCAAATGTCCTTAACATAAATGCAACAACTTTCGTTGGATATTTTTATGACTTGGAAGAGGTCCTGAATGTTGGTGAAGGATGATGAAGAAAGCTTAGGATGTCTATTATACCCTGTGACCATTAATTCAGCCAAAAACATGATTTTATCCCCCTCAAAATTGATTTTAAAACCAAGTGTCTATAAACGCGATGAATTCCTGAAAAGGTGGGAGAAAGGTGTGAAAAAGGCATTGTTTGATCATTTAATTCAAAATCATGACTCTACAAACATCCTAAAGTGATTTTATCGTATGTTTATGTGATTACCTATCCAACCATGCTTGAAATTTTGGATTTGGACCCTCTGAGAAAAAGCGCAACAATTAGTTGTTGCGTTTCTATAAAATGTTTTTTCTTGTGTGCACAAAATCTTCAAAATTTCAAACTGTGTCTCCTTTTTCTTTGATTTCTATTTTTCCTTCATACCACTAGTGATGCATCAACAAATAGGTCTATGATTTTCTTCATTTTGAGTCTCCTTAGTGTTATTTTTATTTTCTTCTTCATATTTTTCACCCTAACTTTTCAAATAATGTTCCTATCATAATAGTGCCTTGCCATATTTCTTTGCATAGTGTTATCCCTATTTGATTTTTCCAATAGCTTGTCCAAGTGTTCATTCACTCTCCCAAGCCAATACTACCTATATTTCTTAAATTCAATAGCTACGGTGTCATCTATGGTGTCTTGAGCTTGAGGAGGAGATAGATCATCTAGATTTTGTTCCTTTCTAGCCATTGCACTTGGCTTAGGTCCACTAGGTCTTCTTTGAATGTTATTTTATTCCAACTACTCTACATCAATGATGGCTTTACCTTTATAATTTGTTGTTAAAACACTTCCTTGGCTTGATGGTAGTGGGTATTCTTGTGACTTTCTCTGTTGCATTATGGTTTGCCTCAACTGTATATTCTCGTACTGTAGGAAATCCACCATGAAATTATATTTGGATAGGTGATCCTTCATCTCTCTAATATGTGCCTCTTTCTCCTTGATGATGTCATTTGCTGCCTTGTTTTTATTTTTTTCTCCTAGGTCAACCATCTCAAATTCTGGAGGTGCCTCTTCTTCATTTCTCAATGTTGAATCAGTCTGCTTAGAGTTGGTTCCTCTCTCATGGTTTCAGGCTACACTCGTTCTTCAGTAATAACCTCCTTAGACAGTATTTTTTCCTGGGATATAATTTGGGGGTTAGACCTAAGCATCTCATCATCTGCTTCAACAAAGACCAGCTTCTTACCTTTCTTATCTACCCTTGAAATATCTTTTCTAGCCTGATTTTTTGCAATTGATGGCATGCTTGATGTTTCAGCTCCCTCTGGTTTGGATGGTGATGAAGTAGACATTTAACTCTTTGACTAGTTGGGGATAGGTAAGAGAGCATCTGCCTCCAGGAAATATTCCCATGACATGTTGATTTGTGTCATATGGTGGAGGAGTATTAACTTGACTAGAGCATGATGAAAGAGGCTTGCTTGATAATCTCTTCTTTTAGACTACACCTTGTCTTTCATATTCACCAAATTTATAAACATTTAGTTAGGTAGGTTTCAGGGCCTCTTAGAAGTGAAATGAATCAATAATATGATATAATACTGATATATCCTGTTAAACCTGCCCTCACAAGTGAAATACTTATTAATAATCTTCATCATAGGGTTGTACTTGTCCAAAAATTTCCTACTAGGAAAAATATGAGAAGGAGACTCCTTGAATTGTGGTTTCAAGAGCAATTTGTAGTGTTCTAGGTCTAAATCCATTCCCTTGAGCCAAATTTCACCTTGATTAGGGATAATAGTTGTTGAAGCTATGATCTCTTCTAACACATGAAATTTCACCCTTTCTATGATGGCCTAATCCTTCTTGAAGTTAATGGAAAGGAGACTTGTTAAATCATGATTATGGCCTACCTCTTGCACTTTTAAACAAAACCCAAGGCAGTCTCCCTACTCATATGATTTTATAATGAATTTTGATACATTGACCTCTTACATATTAGTTGGCTCATATCTAAATATTTATCCTCCATTATAACTCCCCCTTTTACTGGTATTCACCATGTTTATAGCTTCAATTTTGATATAAAATCCTAGTTTCAAACAAGAAATGGCAAGGGATTTGTTTTTCAAAATAGGGCTAGAAGCGAAACAAATTTAGGGAAGGGAAATAAGGGGATGGGGGGTACGAAAAAAATTGAAAAAATTAAGGGAGGTAGGTATAGGTGTTAGGAATACAATGAAGGTGTAATTTCCCAAAATGAGAGAGAAATAAGGGGGAGGAAAGTGAAAATACAGACTTGTGCCAGAAGCACAGCAACAAGGTGGGTTTGATAAGGGAAATGGTGAAATGAAGGAATTTTAGTGAGGGAAATGGAAGGGAATATTTAATGAGGATAATGAAGGATGTATGAACCTACAAACTAGGATTTTTCCTATCAAAAGAAGCAAAATATCATTGGAAGAGAAAACACAGCAAGAAAATGCAACAAAACCCTAGGGACAGATTTTGATCAATTTTCTGAAGAAAAAGACTGCATAGAGGTTTTTAAAGGTTGGAATTACTTGTTCAAGAATTTTTGAAGCATTGAGATGATAACTGAACCATTCTTTCTCCCTTTGGCATCCAAGTGAAAATCACATCTAGACCCTCCATAAATGCAACAAAATGATGAACTATGGCAGTGATGGTGAAATTCGCAGTTCTATTGGCTATGGAAAATATTCAAAGAGGTAAAGAGGAACTCTTGAGATCTTGGAAGGATATAATTAAGCTTTGAAATGCTTTGACGTTTTTTATAGATTGAAAACCCGATTTTGGCTTCATAGTGGAGTGACATCATGTGTACCTTTGATTTTTTTGATGCACTTTATTCCCTAAGTGATAAATCTCATGAGACTTTACTAATTTTGCATGATGAATGACTTTAAATGAAATACGATGATCACAACCCCAAATTAATGAGTATGATTACTCACTAGACCAACAAGATGCTCATGACACTTTCATGATCAATTTTATGACACCATGAATCTTTTGGTACTTATTGAAGGAAAAATGACCTTTGGTGACTCAATGACTCATGAAGCTGATTATGAATTGACCCTGATGACCATGAAATGAGAGTAGCATTACACTTAGACAAATACTTAGGGCCATTTGACAACCAAGAGAGATGTCAAATTTTATTTGAAAATATAACAATTTGACCATAAGAATCTAACTATAGCAAAAAGAGTAAATTTGATCACTGTGATTATTAGACACTAAATTGGCTCCAATGGGTATGGAAACACCTTTAGGATGTGTCAAGAACATCGTAGATGAATTAGCCTTATTCATTGGTAAATGGAGTCATAAAAAAACTTGAGATTCAAATGACTGACTAAATAAACTGAGAAAAAAAAATGACTTGACTTGACTCAAAAATTGACTTGAATTTTCAACTTTAAAAAGAAAACAGCAACTGATCAGAGAAGAATTATGGCCTTATCCTCAGGCTTCAAACTTATTTAACATATCCTTCAATCTTACCCATCAAACAAAATGTTATTTGCAATGTAAATGAAATATTTTCTGCAAGATCAGGTAAAATAGTGTTTGAGGAGCCTACCATTCACCAGTCCTCCTAGAAGTGCTTGCCCATCAAGATCTTCTTGTTGTCACTCTGTAATTCTGAAGGTTGAAGATATAACCATGGAGGGAAGCATCAAACTACTTTGGAGCCCAGGACCTAGCCTTCCTGGACTCAGAGAGTGCTATCTCTGTTAGATATAGCTTTGTTTATAGGGGAATTTTAGGCTAGATATTAGTGCATAGGGGTTTGTTTGAAGATTTAGATTCATGTAATTTACAATATCACAAGATGACTGCTTATTTTCTTAGGTATTTCATACTCAAAAAAATATTCCATGGCTATCATTTATTTTCAGGAAAACTGGGAAATCCTGACAGTCAAGAGCCTCAAGGGAATCTATGTGCCCTTCAAATCAGTAGAAGGGGAAAATTTTGGTAAACAAATGGAAAAGGAACACAAAGAAGCAACACCAGAACTATCATTAAGAGAGCATATCAGGAAATAATGCAGTAAAAAAGCATATAAGAGAGGTAAAGAAGCAACAGAAAGACAAAGGAGAAGAGAGGAGCAACATCAGAATCAAAGGAATCAAAGGCAAGAGAGAAGAAGTTAAGGTAGAAAAACAACAAATTCAAATTCATGAACATGTTGGGCAGAGTCATGAATGTGATTGGGTCAAGTCGTCCACATTTGGGTTGAGTCATGAGCACTAAATGAGTCAAGTCGTGAACGTGGGACAAGTCGTGAAAGTGGTAAAAGTAGTGAAAGAGTCAAGTATGCTACGAACAACTAAGAAACGAATGGACACAACCAAAGAAACAAAGTCAGAAAACCACAGCAAAGGAGCAGTGAGGACAGTTGGATCTTAACATTTATCAATGGGGGAGATTAAATTGCATATCGCATATCGACGAGTTTTACATTTATTTTTTAATAAATCACAATTTAAACTTCTTAAGTTGCGATGCGATAAATAACAGAAAATGTGAAATGTGAAGTGCGGTTAGTGACGTGGCAGTGACACGAAAAGATGATATGACCCAGACCTGACAAACAGCAGTTAGTTTATGATGACGTGGAAATGACGTGGAAGATGATATGGCCCTGGCTCCCATACCACACATCACAAGTTTTAAAAGTTAGATGCAAAGAGTTTGAGTCATAATCATCGAAGTGAGATGTGCAATGTAGTGGGGCCCGATCAAAAATCCCAAATCGCATGTTTTAAAGGATAACGGTGGGAGGTAAGTGATAAGGCCACTGAAGTATGATGTGTGATTCCAGGTGGGACCCGATCAGATAGTACACATCACAAGTTTTAAAGGATAAGTGTAAAGGTAAAGTTAAGTCTTGCACGATGTGAAGTGAAATGTTGGAATGGATGCAATGTGGTTATATCGCTGAAATATAAAGGATTTCAAGTCCAAGCATATTGTAATATTCTAAAATTTTCCGACAATAATTTGGAATATTAATTTTTTCTGATTTCACCTAGAAAGAGAATAAATGGTTAAGAAGGCCGATGAATGATGATAATATTAATAAATTCCCTCATAGTATGAAAGGGTATCATCTTTGGAGCTAGTTTTCACACCCTCATGTGTGAACAGGGTTATTCGCAAGTGGACAAGGTTAGGTTTGACTAAGTCAACAGCTCTGCCATAGGAGGAGTGGCTTACTTTGGAAGACAATGTAGTGGGAATGAGGAAGGGGATATTTGGCAGAGGAAAACCTAATGGATGGGGCCCATGGAGAAAGAGCTTTCACTTGTTTAAAAGGATGGCAAGGCAACCATTGTTTCTCATGCTTGTATTATTCATCTCATTGTCTATTCAGACAATTGTGCATTCCTTGCTGTTTAGCAAGAGTTTCCAGGAGGAATTCCTATTTAGGATTCCTTATCCTTCTTGAGAGGCCTCTTGAGGGATTTCATTGATTTTCCTCACATCTAGGCTTGAGGCCAAGCATCCTCCATCAAGACAGCATTATTTCTACAGCAGAATAATACTCTGTTGCTGGGTGTTGCAGTGAAGGTTCACTACACCACCTCCATCAGCTATTTTTCAAAGGAGGAGTCTCTCTTCCCTTTGGGAGATCATATTTGAGGAATTATGAAGCTCATTGCAGACTTTTGCATCAAGGCCAATTCATTCCCTAGCCCTATAGCGCAGTTCCATCCAGCGACTACATTATTTTGAGTGGAGCATTTGCAGTGGGGCTCTTGCAGATTGTTGGAGGGTAAGATCTTTTGTGAGAGGATCAGCCTTTCACTCTAAAGATACATTGCAGGAGATATTTTCATTGATTGCAACATATTCAGTCTTCTCCACTTGTTTCTAGTTCTTGAGTTGCTACAGCTACCCAACAACTCCAACATTTCTGTGGAATTTCCATTTTGTATGTTTTGTAGCCAATCCTTCTAAGGATTGTCCATTATTTTTTCCAGGGGTTGATATCTTGCTTCCCCTATTGTATTTGAGCCACATATTGACATATTTTTGTATTGACACTATTATGCAGCAGTTTCCCTTCATGGACTGCATTTTAATAGCTTGAGCTTACATGTATAACAGTGGTTTTGTTATGATTCATGTACTTGTCTCTTGAGGCTGAACCTTTCCTATCTTATGTAACATCTCCTTAAGATCTTGTATGTATTTGTTGCTGCTATTATTTAATGAGAAGGCTATGGATTTCTCTTAAATTTCTATTATTTGAGTGTTACTTCTGCTCCATTGTTATGTTTGCATATTTCTGGGTCTCCAACATTAGAATATCTTGAGATATTCTCATTGTTGTAGAATTTTCCTCATTTGAAATATTATATTGGTATCAAAGCATGATCTCTAGCTCAGCGTGTGAGATCCAGCTATCAGAATAATAGAGAGGAGAAGAAGAGATCATAATGATGGAGAAGATGAGATTGCTCTCATATATTTTTAGGACAAAGAAGAGCCTCCCCAAGGAGGTCAAGAAGATTGAAGAAAGGGAAGGGGAAGGATCATGCACTTCCTAGTCTCATAGAGAAGAAGACAAGAAGCATGAAGAACACTTGGAATTTGAAATTCCAAGTGATTACCTTGTTGAATACCAAGAAAAACCTAGAGCCTTCCAAGAGACTCTATATTTTCCAAAATTTATTCAGCAGAAAGAAGAAAGAAGACCCCAAAGCTATGCGATGATAAGAGGCGATATATTTCTATTTTCACATTTGATGGATCACTCACATGTGAAGCAGAGGTTTGGGTGAAGAAACTAGTGGCTTTATTCCTGCTACATTCTGTAGTAGACAGAGAGGATGTAGAAGTTGTAGCGCTGCACCTTGAAGGTGAAAAAAATAATTGGTGGATCAGCCATCTAAGCCATAAAAGGGTTTCTACTCTTGTTGAGTTTTCTCAAAGATTGATTGGGAGGTTTTGAAAAAGGAGGGAGGAGCCCTCACCACCAGTTAATGAGGCATGTACCAGTGCTGTTGAGACCATGGAGGAGAAACCTTAATCTTCAGCAGTTTTGGAGGCCAACACTTATGAGGAGGAAACTCTTACAGCTTTGCAAAGAGTTTCCACATTTCACCAAGGTATGATTGAAAATCCATCTCTTTTCATTTCATCAAACACTTCGGATGGGTCTATATCATTGCATGCATTTGATCTAGAGTAGTAGAATAGCACTGTGCTGAGCAATGATGGAGAAATGTGGAATCATTCCTCCTATGAACATTCATATGGTAGCTTCATTCATGAAGCCATGAGAGGAGCAGAAATAAGGAGTAGACATATGGAGATAAGAAACTCTTTCTCATCTCTAGATGACACTCTCTCAATGAGCATGCCACAACTCAAAGAGAGACTTCTACTAGAAGCATATCCAAGCCTCTTTGGTTTTGGAAGGACATGCATGAGGAGGAGACCTCTCGGGAATATTTCAGTAGAGTTGCACTCCCACACATCATGGAGTGCAATATTCTTCAATAGTTTGAGGAGGTTCTTCCCTTCTCACAGGAGAAGATAGAAGATGGAGGAAATCTTCAGATGGATAACATCTCTCATGAATGTGTTGGACATTACTTGAGCCATGCACATCATGATGGGAGTTTTTTTCCTACCACCTATTTGGATCCTCATAGGGTCAAATTGATCCTTGGAAGATTGCATTTCAAGGTCCCATGAAATGCAGGAGTCTGATTTGGGATGATGGTAGCCCTCATGGGAGGAGTACCAAGATAGAGGATGGAAGAAGGCATCCACAATTGGTTGACTAGATGTGTATGGTGAGCAAGGAGTGGGTGAGATACTTGTAGATTTATGATACCGGGCAGTAGGAGGCTTGGCTGCGCCGGTTACTCTTGAAGGAGTTTGGCCATCACTTGGCATACACTCTTCCTAAGAGTAGGAGGATGGAGGAGAGATGGTAGGATGCTTGCATCATTGAGCAGCATAGAGTATGGATGCACGGTGTTGGTATGATCTCCATATCATTCATTTTGTTTTCATCACATGATTTTTATGATGGAAGTATGGGGAGGCATCAAAATATTTTTTTGCTTTGCTTGCTCTTGGGAGATAAAGAGAAAAATTTCTCTCACACTTTGCATGATGTTGTAGGAGGAGGGGATGGCATTATCTCCTTGAATTTTGATGATATAGGGGTACTTACACATTGGGAGGAACTTCTTATGTATTGCAGCATTATGAAAGATATCTTTGACAAGGAGCATGTCAAATAATGGAGCTATGAGTTGGCCAGAGATTATTTGCAGAGGCCAACAACGCTGTCATTTGAGAGCTTGGGGTTATTGATGGAGTTTCCCCAAGACCACTTCAAAGTTGATGCACTTGGAGGACAAAGAGGAGATTAGATTGATGGAGTAGTGGATGGAGACATCTATTAAATTGGTATGACCTCACTTGCTATGATCTTCTTGACTTGGATTTCCAAGTATAAGGAGGGTGATCTTTATGCAACATATGGTTCAATTCTCTTCAGGGGAATGTACCATACTACTATGGAGGGAACATTCATCATATTTCTTTCAAAATATGGTAATAATATTGTTTTTACATCCATGGATTATCTAACACAACATTTTGATGCTCTTACCATTCATATTCAGTGCTTTTCTCCACAAAAGGGCAAGTTTTTCATTGGGCTCCATGGACAAAATTGGGCCAATTTTTATGATGGAGACATCCATATTTTATATTTCCTTGGGCAAGTGTTTTCTTTCATGTATGATCAGTTGATATACTCAACCATTTTCTATATATAAATAAATATCATGACATACATAACCACCCATGTAATACAAAACAACTTGCCATGTAATTTTCTGAAGTAGCAGTTTAGAAAATTGTGTTGTCACTATTGGGGAAGTTGTTGGTACCTCCTTGCACCACATGAAACCTTCATAATCTTCTTCATTTTTTTTCTGATCATGACTTAATTTTCTGATATAGATCTGATTTGTATTGGAGGCATGATTATGAGGAAGACACTTGAGCTAGATGTGTCCTTGAGGGGAGAGAATTCCCATATTTTTTGCACTACATGTTCTAATGGGAGCATGGGAAGAGATATGGCCACCACATCCACCTATTTGTTTTATTTTTAGGTGAGCCATGATTTTGATAGCCATCCATCGTACAACCATGGGCAAGTATTTGAACATGCATTGCTAAGACCTTCAGCCATGTTGGAATGGGGTCTCCTAACAAGATGCGAAACTGGTCCTTTTTGGTTATTTTGGATTATATTTAATATAACGAAGGGGTTTTGGGGTGGGTAAAAGCCCCAAACACATTGTAATGGTTTAAAGGCATAAACTAGGGGTCCGAAAACCATGGGTTGCAGACCATAGGAAATTCGGAGCTAGATTGTTATAAATAGAGATGTATTTTGTATTGAAAATGATATGAATTGATGAGATATTGATGTGATATATGCTTAAGCGGTCTGTTTGGGTGTTGGGTAATGGAATCTTGCTGGATGTGTGCGTAGAGATCCTAGTCCAGTTGTGTGCGGACCCTGCTACTGTGTGCACAGGTTGGGAGGGGAATTGTAAGGAAAGGTTGATGAATGAATGAAGGCGAAGAACTATTAGAGATCTAACTTTGTGAGTTTTGTTATGTGAATTTTTGATAGATGTTTTGTTATGTATTTTATGTCTTTAAGCTGCGAAAGATCTATGTACTTTTCTCTTGGATCTAGATCTGCTATGCTCTACTTATGTACTACTATGTTGATGATATAATAAGCCTGTAATTGTAGATCTAGTGCATGTGGATGCGAATAGGAACATATTTAACCCTGCGCAGGACAAGGTAATCTTGGAATTACAGAAACAGGGTGCATCCCTGCTTGCCTTACCCATCCTTTCTCACGGTGTGTAATCCTGGTTCCAGCACCCACCCATACTACTTCGGGTGAGACTATGACCTGCGAAAGCAGGTCACTGCCGAAAGGGCCAGTAGTATAAGGGTTTTTTGGAAAACCTTGCACACCGAACCTAGGTCAGGACCCCTCAAGCCAAGAAATGGTTCCATTGCCAAGGCCGGAAGAATTTTCAGAAAGGAATCGAGTAATGAAAAGAGAATACTAGAAGCCTGAAAGAAAGGAGATCGAGGATTGGTTCGAGAGGCAGATCCAGAAGTTCACAGTAAAAGAAAATCGCAGTGAGAAATTAACAACAGAAAGGTGGAAAAATAGGTAAGTCCTGACTGAAAGCTATGAAATATTCTTTGTAACTTTTGCAATCGCACTCCAAGAGTGGATGACCAGACTAGTGGAATTTCAGATGTGCTGGAAGGACGAGCGAGTCACTTTATGGACCCCCGAGTTGCTCGAACAGCTTGAAAAAAATAATAATACTATTACACGCATGGTGGATCACTGGATGGATAGCATGCTGGGAGGATTCGTAACGGAATTTTCCATTGATAAGTTTGTATCATACTCTAAAGCTAAACGAATATTTTTCAAGGGATTCTGAGGCAAGTTCTTGAGGACATTACCATTGCTGATCAAGAAATTACTGTGTGAAAAGAGAATTCTGTGTAGTCATATGGATTGAATGACCTCATATCTAGACGGGAGTGCAAACCGCAGTGGTAAATACTATTGAACAAATCTTGACAGAGGGAGGTTCGCCTACAATTCGTTTCAGGACCCCACTATGAATGACCCCTTGGCTGTATTGCCACCTCAGACACGTAAAGGTAAGAATTCATCTGAACCACCACCCTTCCTCGACAGTGATATGGCAGCGCATTTGAAACTACCTACCTTCAAGGGGGTGGGAGGAGAGGATATCGATCAATTTTGGTTTGTAGCAGACTCTTTCTGGACTGCGCAAAACGTAGCAAGTGACACAATCAAGAGGGCGCGGTTGTCTTTATCATTCGAAGATAGAGCTATGGAATGGTATATGCGATACATTTCCCAGAATGGGACCTCTTCCATTTAAGATATCAAAGATGCTCTGAAGCAACAATTGCGGAAGCCAAAATCTTATTCCCAGCTAGTAGCGAAGGTAAAGGACTTCAAACAAGGTGCGTCTGAGTCAGTATGGGAGGCTGATCAGCGGCTAAAGAAAGAAATTATGGATGGAGGGTTTGAGTATGATGATAGAAAAAATACGGAGTGGTTCATCGCCATGTTGTTACCTCACTTGTGTACGCCGATGGGAAAACATACCTTTGAATCACAAGAGAAAGTGGAAGTCTGTTGTGTAACCAGCTCCAAAGAGAGAAGAAAAGAGATATTCACGCCTTAGAAATGAGCCACTTCGAGGGGGCAACCTCCAATACATTACATGAATGAACAATTCTTGGATGATACAAATGAACAAAACCTCCTTCTATATATAGGAGTCCATGGGGCCACAATATAATCCTAGTGGGGCCGCGATGTAATCCTAGCCGACCTAACAATAATAATGTAAGGGCACAATAATAACAATATGGGGGTTACAGGGGTACAATAATAACAATAAGGGGGGCTACACTAACATAATAAGGGGCTACATTATTAATATAGGGACTTAACATGCCCCTCTCCTTCAAAAAAGTGTTGTCCTCAACGCTTGAGTAGCTCTGGGTGCTTCTGTATAAAATTCTCATCCTCCCATGTAGAATCTTCGGTGGGTAAGTTCTTCCACTTGATGAGATACTCTGAAATTGATCGATTCCGTAGTTGTCGAGTTCTTGTTTCCGTGACCGCTTCAGGTTCCAATATGATTTTTCCTTCCTCATCAAGTTCTGGAAATATTGTTTGAACTGGAAGATTTTCACCTATAACCTTCTTTAAGCATGAAACATGGAAAGCTGGATGTACTCGCGAAGAAGCAGGAAGCTCCAATTTGTATGCCATAGTACCAATCTTTTGCAACACCTTGTAAGGACCATAGTACTTTGGCGATAATTTATTATCCTTCTTAGCTTGCTTGAGGAACATTTTTTTATATGGTTGTAGCCGTAAAAATACCCAATCTCCTACATCAAAACTTCTCTCGCTGCGATGTTGATCTGCCTGTTGTTTCATTCGATTTTGTGCCCAATTCAGGTTATCCTTTAAGAGTTGGAGAACTTCTTGCTGATGCTCGATGTGATCTTCCACTGCTTGAACCTTCGAATTTTCCCTTAAAGATGATGTGATGGATGGTGGATGATATCCATAAAGTGCCATAAATGGGGTCATTTTTGCTGCGGTATGGAAGGAAGTGTTATACCACCATTCAGCGAGAGGTAACCACTTGACCCATTGTGTTTGTTTATCAGATACAAAACAACGAAGATATCCTTCCAAACATTTATTTACTATCTCGGTTTGACCATCAGATTGAGGATGATAAGATGAGCTATGAGCTAATTTAGTACCCAAACAAGAAAATAACTCTGTCCAAAAATTTCATTCCGCCACAAACTTTTGAATATCAGATTTAAGGCCATCCCAAAAAAATTCTTTCTTCACCCTGTGATAAGTTTTTAAAAATCCTGAGTGTCTTCCTAAAGGAGAAGTGTGCAATTCAGAAGAATCTTTTGTTTTAGTTGGGAATTCTTACAAAGATATAAGCGATCTTTGTACCATAAGGAATCACTTTTCCAACTAAATGTATCAAATGTACTAGGATCTTGCTGTAAATTTTGAATGAGTGTCCATACATCTTTGTCCTTCTTCCATTCATCTCTTGCTTCGGTTATCCAATCTGGTTGGATAATAGAAATGGCACAAAGCAATGCTTCCACCTCTTCATTCTTTCTTGAGAGTGCATCTGCAACAACATTATGCTTTCCTTTTTTGTAGATTATTTCAAAGTCATAACCCAACATCTTTGTGACCCATTTTTGCTGCTCTTCTGAAGATAGTCTTTGTTCCAAAAAAGTGTTTAAGACTATCATGATCAGTTTTTACCTTGAAGTGTCTTCCCATTAGGTAAGTTCGCCATTTCTTTAGTGCATGCAGTATTGCTAACTTTTCCTTCTCATAAATAGGTTTCTGTAAATACTTTCCTTTGATTGGACGACTTTCAAAAGCAATGGGTCTTCCTTCCTGCATTAAAACTGCACCAATTCCATTTTCTGAGGCATCACATTCCACAATAAAGGTTTTTGTGAAGTCTGGCGTAGCTAAGACTGGTGCTAGGCACATTGCCTCTTTAAGACATTCAAAGGCCTTAGTTGCTTCAGGAGTCCATGAAAATGCATCTTTCTTCAATAATGTTGTTAGAGGTGCTGCTATTCTCCCATAATTCTTAACAAACTTGCGATAATACCCTGTTAACCCGATAAATCCTCGCAACTTCTTTATGGTTGTGGGGACTTTCCATTCCTTAATGGCTTCAATTTTGTTAGGGTCTACTTTAACACCCTCGTGAGATACAATATGACCCAAATATTCCACCTCTTGTACTCCAAAGAAACATTTGGATTTTTTTGCATATAATTGTTTCTCCTGCAATAGTTTGAGCACCCTGTCAACATGTTCAACATGATCCTTCCAAGACCTGCTGTAGATTAGTATATCATCCAAAAATACTAGCACAAATTTTCTAAGGAAGGGTTTGAAAATGGAATTCATCAACCCTTGAAATGTAGAAGGTGCATTGGTAAGGCCAAAAGGCATGACAAAAAATTCATATTGACCCTCATGAGTTCGAAATGTTGTTTTTGGAATATCTTCAGTCTTCATTCTAATTTGATGATATCCTGAACGAAGATCCAACTTGGTAAAATAAATTGCTCCATGTAATTCATCCAATAATTCATCAATCACAGGAATGGAAATTTGTCTTTAATGGTGAGCTTATTGAGCTCCCTATAATCCGGACACATTCGCCATGATCCATCCTTCTTGTGTACCAATACTACAGGAGCAGAGAAAGAACTTTGACTAGGTTGAATTATACCCGCCTCTAACATTTCTGCAATCATACGTTCAATTTCGCTCTTTTGGAAGTAAGGATATCTATAAGGCCTGATGTTTGGAGGAACACTTCTGGGAATCAAATGAATAGCATGATCATGATCACGAATAGGTGGGAGTCCTTTGGGAGTTTCAAACACCTTGGAATGATTGTCCAAGACTTGTTGGAGATCTGCAGAAATAGATGATTTTGATGTCGGAACTTCTAGTGAGCATAATTGTGCAATTACGCCTCGTTGTTCTTTCTTTAGAAACTTTGTCATGACATT